>JAXRJS010000043.1:0-707500 GCA_037127375.1 Dione juno | reverse complement strand
ACAAAATAAATCTAAAGTAATATTTGAGGGAGCCGTTCTTTTAAGTCTTAACTTAAAGCAGCCTCGTTGTAGTTTTGCTTTTAAGTGTTAATTTATCATAAAATGATCGAAGGACTGTATGAAAACGAGAATAGTTAAATATCGCAATATAAATATTTAAGGTTGACATCTACCAATGTCGACCACGTCAGGATGTTCTATTAATTAGACCAGTTTATTTAAACAACTGGTTTTAATATATAATATTGTATATACAATTTATAATATTTTATATTATAATTTGTTTATTTATTTATCGATACTTCGTCAAAAAAAAATATATACAATAAGTATATATTTTTAATACGGTTTCTTTTGAGGGTCCTTGAGAGTCGCTTTCTTCGTGGTTATAGCACAGTCGAAACAAGTCTCAAGAAAGACAAGACTTGCAGTGAATTGTATTTATTATAGCAAAAGGTAAATTTAAATTCAAAATACTTTTGTAAAATACTTTTTACAAGCACTTCTGAATCGTCGAGTATAGCATAAAGAACAGACAAGAAACTTCATAAATAAATTTTAATTTGGCATATATATATATATATATATATATATATATATATATATATATATATATATATATATATATATATATATATATATATATATATATATATATATATATATATATATATATATATATATATATATATATATATATATATATATATATATATATATATATATTATATATATATATATATATATATTGTTATCAGTAGTTCTTATTTCACTGTATAAATTAAATATTTATTAATAATTTGGCATATCATTGCCTGAAGCCCAAAGTGAACTTTACTTTTTTAATTATTATGTTGACATTTGCTTGTTTTAAATATTATAATTATAGGTAATTGCAATATGGCTAAAAATATCACGTATTACAAAAGAAATCAATGTTCTTTTTTCTTAATATATTGTATAATAAAGTAGAACCTTTAATATTTTTTTTAACATTTGATAGATGCATTTTTTTTTGTAGAACTTTTGTTAAATATATAAGAATATTTTACTTTTAAACGAAGATAATAATATCAATACTTGTTAAAAATAATAAGGTGTCATACATAAAACGTCTGCAAAATAAATTTTATTTAAACTAGCAAAGTTATAATATTGGTTTTATTGTAGGCGTTATATCGCAATCTAATATTGAACTCAAATATTGATAGTTAAAACAATCAAGAATCCTGCACCAGCTTCCGAGGTCGACCGGTCACGAGCCAATAATCCATTTAACAATAATTACGTTTTATTTTACACTAACGGTAGAGCATGTTTTTTGTTATTTCATCTAAATGCCCTTATGTGCTCACATTGAAAACTCATACACATATCAATCATACACATTCCTTATATTTAATATACATAGCACGACATTTAATGTGGCAACTTGTTTTTTTCATATCAATATAGTTGTATATATAAAGATGAAAATGGATACAAATTTTATATATCTGTAAATAATTTATTTTCTGAAATATTTATAATATTCTTTATAAAAAATAGGTCAAGTGCGAGATGGACTTGCGTAAAGGAGGTCCCATGCCAATTTTTTGATTGTAAGTTAACGAGAAGTACCTATATAAGTAATTAATCAATGTTGACAAACTTAACTTAGCATTTTGGTAATATTGTTCGATATTATTCACAAATATAAATTTGTATATATAATTTTCAATGATATAATTATGTACATTTTTTTATTTTTTTCTATATTTGTACTGAACAAAATGCCAAATTCCATTTTCAATCAACAGATGGCACTCTAAAGTAACAAGAGGAATGAGCGGCAAAAATTAACGATAAACGCTCGTATGACTATAAAATTACGTTGACTTAGAAGTTTTGTCTTCCTGTACTCTGATGGACTTATTCTTATTTTTCATATATTACAGACAGTAATGGTCCCTACCTTTTGGTATATTTGAGAAATATGATTAGTAAAGACGGTAGACACGAAATGGATGTGCACAATGCAATGCTGGTGCATGGTACCGACTCTGTCACACGGCAGCAAATAGTGGGTGATACAAAAAATAATTAAAAGAAAGATCGAATGCTGTAGAGATGCAATCTCTCACTAAGACACACGCATGTCACAGCAAGAATGAACAAGAACGCACACTGGGAGACGGACAGACGTACATACAACAAAATATGTCTGTCAAAGTGTACCACACAGTGTGTTCGAGGTACACAAAAAATAATTTCCTTTGATATCATACCAGATATTAACGAGTCATTTTCGACTCGTAGTAAAAAGAATATGTCATTGACTTTTAAAGCCATTTCTTTAATTAACAACTCTTATACTGATAAAAAGTTAATATTGTATAACATTTTTACTTATAATGTAAAACCAATAATAATATGCTTATAATAGCTTTAAAGCTTATATTAAATAATACATTTACTGTGCATTTCATATGAAAGCTTATTAGCTAAAATTTGTTTCTCTAACTACAATATTAAATGATCTATGAGCCATGTCTAGAAGTAATTTATATTCATTATGAAAATAAGATATTTTGGGAAAAAAGAATTATGTAGACGTGAAGATCGTAGGATTTTATATCCTCTCTTTAGAATGATAATTAAATTTTGCTTACTTTCTCGCTCTGTTTAGACAAAATACAGTGTTAATATCCTACATTCAATGGAAAATAGTGTCTTGACACTAGGTTATCTTTGTAAATATCGTGATCTTGATGTAGCCATTAACGAATTCACGAAATCATTAACCGTTGTTCGTTAAAAATGTTATATTGCGACATGGTAAAGGTGATATGATTAAATTAATAAAAATAATTAAGTGTGTATCTACGCTAATATTATAAAACCGAAAAAAATGTTTGTATGAATGCGCCTATCTCAGAAACTACTTGTTCAATTTTTAAAATTATTTTGTGGTGGATAGTTTATATATAGAAGAAGAAAATCGTTTGGATGGCACCCACTGTAGTTACTCTCAGAGTTACCTCGTCCACTAAAAATGTGTCATGTGTCATACAAAACTCTTACATTTTTCTATCAGATCAAGTCTTAGTCAAGTTTTAGTAAGAATTACTAGAATACCTTGTCATTATATTATCGTCATACTGACATGCTGACAAATAAGTTATAAAAGTACCTACTGTAAATTATTGTAGATTTACCGATAAAATCAACTGTTTCATAGAATCGCCAATTCTACAAAATGATCACGATACATAAACTAATACATTAAGAACAGCGTGAATATGTATATATATATATATATATATATATATATATATATATATATATATATATATATATATATATATATATATATATATATATATATATATATATATATATATATATATATATATATATATATATATATATATATATATATATATATATATATATATATATATATATATATATATATATATATATATATATATATATATATATATATATATATATATATATATATATATATATATATATACCAGCCTCTATGGCTGATGATGTATGCCGATGACATAGTACTCATTGACGAGAACCGACTGATACTGGAGCGTAAAGTGAATGCCTGGAAGGGTGCGCTTGAGAACGGTGGTCTTAAACTGAATGTGTCAAAGACCGAGTACATGGCTTGCGGGAACCCAGACTCGAGCACCATCCACATCGGGCCTGAGCCAGCCGTTAAGTCGGAGAAGTTCAGGTACCTTGGATCCATTATGCACGAGTCCGGAGGCATCGAATACGATGTCCACGCCCGGGTTAGCGCTGCTTGGGCCAAATGGCGGGAGGTCACTGGTGTGGTCTGCGATCGCAGAATACCGCCCAAGCTCAAGGGGCATGAGCATGATCCGACCAGTTCTTCTATACGGCAGCGAATGTTGGCCAGCATTATCTCGGCACACTCAGGAGCTTCACGTAACGGAGATGAAGATGCTGAGGTGGATGTGTGGCGTTACTCGGGTTGACCGCATACGCAACACATTCATTCGAGGTAGTCTTGGGGTCCATGACGTAGCGGATAAGCTCCAAGAGCGTCGTCTGAGATGGTATGGCCACGTTTTGCGCCGGCCTAAGAACTACGTCGGAAGAAAATGCCTTGATATGTCTGTCCCTGGAGTAAGACCCCCCGGACGCCCAAGGAAGCGATGGCTGGACGTCGTGACGCACGACATGAGAGCCAATGGACTAACCACTGAGGATGCTCAAGACCGTGCAAAGTGGAGTAGACTAAGTAGGAAAGCAGACCCTGGCAATAGGCCGGGATAATGCTAAGTGGAAGAAGAAGATATATATATATATATATATATATATATATATATATATATATATATATATATATATATATATATATATATATATATATATATATATATATGTGGGTGCGTGTATGTGTGCGTGTGAGTGTATATGTAATTGTACGTGCAGACACGTGCATCGGTGTTAGTATTTTGATGGCGTCACAATAAAAAATATATGAGCTACGTATAAAACAAGCACGATATTTTGAACTCTGCAACCAATCAAACAAATCACCACGTCCAATCACGCTCGTGCCAACATTGCAACCGATAATCATATTAAACCTTACAAAAATATTAATATTGTATCAATACACGTATCAAATAAAACATACTTATGTGAAAAAGAGATAATACAGTAAAAAATATCAAACAAATTCAAAAGGAAAACATAAATAGAACGCCAGAAATGTGAAAAGCTGTACTTACTCGAAAAAAAATTCTTCTATAAAGGTCTACGAGTATACAAATATTTTTAAGAAACATAGTAAGCTTGAACGGATATGTGTAGAAAATCTCAACGCTGACATTCAACTATTCATTCAGTCCTAAAACTTACATACTTACCGGTCAAATTACTAAATGACGTCACATTCATCTTGTTTTTGAGAAACCAGCAAGGGTTGTGCTTAAAATTTGTTATTTGAATTAATTTCTCATTATCGTTTGATGACTAAAACATCAATATACAATACTGTGAGTTAACATTTTATGCACAAAATGCTTTTAATATAATATAGGAATTTCTTGGTTTAGTTATATAATTGATAGATATCCAAAGTTAAGGGACTATTATTTATGAATGTGTCAAAAAGCATTTATGAAATGAACATCATAAAATTAATGATTTTTTAGTCTAATTTAGTTATTTAATCACAACAATTTCCAATCTTTTTATAATTTAGACTACTGAAATAAATAAATAAAGAGTAATAAAACAAAATAAAACAGAAACACGTTTAATACATTATATCTACTATATACAATTAAATAATAAATTATTTACAAAGTAATGGAAAATTAAATTAGATCTATTTTTGGGCAAGTGTAGTTCGTTATAAATCATTGTATTTATAAGAAGGCATTTTTATATAATTGAAATTGACTCGTTTCGTCCTCACTATTTCGGCATAGTTAAGTGCTGACAATTTAGATTTCCTCGTTTTTTCTGGACTTTTAAAATCGACTTGGAAAAGTCCAAATTTGACACTGAAAAAGAGAGATAAATAAATACATTTTCTTTAGCTTCACACCGTATGCAGGATATAGTGAAGGCAGACTGCCTTTCAAGACATAGCGTTTTGAGTGGTTGAACTTTGTCTTGTTATCATGGCGAGGAAAAAGACAATAACACACTGGGGATAGTGGGGACAATGGGTATTGAACTCACAACCGTCACGTTAACAATCGCTGTGCCGCGATAAAAAAACAAACATAACATGTATAGTTATAAATTGTAGTAAGTGAAGTAAATAAATAATATTACTTGCTTCAAATTGTTCAACGGTTGCAACTTCAATAAAATATTTATTATCAAAGTTTCATATATATAAAATATTAAAAACGTATGAATATTGAATACTTGTGTATATATGTATATGTTAGAATTACTATACTCTTATAGAAAAAAAGTTTTCCGTATATCACTACTAATATTGGCAACCTGAAATATGACAATATTAGTTGTAAACTGCCACAGTATAGCGGTGCAGCGTTTGACTTTAAAAACGACGATTGTGAGTTCAATTCTGAATAACTCGGAGGAATAAATTATTTTCATTTTCTAGCTCCCGCAAGAATACAAAGCGTAGCGTTGAGTTACGCCATATAAAATGTAGGGTCTCAGAATACTATTTCTATATTTTGTTACATGTGAATCTCGAATGTATGAAATAATTATTAAACTTCATTGGATATTTCTTTGTACGTATTATATTTTACTTAAGCATATTCCGAGTATTGCTTGGTTAGTGGAATCGACAAACGCAATACGTATTACATTATAAATTTTAATTTTCTCCCGCGTTAACTTGAACTTACGATCTAAGATATCATTCTTTCCTATATAATGGTAACTTGTTAGACAAGAACGCTTCAGCAAGACTTATTTAAATAACATATTCATATATTCATATTGGAATTTAAAATACATCAAATTTTACTAAAAAAACATGTATATCCACATTGTATTGTATAAATAGCAAAAGGTACGTGATAAGATGTGTGTTAATGTGACATTATCACTGAATGTTTAAAAGGTAAATAATATAATATGATAAACTTTTGACACGCTGTTTAAGTTATTAATAATATTATGCTAATGCCACAAAATTTTTCTATAAAGCATATTTCAAGTAATTACTTTAAAGATCGTGACAAAAATGTTATCTATAATTATATATAGGTATTAGCTACATATGAACATAACAATAATGAAGGCAATTAAAACAAAATGTCTACAAACTGTTATTAACTTCACATAATATATATACTTTCCATAATTCCGGAGTTAATAACTACTATAATCAAAGTATTGTTGTTATAAATTATAACCCAACTATACTATATATAATAGAAGCAGTAATAACTTTGAAAGCGTTCCGTTCTGAGCTAAACTAGGTGTGCTTACTGTATTACTTAATATTATGGCGCACTAACATTGATTCATCAAATATACCGCATATAGCAAGCTAGGTGGAGAAATCTTAATATTTTCTACTTTCTCCAATTCGAGACTTCACTTGTTGAGTAGTAAAACTCGGTGCCGTACTTTGTATTACTAGAGTGGGGAGGTGAAAATAATGAATTCCCCTGAGACGGTATCGGGCCTACAATCATCGTGTTGACAGCCGGATGCTTCTCCTCTCTAATAATATGATAGGGCATAACGGTAAATTATTAAATCTTAATTATTAGATTTAAATTGATATTATCTTTACTCAGTATATTAACATACGTGTTAATGTTCCATGTTCCGTTCCAAAGCTAATAAAATATTTACCTATATCCATCGTTCCATTCGAAATCATCCATGAGGGTCCAAGCAAAATATCCTTGTATATTACATTTATCTTCATGTATGGCTAAAAGGAGTTGATATATATATTTATTGTAATAGGACACTCGCACATAATCGTTTAATCCCCCAAAGTCTGAGACTCCATTTTCAGTTACGATGATTGGTATTTTTGTTCCGTAGTTTTTAGTGATCCAATTAAGAAGTCTTCTGAAACCCGGCGGGTAAACCTAAAAAACAACAGTAATAATAGAATCTTAATAAATATAAGATTAGAATAAAATTATTTAAACCTATTGTGTGACTGTATACGTTGTAGTTAAAGCTCAGAAATTTTGAAATCTCATAAAGATCAGATCAGTTCATGTGTTGTAAATTATAATACAACTGGAATCTGTCACAACAACTTTATCCATTTTTATTTTCTTTTTGGGTTTACACTTTGTTCCGTAAATACAAGAGTAGGTAGAGAGTGTTCGAGACATTACATAGAGAGAAACAGAATTCAATACTGGTCTTTGGCTTACAAGAGTAAAAAAAATAATTCATTCTACCAAGTGAAAGATGAAAGATGCTGTCTCACATCTCTCCATTGGTATATTTTATTAATAAGTAAAAATAGTACGGATTTCGTTAATCTGAGAAAGTTAATTGTCAAAATACCACCTTAAATATAATAAGACTGCAATAGCACCTATAGTAAATTATCACTGACGTAAATATGCGGATGTATATATAAAGTAATAACACGATAAAAATCATTGAAAACAATACGACTAACTAAACTAAACTTTATAACTAGTTTAAGACAAGTTCAATATCAATGACATTGACGGACGTTCATTTTGTAGCATTGGTATTTCATATGTGTGTTAATCACACAGTAAGTATAAAAAATAATAATAAATACCGTTAAGTAAATTGTTAAGTCGTAAGTTATTGTAAAATAAAATAAAGTTATAACAAAATATTTAAAAAATATATATGCTAGATCTCCATTTTGGCTTGAGTTTTTTACCACAAAGTATGTTAACGGTGAGAGAATGTAAAGCTTATTACACAGCACACTTACAACTGCCGTTGTTTATAATAATAGAAGCAGAAAATTCTATTAATTAAAATAGAAAAAATATTATTAATCTATCTTAGTTTTAGTCGCACGTCTACTCTAGAAAAATCGAGGTCAACAGTACATACCAAGCTACTAAATAACTAGACTTAATATAACATTCTATAAAATTTTAGAACATGATATGTACATAGAATTTGGAAGTATATGTATATATATATATATATATATATATATATATATATATATATATATATATATATATATATATATATATATATATATATATATATATATATATATATATATATATATATATATATATATATATATATATATATATATATATATAAATTCAATTCTACTTCCGATATGCGTAAATATGTTTTAATAACTTCCTTGTATTTTTGATATTACAGTAAAAGTTTTTATGCTTATCTCAATTTTAAAAATATTATATATTTAAATAAATGGTTTAAAAAAGACTAAATATGACATACGAATATTGCAAAATTTCCAAGAATTAAAACATTTATCTGCGTACGTAAATGTTGAAACTATTAGTTTGGTAAAACCAACCGAGGCATTAAGGTAACCAATGTATCTCTAAATCGGTGAATGGTGATGTGATTTATTACGAGATCCTCCTTACACATTCCGTAAAATAGGAAAGCTACGTCAATAAAATAGTATATTTTTTTCTGTTTTCATTTATTTTACGTGTTAGATTCGTCTTTATACGAAAGATTAATTTTGTACAAATATATCACAATATTTAAAATTAAATACTTACCGATAACCATTCTGCTCCTGGAATAGGCCATTTCGGGTGTTGTTCTATTTTAACGCCTGTGTCGTGATCCAATGACGGTACATGCCAACCAGGTTCCATTGACGATGGTGACATCAAATAAGTTGTGTAATGGTTTAATCCAAAGAAATCTGAACTACCACGAACCATTTCAATCTAAAAATAAAATCAATAAGAAAATTAGCAAAATAAGATGAGAATGGCTGTATTCGCATCTTATTTTTCTAAGCTAATATATTATGGTGCAAGAATAATTGATATGAGATGTAGAGGTCTCACTCTAAGGATTAATACCTCCGGAAAGCCATATAAGAAGAGGTTAATGACAGTGGATCGTTTGGCTAACGTTTGGCGCTTCTTCGTTTCTGGTTACGACTCCGCTACGTATAAATTTGAATAAATATATTTTATTTCAATACAATTATATCTCAAGCTTCATTCTCAATTGCTATGATCAAAATAATGTAGGTGCTTTTACATGACAATATTTTTGAAAATCAATATACTATTTAAAATTAAATTTTAAAATTCAGCGGCTGGTATCAGGTAAAACAGTTCACGCGTAGGGTAACTCCGCGAACTACCGCGACTAAGAAAACTGGCGACCCATTTGCATAAATAAATCAAATTATTACCGTTAAACATATATTGTTTTTTTATAATATTTTTTATAAAAAATATTTGCTTATTATAACAAATTTTTATTGTCTAATAGTGAATTTACGATGGTAATATTTCCGTTTATGTCAATAATAACAATCCAGACATGCAACGATATCCTTGAAGTATTCATTTTTGAAACTATTGGATCGGTGAAAATTAGATCTTTTATGTTTTCAGAACTTGGCATGAGAAAATAAATGAAAATGAGAAAAAAAATCAATATCTTGAATTATGTCCTAATTATGTAAGCCGTTTTTACCTTTAAACCCTCATCCATTTCCTGACCTTAGATTTTAATTTTTGTTATATTTTATTCATTTTCAAATGGGTTGAAACCCATCCTGTTACAATTTTTTTGGTCTCAAAAAACATCGACGCTTGAATATAAGTACTTATTATAGCTAAATATAATATAATAGCGAAATACTAATTTCAAATTATGACAATCAAAATTATTTGTATGCAGTCAACACGTTCACTGGTTCCAGTAAACTCACTAAAGCGTCCTTACTTCGGATTAAATATTCATGAAACGACTAGCGCTTCCATATTTTCAATGTTGATAAAGTTGTCGTATTTTGAAATATTGTAGTTTATAATAAGTACTGTTTGTAATATTCTTAATACCATTTCACTAATTCATTTACTAAGACTAGCTTATTTATTATTATTTTGCTTCACATATTAATAAGTAGATTGTTTATTATTATTATTATAGGTTAAAAATATTTGTTTTGCATGTTAGTAATATTTAAAGTTAATATAATTGAAATGTTAATAGTTTCTAAACACAAAATGGTTTCTTAAAACGAAGTTATTGATTTATACTCAGTTAAAAATCAAGGTTCACATGCTTTAATTTATGCCCCTTAATTTCTTGCCATCAGTATTTTTAACTGCGAAGTGGAAGAAAGAAAGACTTTTGACTGATTTTTCAATTTATTTCTAATTACCTTGCTTCTGATTGAAAAGTTTCAATCTGATTTTGTTAACATTTATACTTACTTCTTCAGAAGTGAAAACCGGTAAACGTGATCTTGGATATCCTTGATGTGAGCTAAGATTATCGACTCTTTCCCGAACTAGATCTGGATAGTTTCCTTTTGCTGAATAAATGGGATGAGCGTATATCCCTAGCTGTATAGCAAAAATACACAATTACAAAATATAATTTAACGTTTTTAAGAAATATTGAATGTTTTGTGTTTTAAAAAAATAGATACACTTACATGCATTTGTAAATATCGTTCTGCAGCTTCATGGTCTTCTTTTTTATTTTCATCTTTTGGCTCCGCCCAAAAAGCGTCTAAAGTTATACCAACTCTACCTGTAATATTAAAATTAGTCATTAAAATTATCAAATTACAGTACCATAATGTTATGTTAAATATTCTGCCATCATTAATAATAAACTAATTTTATGAATTCTATAAGCAAGACAACGAGACATTGAATACGAAAATACCTTTTTGTTTCTCTCTAAATTCTTTATTATATAAACGATAAGCTCGGGCGTGACTCAAGAGCATATAATGAGAACATAAATATTCGGCGATACCATGTGCCTTTAGTACAGGAACAAAAACGTCGCCGCCATAACCCTGTAACAAATAATAATTTTAAAGTTAAAGAGATTTATTAATATGTAGTGATCATAATATTTAAAAAGGTTATCCCAATGACCTACAAATAGGCCAAATTAGGCAGAGCCTGAGAAAGGCTACCAAGTAATTATTAATATGTAAATGATCAAAAAAGAAGGAGAAACAAAGTTCTGTTGAGTTTCTTACTCATGTTACTCTCAGGTCTTTGGCAAAAAGTTAATTTAAATTAATTTAAAAATTAAAATTTTAATTTAAAAATTAATTAATTAATTGCTTAATTTGAATAAAATGATTTAAATTTGAATTGAAACAAATATAAAGAGAGATGTAAAATAATATTGTGTAAAATCCCAGTTACTTTTACTATGTAACCTATATAGATATAGTACAGCGTCTATCCATTTCCGAGGACGTGATCAGACGTCCCCGGAGTTCAATTAGAAATTATTGCAACGTTGCAAGATATTATTTTAGTGACTCAAAGGATTAATCTTCCAAAGTTTACAAACTTGATAGTATGATATTGGAATTTATTGCATATTATGGCCAAGTTCAGCGTAATTAAATAACAGTTTTTATATATATATATATATATATATATATATATATATATATATATATATATATATATATATATATATATATATATATGATAGTGATTTTATGTTATTTAACTTAGGTAAGTTAATTTAATTATTCTATTTGGGTCAAATATATATTTTTTATATATTTGGCCCAAATTTATAATTATTAATTTCACGCTTTATCCTGTTCTCTGTTTTGGTTTTTGTTTTCCGATCGATTTGGAGCTGCGTATTGAAGGGTTATACTCAATACCATAATTTGTCTACCAGAGATCGAACCTACAACGTTATTATTGTAAAATATAATAAAAAAACGTTACAA
Organism: Dione juno; assembly: GCA_037127375.1. Taxonomy (NCBI): domain Eukaryota; kingdom Metazoa; phylum Arthropoda; class Insecta; order Lepidoptera; family Nymphalidae; genus Dione; species Dione juno. The sequence goes on along the minus strand of JAXRJS010000043.1, from coordinate 695,097 downwards.
AATAACACAACAGATTAAAAAAATGCAATATGCTTGTAAAAACACATGGTTATTATATGGTTAAAGATTGTTCGAGATTAGGTACGTTTTTTAAATTGTATCAAATATTATAATAAAAAATATATTTAAGTGCCAGTGATTGTACATATACCTAAATGTTGAAGGTATAAATAATGAGATAAGCATAAACAAAATTTGTAATTTATAGTTATATAACACACATAAATTATTGTAAACTTATATTTAATTTCATAATAAAAAAGTGCATACGCCCGCGAATGTTTGTAATTTTTTCAAAGTTGTACTTCCTGTTGACCTACAATCATGAAATGAATTATCTAAAATAGATTGAACGTATTGTTATATGTACTTTAATTAAATTTTTATATAGTGTATATAATGTTAGTATACATACAAAAATCTTCTAAAATTTCATTTTCTTAACTTATCACGTCATTTTATCAAAATAATCACAATTTTTGTGCTGACTTTATGAAAATTACTTATATTCTTATCTTTCCACTTTGATCTATTCATATTATAGAACATTATAGCTATATATAATTAGGTGCTAGGACACACTGCCCCACACTTTCCGTAGTTTTTGAGATATTGCATGTTAAGTGGCTGATCTTAACGCTTTCACGCTCTGTCTTGTTTCCAGAGCGAGGAAATAAAAATTAATCTTTCCCCCTAGTGGGTATTGAACCGCCTACTGTCGCGCTTACAGTCACGCTGCGCCGCCGCACCGTACTATTATTACATGAAAATATTAACTTACGTTAACACAATGTTGATGAAGCTCATTCATAGTTGTCCAAGTCTTTATAATATCGCCATATAATTTAAAGACTACTCTCGCGTAATCTTCAAAGTAATCTACCATTTTTGGATTACTCCACCCGCCTAAATCCATTAGGGGTGTAGGTAAATCCCAGTGGTAAAGAGTGACTACGGGCGTAATGTTGACTTTCAATAGTTCCTCGAAGAGCTTGCGATAGTATTTGACACCTTTTTTATTTATGTAATTGTCAGTTCCGTAAGGCAGTATCCTGTTAAAATTAAAATTCATTACTGTTATAAAATACAAGAGTGAGATATAATGAACGCGGAAGTAGATTACTCAATTTATATTTCAATAATGTAAGATGTAAATGCAAATAGAACATAAATATATTTAAAAATGCAAAATTAAAACATATTAAATTTTACTGTACATTTTTAATAATTGTAATTTAAATAAAAGCTCTTAAAACTTCAACTTCCAGAGATTTTTCATATTGTTTTAAATCGATTACGTTACGTAAGTGCAATTATTTTAGTATCCTGGAAAAACCAGTCGTTATATGCATAACGATTAATGATCTACTATAATACGTGGAAATAAAACTTAACTTAGCAAATTGTTTTACTGTAGCTATTGGTTAAACAATGTCTTTAATATTCTAAATTAGATCTGAACATATCAAACAGTATGAGGTAAACTACGTAAGATTGAAAATATTATATTATTTAATTATTACATTTCTAAAAATTTATATTATAGTCAAATTATTCTAGATATAAAACTAAGCATCTGTTGAACAAGAAATTTAATTTTCTCCAAGCACTGAAATAAACGTAGAAATCGGGCGAGGTTATTAGAAGATATTATTATGCGGGCAGAGTACCCGGGAAAATCAAGTAACATTTACAAATCCAAGAAGTCTCGTATTGTAAATAGGAAAAAGGCTTTTATTTTGTATTGTGTACCATAAACGATAGAGACCATTGTATTCTTTGTTGTAAATAATATCGGAGTGACCGACCGAGTTTTAGAACGCTTTTAGTATCCCTAATATTGAATATCATGGGTCATTTATTTTTCGAAATGATCATAATATGGTTTATTTTTTTTACTAGCCTTAACTTTAATATATAGTAAAAGAAAATTAGGTCTGTTCTTTAAATAAATATACATATTATATAAATTTTATTAGAGTAATATTATAACATGATATTATAATATATATAAAAAAATATATGTTCATAACAATATGAAATACTCGTACTACCAGCTGCTTAACATCCAAGGAGATCTACTTTGTTCAGGCTTAAATACATTATAGAATTTGAATTTGAGACTGTGATATATATATATAAAAAAAAAATTAAAAGGATAGATTAGTTTAATGTAATCAATTTATAATAAAGCATACCTTGGCCATGACAGTGACAATCGGTAGTATTTAACTCCGAGAGACTGCACCATTATGACGTCATCCTTATACTTATGATAAGAGTCAGCGGCAACGTCTCCATTAGAGTTATCTACCGTAAATTTTGGATGTTTGTGTAAATAAGTGTCCCATATACTTTCGCCTTTGCCTGTGAATTAATAAAAAGATATAAAGACATATAATTTAAAAATCATCAATATAGTAATAAACGTATAAAAATTTAAACGTTACCAAGAGGCGTGGGCCTCGAACCCTCTCTTAGTATCCACCACAGACATCTATACAATTAAGCTACACTATGTGCGATGACATTTTTATACGTTAGTTAATACCTAGTTTTGATATGTTTACAAATTTCTGCCATTCACAGATTATTTATAAGAATGATAAGTTGACAAGAGATTCCGAATCCCGCTATGTTAATGTTATATTTTTATACGTTTCTTTCATTAGCTTGTGAATAACACTTCAAAAAATGTTAAGAAGTCAATGCCAATTTAAAACCTGATGCAATATTATAATGATATTTTATGTTAGTTAAATTGTATCGAAATTATAATATATTAAAATTGAAATGTATACGTGAAACAAACAAGGTGGCGTTTCTCGCCGTATATTTATAACAATTTTAAAAAAAGCAGATTAGAAAGAGGGAATCTAGTCTTAAAACACTTTTTCTTACTTTCCGTCTAATTTTGCAGACATTGTTTATAGATTTGTGGTGGTCGTTTTGTCTGTCAGAGCAGAGAAAAATATTTAATAGAGTCACGTAACAAACAACATTCGTGAAATCTCCATTATTTAACGTGTTAATATTTAATTTTCTAATTTAATTACACTAAAGCTAGTTGAAATGACCTCGAAGTTCGACTACCGAGAAGATCTTAATATGCAAAGTTAAAACTTTGCGCTCCTAATAGTTTTGAACATTAGTTAAAACACGATGTAAAACAGGAAATAATTTGAATACTTTAATTACTTGTTCTTTCGTGAATAAAAAAGCTCGCTAAACGACACGACTTGTTTATTGACACGGATTGTTATTTACTTATCTAGTACCTACTCTATGAATCTAGGTAAAGATAGGCTGCAATTTTTAATTTTGTAACATTTAGCAATATTTCTTTAATAACGTTTCGCTTTTAAACGTTTAAGCTTTGTATATAAAAAAATGTTATTTATGATATAAATACAAATGAATATATTTTTATCACAAAGTGTTCTGTCACCCTTACAAAGAAAAACAATAGGGCGTTATCGCTATTTGTGCTTAGATGGCCGTTTCTTATCCCAAAAAGCGTAAATTATTCGTGACGCACGAATTTTAAGAAAAAGTGTCTTTGTTTTTTATATATTTATATTTCAGCTATTCTAAATAGCAAAGCAGGTATAAAATTGTCGTAATATTTTATTTACTTGAAATAAAAAAACAGTGTCAGCATTACAGTGTTACATTTTTTCAATTCCTAAATAAATAAATAAATTTTACATTGGATTTAATTTAATTACGGCAGTCCTGAATAATTGAACAAGTATTTCATCTTGGATAGGCTTTGTTATTGGTCTGACGCTTGGGTCCTTTAGGAAGAGGCCTTCGTTTGTACTGACCTAATTTCCTATAGTGTAGTAATTTAAATTTTAATATTTAGTAACACGAGTTGCGTTTGATGGTGGCTTTAGGAAAACTTAGAAAACTAAGGTCTATTAGTTCAATATTGTTTATTACAACAAAAAAAATATTTAACGAACGATAAATGGTTTGTATGGGTATAAAATCAGATATAAATTGACAACGTACAAGAGATTAAGTTTTAATAAAAAAATATTGTTATAAAACAGAAACTTAAGTTACATTTAAAATCACGCTCTAACCACATAATGAATATGTATGAACCAATGTAACTCAATGAAAAAAAATTCATTTAAATGTATTATAAATTAACCTACATGGAAATAAACAAGCACTAGACGACGTTCAGTAATTATCTATAATTTTTCCTTTCTTATATTTAGAAGAGGAAAAATGTATATTTTTTCTCTAATAACAATCATTAGTCCATTTATTGCCGTAGATAAGTCATAAATATTACAAGCATACCTATAGCATAATAAACAACAAATTCAAGAGGTAAATTAAGTCACTATATAAGATAACTAAATTATTTAGATACTTTTATTATTTTTGTAGTATACGTATTCTGCATAAAATCTTAATAAAATATGATACATATGAACACTTTTTTACACTTATGAACCAAGTTTTTTTATGTAGATGTCAAAAAAATATTGTTCAAGTGCGAATATTATTCGCTCACTGAGAGTTTATTACCATTTTAGTGATTAAGTCAGGGGAAGTTCAAGTTTAAAAAATTCAAATAAATTTATGATAATATTAATTAATTAAATTAATAATTTGAAAAAAGAAAAAAATATCATTAATTTATACTGTAAGTTCTCACTATTATGGTTCAGGTCAATGGGAAGTACCCTACAGGTTTTGATTACGACGAAATGACGAATTTCATGCAAAATACGAAAAAATTAAACATAAAACGCTGTGACTTAGAAGTACAGATACGTACGAACGAGTTGATAGTTTTTTTTTTTATGTTCAGTTCAGCTTGATACGTGCACGAATCTTGAGAAACATGGTTTTACAAACGGACAGATAGACGGACAGACAGATCAACAACAAACAACAAAGTGATCCTATAAATAAAATTTTGTTGTCTTTCCTTTTGAGGTACGGAACCCTAAAAGTATTTATAATTTTTTGCCTTGTTTTTCTTATCGTATTATAAACCAAATAATTATGTGTTTAAAAAAAATCACAGGAATAATCTTAATATAAGAATTTATTTTATTATTTACTTAATATATATATATATATATATATATATATATATATATATATATATATATATATATATATATATATATATATATATATATATATATATATATATATATATATATATATATATATATATATATATATATATATATATATAACCGGTCACTTACCATCTTCGTTCCAACCACCTTCTATTTGATATGCAGCCGTCGCGACCCCAAACATAAAATCATTTGGAAACGTGTAGTTGCTCAACCCATTACTGCTTACAAACGTGCTCACTCCTTTTGTTAAACACAAAAAGCTGAAAAATAATATTCAAATTACATTTCCTGTCTATGTAAGATTTAAAAAATATTTAAGATTTTTTTTTATATTAAATTTTAAGTTGATTTTTATTTATGCCGCTACTTTGTGGTGGTGTCAAGGCATTTCATAAATTAAATAATACTTAATGATATGCTAATGCCGTGTTTAATATGTCTTATCGTTAAATTATGTCACGGATTAAACATCATCATATTATGCATGTAAGCAAATTTATTCTAGTTTTAATTCAAGTTTACTATGTTTGATTAAGATAAACATAAGAAAACCTGTTAATAAATGTTAAGTAAATATTTATCAATATATTTTAATACCATACATATACAAACAATCAATAATATAATAAAGTCACGATAAAATACTAATTATCACAATTTTTTTTTTACGTAAAAAGAAACTGATTAAAACACTCTTCAAATAATATCGCACTATTAACTTGTTATCATAAAACTTTTGAACTGTAAAAAAATTAAACAACTATAGTAATTTTGTAATGTTTTACCTGAAGCACGCTAAAATAGCAGCACTGTGGGCGACTCTACTCCGGCTCTGCATTTTGCTAACTAAAATACGATACTGTCAATAAGACAACTAAATATATAATAATAAATGTAACCTTACGCGGAACAACCTTCCACTTAGGGTTTACCATTATAATTTATCACACATGATAAACGTATACTTCCTAATCAGAAATAATTTATTGAAACCATTTTTATTTCCTTCCTGTAGGAAATAGAATAAAGCTTGATTAAGTTTTAACTATAGCAGAAAAGAAGCTTAAACATTATACAGTATATATGAATATATAAATAAATCATTATTGGGTGCATAATATGATGTGCCAGTACAAGAGTCCAAAAACCGCTATTTTTGACTCTTGCAAGTAATTATCAGCTTTTGAACAATGTCATGATTTGTTTACCTATTTTTTGTATATATATATATATATATAAATATATATATAATATATATATATATATATATATATATATATATATATATATATATATATATATATATATATATATATTATAGTATATATATATATATATATATATATATATATATATATATATATATATATATATATATATATATATATATATATATATATATATATATATATATATATATATATATAATTTCTCGTAAAGTGCGTCCAAAAAGCAAGGACAACCTACTCAGTCTGGTGGAAATGCACAATTTATTATAAAAATAAACCAAAATAATATCGAAACAGAGTGTGTTCAAAACATATTTACAGCTATATTTGGTTACTATACGAGATGAGATTTGCAACTATAGATAGATCACTATTGTGTATTAATTACATACAATTATAAATCTTAATTTTGACATACACATAATATTTTACCAAAGTAAACATAGACGTTACACATTTGTATACACAACCAAACCACGATTATCATAATAATAGTAGTTTTAAAGCTATAGCAATACGTAGTAACCTTGAACGATAAATAACAGCTGAACGCGTATAATTTTTTTTAAATCGGCTACCAGATGAGGTAAAAGGCGAAGGATATTTAAGTATAAAAAAATTATAATGACATAAATTTCTTATGATTTCAAAAGTGAGGCGAGCTGTCTTATAAAGTCATATTTATTTGATTCTTTTTACTGTTAACATTTTTGTTTTAGTTCAGTTCTTTGATTATGACGTTCCAAGACGTTATAAACTAAGTATTAGGTTTTATTGTATTTTGAAAGATAAAAAATCTCGTTGCCTATGTTTATATGTGAATTATTAAATACATACACATCTTAAATTGTAATTGTAAAAAAACCTAGACACACTTTAATTATTAATAATATGTAAATGTAAGTATATATAAATGCAATATAACCTGTCACAGTCGTTTCTTTTGATTCATATTCAACAACCGAAAGCATTTTTACTTAACTTCACCTAATTAATATCTAAATAAATATTTAATTATCTTAATTTGACTTTAACCCATGACACTGTTTTGCAAACTTCTCTGCACCTTTCTAAATATGTATACTCTTTGTCCTGACACTAATCCGAAGACTATTAGAGTGTATATGATCGCACAAAAGTGTTTGTCGAAAGGCGCGGCATTTTACTCAACCAACACCTATTCGCGTTTCTATTGTTTCGCGACAAAAATATTTTATTCTATACATATTAAAAACAAAAAAACATATTAATTACAAGCCTCTTAGATACATACGTTGTGAAAGCCCGATTTCGATGAAGAAAACTATTCACATTCTGAAGAAAATTATGTAAATAATATTGCAATTTCTGCCTACGATGACATACAATAAAACTATTATTCCATACTACAGTACAGTCAAATATCTTGTGGTGCACATAGAGCAGACGTTATCATGATCTGTACAAATATCTAATGTAAGCAGAAAGATTCGCCATACCATAGGCTCAACTGACGTCTTAGCTTTGTATTGCCGATTCCCACAAAGCTGTTAGAAAACTCCCTTCTCTTTTCAATTCTCGATTATGCAATGAAATTAGGATACCTTACATCCAAGCTATCCTAACCAAACTGAGCCTACCTAAACAAACTAGAGCAACTTCAAAGTGTTGTTATTCGGTTCATATTTAGCTTACGCATGTATGACCATGTAATTGACATTCGTTCAAAGCTAAACGGATGGCTCCCCATCCGTTGTCGCCGGAATCTACGCACACTTTTGATTCTGTACTGTAATTTACTCAAAAATGTCCTCCTTATTTGAGGAAGATGTTCGAGTTTTTAGGTTTACATACAAATAGATCTCTGGCCTCATCATCTCACTTTAAGACTACCACACTTGAGCAAGTTTTATGAGCACTAATTTTCGGTGCAAGCAATAATTTTTTGGAATGACTTGCCACTTTGTATTAGACGCTCAAAATCTTTAAATATTTAAAGAAACCAGTTAAAGATTATTAATTCAAACAACATTTAACGTGATGATAGCAGCTTGTTTAATACATTTATTCGTAATTCTCCAAAGCCATATATTTATATAATATCTTCATCATTATGTATTTTTAACCTAATATATGCTTTATATATTTAAATATTAATATGCTATGTATTTATAAATATTAGTATTTATAATAAATATATGTATTTAATTTTTTATAAATATTTCTTTTCTATTTGTTTGTATTAGAATATGTGTTAGAAATATTATATTATATGAATATGTGAAAGAAAGTCTGTCTGAAAGAAATCGATAATTAGCGATAAGACTTTATGCTTCTATTCTATTAACTTGTTATTTTACTATAACTTTGCTTGTTAATTTAGTAGTGTACAATAAAGTGTAATAAAAGAAGGTAATATATTTTTTGACTGTGAATGATGTGTCTATACGACAAAATATAACTTTCTAGAACATAACCTGTAAGCTGATATGTATTAACTATTATGTATTATTACTTAATAAAATAATAACATCTTAATGATGTATATATATATATATATATATATATATATATATATATATATATATATATATATATATATATATATATATATATATATATATATATATATATATATGTGTGTGTGTGTATGTGTATATATTTTATGCTAAGATGAACTTATTACACATTATTTTGCTTGTAAAGAAATACTTTACGCATTTTTAATGCTTTACTCTATTTTAGTTACTAGTCCTAATTATTGGTTGCCTGTAAGAAATTGAGCTTAGAAATAAGGCTGCCATTGCAATTTTAACTTAGCCTATGTTACCCATACAATGTAAACTATAAACTATGTGTTGTCTGTAATAAAGTGTAATAATTATTATTATTATTAAGGGAAAGTAAGAACTCACATACAGTATATGTAAAGGCTATAACCTAAAATCCTCTCTCTCATTTATAAGTTTAACGCAGAAAGAAACCATTACAAACTTATATTTGTAGTTCGTTTCATACAAAATGATTGGATACGACCGCAAATTATGTAAATTTTTATAAGTCGTATTTTTCTGAGCAAAGTACCTTCCAACATGATATATGTACGTAAATCTCGGTGCGTGAGTACTGCTCGTACTTGATTAATATTTTTTAATTTTAATCTATCTATCTGCTACAGGAGCAGAGGAAACATAGAGACAAGACACCTGATCCCGGCTCTCTCGATGATCGACGATCACGCAATATCTCGGTCTCGAGACATTGCATCCATCCATGGCAGAAATCATCGTAAGGCGCGCTTTCTCATGGTTTTAAATTGTAAAAATTGTAAATATTCTTACTAAGAATTTTTAAGTTTGAAATATATAAAAATTAAACAAATACTCCAATTTCCAGTGCTATATTTAAAGCATTTTATCTTCAAGGTTGAGTTTTGGGATTGCACATGAACCAACGATTTCATAATGTGGGACACTGGTATAAATATTTTGATATTGTGAAATTGTAATATTGCAATTTCTTTTTGATAGTCATTATGATTATATAATTATCAATTAACCATTTGCAACTAAACAACTATATGGACTTAAATCTTTAAATTCTTAATTCTTGATTTAGTTTCAAAGTTCAAATTCATTTGGATCTTTTTCATGACATTCGGTTTACGCCGATATCATAGAAATTAGACCCAATTTTTTATTATTACCAACTTCCCCTTGTTATAGCAGATAATATCAGTATACATAATGCTTACGATACTAAATTACTAATTCTGAAGTCTTATTTTATTTACTTTTATTGATATTTTCGTATATTATCTACATAATATTACGTAGTAGTAAAGATAGAAATATATTGTATGTATATACGTAATAGTACGAAATAACGGTTACTTAACGGTTAACTTTCGATAATGTACCCGTAATATTCTATATTTTTAATTCTTTTCGTTTGTTTGTTCTGCTTCTTGACCAATTTTATAACACACAGGTCAACGGGAAGGATTCAATGCAAAAAAAATACGCTCATATCTTATTATTGCGTTAACTTAAACTTTGATTTTTTTTGTGCTTCAAAGTACTTCTAATCTGGTTATTTGTGATTTATTTCAGCTTCATACCACTACGCAATTTTGAGATAATGGTATTGACAATATGGACAGACAGACAGACAGTAAGATGGACAACAAAGTGATCCTTAAGGGTTTCATCATTTCCTTTTGATATAGAAAACCCTAAAAAAGAATTGTGTATGAAACAAATATTTATTATTTATATTTTTTTTACGTTAAGTAAGGGTATACTTTAGATATTTTATAAATTATGTTGATTTAAATAAAAGCAAGATTTTATGCAATAATATCAATACGCATATAATTTTTTCCATTGTGTTATATTACTTTTAAAAATAATTTAATCACGGTTTTGGTACGATGACTACGATTGATACTATAAAGATATTTGATTTTTATAATTTATTTACTTACATAATTTTACTTGAGCTTAGTTGCGACTTAAATAACAAATAAGCTAATGAGATGAAGTAAAAAGTTATCCTATTCTATAATGAATGAACCCGCGAGAAATAAAGAAATTTACCTAAGAACACTTAGATTTTCAAGATATATGTACCTAATTATATCTTACCTTTATAATCGTTCAGTGATAGTAAATAATATTATATGCATACATACAAACAAGCTACGCTCACAAATTATGATCCTTCTCTTTCACGAGTAAGCATTAAAATACAATCATAACCTCGTATAGGAACTGCACCATAACAGACTTCATTTAAAAATAATTAATTTCTATTCTATAATACCCTTGAATACATTTCATAGCACATATAGATAGTGGACAGACACCCGACGTGACGCAGTTGAGACGTACTTGACAGAATGCGATAGCTTTGTGTTCGTAATTCAATTGATGTTCCCAAGCGAAGCTCAATATAGTTGATGATAATGAATTTTAAATGTCAGTATGTTGGATAGTATTGGATTCCACACAGAATTTTAATCCCACTTTACAGTACTTTACAATAAGTTTTGTTATTACAATTGAATCTAAAATATGAGAAACATCTAATTTTTGTCTTATTTTCATATAAATTTAAATGAATTATTTTTCCTTTTGCTAAGGGGATGAATTTAGAAAAGAGGAACCTTCATGAGCTACTTTCCCATTATTTTTTATAATATGTTCATATGTTAAATAATATTACAGGCGTGCCTTAAAAGAACAAAAGAATAATATAATTTAATAACTCGAATTATTTTGAGTCCTTTTAACCAGGTGAATAATATTAGAATAATAAACAGTCATAAATTACCGAATGGTAAAGGCGAGTGTTTGTGACTCGTCCCCATGTTCACGAAGTATAAATCAAACACCCCTAGTGTTGAAATAATGATTTATATTAACACTTTTTGCGTTTTTATTTACCTGAATATTATTAATTAGGAGCATTCGGCTTGCATAGAAAATTAGACGATCAAGCACAACAAATTTTATTTTATATAAAACAAAGGTTAAAAAATATACGTAACTATAATGTTTGTGACTTGCTTATATTCGTACTGCATTTAATGTGATAATTTCATAAAATATTTATATAATATATAAAAGTTTTACTCAAGAGAAAATGAGGATAGTAACGGATTTTACTGTAAAAATAACTACAGTAGGAACTTAGTCTTGGCACAGAACCAAAACCATTAATTGCAAACTTTTGATGACTTTGAATAACATGCGCTTTATAATTAAATTGACATTCGCAATTATAAGTTGATTCATTCAAATATCCAGATATTTTTTGTTCATATAGCTTTAGTCTAGTGCTAACATATGGAGTGCTGCTTCCCGCTTTCCGCTCAATTTTCGAATGGCGAAACTTAGGATCGTGCTTTTTCTTCTTACCAGAGCGAAGAATTTAAATAATTAATTCGCTGGAATGGGAATTGAACCCACAACTATCAGCCATGTCCACCGCTGTGCAGCGGATCCAATACAACAATCATGATAAATATAATATTTGAATTTTTTTTAATATATCCTTATTAATGTTTTATCAAGTCATCAATATACTTACCTGCATACCTCTTTCGCCTCGTCCACGGTCCTTAACCTCTTCATACATGTACTCTGGGGGGGTGCCCTCTTGCTTTATGCCTCTCCTTTTTAACTCTCTTCCCGCTCACTTTTGCTTCATATATATTTTTTTACAATACATTCAGCATAAATAATTCTCTTGATGAGCCCAAATCATTCTTACTGGTTATCATCGCTGGCTATCTCTTCTTTGCAAGTTAGGTTAGTTAAACTGTTTCCATTCTTCAGTCTTTCTTTCATTCTTCTTCTGCAATATTTTCTTTTCACTGCAATATAACTGCGTTGGTACCAGAACTGCATTGTGTACTGCCAAACGTGCAGCTACACTGTCCGCCATTTTAACAATGCATCTAAGAACCGTTCATTCTGTTATAGACAGCAATACATCTATCTTTCCACATTTATGTCGTACCTTCCAACTCTAATTAACATACTTCCCAGGTATAGTACTTCATTCACTTGTTCTAATAACTTTCCATTGACACAAATCTTGCATTCCGTCTTTCTCTTTCAAATACCATAAGCTTAGGCTAATCTTAATAGTGTAATCCTGATTATAAGTAAGAACTTATAATCAGGATTAAACTATTGTTTTCCCCTGTTAAGTGTAGACCACAATATTATCGAATAGCTCTACGAATAATTATAATAATGATAACTCTTTATTCTACACCCATAAATAAATATTACAAAAAGAAGGGGGAAAAAGGAAAAACCGACCCAATATATATATATATATATATATATATATATATATATATATATATATATATATATATATATATATATATATATATATATATATATATATATATATATATATACATATATACATATATATATATATATATATATATATATATATATATATATATATATATATATATATATATATATATATATATATATATATATATATATATATAACGGCGTAACGACAATTTATAAATAAATAAATTATTATTGAATGAATGTTAAATTATAATTATATGCTAAAATGATTATTAATATAACTAAATAAGTTGATATAATTAAAATTATTGTTATGATTAATATTTGCGAAAAGATTTATAGACAAGCAATTGATTAAAGCCAGATTTTGTAGAAACTCATAGTGGGGGTACTATTATAAATAAGAGTGAATATTGTTACACGGGGCATTCGGACTCAAGCAATCGTAAACAGTAGACGTCTTTATTGTAATAAATAAAGGTCTATACGAAATATTTGCGAGTTTTACTTGTCATGGAAAATTGTGACATTAATGACGTCAGCAATGCTGACGTCATTATTTTTAAAAACCACTCTGGACATGGATCTTCGTCATCAGAAGTGGGATCGGATGCCGCCACTTCCGCTCAACAACCTGATGCTTTAAGTCAAGAAGAACGGTTGCATGAATTAAATAACACAGGAAATACTGGAGCTTCTATTCAAAAAGAACAATCAGCCTTATTTAATGCAACAACAAATAGTATACCGCCACAGTTCATTATGCAAATGATGCAAATGATGCAACAAATGTCGGAACGTTTAAATACACCAGCAGAGGCCAAGGTACGTATTAATGACATTTATTTTTCAGCATTTGACCCTGACACTAACGTGGGAGTACGTGAGTGGTGTCAACACATCGACAAAGCAATCGAAACCTATAGACTTAATGACTTTGATGTGTGAATGAAGGTCGGTAGCCTTTTAAAGGGAAGAGCAAAAATGTGGATTGATAATTGGATGGTCACTACTGTCTCATGGGCTGAGATGCGCAACAATCTAATCACAACATCCGAGCCAGAAAACCGTTATTCTCGAGACATAGTGCGATTCAGAGAGCATGTGTACGACTCATCAAAAGACATTTCAGAGTTTTTATCACGAGCTCGGGTCTTGTTGAGGAGGTCCTCACCCGCATTCCAATAATAACATTGCAAATAAGCGACCACGTTTTTCGAATGCAACAACATCCACTTCGCCGTGCCGTATTTGTAGAAGATCCAATTACACTACCAGTGAATGTTACTATAAATCGAAGGAACCAAGATCTCAATATGAACAAAGAAATATTACAAAAACTGAATCTAACAAAAACAAGAAAGCAGTCTCCAACCAAAACACCAAAACAATCTGTTCATTTTGCAAAATACCTGGGCATACTTTTGAAACATGCTTCAAGCGTGAACGTTCATTGAAGTCAAATGTGAATCTCATTGCTGGATCTAAACTAGCTCTGATTCAGGTGAAAATCGGTACAAAGACTTTTCAGGCAATATTTGAAAGTGGTGCTGACTGTTCACTTGTGCGAGAATCCATAGCAGCTCAATTACCAGAGAAAAGACTACAAACAACAAATTACTTGAGAGGAATTGGACAGTTTCCGGTACTTTCATTAGGTACTCTAGTTGCGGTGGTTATTATAAATGAGATCAACATAGAGCTACAGTTCCATATAGTGGCAGACTATGAGATGAAGACCGACATCCTAGTGGGCATGAACCTCTTAAATAATACGAATCTTATTATGATGATTACGTCGGGTGGAGCGGAGTTAGCACACCAGCTGAATACCAACCAAGTTCAAAGTCAAAACCCGATGTTTGAAAAAGTTGACTGTGATCTTGCAAATGAAAAGGATATTGCAAGGTTACGCACTCTACTAAACAAATATCAACACTTATTTATCAGAGGGTACCCAACAACTCGTGTCAAGACTGGTGAACTGGAAATACGTTTGAAAAATCCAAATAAGTATGTAGCACGAAGACCATATAGGCTCAGTCCAATCGAACGAGAAAAGGTACGAGCCATTACTCAAGAGTTAATGGAACATGGCATTGTACGTGAAAGCAAATCTCCCTATTCTAGTCCCATTATTCTAGTAAAAAAGAAGAATGGGGATGATCGAATGTGTGTGGATTTCAGAGAGCTCAACTCTAATACAGTACAGGACCACTATCCATTGCCATTGATATCGGATCAGATCGATCAATTGGCCAAAGGACAGTTCTTTACAACATTTGATATGGCCGCGGGTTTTCATCAAATACCAATTGCAGAGTCGTCAATTGAAAAAACAGCTTTTGTGACACCAGACGGTTTATTTGAATATGTGACTATGCCTTTTGGATTAAGCAACACATGTTCTATCTATCAAAGATGTATCAACAGAGCTTTGAGTCCATTACTAGGCAATGGAGCTCAAGTTTATGTTGACGATGTGTTAAGCAAATGTGAAGAAATCGAAGAAGGGCTGTCAAACATTGAAAGGATTCTCATCGCCTTACTAGATGCGGGTTTCTCTATTAATGAATTGAATTGAATATCTAGGCAACTCGGTATCTAATGGTCAAGTCCGTCCGAGTCCAAAAAAAATAGATGCTCTTGTAAAAGCGCCTGTACCAACAACACCCAGGCAAGTGAGACAATTTTGTGGTCTGGCTAGCTACTTTAGAAAATTTATACCGGACTTCTCACGTATAATGGTTCCACTTTATGAATTAACCAAACCAGGAGCTAAATGGGAGTGGAATGAACGTCATGAGGAAGCAAGAGAAAAGGTTATTCAGTGCTTAATATCTTCTACAATACTTACACTATTTGAAGAGGAAGCGCCGATTCAATTATATACCGATGCAAGTAGTCTGGGATTCGGGGCAGTACTGGTACAAGTCATCGCGGGACGACAACATGTAGTTGAGCTCATGAGCATGAGGACTACCGAAACTAAAAGTAGATACCACTCTTACGAATTAGAGACCTTGGCCGTAGTTAGAGCTATAAAACACTTCAGGCAATATCTTTATGGACGCAAATTTACAGTCATTACAGACTGTAATGCGTTGAAGGCGTCCAAGCACAAAAAGGATCTTCTGCCTAGAATCCATCGCTGGTGGGCATTTTTATAAAATTATAATTTTGAGGTGGAATACCGCAAAGGTCAACAACTTCAACACGCTGACTACTTCAGCAGGAATTCTGTAGATCTCACAGTAAATATGATGACCAAAGATATCGATTGGCTGAACAAAGACGCGACCAAATATTAAAGTTATAATGGATAGTATGAATAGTAATGATCGAAGGAATGGTTATGTACTAGAAAACAATGTTCTAAAACGCATCATAGAAGATCCAGCTTTTAGTCAAAAGCTTTGTACAGTTGTGCCAAAATCTTTTCAGTGGAGCTTAATTAAATCGTTTCACACTGCACTGAAACATCCTGGTTGGGAGAAAACGTTACACAAAATTAAGGACGACTACTGGTTTGATAAGATGAGTACAATCGTTCGAAAGTTCGTTGATAATTGTGTAGTTTGTAAAACATCCAAAGAGGCATCTAATGCCATTCAAGCTCAAATGCACCCAATTCAGAAACCGAATACTGCCTTTCAAGTTATACACATGGATATAACAGGCAAAATGGGAACATCTGGTGATCAACAGTATGTAATTGTCTCTATAGACGCCTTTACAAAGTACGTGCTATTTTATTATACGACCAATAAGAATCCACATAGTACTTTGGCCGCCTCGAAACGTACTGTTCACCTATTCGGTACTCCAGTACAAATCATAGTTGACGGTGGACGAGAGTTCCTAGGGGAATTCAAAATCTACTGCGACCGTATGGGGATTGAGATCCATGCTATATCACCAGGAATCAGCCGAGCAAATGGTCAGGTAGAACGTGTTGTGGCTACGCTCAAAAACGCTCTGATCATGATTAAAAACTATGAAACAGAGGAATGGCAAACAACTCTTGAGGAAATACAGTTAGCAATAAACTGCACTCCCCATCGTGTGACTGGCGTAGCTCCACTAACCTTGCTTACTCAGCGCAAGCATTGCGTACCTCCAGAGCTCCTCAGTCTTGTAAACATTGACGAGCAGACTGTAAATATTGAAGCACTCGGTAACTACGTTCGACAAAAGATGTCGCAAAATGCTGAACAAGACAGACAACGTTTTAACTCCAGAAAAGCGAAAATCTGTCACTTCTAGCGGGGTGATTATGATTTAATTAAAAATAATCCTCGCAATCAAACATCACTGGATGTTAGTTCAGTGACCCATACGAAATATTAAGAATATTGGATTATGATCGATACCTAGTAAAAAAAGTCGTGGGCTCGGGGCGACCAAGGAAAGTCGCTTATGATCAACTTTGTCGGGCACCTCAACCAGGAGACCAGATAACCGTAACGGCGGAAGAAGAACAATCAACCGACGACCATGAACCGTCGGCTCCGAGAACCAACGTTAATGAGCAAAAAACCTAAGATCAAAATGTTTAAACTAAGCGGTGAGTTATGAATTTGTATTATTTACTGCCGTAACAAACACACAAATTACACTAAAGTACCACAGTGTACAAAAGTACCACAGTGTACAAAAGTGCCACAGTGTACAAAGGTACCGCAGTGTACAAAGGTACCGCAGTGTACAAAGGTACCGCAGTGTACAAAGGTACCGCAGTGTACAAAGGTACCGCAGTGTACAAAGGTACCGCAGTGTACAAAGGTACCGCAGTGTACAAAGGTACCGCAGTGTACAAAGGTACCGCAGTGTACAAAGGTACCGCAGTGTACAAAGGTACCGCAGTGTACAAAGGTACCGCAGTGTACAAAGGTACCGCAGTGTACAAAGGTACCGCAGTGTACAAAGGTACCGCAGTGTACAAAGGTACCGCAGTGTACAAAGGTACCGCAGTGTACAAAGGTACCGCAGTGTACAAAGGTACCGCAGTGTACAAAGGTACCGCAGTGTACAAAGGTACCGCAGTGTACAAAGGTACCGCAGTGTACAAAGGTACCGCAGTGTACAAAGGTACCGCAGTGTACAAAGGTACCGCAGTGTACAAAGGTACCGCAGTGTACAAAGGTACCGCAGTGTACAAAGGTACCGCAGTGTACAAAGGTACCGCAGTGTACAAAGGTACCGCAGTGTACAAAGGTACCGCAGTGTACAAAGGTACCGCAGTGTACAAAGGTACCGCAGTGTACAAAGGTACCGCAGTGTACAAAGGTACCGCAGTGTACAAAGGTACCGCAGTGTACAAAGGTACCGCAGTGTACAAAGGTACCGCAGTGTACAAAGGTACCACAGTGTACGCCATAATTCACACATAACTAATTACATTTTAAAATGTAATTTAAACAATCACTTAATTATTAACTGTATGAAGGTACACAGATACCAATTTTGAAAAAGGGAAATATTATTTTATTACAGACAAAACGCAAACTTCTTCTGGCAGAGAGCATAAAGACGGCAGGTGCAGAGCGCGCACCGCCGATCAGAACGGCCGTAGAGGCGTAACGACAATTACGACGACGTATAAATAAATAAATTATTATTGAATGAATGTATGTGAATTGAATGAATGTTAAATTATAATTATTTGCTAAAATGATTATTAATATAACTAAATAAGTTGATATAATTAAAATTATTATTATGATTAATATTTGTGAAAAGATTTATAGACAAGCAATTGATTAAAGCCAGATTTTGTAGAAACTCATAGGGGGGGTACTATTATAAATAAGAGTGAATATTGTTACACGGGGCCATACTAGACCGTCTCTACTATATACTTGCAAAGTAAACCGATCCCCTGGGAACGCCAGGTTAAATATTTAGGCGTCATTTTAGATTCCCGTCTTTCATTCCGACCTCACATCAAGCACGTGAGAAACAAAGCCATGTTCATTCTGAACAGGCTATACCCCCTTATCTGCAAGTGGAGTAAAATGTCACTTCGTAACAAGCTGACATTATACAAAACTTGCACACGCCCCGTCATGACGTACGCTTGCGTGGTGTTCGCACACACCAAGATAGATCTCCTTCAGAGAGTCCAAAACAAATTCCTCAGAATGGCATCCGGATGCCCTTGGTTTATTCGTAACGTGGACCTACATAAAGACTGCGAATTAGAATCGATAAAAGAGTTCTGCAAAGGCTTAGCCAAGCGCTACTACGAGCGCGCAGACTCCCACTCCAATCCCCTGATAGTCGAAGCGTGTAAATACGCTCCCAACCCACACCCACTACTTCGACGCCCTCGTAGCGTCCTTCTCGACCCCGACGACCCTATCACCGTAGCCAACCGTCACTACAACGGAAGGTTACACTCTTCTGTCCTTAAGACACGCCGCCGTGGCCGTAGCAGGCAGCGGCGACCCACCTATGTCACGGCACGTCCGCGTCTCGGCGCGGCGGAGCCCGCCGGTCAATAACCATCCCATGTACCATCTTCTGAGCAGTCACAATGCTCATTTTGTTCTCTGGGGACGAGTCACGCTCGCCCCCCCCCCCCCCCCCGCCCGGTGTCGCTGTAAAGACCATTTGCGGTCAACAGCATTTTGTCATGAAAAAAAAAAAAAAAAAGTTACACGGGGCATTCGGACTCAAGCACTCGTAAACAGTGGACGTCTTTATTGTAATAAATAAAGGTCTATACGAAATATTTGCGAGTTTTACTTGTCATGGAAAATTGTGACATTTTTAAAAACAACTCTGGACATGGATCTTCGTCATATATATATATATATATATATATATATATATATATATATATATATATACTTCTTCTTCTTGGCATTAGTCCCGGCTTTTGCCAGGGTCTGCCTTCCCACTAAGCCTACTCCACTTTGCACGGTCTTTAACATCCTCAGTGGACAATCTATTGGCTCTCATGTCTTGTGTCACGACGTCCAGCCATCGCTTCCTTGGGCGTCCGGGTGGTCTAACTCCAGGGACAGACATGTCAAGGCCCTTCCTTCCGACATAGTTCTCAGATCGGCGCATAACATGGCCATACCATCTCAGGCGACGCTCTTGGAGCTTATCCGCTACGTCACGGACCCCAAGATTACCTCGAATGAATGTGTTGCGTATGCGGTCGGACCGCGTAAAGCGAAGCGAACGTGAAGCTCTTGAGTGTGCCGAGATAATGTTGGCCAACAATCGCTGCCGTATATAAGAACTGGTCGAATAATGCTCTTGTATATCAGTCCCTTGAGCTTGGGCGGTATTCTGATATCGCAGACCACACCAGTGAGCTCCCGCCATTTGGCCCAGGCAGCGTTTATACGGGTATGGATGTCATGGTCGATGCCTCCAGACTCATGCATAACGGCTCCAAGGTACCTGAACTTCTCCGACTTAACGGCAGGCTCAGGCCCGATATGGATGGTGCTCAAGTCCGGGTTACCGCAAGCCATGTACTCGGTCTTCGACACATTCAGGTTGAGACCACAGTTCTCAAGCACACCCTTCCAGGCGTTCACTTTACGCTCCAGCATCAGTCGGTTCTCGTCGATGAGTACTATGTCATCGGCATACATCATCAGCCACGGAGGCTGGCATTGGATGTGAGCCGAGACAGTATCCAGCACTACATTGAATAAGAACGGACTAAGAGCTGAGCCCTGGTGAACCCCTACTGTAATCGGGAAGGGCTTGGTGAAGCCAACAGCGGTCCTAACCACTGAAGCGGAGTCGTTGTACATATCTCTGATAACCTCAATATAGGCTTCAGGGATCCCCTTGGATCGCAATGCCTACCAGATACACTGACGTGGCACACAGTCAAAGGCCTTCTGCAGGTCCAAAAAGGCCACATGCAGAGCTCTCCTTTTTTCACTGTAAGCCTCCATCAAAGTTCTGAGGGCAAAAATGGCGTCCATAGTGCCTGATCCTGGTTGAAACCCATACTGAGACTCAGAGACAGTACATTCTTGGCGGATCCTGAGGCCGATCATGCGCTCGAAGAGCTTTATTGTGTGGGTCATAATCTTAATGCCCCTATAACTACCGTAATCTTGAACACTGCCCCTTCCTTTGTAAATAGGGATTATAAAGCTTTGCCGCCACTGATGCGGCATCTTTCCAGTATTCAAGATACGGTTAAACAGGTCAGTAAGTATAAGCACACCAAGAGAGCCCAACGATTTCCACGCCTCGATCGGGATGTCGTCAGGTCCTACTGCTTTTCCGTTCTTCATGCGTCGAAGACAATTACGAGTTTCGTCACGGGTTATTGGAGCATCAAGTCCGAGGTTATATATATATATATATATATATATATATATATATATATATATATATATATATATATATATATATATATATATATATATATATATATATATATATTAATTGGATCGGTTAATATATCGATAATAGAAGTTAAAAAACCACTCAGAAGAATTTTGTATGTCTGTCTGTTTATTTGTCCTTCAATCAATTACTACTGAAAAAAATTAATGAATTTTTGTACAATAATAGTTTACAGTCTTAACCTGCATTAATTATAATTTTAATCGCGGTATTCAATGCTGTTCCCGGAAAATAAATGAAAAATTGATACAATAAAATTATTTAAATTACTGAAAAGAAGTGAGTTACATTTGGCATGTTAATAGTTCATAGCCTTACACAATATATATAGGATAGTTTCTATCCTCGTATGCAATGCAAACCTCGAACGAAAAATAAAACGTCGATAACTTGCAAGTAAAGATAGTTTTATTCCATTCACACTTAGTAACAGTGGCAAACCGGTAAAAGCTTTTAATAAAAATTGTATAATATAAAAATATTTGAAAATTAATTCCACAATCTAGCTAGATGTCACAGTAACAGTTACAAATCATTTGATTTACAATTATTAGAGTGACTGTTAGCGATCAGAAGGTAATTTAGTGTTTTTTGATAGAATTTCATCTATTGATAGGTAATTTCAAATCATTTTCGAAAACCAACATTATGTGTATAAAAATCTATAGTAATATTTTATAATATCTGTCAACAGATGTCGTTAATCATTGAAATAATTTTTCTTAAAGATTATTGTAAAGAACAACCGTTTGACAAGAGAGAATGCCATTTTTAGTTTTAAAATTTCTGAATTACGCCGACGGGATTTTATTATTTGTATTAATGCCGATATATCTTAAATACATCTACAGACCATAGATGAATTTGACGTAGTTGACTTTTCTATACTTTAATAAGTATATAAATATCTTAATAAGTATAGAATATATAATATGTTCATTAAAGATTTTAAAAATGTATTAATGTTTGATTTATCTATTGTTAAGCTATCGTTATAGTTATTGTAAATATAGGGTAAAAAACTACCCAGTGGATTTTTGTCTGAATATTTGTTTATTTATTCGCGAATCACGCAAAAGCTACCGGCCAAGAAAATATAAATTGATGAATTTAATTAATAATTATAATTAATAATTTAATATAAATTGATGAAAATATAAATTGATGAATTTCAATATTGTAACAGTTTCCTTTAGAAAAATTAAAGACCGATATACGGCCGATTTCAATAACATACTAACAGATAAACTGAGATATATACCAGAGTTTTTGTCAAACTTTAATCTATCTGTTACCGCCGTTTCAATAACAAAAGTATGTAACGATAACTTTAGTTAGACACGGGATAAACTCGATATCTTTGGTTAACGTATCCCTCCGAAGCGTTCCGTTTATGCATGTAACAATACGGCTGTATGATTAATATCATTAATTTTTTAATTTCTTTTTAATATGAAGTTTTATGTAAAAGTTTTATTATTCTTACTTAACATATATATTTATATTATTTTGAATAAAGACGTAGATTTAATAAGTTAAATCATGTTAAAGTACGAATCCTGAAGCAATAAAACGCACATTGACATTTGCCATTTGCTTGACAGCAGATGACGGTGGCGGCGTATTGTGTATTTAAAAGTGGATTTTCATGGATATAAATTGGAATATCAAATATAAATAGCATTTAGCATAAAAGATGGCTGATCTAGTAAGTATTTCCTATTGTATATTGTTTTAATTTTAATTGTCAATTTCATTGAATGTGTTTGATAATCATTGGGACAAATAGTTTTATTCTTGTGTTTTACTCTTGGCATGAACGATGCCTAAAAATTACAATTTATTTTTAGATAAGGGCGAAGGCGCTGAGGCTGACCAAAGAGCATTATTCTCCTGCTCGATTAGATTCCCATGCACAAAGTCATCACTTCTGAATCTAATATTTGCTTTATTTATCGTTCATAATGGGATTTAAAAGGCAAATGAAAGATTAACGGGTTTGATTGTCTTATTAATAAGTTTGTATTTATTTAATTTTTTTAGCATGAGTGGTAAAGGAAAATTAATAAAATGCTATTTAAATATAAGTTATATAATATATATTTTTACAGTTAACTAACGCAGGAAGCTTTCAGAGGAAGTCCAAAGAGCACAGACAGATAAGGATTCAAAATTAGCAGGCTGAATTTAAAGGTTGAAAAGTGGTGCTTGAAAGTAATCAAACAGAATTACAAAATAAAAAAATAGATTAAGCATTAGCAATTATATTTATTTTTGTATTTATATTTGTGAATAAATAAAAAAACTACATATATGCTCCTTGTTTTTTTAATATATCTATAACTTAAAATTCTGCTTAATGCAGATATATTTTCGTTTATCATTAATGCACATTTGATATTATATATAGTTTTCAGAACTTCAATTTGTATAATAATTTCATATATCTGAAAAAAAGTCCTTGATTAGTTAGCATAATATATTTACTATGTTAACATATAATGTTTTAGCTATTCAGTTCATACAGTCTAACAATACGATGTTGGTGAGCTACTCTGTCAACTGGGTTATTTTCAGAGTGCTCCACAGTTATCTCTACTTCAGGTTACATCAAATTTTCAAAAATCAAGTTGGTTATACCAAAATACTTCCTTAAATCATATGCAATCATTAGACAGGAGGCACGATTAGGATTATAATAACATAACATAGACATAATGTTCAGAAAATCATAGAACTTTTTATTACCGATACCGATCTTACTCTCAAATATGGTAGTACTTTTATTAACAAAACATCAACACTAGTTTTATTTAGTCTGAATCTAAATGTAAATTAAGCGTCTAAAAATACAATATAATATTAATGCGATTATATTTTATACTTTCTGCAGGTTCTGTATTTGCTGCAGAATAAAATATACCGGCCTCATACATCTTATTATCACTTTCATCACTAAACAAAGCTATAATTTTTATTAAAATAAGCATTTAATCTTTAACCCACGGATATAATCGCCCGAATTCTATGGATATAAATTTGTTGACAGATGACATTTAAAACAAACTAAAGTTAACTGCCAGTAAGTTATTGAAACGCTCTACGTTTAGTTTGTATGGATCTATCTATCTCCGGTAAGCGGTTGGCACTCCCAGAGATAGATTTAACTTAAAGATTTAAATTCCGATCTATCTTGTTTATTGAAACGCAAATTTGACGTTTCAGCTACTGACGGTAGCTAATTTAACAGATTGTTAAATGTTAGTAAGTTATTGAAACCGGCCGTTAGTCGTATTACTTTGATTACTGGTTATTAGCTAAAGAATGAATAAATGTTGACAGCTTTAAACCTAAATCAATATATAGAATAGTTGTCATCCTGGCGTTCAATGAGGTTTCCGTAGAACAAAAAAAAACATATTTTAATTACGTCTATTACTAGCAAGTGAGAAATATGAGCATTATTTAAGATCAAATAACTTTTTTCTGTGTAATATTAACATTATTTTGTATAATATTAACATTATTTCAAGCATTGGTGATGTTAAAAATAGAAGATAGTTGTAGTATATTTGTCAGGACTAGAATAAAGAACGCCAAAGAATTCCCGGGCGATTCTTGGCCGGGCGGTGTGTTTAAAAATAAAAAAATAATTCAATTTAATCATTTCAACTATGGCGTTCAAATGAATAAAAAATAAATAGTTGATATCAACATTAATAGTGTTGATTTGAATTATAAATTTCAATTGTGGAATATTGTGATTTTTACGCTATAATAGAGAAGCTAGCTTAGCTAGAACATAATCTGCTTACAGTCTGCTTGTTAATTATACGTTTACGTTTTAATATATACGACTATACGTAAGAAACATAAGGTACATTAATCACGACTTTTAATGATAGACACGCGATTTAGCTAATAATAAGCGGGAGAAGCCGCGGGCGGGTCGCTAGTACAGACATATAACTATAATATACAGATGTACACTTAATTATTTATTGTTTATGTGACTAAGGAATTTTTATATGCTGTTATAATAATATATATAATATACGCATATAAATACTAATTTAAACATGTTCATACGTACATACACAATACATATATGCATATTATATACATAAACACATTTATAAAAATTACAACAAGTTATAATAACTTATACAAATATAGGTAGTAATGTAAAACCTGAAAAGACATTTAGAGTCTAAAATTCAGAGGTAAATCATTCCAGAGTCGAGAAGCTGTAATTGTGAAGATGTTAATATAGAAAGAAGGGAATTTTTTATCTTAAAATTTGATCCGAGAGGAGATAACGAATATGAGAGAGCCCCTAAAATTGTAAACGCTCTTTTAGATAAGGTCAGGTTAATGGATCGATTAGTACATAAAAAAGGAGATGGAGAATATTGTAAAATATAGTAATCGAGAATTGGTATAAGAAGAGATTGTGCTAGTGCAATTTTAGTTGAAATAGGTAGAAAATTCTAAAAGCCAATATAAAAAGATTTCTAACCGATGTAAATATCTTCCTGCTCACTCCACCAATCTGTGGATCACTCAACATATTTTGGTCAAAAACAATTTCAAGATTTTTAGCGGTCTTTTTAACGGTATTATTTGATCACTCAAAAATAAAGGAGGCAAGGTGACCGCGTCAAGTTTAGAAATAAGCTTTGGACTACTGATAATTATTGCTTGAGTCTTACTAAAATTTAGTTGCAGTCCAAAATACGTATAGTTTGTAGAATAAATCGCAGCAGGTATTTCAGATAATTTCGAATGACAATAAATTTCTAGGTCATCTGCATATAGGTGGTAGAGAAATCAGATATATTGGGATATATAGTTAATAAAAAGTGAAAATAAAAGAAGAAAGAATATGCGTCCCTATGGGACACCAGCACTGACTAACGACCAGTCTGAATACGAATCTATAATTCATATATCCGGCAGCATATACGAATTATAGATTCACATCATCGTCCATACAGGTAATTTGATAATTATTAAACGAGTAAATTACGTTAGGATAAATGTTAAGAGAAGCTAGAAGTGCGTGCCGCATGATGTCAAAATCTATAATAGCAAAAGCTCTGCTAAATATAGGAAAACTAGTATCGTGACTTGTGTGTTCATACCCCCACGGATGTCTTTTGTAGTTTTTACAAGTGTTGTCGTCGTGCTGTGGCCAGTATGGAAACTAGATGGCAAGGGATTGAGAAATTTATTTTTGGAAAGGAAATGTGCGGGTTGATTGTGCCCTAGTCGTTCTCCTAGAGCTTTAAATAAGAAAGGGAGAATGGTAATTGGACGGTAATTGTTATCGACATAAGTATGAGGATGATCATTTTACGACTAACAGAATCAAAAGTATACATGTCGAACGTAGAACCTACTAATTTTTGGAAGTCGGTCCGTCGTTTAAAAAAAAAAAAAATAAACTGAATGTAACCAATTTAAACGTCCACAGCAATTTTTTAAAATTTTGCGAGATTTTACATAAATGCTTTTTTGTAATAAATATTTAGACAATATTAATTTTATTTTAGATCGTAAGTAATTACTTTATTTGATAGCTAATTTTATTTCAAGCTAATATTAATTATATATAATATATTTTAAAAATAAATAAACCGATAAGGTTTATATTTTTTTTATCTCAATTTGCATTATAATGGGAAAGGAACTTTACAATTTTCCTTTGAAAGCTTTCAAAACACTTCATTTTGCTAATGAAATTTACTTTTAAGCCTCTGTCTTATCTTAAAGCCACAATATTTGATTTGAAGACCTAAGATTGGACAGGCAAGGCAACCTTTGTGCCGAATATTATCTATCAAGCACGTCGAAATTTAACACAATATTCCGAATAATACTCTTTCAGGTTAAATTATTAAATATGATAGTCACAAAAGTTCATAAAATTAATGTACTTATTTATGTATCTAAATAATTAGCAAACATTTGTATATGTATATTTGCTTATTAATAACTAATAAACTGTTTGAAAAATCAAATATTTATGATTGGATACTTTATTGGATAAAATAAATAAATCTGCTATGAAATTCAATAAGGTCTGCAGAGATTATTCCGGGATAAAAATGAGTAAGCTATGAAAAATTGGATATAAAAGTCAGTGATGTTTCAGGAAGCATTATAAATTCCAATCTTGCACTTCAGTCCGGCAGTCATGCACATGGGTGGGAATATCGTAGAGATTTGCATCGGTTGCAAAATTAAGTTATGAAAATCCGACTATTAGGTACATTTTGTCCAATAAAAGTGCTTTTCAATTCATTTATAATTATAAAAAAATATACGTTATCTATTCAGAATAATTTTCATGAGATTTCTGAAATATATTCTACGAAGTCAAATTGTATTCTATTATTGATATTGATGTATTTGTATTATATTATAATAATAACATTAAACATGGATAATATTTTATATAAGTTGATTATGCTTCTACGAAGCGCTGTACTCAGCGCCATCGAAATAATAGAAAAATAAAAATATTATTAACATTAATTACAATGAATGCTCTATTGTATATTCGAAAGGTTTTAGAGCCCTCTTATTTATTTTTAATGTTCAAATTTCTTAAAATGTCTATACTTAGTCTGTTCCCATAAAATCATTGTTTTCTTATTTAGTGAAGTGGGGTGATAAAGAAAACCGAATGGCTGTGAATGCATTACAAAAACTATATAAGTAACCAAATACCATTTTTTAAAATACTCCATACGTTTGGTATTAGTCAAATAATTGCATACAGAAAAAGATTCAAATGATAAATAATCAACATCTAATATTTCAAATTATTTAAACAAACAGTGGTAGACACGGTATAAATACAAAAAATAAAAATAAGCTGGTTTTCGCCTTCAAAAGGTTAATAAACCATTCATGGCACAAGGTATACGAATGTATAAACAACATTCCACAAGGGATATCAGATCTTTCGATTCCGAACAATTTAAAGTTACAGTTAAAAATGTCTTAATAAATTAAGCGTATTATTCTATCCAAGAATATTTTAATGATAGTTGTGCGTGGAATTAAATGCTGTTGTTGCTCCTTCAGGAAAATATGATTATTATTAATCATTTGTAAGCTATATTTCAAAAGCGTAACTGTTGAGTTTCTCGACGGCACTTCTCAGCAGAACCTGCCTTCCGAGCCTGTGGTAGCTTCCTGAAAGACACTATTAACATGTGTCAATTGACGATTCAAAAGTGTTTGTAATGGCCTAACTGAATAAAGAATTTTTTAATTTAGATTTTTTGATTTTCATACAATATCAGAACTATAGATATGATAGGTACATAAAGTGTGGCATATTTTATGTTCGAATCCCTCATGGCGCAGCGGGGCCGTTGCGCACTGTAAACACGCTGCTTGTGGGATCGATCACGACGCAAAGATTTTCTATAATTAATATTTATTTACAAAGATTTACTAGTACTTTTATAAAAGTAAATAGTAGTTTTATAAAATTCAAAATATCTATTATATACATATAATTCTA
Source organism: Dione juno (assembly GCA_037127375.1). Taxonomy (NCBI): domain Eukaryota; kingdom Metazoa; phylum Arthropoda; class Insecta; order Lepidoptera; family Nymphalidae; genus Dione; species Dione juno. Next base: position 665,996 of record JAXRJS010000043.1, on the reverse strand, counting down.
AATTTGAAATTTAAAAAAGAACTACGAAGAATGCTTGAAAATGTTTATTAATCGTTGATTATTTTAAAGGACCATATACAAGTATTACAAGTATCATCGACTTCCTACCATAAGTACAAGTATAGATCTCCGAATGTATATAAATTCTATATTCTATATTTATTCTATATTCTATATTTATTAATTCTATATATTCTATATTTATTTTTGCTTCTATCCCTACCGGGGTAGCCAACACGTTCTACCATTAGGTACGTAAATATATTATTGTATTATGGTAACAGACATAATAACCCGTATCATCTATCAAGAATAAAGAAACACTAGAGTATAATAAAAGTGAAACTGACTGAGTGTGTTCTATATAAAAAACAAAGAACAAGAATGGCTTAGCTAAGTTGCAGATTTATATCGAACTACTACATCACTCCTCTTCCGGAAATAAACTTGTCGGGAAACAGCGCACCGAGTTAGCAATTCACGCTATATTTATGACGGCACAACCTACATCGATTTAGCATTTTCAGAATGTGCTGACTTCTGTTTGTATTTTTATTAGTAACGTGATCGTTTTTGTAATTTGTGCAGGTATTTTTTTATAGGTTTTGTTACTTTGTCATATTTAACTGTGTGAAGGCTTTTTATGTATATTCGGCTATTGACTATTCTCACTCAGGTGAATCATTTAGGCAGACGAAGGCTGATTAACTGCATTATTAATAAGCAAGTGAAGTGTAAAGCTATTAAAAATTTATATTTTGTAATAATATTGTTATTCGATAATAACGATTAAGACAAGATATTTCAAAGAATTGTTTTACCAAGTGATAAACGATTTATACGGTATATTATAATCAAAGAAAAAAAATGGTATTATTTTGTATATTTTTTACCTGTATCGTAGGTATCAACTGGAATAATACTAATTAAAACCATCTTGTGCTTATATAGTGTATAATAATATCTTTAGATGTAGTGTTTTAACACTATATCACTAAATATATCATTACGATTAAAACATTTTTTTATACATTTACATAAAATATCACACTTTATTCTGTATATTCTCAGAGAGAACCTAACACCAAGACACTCTATTATCTGTTTTTCCTCCAAATTCCAAACACTGTCCATTAAGTGGTGGCACTCAGCGCCAAACTTTGTCTTGCTGAAGACATTGCCAATAAAAATTAATTAGAATGAATTACCCCGCTTCACATAACTTATCACGTACATTTCCCCGTTGTTCATGTATCTTAAGTCATTGCGCCGTAAGCGAGCCCACAAGCGCGTATTAACAGTCAGCAACTGTTCTTAAACTTAAAATATGTTACACTTTAGGTACTTTTGGTATATCATACTCGCACATATAGTTCTGTTATTGTATCATATTCTGATTGTCCGCATTAAACACACCCATAATTGTCTAAAGCCTATATTACTTGCGACAACTTCTTTTAGCTTCTATCTTTAGACTTCTCTATCTTTTATTCTTTAGACTCTATATATCTTTAGACTTCATTTAGCTTATCTTAACTTATTATTGTCAAAAGAATGTTTTAAAAGGTCTAAAGGTTTCTGGGTCCTCTAATTTATATAACTTCTAAGTCGTTTAGTTTCATCGTCGTCTTTTGCTGAGACACTTACATTTCCACTTTTATCTAATCCCCAAGAGAAGCAGAGATCAAAAAACTTTCTCAGGATGCGTTTAAGTAATAAGCATGTAAATGCTAACTCTCACTTTGTCAAATGATTTGTGCGAAGACTGTATATTACATTCTATTTATAGCTGATAAGAAAAAAAGAAGATATGTGTTTCTGTATGCGATATTGTTTGTACGCTTTCTAGCATATGTGTTAAATTTTATAAATGTATGTATGTTTGCCAACAGATTCCTAGAAAACTAGTAATCATATCGGGATAATCCTATTTAATTTAACCAATATTTAAGTTATTTTTATCGTATATATAGAAGACAACTTTGGTAACCAAAGTTTTAATTGACGTAACAAGTTTGAATCAAATATCTGTATCACAAAGGACCGAGGTGAAAGTTGCATATTCAAATCTACATTTCTGGATTGACTGGCTAAGCTATGCAACTATGTCCTTAGTTATCTTACAGTGCTACTAGATCTCTGTCGTCTAAACTAAACAGTTACAATGAATGGTAGGTGCGACGTATATTTTCTTATTACAAGTGAGATATTAATATCACATAAAATTAAATATATATATATATATATATATATATATATATATATATATATATATATATATATATATATATATATATATATATATATATATATATGTGTATATATATATATATATAAACACCCCTACAGGAATATGCAGTTAAGCAGTTTCAATACATTACATTATTATAATTTTCATAAGAATTATTTTCAATTAAAAAATACGACATGTGTTGATACTTGATTTAAAGACAGGTTCAGATATTTCTTTCAAGCTTCCTGTCTTTCTACTAAGTGTATAAGTGATTGCAGTTTTTTCAAATCTAATTTCCTTTGATGTGTCTCCTTTACACCTTTAAAGATTCAGGAAATAATATTCCATAAAACTTATAATATGCATATATTACTTAAATTGATATAACTTTTTTATTTATGATCTGATTTAAATATAAGAATACTAAATATTAAGTGAGCTACAGTAACCATTTCAGTGATATACTAATTACAAAAAAAAGTTTATCATATTTATACGTTTTACGATTACATACGTTGTGCGCTATATAGAGAAAATGAAAGTGAAAATGCCCTTTACAGCATATCATTAAAATGTTATATAGATATTACAGTTTTAGAATAAGGGAGCAGAGTCGTCGTGGCGTCCATCCATCCTTATTATAAAGCGCGTTAATTTCAGGAGTAGGTACATACATTTTTTAGATTGTATAGTCGTCCATTTATCGAAGAAATAAAGTAAAAGTTCTTAATAAGCTCCGCGCCAGCATGTAATTATCACCTAAGTATAGCCTTCAGGAACTTATTGGATATTTCACAAAATATAACAGGATTTTTATTAAACTATTTTAAACATTAAACAGTATTATTTTTAAATACACTAAATGCGTATTTCCTGTAGGTCACAATTGCTTTTTAGGTATATTAATATCCTAAAAGTTTTCAACGATTGAAAACGCAAGGACAACCCAGACATCGCCGCACCTTCGACCGTAAAATACACAATGTGTATTTTGTCTCAAGAAAAGTAGTTACTTAAAGTATTGTATATAAAGATACTTTGGATTCTGTCTGTTACTATCGATATGCTCTGACGTTGCACTGGTGTACTTGCGGATGCATATACTAATGTAGAGTTAGTGTGCAGTTTTGCCATCTTCTTCTACCTATATCAAGAGAGATAAATTGTATAATATAAAGCTAAATATGAGGAGGAGGCTTCCTTTTAATTATTTATATGAAAAAGTTAAAACATATATAAATTGGGTCGGTTAATATGTCAATAAATAGAAGCTTATAACCCTATCCAGAGATATTTTGTTTGTCTTTTTAATTCTGCGTGAACTATATAGAAGCTAATGGATAGAAACATTCAAATGCTAAGCTAAGCTAAATTATATAAAATTAACGAAAATTATAGATTCTGTCGAATTATTTATTTATGTTTCTATTTAATTTTTTATTTAATATTATTTTTTTAAGTAATGTTAAATGGATTAATAGTTTATTAGTGTAATATAAATATTATTTTAGGCATTGGCAACATTAAATAAGAAAAAGCCTAAAAAGACGAAGAGATGTTTCGGTCTGATCAAGTTATATAAAATTTGTATTTATGTGTTTTTACAAGTAGAATACTTTTTTCGTAAACGTATAAAACTTTAACCAGCGCGCACTGATTGCAAAATCGTCCAAAAAACGTGCAATTTGAAAATAAGTTTATTTTATAATAACAAACTCTGTATACCAGGCAACTTAATTAAACTTTTAACTTAATAAAAAAATAATTAGTTATATAATTCGAAATAACATAGCTTATTTCTATACAAAAATCGTTTACACTCAATCGGTTAATAATATTATCAACATCGTTGAAAGAGTTTGTTGCGGTAACGATAATCATATTAACATAGAAGAACAATTTCCCCACAGAGCCATGTGCTCTCAACGATCATATCGTTGGAACAAAATTACTGTGAACCTTGTGAAGGTAAAATATCTTTTACCTTTGAAGTGTTATAAGAGGAGGGTTTAATATAATTTTATTTATATTCATTACACTTTCCGATTACAAGCGTTTAATTTTTTACTAGCGCACCGCCCGCAGCTTTACTCGCTTAAACTAACTACACAATTATTTATTTAAAAAACGGAGTTTTGTTATTTTCAATAAATTAACATTTTAATTACACACATTATCGTATATATATATATATATATATATATATATATATATATATATATATATATATATATATATATATATATAGATATATATATATATATATATATATATATATATATATATATATATATATATATATATAAAATATAATCTAAGTTTGTAGTAATTTAATGTTGCACCGAGTAAAATCTTCGAATACGCTTTCACTGAGATTCAATTGACAGGAAAACGAGTTACAGTACGTATACAAAGTAAAGTAAAATTTTAAATAAAATACGCTTCTGCAAATTTTCTATTGTGAATAATAAATATTTTTATATTTATTTGTTACAAAATGAGACGATTTAAAATCATGTAAATAATGGGATTTTAAATGAAGTTGTTTAATTAATACAATGACTGACAGTTTAGGTGCTAAGTTCAAAGACATTATTAGATAACCCACAACTGGCATTCACCAGTAGATAATAGATTTATATTGTTTGAACAGTTTATGAATTTGTACGTTTCAGGAGGGATCCTTACCTCAGAAGATACTTTAAGTAATCGTATATAGGTATCGTTTATTTATATAGCAATTAAGACTAGAGGGCAACGTGACGTATTGGGACACCGTCTGATTATAAAGGATGATTGTGAATTTGATTCTACCCACTTTGAGGAGCGAATTACTTTAATATCCGCTTTGATAAGACTGGCTGCTGGTTGTCTTCTGAAGATCTTTTTCCCGTGAGATCTTTTCCCGTGAATAAGTAATTGTACATTCTACCGACCAAGAGTCTAGATTGTATTTTCAATTATTTTACGCAAAGAATATATGAAATATGATTGATATTAACAATATATATAATATATATATATATATATATATATATATATATATATATATATATATATATATATATATATAGACTTAATAGGTATGATAACTGAATTATTCATTATTAACTACTGGCAGTTTAATACTCATTTTATGATGTTTAAGCTAACATTTTATAAACTGTATGAAATGGCACGTGGCCTGAAAATGTTGCCCCACAGAACCTTTTATGGCACTATAAAGTGTTGTCAAAGTGATACGCAAACTGTATAATATGTATTGTGATGTCATGTCGGGACAGCTTTGATCAAACACACGTGAGCTTTGATATCATAATAAAGTTTATACCAGCTTCTGTTATTCAACTATTATCATTTAGCAACATTAGATACTATATTCTTATCTCTCATCCGTTAAAACCATTTCTGCATCTGTATTTAAGCAAATTTGTGTAGAATGAATGAACGAATGAATTAATTGTTTTATTTATATAAAATTAATAATTATAAAATGTATAATCTTAATTTTTTAAAGCACAAAAAGAAAACGTACATTTCGTTATCAAAAATTAACATAGAGTAAAGTACGTTTTAAAAACAAAAGTCCATTGTTTCCATGCTTAAAAGTTATTACAAAAATAAATTACTGCCGCAAATCAAAACAACGGAAGGACGGTGGAATCGCCTAATTAAGAGATAATTAACAAAAATCCTTTTAAAACATATAAAGTGAAAATTCGCTTCCTCTTAATTGTGTAACTGTAGGGTTTAATTATGAAACATCCGTTCTCTCATCGGAGTTTAAGGTACAGTGTTTCGCATGCGTAAAGCATTCCACGTTCGGAAAATTCAGTTTCATCTCAGGAATTTAGCAGGAGGGACGTTTCTCCGGCAGCCGGTATCGCGATTGTAAAGTACACGTAAATTTTATAGCGAGCGGTGAATTGTGTTTCAAAGTGCAGTGTTTAAATATTAAATATATAAAATACGGTGAAGGAATTGAAGTAAAATATTTCGATTTGTTTTTATTTTATATAATTTTTTTATTTATAGGATTTGTATAATTATATTATGTGTGACTTGTTCTATTTACATAGACTCGTACCTACTCGTCCAGATCAATGTTTCTATATTTAAAAATACGAGCAAGGAAAATGCGTCACAAGGATGAATCGTAACGTTTTATTGCGATCCAAGTCTTCGTTGTCGCTTTCATTGGCTCATGTGATTCTCATAAATATTCACTATCTATGAAAGATAGTGACAAACATTTCATCTGATATAAAAGTACGATATACTTTTTTAGGAAAGTAACTTCTAATTGTATACTCAACCTAGTGAACTGTATATGTCTTCATATTTTATAATTTTTCTACATTAATTATACTTTTTCAATATTATGATTTATCATAATTCTTATCTAAGTAAAGAACTTAGCTTCCTAAATAAAGAAAGATAAATATATTAATATTAATGAATATAAATTTTCTTGTATATATATATATATATATATATATATATATATATATATATATATATATATATATATATATATATATATATATATTTATTTGAATTTATAACCAGCATATAATGTTTCCAGGTTGCAAGTACTTAACCACTGAATACTTTCTGGCTAACTTGAGTTTGTCACAATCATTTTCAATGCAGAGTAAATGATTTTTAAAAAATCACTTTCCCGTTATATGAATAGGGAAAAGAATATAAAAAGAAAAATTTATCCGATATCCAATACAGATTTCTCTGAATGTGAGGATCCTGATATTAAAATAAGTACAATCCAAGACTATCCTTTGAAATCTATACCTTTGACATTTCGTTGGATTTTCTGCTATTGCGACGTTACATGCTTTCAATTAAATTAAATAGACATTTATGTATATGATACAGACAGATAAACGTAAATATAATTATTCAGTCATATCTATTGCTGTAATTGTTTCACATGCTATATATTTAATAATTCAAGATAGTTTGCAGCGTGCCAATTTTTTTTTAATTTATAGTTAGCGGTAAAATTACCATATATGTATAAATATATATGTACTTAATAATTAAAATGATAAACTAATAACTAAATACTGAATAATAATTAAAATAATAAATTAAGCAGATATTTAAAATTTGATACTTTCAGAAGCTATCCTTTCATATTAAAGTAGTAATTTATGTAAGCTTATTAGAATAATTTATTCCGATCAGAATCAATTAAAAGTGGTCCAACGAATGCTTGTTACTAAATTTAAACTTAAATGAATAAATAAAATAAATATATTTTACTACTTGAAATTAAATTTTCACCAAGTTGAAATTTTTACGATACAGATTAATTATATACTACTACTACTACGGTACTAGTTCCGAATTTCACTCAGTTTTCTCTGTGAGGTAAAGCGCGGCGTTGAATTCCACTTGCCTCGAATTTGAATAAACGCGAAACAAAATTAACCATACTCTAATAATAACACTAAAACAACACTTAAATTTTATTGGTTAATTTGTTCCATTGATATAAATTAATTGACTGCGAGTGAAGAGACTAGTTTTTTTTGTCACAAAGAAAAAATAAATATTTTCTATCTAGTTTAATGTAAAGTAAAGTATTCTGAAAATCCTTATTACTATTGGCAACTTGAATCGAAAGTTTTAGACGTCGCTTGTTATTTTTGTCTACGAAAATTAAACTAATAAAAAAATATAATAACATCCTGAAATCAACTATTTAGCTAATAGACAATATCAAAAAATAGTATAATACATATAAGTGATTTTAAATAAAAACCTATATTAAAGAAAAAAACCATAGCAATTTTTTTGTAAATTTCTTTCACATCGTTCACACAAAGGCAGCCATATTAAAATACTATATCATAAAGTGAATGCTTAAGCATCTAAAACCACTTAAGTTTAAAATAAGCAAAAAAATAATTAACGATCTCGCTTCAATTGAATTATAAAAAAATGTTATGTATTCGAGAAAATGGTCTTGCTTTTCAAAGCATACCCTAGTTTTAATTAAAAGCTATACAAGAATCGCTTATAAGTTTGGAAGTACCTTGTTATACCGGATCAGAGTTTAAACCAATTCCATTAATATTTTAATTTACTTCAGTCTCTCTATCTCTTTAGGATGCTTAAATTAGAAGTTACCGACTGTTATAACTAGTGTAATGTGCGAAATATAAAATTATAAATTGAATAAATAGTAACTATCCTATGGTATAATGTGTAAATTTTTACGCTATGAAACATGATCATGAGGATGACTTTGAATATAATACCTTATTAAAACCATCACTTTCTTTAAAATTAATCTTATATGCTATAATTGAATACAATCTTATTGATTAACACTTTGATTTACACCCCCATTTTGATCCCCATCAAGATATTAGACAAATTTGTTCATCAGTATCGTGCCAGCACAGAAATCTCTGGACGTATGGTTGAAGATTCTTTATCGATTTTAATCAACCGGATAGTAAAAATATACTGGTACCCGTTTTCAATTGTTAAAAAAGAACGGTTAAAAATGAAGATCATGCTAAAGCTATTTAGTTCCTCAATTTAAGCGCGTTCTGTCGTTATCCGGCCATTGAGCGTTAAAGTTTGTTCGAAACTGACCAAAATCTTACGATGCAGTTTAAATTACATGCAAACTTGCAAAGTTATTAACTTGCAAACTTAGTTTTCCAGATTGTGAATAGAAAACAAACTTTATGTCTTTGTGTCCAATTCGTGATTGTATTCTCGAGATCTAACTCCAATTATGCTTTGTTTATTATTAAATTTTGTTCATTTCTAGGCTTAAAGTTCAGGCGAAATAGTTTACTAAATAATAAAAAAATATTAAGAACAGAAAAATTATCTTGTAATAAATATTTCGATTTGTCCTGCACATTCAATTCAGTAATTCGAAGTAAGTTAAAATATTTTATGTTATTTTATTAGAGGCTACCTTTCAACTTCAAAAAAATATGATAGCTTTAGAACGCTTCACCAATAACTCGCAATACTTTTGGTATTAATTTATACTCCAGGGAGAATTTGAACGATCGTTTGTAACGAAGTAATATTTTTTTTACGAGTTCTTTCATTTTAAGCGCTGCTATCGATATGACTGGGTAACAATTTATAGGGACCATTAATCATTTTATAGAGACGCTTGTGACATTTATACCTTTGGAACTTTACCATTCCGGAAATAGGATTTAATTTCTAGCTCTGTTTTTTTTTTATTTTACGTTCCTGTGTAGTTTAATATAAATTTAGTGGATGACTAAATATTGTTGTTTTAACAAACGGGTAGTGTGGTGAAAACAATTTTTTTTTTGTTATTTTTATTTATTTGAACTAGGACTTTTGTTAATACAGCAATGGAGAATTTAAAACTTGGTACAACGTGCATATAGAAAAGTTATAATGTTCAAGTGTCAGTGAAATGTGATAGTGGTGATGAACACAGTATGAGCACGTGGATGGCGCTGTTCGGGCTAGTGTGGCTGCTGCGAGTACGCGGGTCCTTATGCGGGTGCACAGCTTGCAAACGTGCTCGGCTGGAAACGCAGGATGTCCAATGTAGACGAAATTCAAGAGCTTCGAGCTCACAGTGCCTCGAGGAGCAAGTGACGAGCACGGAGTGCCCTAGTCCTGACGACAGAGCCCCGTTTGATGTCATCGCGTTACAACAATACACCCGCGATGCCACTGTGCAGACTGACTTTGATGATGATGACTTGGAAGATTTAGATAAAATTGAATTACAAATTAAGGAACAATGTAAGTTTCTTTCATTTTAAATCAACTTTATAGTTATAACGATAGTTAAATAGTATATTAAACTGTTTCTATATATTAGGACTTTAACCCTAGAATATGGCTAATATAGGCTCTGGCCTAATCTGTTTGAAAAAAATTTTGTATACATAAAGTCTTAACATACATCGCAGAGGTGTATATATAAATTACAGTCCGTGGAAAAAAAAACAATGGGTTTCAGTGCTATTTTTTTTCGAAAGTTAAAAATTTAGGCGTAAACTAATATAAAATAACTGTTATCAATCACAGTTTATATTCCCTGGGTAAAAAAATAATATAAAAAACTAAGATATAATAAATTACATAAAACCTATTCAATTTTACAATTACTTTACAAGATTTAAGTTCATTATATAAATCCTTGCCGCGATATGGATATTACGGAGTATTGAATAGATCCAAATTGAAATCAAATCATATTTGTATTATTCATACTATACCAATAATAATGGTACCTAGCTGTTTAAGTACATCGATTTTATACAAGAGATAAATATAATTCTAATAGATATTTTTCTATTGTATAGTAGTAGCTCATCAATCAGCCTCGCACGCATTCATTTTGGTCTGGAGCCGAAATCTTTACCTTAGGAGAACGTTTCGACTTTCGCTCTACGCGAGACTAGATAGCCCCAATCCGATACACCAATCGTCTATCATATCCGAACGAGTATATGCTAAGTTTCATATCTTTGCTGGAGACCGTTAAGGAGTTCCCTCGTTTGGTCGCTTTCAACCCTGAAAGTGGCAGTGATTTTACAGTAGACCCAGTAATATCATCCATACTCCAATAGGTGTGCCAAATTTCCTGTCCCCAATTGTTAACTGTTACGGAGTTCTCTGGTGTAGAACTAAATCTGGAGGTAGCAGCAATTTCATTCCGTACCCATCCATACCTTAATAAGGTATGTCATCCATACCTTAATAAGGAACGTGTCCCTACTGTAAACCGTTGAGGAGTTGACTTGTCTGGAGTCAATTCTGGTCAAGCATCATTTCATGCTTAACATAAACATGCATTGTCATTGAAACTAGATCAGTTTGTAAAATTTCGGCTCAATCGAACACCGAAGAGTGGGTCAAATTTAACTTGCAAATTTCCACCTACAAAACTCCATACATACATACATACAAGTCAAGATAAATAAAAACTTGTAAAAAGGGCATAAACTCAAACGAAAAAAAAACTTATATATGTCGAGTAAAACACATAATTTTTTTTAGAAAAATTTATATTTTTTAACATAAAGTAGTTAATCTAAAGGGAAACATTAAAAGTTACCAGAATTTTAACGACAACTTCTAATTTACGAGTAGTCCACTCACACATGAATATTATGCTCGTCATACTGATTTTTTAAATTTATACATAATAATTTAGACTATTCCTCTGTTTGAGAGGAGAACGAGCCGTATTTACTTTTCTTGAGTTGAGGCTCTTCTTCTTTATTTTCACTTCATATCTTTCAGTTTTACAAGAGTTTGGCTTTTTCCTTTCACATAATTTTTTTTTTCAACATCAGAGCCTAAGTCTCTTTTCGTCAACGTACCTGAATTTCAAGTTAAATTTAATAAATTCTCTATTGTTTAATAAATATACTTCACTAATTGCCACAGGCAATAAATTATTACTATTTATTGGACTTACGGCTGCACTACTTTGAGGAACAGGAATCGGTTTGGCTCCATAAGGGCGAGATACTTATAACGAAAAAAATATATTCAGTTACTTAATTATTCCCATCTTTGCTTAGAATTGATAAATTGGTAATCCTCGACTTCAGAAGCTGAAAATACCAAAAAAAGAATATCTACTTCGTTTCAAACCGCTTTAACATCATTGCATAATATTTTATACTATAACATATATTTTCCTGAAACATGAACATAAAAAAGCCTAAATATAATCTCGCCGGCGTGTAGTACCTCGATAAGTCAAAAATTACATTACCCTTATGAAGGTACCGTTCGATACCTGGTCTAAAGATTGCGACACCCTAGCTTTAATCATTCCTAGCTTCAATCAAGAGACAAATATTTTTGAATATCATGCACGTTTCAAAGGGTTAAAAATGTCGATGTCACTAACTTAACAGTCTTTATAATTTCGTTTTGCAATACACAAATAAAATCAATTGTGATGCATACTAAAAAATATGACGAGCCTTATGTAAATTTATTCACAAAAATAAAATATTTCCAATTTCAATGGCTACATTCGCTTAAGCCTTTCAATTTTAGATGAGATAAAATTGGATGTACGTTAATAGAATAGAATTCAAGAGTAATTAAAAATAATTGGTTTTTTAAATGAGATTTAGTATACAGTAAGCACATTACAGATAAAATAATTAGTGAATTATGAGACTAATAGATGCCCACAACTTTTTTGAAGTGAAACTTCTTTGCGCGCATAAGGTTAAAAAATTTACAGATAAAACGCAATAATGTGACGACAAACTGTGGGACATTTTTACAGTGGCGAAGTGCCTATAAAACACGATTCCCATCCCATAACCTTTGTAAATCTTATAAATACATTAATAAATACAAAATAACAATGAATGAATGAATTATAGTTTATATAACATCAATTTTCGACATATTTTTTATTCTAAGTCCTTTTTCCCTCTAAGTCTCGGAAACCTCAAGCTTTAGTTTACTATTAGTTAGTACTATTACTAGTAGTTTAGTTTACTATAAATATAAACAAAATTAAATAATATCATTAATATTCATTATATTACTGTTAATACGAGTATATAGAATTAATGTTAATCATAACAAACTCTTATCTATCCTATCTATCCTTACATTAGTATGCCCACAACTTTGATAGCGTGGCTTTTATGACCCTTACCACCCAATTTTCATTTACCCATTTGATCTATATCAGAGGTTCTCTTTTAGTTCTCTGTCAGGTGTTTGAGATCCTTGGGATGATTATTAGGGTTTCATACCCCAAATAAGAAACAGAACTCTTATAGGATCACTTTATTGTCCGTCTGTCTGTCTGCTGAACATCAGTCAAGATAATTTTCTCAAAATGGAGTGCTATCAAGCTGAAATTAATAAACAACATCCAGATCACTAATTCCCTAAATCAAAAGTACAATCAAACTTCTCAGTCAACACAGTAAAAAGGTATTAGCGATTAAGCATTTTTGTATGAAAATCGCCGCATAATCAAAATTTACTTCCGGTTGACCGTTAGAGTTACAAAATTTGACAGTGAATCAATAATATCTCAGAAAAAACTTTTACAAACTTACATCTGTAGTTAATTTCATACAAAATTTGTGTATACGATCGCAAATTTAAGATCGCAAATTTAATTTACTATAATCATGGAATTAGTGGTAGTGGAAAAACATACCGATATTTTTATATATCAAAATATGAATGAATTTACATCACGTTAAACAAATTTTGTAAAGGTGTTCATTTCTTTAGCTTATATAGTTGAGCTGTACATTATGGTTTAGCATGAAATGTTCCAAATTTTATATTTCATATGTCAATGGAAAGTGCTTTTCATGTTCGATCATTTTTGTTATGACATCGTTCCATTATTTCTTACAATTCAGCCGACCGTTTTTGTTTGGCATCAGGTGTGCCAGTCTTCAAAATAAATTATAGCCTAGACCCTGCTCAGACTTAACAGCCATACAAAAAAAACTTACATTCAAATTCAAATCCAGTAGATCCAAAGATGTGCTAGTACAAACAGTTAATTTAACTTCTTTTTAAAATTTAATTGTACTAGTATTTTAACATATTCCTGCATCATTTGTTGGTCAAAATATTAATAGAAAAATAATTGTTTTACGAATTTATTACAGTATAAAACATAAAAGATATGATTATAGTTAACCGTGCAATAGAAAAAATAAGTATCATAATTCTAGATTTAGGAGGCCATTTCTAGTACATGTTGGGGCAAAGACAGACTTTCATGTTAGGAGGCCATTTTTTCACAATTAAAATACATACAAATACACAATTCTAGTACTCCATATGAGTATAGGAAAGTATAAGAACTCTTGATTTTATATAAATCAATCCGTTTTATATGATCAAAAACAAAGTATCAACTGGCACTTTCAATCACTAATCGAAATTCACATCATAAAACATTTCACATTACTACAAATCAGGATTTACCTTACAAATATAGTAATAACAATTAAAATTATATTAATTTAATTATTAAATTAATAATACAGTCATTACATATTAGTTTGTGCCCATTAATATTAAATGGAATAGTTCGTGAAACAAAAAGAAGTGAGTTTATTATATTTAAATTATTTTCATTTTCCCGCTCTGTTAGACAAAGTGCATTGTTGAGTTTCGCCAGTCAACAATTCCTTAAGAAATGTGAGGAAAGTCAGAAATGGAATGTCTTAATACGTCCTCCCCTCCTCTCGCCTTTGACTACTTAACGTGCGAAAAGTGTAAAGCTGAAAATAGTAGTATTACTTTGACGAATTCTTTTCATCGTACTCAAACTGAGGAGTATCTAAGTATCAATTTAAAGGAGTAGTTGCAGGTTATTCTACAATATCGTGTAGTATTTCGGTATTCTGATGTAAATATTATATTTGTTGTATTTTAATTGCCTACTTGTGTTACCTACTCTCGGTGACTTTGACTTTGACTACTATAGAATGTGTTTTTTTTATTAATTTAAATTATACTAAAAATTTTCGTGTAAATATAAAAAATAGTAAAATAAAAATAATGTTATACAAGCACATGGTAATTGACGTATATAATGTATCTTTTGTGAATATAAAAACCAGTAGCTTTTATAAAAGCTTTCTAACATTTATAAATTATTATTCACTCAGACGTAGAATCACATTCCCTTTGGACCGCTGATTTAATTAAAGCTTATATTGAAGAAGAACAAATATTTTAAAAGTTTAAGTACTCATATTATTTTAATCATAAATCGAGGCCTACAAGGAGATCAAAGTGTTGTATAAATCTCATAAACATGGATGTATAAATTTGTACCGTGCTATGAACGCATATCACCACAAATATCTAATCTTTTATGCGTATGTTAGGTTACTTGATACAATTTTCATTATGTATAAATATTACATACATTGTTCCATCATTACAGAGTAGATGACCCATCCATAATATAAACATAGTGTAAACAGTATTATGTTACAGAGGGTAAAATTGATAATATATTACATATTTAATGCGCTGTCTTACTGCGCCACTTATCTCATGGCGCTAATATATTATATTAGCGCCATGAGATAAGTGGCGCAGTAAGACAGCGCTTGACTATATACGCGACTCAACGCCGCGCTTTGCCTTGTTGCCAGAGCGAAGAAACTGAAAATAATTCATTCTCCCCGAGTGTTTATCGAACCCACAAACCAACGCGTTTACAGACAGACGCTGTGCCTCTGCGCCACGAATGTAAGTCAAAATATAATTAAAAATATATTATATTATAAAGCGATTTATTTATAACATGTTTGTCCGCTACTTTGCTACTGCAAACACACTGCTGTCCAAACTAAATATAGAACTCATAGGTCAGTGAGGTCAAATAAGTATTAGGATTTAAAATACATTTTTTGTGTTTTCCAGTTCATTATATATGCATATAAAAATGAATCTCTATTTCCCTTGATGGCTTGAATGGATGGAATAATTCCACTAATTCTTTTCGATAATTGTTGATTATTGTCAGGGTTTTATGGGACTTCAAATTTTAATCGCTGGAATATACTAGAGTTTGTAGATGAAGAAAAAGAGGATATAGATTTTTTATTCCGGAATATAAAATCTTGCCTATAATAAAAAAAAATCATTAACTATATACCTACATTTTTTATGAATTTTCATTAACAAAGTGATTTCATGTAAATAACTATATTAAGAGGCGGGCGAAGCCGTGAGTGGGTCTAGTTCTCTATGAAAACAGTACTATTATATATTAACAAAAATAAAATGTTCTTATAATACGACAGAGTGCAAATACGCATTAATCTATTAAATCTTAAAACGAATTTTGGCTGAAATTACTTTCTTTTGTCTTTTGTTAACAAACTTCACAATGAAAACAATTTATAAGCTTATTACATTTTATTGCAAACGACAACCTTAATTAAATAAGCTTCTTAAGAATGACATATTATATAAACTAATTATGGACCTATCTATAATATACTAATTATATTATATTTATTATTATGTATGATAATAAACCTAGGATTATCTTTACACTAGGTTCTTCCACCTACGCTTTTAAATATAGAATAAATGGTAAAACAAAAATAAGTTATTTGATATATTTTTGTTGTGAGTTCGATATCATATTAAGAATGATAATAAATAAAATATATTAATCCGCTTCTGGTAGACAAAAAGCGGCATAGAGACTCAAAAGTCGGGTTTGAAGTCCATTGTATACCGTACCCATTACGAAGAAGGGTTTCCTTTGTAATGCGTATTAATGCTCCTAGACTACGCTAATTGAGCTTTTTTCTTCACCTTACTAATTCAAAATTAGTTTTTAACAAGTTCTACAAATTAATTGATGATATTTCTAGACAGGCTGAGATCTATGGATAGATTTCGATTTCATTCCTCTTCCTCATATTTTTACCACATAATTTAATCAAAATCTTTCCAAATTTTTTCATCTATGGTAAATAGGCTGAGCCATTTGAAAACTTATGTGTGTTATATTGTGAACCATTAGTTTCAAAATAGTATATATGGTATAGAATTATCCTATTTTCTATTTTAATTCTAGTGTTGCTAGTTTATTATTATATCTATGTACTGAATTTTCTTATACAGTCCTAACCCTACTCTATTTGGCTCCTATCATAAATTGTTTGTGAAAATTCTATATCTTGACTCGAGCTCTAGGGCGCTTCTGGTATTTCAAAGTGATGTTACAATAATATCCTGTGATAATTCTAGAATGTATTTGTGCGACTTTTAGATACTCCGAGGGTTTCTTTAAACGCAACCAAATCTTTAGGTTAACTTAAATTGATAACCACACTTCCTCTCGTGACTAATAAATTTATCATACAAAAAATTTTACACATCATTACAACTAAATAGGAGGAAAATCACATACCCTTTAATGGATATTAATTATTGTTTTAAATGGCCGTCTTTTGTGAATATAAAACATTTAAATTTTGACTTTTCAAAAGTTATATCTTTACAACGTGAACATCCATAGACAATGTGGAATAGATCACCGACACGCGTTTTCTAAATCGACCTAACAAACCGTAACTTGACTCTCGCATAATCTTATAAACCTTTGGATAACAAAGAAACTTGAATTTATATACACATTTATGGCCAGGCCCTTTCTGGTAATTTGGACTGAAATAAAATCATAAAAAACTAATCATAAAAATAATATTTTTATTTTGCTGTATCGAGAACAAGTTTTCATTTATCGTGTTAAACAGAGCGATCGGTCTAGTATCATTTAAATTTGTTATCCGATCTATTTTCCTCATTCCCGATGAGGAAAAAAATACATTTCTGAATGTCGTAGATATCTTGTTCCATGGTCAGATTTTATCGTATATATTATGGAGATATTTACGATGCAATAGAATTTTTTATGTACTATATGATTATAGTCTTGGACTGTCCCAGGGATATTTTCTTGTTTGATCTTATGTCGTTTAACGTTTCTCAGGCTTAGCTTGCTACGGCATTGACCTTGATTGTTTTTCCCAGCGGCCAGTTCTGTCTAACCATATGTCATTTTTGAATGAAAAGAAACTTATCAAAGTACTATATGGGCTCCGGTCCATCGTGTCTCAGTTTGAGAAATCAGATTAGTGCCTGGAACTTGCTATCTTATTATACATTGAAACATGATTGTCTTAACACGATTTTATTTACGAATACGAATATACGAATTTTTAAAATTCATTCACATTCATTTAGTGTAATCCTTAACAACTTTTTCCGTATAGAGTTTATTGTGATACTGCCACTGCTTGAAATATGAAACTTAGCTGCTGATAGCTATTATAGCGCTAGTACCTACAAAGGTTTCTAGGCTATTTTAATTTTGAATTAGTGCTATAAATACGAGATATTATTATCGATCTTATATACAAACATTAAAACGACACACTTCAATTAAACTATATCTATATTTACCTACATATTCGAAAATTTCAAAATAAAACTATAAAGTAGGCTTTCATATTCATTTAACAGGATAAAATATCCTAAATAGGATTACTTGTTTGATATGAATACGTAATAGAAAGCTCCTGACCTCAAATTGCGGGCTCAAGTTGATTTAAAGTAAAATAATAAAGCTAGAGATCTGAAGACAGTAGTATATTTCCCTAGAGAAAGTCCTGACCGACAGATACCGATCTTTAGAATAGAAAGTACATATATACAGAAGAACTATTTGAATTTCATTTAACTTATACTTAGAAATAGCATTTGGGGAATAGGAAAAACCTGGTAACACAGCACATCACTTTTCTTTTCAACTATCTAAAGATACTGCGTGACAGTTTATCGGAATTATTTTGTTTCCGTAAATATATATTTTATACATCACTAATAAGAGCATATCGTATACCTAACTGCAAACGTGATAGGTACGGGTTCATTCCTCACTCCGTGAATGAATAATTTTTATTTCTCTGTTTCAGAGTGCTTATTTTACTTTCGCCACTCGACCCAAATTAAGGAGGAAATCGAAAAACGGAATCTTAACACTAGGTTCTCTTTGTATATTATATGTAAAAATTAGATAAATACGCTAAAATGACACATAATGTGTGAAATATTTATAATTAAAATATTGAAACATTTTTGAGAACAAATTTTAGTTGTTCTGACACATAAAATATTATCGGTTAAACATCCTATCCTTTATTGGCTTCCTGTGCAGTGACATGTAACGCGGGAATGAGATCAACTTTTGTGATTCGATGTTTAATTAATTACTATTACGTAAATAACGGCAGTAAATTTTTCGAGTGAAATTACCAATGAATATTTCGCTCAAAGCTTTACTTATACATCATGACTTGAATATACGATGTTTAAAAACAAGCAAAGTTTTTAATAAGAAAATTAATTATTATATTTTTTTATTTATTATCACATATGCATTTCATTTATTGTTTAATAATAATAAAATAAATGTTTAATAATAAAAATCCACATAGGTTTATATCGTCCTATCCTTTACTCTTGTGCGTTTACAGCTAATTTATTCAAATAATGCTTAATATTTTTCTAAGTGATTTTCATTCTTAATTTATTAGGAGGAATTATGTACGACCTGGTCCGCTGGCCATATTTGCTTTTTGCTGACAAAGTAACTAATTTAATTTGTGTCGTACTATGCGTTGTAATTTTATGAGAGATTTCATTATGAAAATTACAATTGAAATAATTCTCTTTTAACCAAATTTTATTATTGATATTTATAACTATATCACTAAGTTCCTTCTCACTCTAAGTTATACATTTAATGGGGTGATATTTTTAAATATCCTGGTTTGCAACTGATATATACAAGGAAGGCATGTTTTGTCAGTTATACCATAGCTGCTAAGTCTGTAGGATATTATTGAGTCAGCCAGCGCATTATATATAGCATTAGCTTAACATTATAAGTTATTATAATTTCTTTATAATGTATACTCGTATGTTACCTTGAAATGTTCTTAATTTATAACAAATATAATTAATATGTTCATGTATGTTTTGTATGATCGATAATTAATCCTGAATATCTATGATTTTCTTTTTTTGTTGTTGTTCTGAGTTTAATGCTGTTAGACCTATTGGCCTTGACAGCGACACCGGTTGGGGAGGGAAGAGGGTACTCTGTCCCTGAGAAGTAGCAAGAATTATCGTGTCTGCTAGAAGTATATCTATGAAATAATACTAATTCTATTGAAGGACAACAAGCATGCAAGTGTGTGTTACACTACGTACTGTACGTACACTACGTACTGTACAGCGATGAAATATTGTACTCATTACATTGTACTCATTATATATATATATATATATATATATATATATATATATATATATATATATATATATATATATATATATATATATATATATATATATATATATATATACATATATATATATATATATATATATATATATATATATATATATATATATATATATATATATATATATATATATAAGCTGTGAAGTGTAATTTCCCTTCCTTCTGACATTGATACCCTGACTACTCTTCTTCTTCTTCCTGGCATTAGTCCCGGCTTTTGCCAGGGTCTGCCTTCCAACTAAGCCTACTCCACTTTGCACGGTCCTTAACATCCTCAGTGGACAATCTATTGGCTCTCATGTCTTGTGTCACGACGTCCAGCCATCGCTTCCTTGGGCGTCCGGCACTTCCTTCCGACATAGTTCTCAGATCGGCGCATAACATGGCCATACCATCTCAGGCGACGCTCTTGGAGCTTAAACGTCACGGACCCCAAGACTACCTCGAATGAATGTGTTGCGTATGCGGTCGGACCGCGTAACGCCACACATCCATCTCAGCATCTTCATCTCCGTGACGTGAAGCTCCTGAGTGTGCCGAGATAATGTTGGCCAACATTCGCTGCCGTATAAAAGAACCGGTCAGGATAATGCTCTTGTATATCAGTCCCTTGAGCTTGGGCGGTATTCTGCTATCACAGACTACACCAGTGACCTCCCGCCATTTGGCCCAGGCAGCGTTTATACGGGCATGGATGTCGTGGTCGATGCCTCCAGACTCATGCATGACGGCTCCAAGGTACCTGAACTTCTCCGACTTAACGGCATGGCTCAGGCCCGATATGGATGGTGCTCGAGTCCGGGTTCCCGCAAGCCATGTACTCGGTCTTCGACACATTCAGTTTGAGACCACCGTTCTCAAGCGCACCCTTCCAGGCGTTCACTTTACGCTCCAGCATCAGTCGGTTCTCGTCGATGAGTACTATGTCATCGGCATACATCATCAGCCACGGGGGCTGGCATTGGATGTGAGCCGAGACAGTATCCAGCACTACATTGAATAAGAACGGACTAAGAGCTGAGCCCTGGTGAACCCCTACAGTAATCGGGAAGGGCTTAGTGTCGCCAACAGCGGTCCTAACCACTGAAGCGGAGTCGTTGTACATATCTCTGATAACCTCAATATAGGCTTCAGGGATCCCCTTGGATCGCAATGCCCACCAGATACACTGACGTGGCACACAGTCAAAGGCCTTCTGCAAGTCCAAAAAGGCCACATGCAGAGCTCTCCTTTTTTCCCTGTAAGCCTCCATCAAAGTTCTGAGGGCAAAAATGGCGTCCATAGTGCCTGATCCTGGTTGAAACCCATACTGAGACTCAGAGACAGTACATTCTTGGCGGAGCCTGAGGCCGATCATGCGCTCGAAGAGCTTCATGGTGTGGCTCATAATCTTAATGCCGCTATAACTACCGCAATCTTGAACACTGCCCCTTCCTTTGTAAATAGGGATAATAAAGCTCTGCCGCCACTGATGTGGCATCTTTCCAGTATTCAAGATACGGTTAAACAGGTCAGTAAGTATAAGCACACCAAGAGAGCCCAACGATTGCTACGCTATTGCCTATTTATATGTAGTAATTTCTATCTGTAATAAAATTTTTATTACTGATATTTTGTAGTGTATGTTGCAGTTTAATGTGATTTAAAATAATAAATGCGCGGGAGAAACAAATTAAATAATGCCGAATGAAGTTAATAATGCCGCATGAAGTAACTGATCTAACCACATATGTACTTCATCTGTAAACGATGATAATGAGATAGTAGTGTTTTCACCTATTTGAATTCCATATTGCCCATTATTTATAATATTATGTTTATTATTTTTCATATAAATAATGAATTTGATTACTAATAATTTTTTTTTATAAATTTTATTTATCATATAAATTATTATTATCGGCCTGTAATTGTTAACGTCAACTTGTTTCTCATATTTTATAAACCGTAGACAGGTTAACGGACACGTATTAACGAATTTATAAAGAACTTCGCAAATACGTTAGTTAGCTTTTAAATTAATAATTAATTTTATAAATTCACTCCCAGATGCTTTTTATTAAATTAAATGTTAAACAAAGACGAATTATTGCTTATTATTTATTATACAATTTAATCCAGTTGGGTATAATTTTCTTTACTTAATTAGAAAAACCTACTACAAACCTTTCTGCAATTTCGTTAGGTGACAAATTATAAGAATGGAAAGCTTACATCGTCGATTGATTAACATATTCTACTACAAATTTTATTTAAAATATTTCAAAGCTTTTAATATTCCTATAATTTTAACTAATTTTAGCAAATCATGTTAACATGAAATAAGGTTGTATAAGTAGATACGTCTCAGTCGAAGTATCTTGTTCGGCCAATTTAGGTGGAAATAATATGCTCAACGTTCATGAATACTCCAATGTGAACCAAATACATACATATATATGTACATAGTTATCTACATATTTATAAATTATGAACTCATGTTGTTTAATATAGATGACTTATATTCTTGAATAAGACTGATTTTCGAATAATATTTTTGTTATACAATAAAAAATATAAGTCAAGTGCGATATTTCATGATTGTAGTTATTCTTGTAAATTAATCTTATAAATTATCATATATAAACTTATATATAACATATAAATTTATATATTACTTTTGTTAATCTTATAAATTATCAATTTTAAAATTATGCCCCCTATATACATATACTGTAATTTCTCACTTCTTTTCAAATTGTCAATGACGTACAAATAATAAAAATTAAATTTGAATTGAACTACAGTATAAGTTTAGGTAGGGTTTTTTTTCTGGGATATATATTCTATAAATTTCCAAATTTCGTATTTTTATCCTTGTTTTTACTATAAGTTCTAACAGAATGCTAAATTTCGCCCTAGAATGCAAAAAGTACCCTACAGGTTTTAAATTCGCGGCGATCTTCATACAAAATGCAAAAATATTAAGCCTCCTATTGATTGCGTTAACGAAGTTTGATTTTGAGCTTGATTCTTCTACATGATTTGGAAAAAATGACCTTGACAGACGAACAGACAGACAACAAAGTGATCATATATCATCACATAAGCGTTCAGTGTTTCCTTTGAGATTTTCCTCTTATTTTTTTCTTTTATAGATACTTTTTTTTAGCTTTTAAATTGGCACCTGGCAAATTAATCTAACAATAATGATCGCTCTGTTAATCATAGTTGATACCCGACCCACCAAACCCGTAGTGATAAAATTTGTTTAAGTGATGTAAAAGTAGCTTTCTGTCATTGTAAGTTCTTATTGTGCGACATTTAGAGCAATGTTTATTAAAAATTATCCGTTTTTACATAAAATGCTTTCTTTGGCTTAGGTTTTGAGATCCGTGACCCATCAAAATAGAATCGTATGATTGTTCTTAGCCCACAGACTGTTTGATCATACTTTTAATTTCATTAGCAACATGATTTAATTAATATTTACTCCAAATATGTATGGACATAAAATCTTAATTTCAACACAATAAACTAAAGTAGGCCGCACGTCCGTGTTCATATTGTGCTCAATTTTAAATTCACGTATTATTTGCCACAAATCTTTGTAACTTGCTTTTTTGTGTTCTTCGCCAAGTATTGACATTAACATAATATTATTATTTTATATTTATTGATATTTTCACATTTATATTTGAATGATTTTATATTTATTATACTTAATTTTACAGAATTTATACACAAAAATGTTATTCGGACCTCTGCCTTAATCATAATTAAATAATACTCGTATATGATTTGAATAATATTTATAAACTATTTGAATAGTACACAAAACCGTAATATACGACTCAAAGGCGTACACTTATAAATGACAATCCGCGTACAAAAATACACCTATTTCAGGACTAATATTTAGTGGAAATTTAAGATTTGCGTGTATAAAGATAATAAAATACATTCTTATCAATTAAGATTGTAGTCTCAATTTTTATACCATTGAAAAAAAAATAAGCTCAAACAAAAAGAATTTACTCAATAATGAGAAGTAAATATATGTATATATTTTTTTAATATTTGAATTGCACTGAGCGTTATTTGCCTTTTTCTTGATTTTCACTCTTCAAGTCAGTTAATTTAACTAGAATTTTATGTTTTCTTTTCTAATATAATTTAAAAAAATTGAAGCTTAAAAATCCAATTGTTAGACAAAATCTATAACTTCGAGTAAAGAATAGCATTAATAACGCTTAAATTATAATATATATATATATATATATATATATATATATATATATATATATATATATATGCATGCATAAATTATAAGAAAATTTGTGAAGCCATATTCCGGATACCTTAGAAAACGACCACTGGCCATGTATTATTGTTGCTACTGTGTACTTTGAGATGCAGGGCTCAGGTTTGCTTTTACTGAATATTTCGATATATTTTCCAAACCATGTCGGCTCGGCTTTCTGTTGCAGTAATCGATAAAAAAGGCTTCTCGGTGAAATGTTATCTGGAATCTGCTGATGTCACGTGGTACACAGATCTGCGACTTTAAGATGTCCCGCTTACACTTGTATTATTTGTGAAGCAGTGTCATCTTTTTTGTGAATCAACACCATGAACTAACAGGAATTTTTTTTCCATTCCGCATTTCCATGTTGTCATACTGACTTGTCCAGGTCCAGCTTCTTACCTATAGCTGAATTTAGTTTTTGATTGGACTTGCACTATTGTTTACAGGTCAATGTTTTTTTTTAAATTCTTCCACTTGTGAATTAAAATGCTGTGTCAGCTCAGCAATCGATTTTTAATAGTCTCCATAGCAGTAGTAAATGTTTTAAAACCGTGCGGAATTCACAGTTGTTTCATGGTTATGTAAGATCATTTTTTTTTATTCATTCTTATTGATCGATGGCTATTTTTAAAGGAATTACACTGTTGGTAGGTGAGATGTTTTAGATCATACAGTTATGTACAAAACAAATTGTACAAATTAGTTTCAGCTACCTCTTAATTCTATTGAAGAAAAATATCGAGGAAATATGAGCCGCACTCGCACATCAAACGTATGGAAAGCTCATTTTTCATGAACCAATTTCATGGTTGTACGCCAACAGGTAATACAACTTATAGTTGTTGTTGTTGTATTTATGTTTGCGGTCGTATTCTCCGCTTGCATTAAAATAACTACATATTTAATTCTATATCAACTCTATAGGTTTTTACGCGACGAATTAAAAGGTTTGAAGAGATTGATAATGAATACTACGATGTCACTCATATGGTTGTTTAAGAAATTTATAATTATTTTTTTATTTTAATGAAAGAAATTAAATCTATACATATAAATGAAAATGAGTTGTCTGCTTGTGATTTCAAAACAACTGTATTTTTAAGTGCATGTAGTTTTTATACGTTACTGAAACACAAACAAACATTTTAGAAATTTTTGTGTCCGTCTGGCTTTTCCTCTTTAAAAAAAATACATTTACGCGAGCTTACTTTTCACTGTAGATAATACATATAAATTGATAATTTTCATTTATATATATATATATATATATATATATATATATATATATATATATATATATATATATATATATATATATATATATATATATATATATATATATATATATATATATATATATATATATATCATTCTTTCATAGAATCAATCATAGATGAAGTAATTCGAAAGGATTTAAAAAAAAGTATATATATTTTATACATGAAAAAGTGTATATCCGTGCATATGATATCGAGTATCAATATCGCAAGCGGGAGAACCTGGGAACAGTTTGCTAGTAAATAAACATTGTTCAATAGTAATATAAAGAAATATAAGCGCAATGAATTTAAATAAAATTTTAAAGCCCTTTTCGACGAAGGTTAGTAATAAGCGTTGAAAAATAAGGTCACTAACCAACCTTATTTTTCAATTTTTAAATATTAAATCAACATTTACAAACTACCTCCTGAAATAATAAGACATTCTGTATTGTGACATCGTTTTTTATTTGCAGCGAATGTAAGCAGCTACGAAAGCGGGCGTGAACAATCGACGTTAAGTCCGGAAATAGAGCACAAAGTCCCAGGAAGCTTCCAGGTACTGTAATACTGTCACTTATTTACTTAGTGTGCCATTTTGTAAGAAATTTAGATGATAAGAAACTCTCTTGTGTATTATTATTTTATATGAATGGACATTATGGAATTTCAGTTGATAACTAAATGTGTTTTAAAATTTACAATATTTCGTATTTAAATAAGCAAAAAGTATATTTATATTATCTTAAAAAGCTTCATTGAGTTGTTCAATTGATCAATTGTTTTGTAATGCTTTTTTTTATTGTTTCATATTCATAATATTAAATTAAAATAAGCACAGACATCATAAGTTAAGTAATTTTCTAATAATGCTTAGGTTTTTGCTATAAGCTCTAAAATCACAGCAAATGCTATGATATATATATATATATATATATATATATATATATATATATATATATATATATATATATATATATATATATATACGAACATATATACGATACGATACGAATATATAGACGAACATATATACGATACGATACGAATATATATACGAACTTTTGACTCAGTTTCCGATAGGCAAAATTCTGTTTATATAACACATTCGATTCCGATTTTATGCATGAAAAAATGAATTAAAACTTGGCTTTTCATCAATTATTCTATTATGTGATGTTTTAAGGGAACGGTCTTTAATTTATTTTTGTGTGTCCCGTTAAATTTAACCGATGTTTGTATAAGCAGCCCTGCTTTTAATTTTCTTAACACATTAGTCGACTGTTGTTTTCGTTATTTTTTTGACTCCACTTCCGGTTACGACTCCGGTTCCGTCTCTGGTCCCATTAAAACCACCTCCTTAACATACTATACCTAGTTATCAAAGTACATCAACATATATTTTAAAAATATATTTAAAACTAATTGATTAACTTCAATTATATAACTAAATATTATTAACGTACTACAAGTCAAATAAGTAGTTATTATATTTTCTTTGAATCGTGCTGAATTATAATATTGTGAAGAATCATACAACGGCTTATTAATTAAAATGCATAGTATTATATTATTTTAAAGTACGTGGTTTACCTAGTTCATTCGCTAATTATGTCAATGGGCAGCGTACCCAGTAAGTCTATAATGGTCGATGAAATGCGATCTAGAGGAAAATATTCGGTCTATTTTTATTCAAAATAATGGAGTCAAGTAAAAAAAATATATTCGAAGTGAAATATGAATATATTCTTACCATTAGTTAAATTTACATAAAAGTAAAATGATAAAATATTTATTTATACTCTATGTATTCTTCATTTTCAATGACCTATATTAGAAAAAAAATTACATGAATAGTTTTATAAAATACATGTATGTTTATTTTTTTAATATAAAATGAACAAGGATAATTTCGACAATTGAAGCTGGATCTTGCCATTCAGCACTTTAGGCCTGGGTATGTGTATAAATGAAACTTGAAAACAATGAGTTAATCTGCCTATCCTAGAAAATACGATTCATACACAAATATAAAATAATTAATGTATTTAAATAATTGATATTGAAAATGTAAAATATAATAATTGACGCCAATTGTATCTTATTTAAAATGCCTTTAAGCTTTGTCACTTCGTACAAAATGTGTATGAAATTTAAATTTATTAATAAACGATAAATAATATTTGACTGATTAATTATTCCTATGACAGTATCTAATGCAACACAGTACATCAAATCCGGATGACGTCTGGGAAACGACAGATGTTACACTTGAACGAGGAGCAAACGGCCTAGGTCTTAGTATAGCAGGTAGCGAGAGTGGTGGTGATATCAGCATAACTAGAATAGCGCCTAACGGAGCTACTAAGGCCGATGGACGCTTACAAACTGGAGATATCCTTTTGCAGGTAAAAAATAATTCTTATTTAAATAAATAAATTCATTCATTCATTCATTCTCGCATTTCATAGATAAAGGGAGAATGGAGTAAAACATTAAGAGAGTTTTTAAACGGCATAAGCTCGATTTTTTATATTTTTTCTTGATAATGTATAAATATCATTTATTAAATGTGTCATAACATCAAAATTGTATGTACTATGGTATTATTATTATTATTATTAAATTAAAATATATTAAAATATTTCTCCCATTTTACAGGGGATCTGTTTTCTAATGCGGACTTTTGGTCAAACATTAGAAAAATGTATAAATTATAATTAAATGTATATGTTATAATGATAAAAAATTTCTAACAATACGGCATGTGTTCAGAATGACTGCTTTTTGTAATTGGATATATATCAAAGGGTGAAGGTCAAGTTGCTTGAGTGAAGAGTGTAAAGTGATTGGTACAATTCCTGTAGATGAAAGTAAGATTGGAATTGTTTTCACTGTGTTCGCTTGCCATTGTGATTTGAGTTCAATAGATAAATCTGTGTATTTTGTTGTTTTTTCCCAATACGAAGATGAAAGATTATGCGTGTTCGGGATAGCAATGTCTATGAGATAAATTGTTTTATGTTTTTCGATATGTAATGTTATATCCGGGCGATTATGGTGAACTGTTCAATCTGTAATTATTGTTCTATCCCAATAGAGTTTATATTCAGCTGTATCTATTACTGACTGTGGTTTATATTTATAATATGGAACGGTGTCATTTATTAAATTAAATTTCTTGGCTAAATATTGATGAACATTGCATGCTACCTGGTCATGACCATGCTTATAATCCGTCTGTGCAATAGATTTACAAGCTCCTGTTATGTGTTGTATCGTTTCGCTAGCCCCATGACAGTGTCTACATAGGTCTATTTGGGTGTCACGAATGATGTGTTTTCTATAAGTACGGGTTTCTACTATTTGATCTTGTATGGCTAACATAAATCCCTCCGTTTCTGGAAATAGTTCGCCTTTCTTTAACCATGCGTTCGACGCAATTTTGTCGACGATTGGGTTAAGAAGATCATCACGGTGTCTTCCGTGAAGGGATTTGGTTTGCCATAAATTCAGTTTCTGTTCTAATGATATAATTTTTTCGTTTTGCTGTAATTGTTCGTTTTGCAGGTTCAAAGGAGTATAGTTTAAATCGGCTTTTACAACTGCTTTATGGAATATTGATTTTTGTGCGCGATCGTGAAAGAATTTTCTAAGTGATGTTATTTGTTTATTATGCAAATTTTTAATGTCTATCAGACCTCTTCCCCTTCATGTTTAGGTATAGTTAATTTTTGAATGCAAGAACGTGGATGATGCTTTCTAAATTTAGTCATAAGTGTATTGATTGTTCGTTGTAAACTTTGTAAATTAGACTGTGACCAACGTATGATGCCAAAAGAATAGGTGAGAATTGGGACTACAAATGTATTTATTGCTTTTATAGTGTTTCGAGAATTAAGATTTGTATTAAGAAGAAGTTAATCTTTGTTTAAATTTTTGACTGATTTCTATTTTAGTTTGTTTTTGATGTATTTGTCTAGTTTGTTGATATCCTAAATATCTGTATCCGATATCATTATCAATTTCCCCAATTTCTTCTCCTGTTTGTAGCTCATATGCATTATATTCTATTTGCCCACGACGTACTGATTGTATTTTACATTTATCTATCC
This sequence comes from Dione juno, assembly GCA_037127375.1. Classification (NCBI taxonomy): domain Eukaryota; kingdom Metazoa; phylum Arthropoda; class Insecta; order Lepidoptera; family Nymphalidae; genus Dione; species Dione juno. Next base: position 636,193 of record JAXRJS010000043.1, on the reverse strand, counting down.
CTAATTCCATTTTAATATCTAAAGAAAAAGTTTGTGTAATATCTGCTAACTTTTTTATACCTTGAAAATTTGATGAATAAAGCTTAATATCGCCCATATAGATTAAATGTGATAACGTATATTGCGTATATATATATATATATATATATATATATATATATATATATATATATATATATATATATATATATATATATATATATATATATATATATATATATATATATATATATATTGCGTATCTCTACTTTTGATATTATATCCTTTTCCACTTTTATTGAGCATATGAGACAGTGGGTTTATTGATAGGCAAAACCAAAGAGGACTCAAAGAGTCCCCCTGCAATATGCCTCTACGTATAGGAATCGGGTCGGTTTCTGTCATGTGACCTTTATTATTTATTTTTAATTTCGTAGTCCAAAAGTCGTAGTATAAAATTTCAGAAAATCTATTATGGCTGGATTTATTTTATAGAGATTTAATATGTGCAAAAGCCAAGAATGTGGCACAGAATCGAATGCCTTCTTGTAGTCTATGTACATAGTGTAAATATTTTTCTTTTTTGTACGAGCTTTCTTGGAAGCTACTAAATCGATGATTAGTTGTTCTTTACATCCTTGACTATGTCTTCGGCATCCTTTTTGCTGTTCAGCTAATATACTATTAGTATCGATATATATATATATATATATATATATATATATATATATATATATATATATATATATATATATATATATATATATATATATATATATATATATATATATATATATATATATATATATATATAAATCTGTCCTGCAATGCATGATGTAATAATTTTGTATATAGTCCGTAAATAAGTTATTGGTCTGTATTTAGCTATATTTCGGCTGTCAGTTGGATCCTTAGAAAGCATATATGTTATTCCCTGAGTCAAAAATTGTGGCATTGTGTTAGGTGATTTTATAAAGGTATTGATATGTTTAAGTAAATGTACGTGCAAACTTGAAAGTTTTTTGTACCAGTAATTATGGATTCGATCTGACCCAGTAGCCTTCCACTTGTGTGTTTTATTGATAATAAGTTTTAACAAATTATCATCTATTGTAGTAAACTCCATCAGAGGTATTTGCTCACATAAGCGATTCTGTTTATCTACCCAATTATTTTGTATATGTTCAACTGGCAATGACCAATTCTAATGTACTGGTTCTAATGCAGTAGGCGACACAATGTATTTTCCTTTATCATTTGTATTTTGAGCATTATTATTACTAACTTCACATAAGTTTTTATAAAATAGTTTTTCGTTAGCAGTAAATTGCTTATTTTGCTCTTTTCTCCGTCCTGTTTGTGAGTATCTACGTAATCGGTTTGCTAATGCACTAAGTTTTTGTTTGAGCGTATCCAAAAATTCTGTAAGTTGTATATTTTCTGTTTCATGCTGCGTATGTATTTTGTAGTTCAGTTTTATTTTATTGATATGTAATTGTAAGTTGTGATTTCGATTTCCATATATGTATTCTGTAATTCTACCAATTTTAACTCTAAGGTCTTTAATTCTATCTTCTAATCTTATTTGCCACTTTGGAGCATTTTGTTTTCTTAATATTCGCTTTTGATCTGGTTTTATTTTAGTACCATTGTGGATTGCTGGCGTAAATGCTGAGCAATATAAAAGTGTATGTAGCGTATCAAAATCAATATCAGTTTGTAAGTGTTTTGGTAATATTGTACAATTTATAAAGTTAACTATTGCACGGAATTTTTACTACATTTTTTTGTTTTGGTATATAGGGTCGTTGCGTTGGTGATATATTACTACAATCTGTATAGGATTTGTTAAAAGTAGCGTCTATTGAAGTTTTATCTTCATCTGTAAACAGATATTTTCTGTTTTGGTTCGTTACAGTATCATTTGCCTTTTGTCCATTGTTTAAATTATTACTTATTATTTTGTTTTGGGTTTCAGAATGTAAAATAGATTCTTTTGCATTTGATAACTGGGACATTAATATTGTATTATTTGGTGTTGAATTGATATCGTTTTGCTCCGTTGTTATGAAATATAACAACGGAGCAAAACGAAATCATTCGTTAATATATGATTCTATTTCTTTTCTGATTTCTATTAATCGCTGTGGTTTAATCAATCTATTATTTACAATAACTCTTCTCTGATCTGCTATTCTCTGAACCGAGACGTCAGAAATACTCGGACATTTAGCCGTTACTTCCTGGTGTAATTGTGATCTATAAGCTGTCATGTTTTTTTCAAGATTACTTATTTTATAATATGACCTCATTATGGTTTCATTGATATCATTAGTCCATATACGTCGTTGAATCTGAGTTAGTTGACAAGAAACCTCAGATGGAATTTCTTTCTGCAGTAGCAGTCTGACTTCTTCTTTAATTTCCTGAATTTTATGTGTAGTAAGTAAATTCCTAAACATAATAGCTCTACGTTGGTCGCCTATTCTTTGTTTAGAAACTTGCATATTCGGGAATTTTTCGATGAATTTTACGTGTAATGGTGTAAGATAAGCGTTGATATTTGTGGTTTCTAATGATGTGAGAATGAAATACGTACGTATGATGAATATGTTCATTTCAACTGACCATTTTTTCCGAGTACGCGTGCTAACTGTGGCGGGCGCAGGCATATCGTCCATATAAGGATTCTGCACAACATCCACAGTGGAATGGATTGATGAAGCAGACGATGATGATGTTGATGGGATGTAAATTGATGACGTAGGTGAGTGACAAAGTGTAGGATGTGACGTTGATGATGAATATGATAATAATTCGGCTGTAACTTATTCTTCAACTGGAGTCCGCCTGTTCAACCTCTCGTCGCCGATGGTTCGCATGCTGAGATACCCAGCATCGGCTCCAGGTACGCCCCGGGGACCCTCGGGAAGCGGCCGTATATTATACACTCTTTTTTCCATTTTGTTCATAAACATGGGTTTGGGAATTATTAATTTGGAAGGGTTAGTCCAGATTTTATTCGCATTTGTAAATAGTGTCTAATAGTCGAATTATCAAGGTCACTTGGCAAGATGTTATAGCTTTATGTTTGTATCTCCTCCCCGTAAGCTCCACCACCGCGACAAGGTCAGATGATATTTTATAAAATATTTTAATATTTTCAAAGTGTTATATAGAAAATTAAAATGAGGCGCATGTTCAGGATTTCTACGATAAATTTTATGCCTCCAAAGCGCCCCGTCCTAAGCCTAATTCTAGACAAACTCAGAGCTACTTTACTTTATCTTCTTAAGTAACTAGCCAGAAGTGAGCCATAACGAAATTTCGGTGGCCTTGGGGCCATTTCAAAATTGAAAAGAGGATGCAGAGGATGAAGTTACTTGGAGACATCTTCAACATATTTCCCGGACGTAATTGTCCAAAAATTGCTGACTAATGCATTAGTATGTCCAAGATGCTGCACTGGAAAGAACAACATATTAACATACAGACAAGTACCTTTTAGATTATAGATTTTCACACGATATTGTTTGAGGAATGAGGAATAATGACGTTTTTTTCCCCCCGTATCTAGCATAAAGTATGGTAAGAAGAGTGTTAAAACCCTCCGTTCCCCGTTTTCTGTCATTCAGGATATTTCGTCAAGAGTTCCTCTACGATGCGATTTGATTTAATTAATCAATCATTTTGATGATGATGAGATTATTAAATTATTTTTATATTTCTTTAATATATTTTAAATTAAATAAAAAAAAATTACTAATAATATTATTGTGAGATAAAACAGTCCGTAAAAAAATTTTTAAAGTTGAGAAAGAATCAATGACTTGCAATGAGCTACCGACATAAATATTAATAAGCTTTTTCTCGTAGTTTAAATACCGCTATAAAACTCTCTTAAGTCAAATTTCGAAACTTTCCCTCTGACGTGGTAAGAAATTTTGTTGAAAATTTTACGCTTTATTTTAATACTAAAATATTTCCAGTGAAACTTTGAAAATTATACGTCTCAGCATTTATGAGTTTGTTATCTAACAATGAGGCTTATGCAAATAGTGTCGCCAAATTATACCGAACCATTAAGTACGCCTACCTTTTCATAACTTCCGGATTTCTTACTTGTATGTCTTGTCTTATTCTTATACTCCTATATATAAATATAATATATATATATATATATATATATATATATATATATATATATATATATATATATATATATATATATATATATATATATATATATATATATATATATATATATATATATATATATATATATATATATATTTATTTATTTCAGAATAACCGATATAAATTCTTTTACTATCGATTAGCAACCCGCCTGCGGCTTTGCGCGCTTAACTACACGAATATTAATTTATTGGGAAAGCGTATCCGTCCGTCCATTTCGTAATTTTACGTATACATACATTCACATACATTCGGGAATACATCAACTAGCAATAACCCTGTCTATTATACAATATTATTTAATCATAATTAATTTTTAACCATTATTACAGGTACAGACCAAATGTCAAATTACCGATTATATAATGTCGTTATATTTAATTTTAAAAAGATATTTGCAATCATTAATCAGCTTGCATCGCAATCTAACCTGTCCATTTTAAATAAAGAAGTTACGCTATCTGCTTGAACTGATTTGGCGGATGTCCAAGGCCTTTTTCGAAACTGCTTAACATTATTAGCTTAATTTGTTTGTTACAGCTTGTGAAGGCGTCACTGGAATGTTAATTTGTATTAAAAAGTTTGTTTTGGACTAGTTTTGTATAAATTAAAGTGAATTATGCTTGTTATTTTAATTAACTAAGCTTACAGCTACTCATTTCTATTATAACTTTATTAGGTCAACGATACCTCGGTAGAAGGTGCCCCACATTCTGTCGCCGTTGACGCATTACAAAAGGCTGGGAATGTCGTAAGATTAGTTAGTATCAGCATATTGTCTAACAATTTTACTTTTAACGTAATAAAATAATAAATCACATATTTTATTAAATATCTATATAGAATATCAGTAAAGCTTTTAAATGTAGTTAGTTTATGCATTAATTAATTTATGTATAAAACTTTAAACCTTTCTATAACAGAGAGTTAGAAGAGCTCGTCGACCAATGGTTGTAACACTTTGCCGAGGAGCACGTGGCTTAGGTTTAGGGATTGCTGGTGGAGCGGACGACGCTGGCGGAGGGGAGGGCATTTTTATATCACACATCGCCATTGGAGGAGCTGCTCATCACGATGGCCGACTAAAACTAGGAGATAAAATTTTAGCTGTTAAAGATATTAACGTAAGTGCCATTAATTCACTTTGTGGCTTAACTCTCTTCACTATTAAAGCGGCAATATATGTTACCATAATAAATAAAACAAAATAAAATATTATATATTTATTATAAGTGACTGATGTCGTATCCTTACAGTACACTATTATATACGTCCGTAAAACTTAAATAAACGAATTAACTATTGATTTATACTGAATACTGTCCTAAATAGCTGTAAAATACGAGTACAGCAGTTAAGGGAAAATATTACTCATTTGATTATAATTAATTGTTATAACTATTAAAATAATTCACATCAATTTTAATTAGTGAAAGATATTCTGGCTAACGCCTACAAAACTTTGCTCCCATTTAGTCGTGTCAAGGGATTATTAGAACGAGAATTGGGCGTATATTCGTGCCAATCGATTAAATCAGTCGAGTGCACTCAGGAGGAAATGTTACAAGTGCACGTAGCTAGTTCGCACACGTGTTGTTTGAATGTTAATTAACGGGGTAGAACGTTAGATATTGGTTTTGTGTAATAAACATTACGCTTTATTTATTTAATATCAATTGTATTTCTTAGAAAGCTTTTGATTTTCGCAGTAAATTGTTTCACTGCTTTGTCGTATTATTCAATATTTAGCTTAACATTTCTAATTGATTTGAATAATACAATGGCTATTAAAATAAAGAAACTATATTATAGATATTACCATCACATTTTAATGTAGGTATAAGAGAAATTCAGAAATATTAAGAAAATACCAAAAAATAAAGTTTAAACCTCAAAGTACTGGTTTCTTCAATTTTATGCATTTATATAAAAATTAATAAACCATTAATTTTATTATTATTTATAAAATATAAGCTTAAAAATCAACAAAAGTGCTATTCTTAAACAAATATTATATAAAAAGAATTTTCTTACTTAGGGAATTGAAACCCCTTTGATAGGGGTAACTCACGCCATGGCGGTAGCTGCATTGCGAAGTACAGGCGACCACGTGACCCTCGTAGTTTTACCCGCTGCGGGATCTATCCCACCCGTAGCCCGCACTGCGCCATTATATTCAAGTAAGTCCCTGTCAACCGTAAAATTTCTGTATATAATAACCCTTTAATAAACGGCATAAACTGTGTAGCTAAAAAAAATAAAAATAATAAAATATATAAATGATTAGAATATATTGTGATACCGTTCAGGTAAAGGGGTTTATTATTTAGGCCACTTTATATGACAAAAATTTCTCTTTTATCTACAGGCAGTATTTCAAAAATCAAATATAATAAAAGAAAGGATAGTAAGAAACAGAAAAAATATATGCCTATAAAATTAGTTAACAAATAATAGCGATTGATTATGAAATAGACAGCTATTCTGTGTGATTTTTAACTGAAACACATTTCCTTCGTTGGTTCAAACGTGTTAATAAAAGAGCTTTTAAAAATTTATATCGATTTTGCTCAGATAAAGCGCCCTTTCGAGTTTTGTCATGCAAAACTGGGGAGAAGTAAATGGATTGAATTTTTTTTCTTTGTTTACCTTGCTAAAAGTGTTTTGTAGTTTCGCTATTCAAATACAATAAGAGCCCCTCGTAGCTTCGTGGGACAGCGTGTAACTAAGAACGCGATTATAAGTTCGATCCTCACTCTGGGGAAAGAATTACCTTATTATCATGTTGGGACAAGACATAGCGCAACGTTAAGTTCCGTCACTAAGCATTCAATGCGACTTCACACTTGGATAAAGCATGAGGGTAAAAAAATTTAATTACATATAATAATATGACAAATTTCAATTTAGATGAATAAAATTAATATTAATATTACAACATGTCATATGTTAATAAGGATGCCGATGAAATACTAATTCAAGTAATTTATTCCATGTTGATTTGTGTCATTGTGTTACTGTATTGATAATAATATAAATTTTAAATGGTTACAATTTTATTACTTTAAGCTGTTTTTTTTAACAAACTATATGTTTACATATTTTCCTTTTTGTAGGCGGGTAGAAATAATCCCTTCAATAATTGTTCTAAGAAATATCGTGATATGAAGAATTTAATAAAAAAATTACTATTAACACAAATATTCCGTCAACTTACAAAGAAGGGAAAAGCTCATATACAAAAAAGAAACAAAATATGAATTTTATAATAATAGTATTCACATAAATTAAACAATAATATACCGTAATTTAATATTATTTTAAAATCTTCTATTATTATAAGGGCAACATAAAATAATATATTTGCAGCGAGAACTCAAGCCACATCGTGCTCGACGCTTCACGACCTTTCAGAAGAGGAGCTCAATAAAATACCAAGGTATTTTTATAATGCATCTCACGTTTTGTTGCAACGGAATGCATATTGGCACCTATTTAGTAGATATATATTTTCAGAAGAAATATCTTACTGTACTATTATTTTTTTATAAATGATACAAAATATATAACAAGATACTAATGATGCAGTATTTGCTAAATAATAATAAATTATTATTAGTTATTGTTACGCTATGTACTAGCAATATGTCTATATGTGTATATATATATCTATATGTGTATATATATATATATATATATATATATATATATATATATATATATATATATATATATATATATATATATATATATATATATATATATATATATATATATATATATATATATATATATATATATATATATCAGAAGCACAAATATAATCTTCATTTATTTATCTAATAACATGAGCGAGCATATTATTGCGCAGAATAAATATGTCCATAGAATGAATAAATGGAGATGAGGACGCGATGTCTAGACTCTTTTGTAATCAACGAAACTGGAAAGTAAGTAAGAAAAACATTTATGTTAGCTGCATCATTACACATATACATACCTATTGCCGTCCTATATTTTGTATCATTCTATTTAGTCGATACTTTCAGTTTAGCCTCCAAAGCTATTCAAAACACAATTGCCAAAAATTGTACTGCTTTGTTTATTTTTATTGCTTGCATTTCGCATTCAATATTAGTTTCGCTTTTGTCATTTGGCTTACAATTGATTCGTTATCAAGCTATAATTGAATGCAAATGTAGCAAACGTTAACAACCAACGTAATGTGTGGCTTTGAAAGTATATATTTAATATTATTCTCATACAGATGTGTACGAATGGTTCGCTTGGTACGGACGGGTTCGAGATTAGGCATGGACATTGTTGGCGGCTTGGGTGGCGAAGGGGAGGGCAGTAACAGCGGGGAAGATGATACTTGTGGAGTGTTTGTGTCCGGTGTGTCAGCTGAAGGTGCAGCTTACGGATTGCTTCATAGGGGTGACAGAATACTGAGTGTAGATGGGCGAGATCTCACTCGAGCTACACATGAACAAGCAGCAGCAGCTTTAAAGGTGTTATTTTAAAAAATAACTGCTATATTAAGCCATTTTAAGGGGTCCGTACTTCAAAAGGAAAAACGGAAAATATTTTGTTGTCTGACTGTCTGTCTCTGACTGTCTATGTGTATGTATGTCCGTCTGTCAAGACACTTTTCTCAAAATCGCTTGGAGGAATTTAAATTAAAGTATCCATGTGTATAGTTCCTTGGAGTACAAAAAAAATTTATACTTCCAAGTTAAAGCAATTAAAAGATACGAGCGTGCTTCGGCTTACCCGTTATTAAATTGTAATTGTATAAAATCCACCTAATCAAAATCTATAAGCTCCCTCATGTTGGCCCAATGCTTGAAATTTAGTAATAAGTTAAAACTTATACTTATAACCGTAGGTTGAACGAACCTAGAATTTAGACACTCCGTTCCAATATTTTTAACGTAATCAAAATATTGTATTTTTTCACTTAAATAAAGTTAAAAGTTAAACTGGTTAGGTTCACGTTTGATTGCTGTGGTTTTAGTTTGCTGGCTTTTGCTTAGATTGACATGCGTTCATTGAAACGCAAACAATAATAAAATAAAATTAAAAAAAAATTCTCGCTTCGATTCAATTTACTGTAGAACTAATAATTTCAACTTTATTAAACGACAGTTTACCATATTGTCACCGATATTGAAACAATTGATGTGGACAAATAGTTGACAAAATGACACATGTATTTTCTCTTACAGAATATTAACATTTTTATATTACCTATATGTTAATACAGGTTAAGTACGAAGAATTTGTTCGGAAAACAGAAGATATCAACTGATTGGCGATTCTTGATGCACTAGCATATATACATAGTATTTTTTATATTTTTAAAGTAAGTCTAAGTCAATTTTTGATGACAACCGGCATTGAACGCAAACAAAGTTAGCGTTATCATAAAGCCACAAAATTGCTAGCGACAATTAATATTAAGTAAAAGACGTGACAGTTTGTAAGTGTTTTAGGACGACGCCAATACGTTATACGACATGTTCGAAGACGTTAATAGATTATACATAAAGGAATACATTATGTAAAAGAAAATAAGGTTTATCTCGTAAAACCTAATAATGTAGACACAGCTGTAGATTGCCTATTTTATTATACTTTCTCAGCATAATCGTGTAGTGTGGTATAGACTTAATCGTCCACTTGATTCGATTGTGGACAAAACTCGCTCAATCGTTGCCATATAAATTTTATTATTATATACGTAATAACCAATATTTTGTAAAATAGTCGTTTTTTGACATAGTATTATTTTTTTAAATAGTATTCTGGAGGAGCGGTTACTATAGCTGCACAATATCAGCCTGAACACTACGAACGACTGCGGGCTAGGATTCGAGCGATAAACGCAGCCGCGATGTCGCCTCATGCTCATGCACGAATGCCTACGCACATACCAGTACGTCCTGACTTACACGCAGTATATCCGAGGTAAGGGAAATTTCTATGTAAATTATCGTACATTTTTAATTAAACTTTTAATCTTTTTTATTGTCATTTTATTATCATATATATATATATATATATATATATATATATATATATATATATATATATATATATATATATATATATATATATATATATATATATATATATATATATATATATATATATATATATATATATATATATATATATATATATATATATATATATCAAACGACATAATCTAGTACTGCGTTCTTTAATTATAATACATTTAATGTTTGAATTTAAAAATTACTTTTAAAACAAAAATGATATGAAGTATAAACAAAAACATAAGCTTTTTTTAATTACTTTTCCAACAGGGAAAATAATATACCCACACTATTTTTAGAACCCCTTTGAAAAATGTATAGCAAGATTCATGTTACCGTGCCCCTAGATATGAATAGTAAACAATGTGCTGACTTTATGCCCGACTGACGCAACATTCTTTTAAATTTGCAAAAACCTATATTTCATAGTTTTTAAGTCAAATAGTTTTTAATATAATATTAAGACATGACTGCAAGGAATGCTAAATGAATTTAAATAATATTCTACTTTGATTAACAGACTTTGTTTTTAAGTACCTATGATTTAAATAATATAGATAAAATTTCTTCTATATTACAAAAAATTATACATTCGGCTTTTAAATTAGAAAATATTTTATAAAATAGATTTTCACTTTTAATTATTTAATTTGACATCATATTGTCTAAGTATAAAAAAACGTTACATATTTATTAAGTATGTAGCCTAGGTGTAAATTAAATGAATAAATAATAAAAAAAAAAGAAACTAAATGTAAACATAATATTGTTGTTACAGGTAGCAGTGATGTACCTATTTTAGTGACGGACACGGATAAGTAGTGGACATAAAATATGGATTTATGGTATATTATAGCAGGAGTTCTACGTTGAGCGTTTGTACTATATAAATAAAAAATTCATAAGAAACCTGTATATAGATATCTTACTCAATATTTGCTTTCTAAATATGCATATGTACATTATACTCGTATATCTGTATTATTTTTATTAATATCTTACTTTTTATTCCGGTGTATATGTATTATGTATGTAATAGTTATGTAAAAATTACAACTGACTATTAGTATAGGGACATATTAATTGTCAGTATAGTGTTAGTCAGGTGTCAGTATAAAATATGAAGTATTTTATTGGAGCAATTGGGGGTCGTTATCTTGTTAGCGTTTAGAAATTACGCGAAACATTTTTTTACTAAGAATAAAAATATTAAAAACATAATATTCGGGCAATCGGGTAAAATCTTTTGAATTTTTCTCACAATTAAGTATTTTTATTTTTATGAAATTTTTAGTAATTACATTAAAAAATTGAATTTATACCACATCATTTACATGGATTTGGCAATTGTAACAGTAGGTGTTTAATTTTATTTAAAATATATGTTTTTGAAATAACAAATATATACCTAAGTTTAAGTTGACTATATCCAATAAATGTATTTTATTTAAACTGTCATTCAATTTCTAAAATAAAAACTTGGGCTTAACGACCACTTTATACATAGTATGAATAAATTGAAACGAAAAAAAATGTACTCTAAATATTTAAATATCAACTGCACGAATTCTATAAGGTGTAATTTTATATTACACTCTTTAAATTGTATTTAGTTTTAAGATTATGTATCATTAATTGACTCGATGTATTGATAAAGTTTTTGAACTGTGATACTAAAAATAAATGTAATAATTATTATTGACACCGTGAAGTTAAATATACATGAATATTATTAAATGGTCCTTTTAATTGTGCACCTTACTTAGCTTTCTACAGAAATTTAATGTTATTTTTATCTCTGCTATTATTCCGAAAATAGGGATTCGTATGAAATCTTTTATTATAATTACAAAGAAAACGGGCAAGCTTGAGATATAAGGCAGAACTATTAGTTTTTAAAAGTTCTAAATGAGAGTAGAAAGAGTAATATATCTATCTCCTAAGCTAAGCTTACAAATTAAATAAATTACCGGTCAATTGCAGGTAGCACTCGCGCGCCGAGGGCTCCGTACCTATTTCATGATTGTAGGTATTTCGCTGAAGAAGTATTTATATTATTTTAATTTCTTTTTATTTTTAGTATTTGTCGTTATAGCGGCAACGATAGTACATAATTTGTCAAAATTCCCACTATGTAGCAATCATAGTCTATGAGATATAACAAACAGACCGACAGACAGACAGCATAGGCATAATAGGGTCCCGTTTTAACCTTTTAGATATGGAATCCTAAAATCCAAATTATATTATTATGGAAAAGCCTGCGTAACTATGAGTAATTTATATAATACTGTATGATTTCTTATACAAATAATACAAATAAATACATAATATACGTATTTATTTGTATATATCAAGACGCTTTATACGCTTTATATATATATATATATATATATATATATATATATATATATATATATATATATATATATATATATATATATATATATATATATATATATATATATATATATATATATATATATATATATATATATATATATATATGAAATGAAGAATTAAATTAAATCAATTGTTCAAATGAATATATATGAGTTTTGCAATCGTGATAAGAGTAACATATAATAGTTGTCACTATATTTCAAGCCTATTTTCATGCGTTGCATTATATAGAATGAGATAATTATTTTCTCGCCTTTATTGCATTTTGTAACAATTCATGAACACAACATTGGAAATATATAACGAAAATTTTAAAGCTTTTTAGTATGAATTACGTATCTTTATATTTAATTTAACCAATATTTATAGGAAAAATGCAAATACTAGTTTCCTATTGTAGTATAAATATTAATTTAAGCGTTGACACCGTTAAAAAATATAAAGTCACACTCAGAGCGCACATTCGAACGGATTGCATAAAAAGTAAAGGATGTTAGAATAATTTGGAATATAAATTCCAATTGTGAGAAGTGGATATGGTGTTAATTTACGTTATTATTTAAGAAATTAGAAAGAGTAGAGAGAGACTAGGCTTTTACCGAAATATTTTATATAAAATTACAACTTCAGTGTTTTTTTTAATTTAAAAAATATATATGTATGTGTAACATATATTTTTCATGCAAGAAACAAAAACATTATATATAATACAATTAATAATAGATTGTGCGTCATTTAAAAGAAAAGTTTATACATATAATATAATATATTTGTATAATATATTAAAGTAAATACAATTATAGTGAAGATAAACAATGTGATTTTGTATAACATATTGGAAACAAACGCAATTCAGTTAACTTTAGCGGCAATACCGCGAGCATGTCGCTAGTATATTATACAATGGTAAAAAATCTATAAAACATCATATTTTCGTCAATGAGAACCGTACATATAAAAATTTATACATATAATAAATTTATACATATAATAAAGTAAATATAATTATTATTATCATATAAATAAAAAATAAAATCACTAAACGGATATATCGCGTATAATTTGGTTAAACAGGTATCCAGGGTTGACCGCGAGCCAATTAGGAAATCTACTAGTACGTCAGTATACTGATATACAAATTGTATTAATTAAAAACCATTATTTCAAAATATTATTCTATTAATAATTATTTTTCAATTATTATATTGTAATTTTTATTTCTAAGCTTGTTATATTCGTAGTTTTCAGGGTTCCATAACTCAAAAGAAAAAAAAAACGGAACCCTTATAGGATCATTTTGTTTTTCGTCAGTCTTTCTTTCTGTGTGTCTGTCGGTTAAAACCACTGTGAATAATTTTTGTTCGCCAAGAATTTCGACGCAGCGTGAGGAAGAACGCATGGATTATAGATCAGAACGCTGGGATGGCTCCCATTAGGCGCGGGCTCACATCCCGCTGCGTTCAAATTTTTATATGTTTTCTTTAACTATTTTTTCTACCTTTAGTGTGATTAACACTTTAAAAATCAATTTCAATCACTTTATTGATTTTTACTGTGTAATTTCATAACTAGAGTTATGAAAGAAGAAGTGCGGCAAAAAGTTCAAATCAGATAAAGAATATTTTTTTTATTGGCATATAACATGAAATAAACATTAAACAAACAAATCACGTAATAAATAATTATCTAACCACGGATTAGTAGCCAGATACTAATTAGAATATTATTTCAATTTGTACCTGAAATAGTAATGAGCTAATAAAAATATTAAAAATATCAACGATTCGTAGAAACCTACGTACGTGTATAGCGTACACGTACGTACGTACGTAGGTTTCTCGTACGTACGTAGGCTCTATATAGCTACCGCGGCGTCTTGGCGAGAGTGCGGCTCAAGCCAAAATTCATACCCCAATTTGATACAGGACTTAAATCTGACTAGATTATTATTTTATTTACTTTCCCCCATATAACATACTATATGTTTCAAAACGAATAATTTATAATAGAAATGTAAATGTATCTATTTTTTATGATTTTTAAAGTGTTAATCTACACCAAAATCTGGTTCATAAAAATAACATTCTCCCTTCCTAAATGATTATTATTCTTTGCAATAATCTTTGGGTAGCGGAAATTTTTAAAAATCTCCCTACAGAGACGCTACCAACGTAATAAATTATATAGAGTAGATAAGAATTTTAACGCAGCTTCATAAAGTACGCATGACTTGGTGGTTAGAACGCTTGGACGGCTTCAATGAGGGTTCTAATCCCACTGCGTTCAAAATTTTGTATATTTTCTGTAAATACTCGTAAGTAAATTAGTAAGGATGTATAAAGGCATAAAGTAAATTAGTAAGGATGTATAAAGGCATAAAGTAAATTAGTAAGGATGTATTAAGGCAAAGGTTCACAGATAGATATCTGAAAGGTTGACCTGGAAGAGGATGCATGGATCAGATCTTTTCCCTCCCCATGACCACGGATAAGTTATTGGCTGTAAACTAAAAGGTTTTCTATGCTTTTGTGGACTTGGAGAAGATGTTTGACAGGGTTGTAAGAAAGAATTTATGGGAGATACTGCCCTGGTACAATTTGAGCGGACCCTTGCTGCAGGCTTTAAAGTCTCTTTATAGAGATCACTCAGCCTGTGTGCGAGTAGGAGTTGACATGTCGCGTTGGTTTGACATCCGATAGGGTGTCAAACCAAGGCAACATGCCAATTCAGCACCATGTCAGTTTGGCTGTTCAATTTATATTTGGATAGCTGTCGCCGAGGAGTAAAAGAAAGTGACATAGGAGTGAAAGTGGGTGACTTTGAGATAAACTGCTTGCTTTATGCAGACGATGCAGTGCTTATTGCATCATCAAAATGCCTAAATGCAAGTAAGATAAAGATTCTGGTATTTGAAAGAGACGAAGAAAGGACGGAATGCAATATTTATGTGAAAGGAAACTTATTAAAACAAATGAATAAAGTGGTATACCTGGGAAGTATATTAAGTACAGATGGAAGATACGAAATGGATTTGGAATGGCGAAGTGCTGTTGGTAACAGAATGAACGGTGCCTTAGCTGCATTGTTGAGACGGCGAAACTTCAGTTTAGTTGCATAGTTGGCCGTGCACAATGTAGTTATAGTGCCGACACTGTTATATAGCGTCGATAAACGTCGATATTGCAGAAGAAGAATGAGAGAGATAAATGCTGTGGAGATGCAATCTCTTCGGAGAATATGCCGGCTGAGCTTCACTGACCGTATCCGAAACGAAGAGATACATACAATGATAGGTACCAGCGAGGATGATCACAATAAGAATGAAGAAGAAGTTTGGGCACGTCGAGAGAATGAGTGATGAAAGAATGGTAATACAGTTATATTAAGCAAAAGTGAATGGTAAGAGAGGTAAGGGGAGACCTCGGTTGACCTCTGAAGACACAGTATCGAAGATACTGGAGGAAGGTGGTAAAAAGCACGAGGACGCCCCGAACATAAAAGCAAACAAGTAAGTTTAAGTAAACCAAATTTTCATAATATTTTAAAACTATAACTCAAACTCAACCCACATATCATTCAATAAAACTTTTACAGTTTGACGTCGTTCCGCTCCATAGCCTAAGTTAGTTTTAGAAAATGGCTTTTCGAACATATGGTCCCCATAATACACTTTTATTGTATTATATTATATAATATACTAGCGACCTACATACATATATATATATATATATATATATATATATATATATATATATATATATATATATATATATATATATATATATATATATATATATATATATATATATATATATATATATATATATATATATATATATATATATATATATATATATATATATATATATATATATATATATATATATATATATATATATATATATATATAAAAATGAAATTTATGATTCTGGGATAAGTTATAGTATATTGCCTCACAATTTTCTTTATCTTCCAGTGAAAATTCTATAAATATCGGTTCGGCTGAAAGACAAAAAAATTTTTTTACTTGTTTAAACATTAACGACGAGTTTGGGTTCGATTTTCCCTCGGGAAGAATGAATTATTTAGATTTTTTTCGTTTTGAAATATAAATCCTTGAATTAATCCTTAAACGAAAGGCAATAATTTGATTGTACCTCTATCTTGAAGTATTAAAGCCTTAATATGATTTAACTCATTACATACCTACAGTCACAATGACATTTTCATAGCTAAAATACTTATGCTGATTTTTAGATACTTTCGGAATACTGTTATAAGAAAAATAATATCGTGTAAATACACATATGGGTTTTTATACACGTTTAAATCTTATCGTTGTAGGAGAATAACTTTGATTTTGAGATAATTATTATCTTTTAATTCAATACAGATCTCTTTTGTGAATAGACAAAAGAATATACAAAGATAAAAATATTTTATTAAAGTATACTTAATGCATGCATTTTTTAATTAATTAGTAGCTTTGCAGTATGCAGTAGATCATTGCGCAACTTTTATATCATTCTCTATTCTACACGCCAAATGTAATTGATATTCAACGCGGCTATTCTGTGGCTTACATTCATGTTATGAGAGGATTTGATGCTTTGTTCGAATAATTTTTGTCTACATTTCTATCTGATTTTCATCATTTATAAATTAATATATTTTTAATTTAACAAAATGATAATCGATAATTGTATTGAAATATTTATTTATTCGGGTATTTTATAAACAATATCTCTTTTTTTCAAAATATCAAATTAAGTATTTTTAAATTAAAAAGGAAAATATAACTACTTTAGCTAATTGCGCTTTAGCATTTAGTTGATTAGTTCTTTTAGTAGAATCAAATTAAAAAATTTAAAAATTCTTCACTAATCCAAATATACTAACGTATGGTACATTAATTCACACCTCAAAAAGACTCGCTAAAAACGATACATTTTTTAAATGTTTACCAGTTTAACACGGTCAGTTAGCATTTATCAAAAGCATGTCATTGAGTATTTCTACATAAATTTAAATCATTCAGCAATATCCAACAACATAGTGGCACAATAAAAAGAGCATCAATTATGATTTTCAATTTTATTAGGGGAATTTATTAGGGGAATTGTGTAATTCTATTAGTAATTCGATTCTATTTACTTTATTCCATTTTAATATGAAAAATATATTTCACAACGATTGGCGCGAAAATGAGAAAATACAATAAATATTCATATAGGCTACAAAGATAGACAAATTGATTTGTCATAATATTATATTTTATTTAAAAAAAATGTAGCAGTATTTAAGGTTAGTATATAACTTAGTGCATTCATTCATAATACAGAAACGTTCATATATTATAATACGTATTAAATAAAAAGTGTAATGAATTAGTGTCAGAAATGCACATTTTTTTACTCGACTGCGGATTAATATATTTTTTTATAATATGAATTTTTTTTAAAGCTCCTTTAAACTTATATGCTTATAGACAATTTATATATATGTATATATATATATATATATATATATATATATATATATATATATATATATATATATATATATATATATATATATATATATATATATATATATATATATATATATATATATATATATATATATATATATATATATATTTTTATTTTTTTTATTTTTTTTAAGTTTGTATTATGTTACAGCTACTACAACGTAATTAACTCCAATTTTTTATCAAGCACAAATCAAGTGAAGTGACAAGTAGGTTATTGAACTACTTTAATTAGATAGCAACAGGTCGAAACATAATTTGATTGATTAATATATTATTAATTTGATTAATAAATACAATGCTATACAAGAGCTTTATATATAATATACGCACATTTTGCTATAGTTAAATAGAGAATATCAAAGATATTAGAACAAAGTAGGATACTCTCCGTACATTTTGGGATAGAGGACCCTAGTAAACTTATTTTGGATACGTTCCATCATAAGTTTATACTTGATCTCACTCGGAGACCACACAACCGAATTGCACTCCAAATTACTCCTCACCAAGGCTTCGTATAGTGCCCGTTAAGCGGCAAAGTTAGTGAATCTTCCCGCTTGCCTCATCCGAAGCCAAGGTTCCGATAAGCTTTTTTGCATGCCCCGGCTATATGCGCTCGAAAGAAATAGGTAAATTGAACACCTAGATCCTTCACCTCTGTGACGCGCTGCAAAGGCTCATTGCTTTGGTCAGATACCTGGTAAAGGTATTGCGGGGTGAACTGAACAGTCCTGCAATGCTGTAAGAATTAAAGCTCTCCGCACCACCTAACAGCGTCCAGTGACATCGGCAGCTGCCGCTGCTGGTGCTGCCAAATGCACGCACGAACCTACTGCGAGACGCGTTGGGCTTCTATAATGTTAGCTATAAGTTTTATATAATGAATAAATAAACAAATAAATGTTCATAGTGCGTGACCATAATATAACTTTACTGATGCAGTAGGTAATAAATATAATTATACAAAAACAATGTAGTGTACAGCAATTGTGACACCCCGATGAGACATTCATCTCGCAATATGGCTGTTATTAATCTGGCTAATTGAACGTAAATACAATTTATAGTTTTCATCAACAGTGCTGACAAAGTCATAAAATTCTCAGTTACCATCGCTTACAATTAGCTTCTGATATACTCGTAGTAATTTCATAAATTCTGGGAGATCAAATCTGGGAGAGCAAATCAGATTTCCTGAAATTTTTAGATTGTAAGTTTTAGGGTAATTATTATTGATGTATATTTTTAGTGTAGCGTATATTAAATTTTTTAATGAAACATATTTACATAAACGCAATTTTGCACAAACATATATACATAAACCATTCATAGTTCATTCCTTATAAAATGTGAAATATTTATAAATTAAATAAATAACATAAGCAACAAAAAAATTGTTAACGAAATATAATGTGTAAGAAAATTATAACAAATAATTAATTAATTGTAAGTAATAGATAAAATTATAAAGAATCTATTCTGATCGTTTTCGACTACAGCGATTGACATTTGACTAACGTGAGCTTCATTGACGATGATTGTCTACGTACTACGAATACGTCTCCAGTATGTACGGTTAGCTGCAGTTTTCTCCCATTCAGTTGGACCCACATCACGCTTGTGGTACTCTTTGAGTACATCTTTGTACCGCAATAACTGACTGCTATGTTTCAGCTTGTCAACCTGCAATGCGGGATAAAAGACGAGTTGGACTGTTCTTTTTTTCTGGCATAAAAGGAATGTTTCAGAGGCGTATAAAAATGTCGGTAATATGATTGCCCTGAATACAGCTATAGTGAAAGAATCCTTAAGTCTGCCAGCCTGCTGCAGCTGGCTCCATTTTTTTTGGTTAACTTGCTACCAAGGAGGCATTTTGATTTTATGGTGCTGCCCATAAAAAAACCTATCTGAAAAACCAGTCTACCTGCTTCAGTGAGTCATCAAGTTTTGTTTCTACTCGACAGCTATTCAGTGTGTCTTGTATCATCACTTTAGTAAAACATAGGTCATCTTCACTTACCAACTTCATGGCGGCTGCACAAGACACTTTCGTGCGAGCTTACAGTCTAGCCAGATTAAAAAAACCACCGCCGTCAGTACGAAAACGAATACGAATTTCCCCAGATGAAGTTTGCAATGTCTCACGAATCAGAATTTCAAAGTAACCACAGTGCGAGTTTGGTGTAATCATACAGCTTACTAGCAAAACCAGAATTTTCACCCCGTACCCTGCATCTCATGCCATCATGTTTGAGACGGATATGTTTCACATCAAAAATTTATCAGTGCATAGAAGTTTCACCAGTACAACCCAAAGAGATTTGCGGTGCACGCTATCAAAAGCTTTTTATAAGTCGACAAAGCATATAGGCTGACCTTGTTATCGATTATTATTTTTAGAGACGATGCCAGCTAAAGTAAGAAATTTATAGATACTATCACTAGCACTAAATACACCGAAAAACTAGCAAATAAAACACTGAAAGAAATAAGGATGAATATAGGATTTTAAATATTAAACAGGTTCGTAATATTAACTTGCGTCTGGCGTTCAAAAATTCCGTGGCCATCTTTAATATCAAAAATCAAAAGTATATAATAAGTAAATAGTAATAAAGTATCACTATAATATCTAGTATACAACGTACCAACGGAGAACTGCTGACATGAATTTGTCTTTAATACCAGAGCACTGATTTTATGTCAAGCTAATAAATTTCAATGAAATTATTTTCTAGATTTGTTTCAATGAAAAAAACTACGCCTAAATGATATAGTATATGGTGACTTTCGACAATTTCTTCCTTTCCAGAAGCAGTCGCGTTTGTAGGGACTTGGAGCACATATAGGTAAAGCTTTTAGTAACTTGATAATACCATTGAATACTGTAATGCATTTTCAAAGCATTTTTAAACAATGCTGTCAAAGAAAATAATTATACATAAAAATATGTATACAGTTTAATATTCATATACTATACTGTAAACAAACTGATACTTATATTGCAGTAAAATAAAACTCTATATTTATTTAAATAGTATACGTACATTCTCAGAGAAGCAGATGGCAATATAAATAGCTGCTTGAATTTTTCTACCTCAGACATGACATAAAACAGTTTTTTTTTACATCTTTTCTGTAGTTTTCTTCATGAATGTTGCTATTTACATTGTATGACTTTCTTCAAGTAACTTATTTACGTATATGTGTATTTAAATATTGGTACATTGAAAATTTCTTTATTTGATTGAAAAAAAAAACATACAAAGTAAAGGTAAACTTATGAATTCAGAGTCTAAGGATTCATCTAAGAGATATTTTTTATATATCTACCCAACTTTTATAAATGATTGATGTAAAATTACGAGAGTTGTGGGTTCTCCTTGCCTATTTTATAAAATGTGGAATGTTCGCTATATAAAAGACACCATTGCGATATCAATTTCTTATTGTCACTAGGTATTCTTTCCTAAGCATTATAGTAAGTAGCAATCCCAAGTATCACTTACACATTACTATATCAAGTACAGTTCCAAATACGTGGAAGTGAATACAACTAAATTATTTGAGTTTGAGCAAAATAATTATAGTAAGCAAAATTAATATATTATTTTGATAAAACACGAGAATGCCATAAACTTCAAAGATCTCGATGAGTTTCAATAATTGTGAATATTGTTACGCCTGATTTTCGTATAAAGATGTGCGTTCTTGTACCTTTCTCTGTACCCCTGAGTGTTGCACGTAGCATTTTATGGAGAAACTCGCTTTACAACTAACTACGCTGCACATGGAACGTTACGTAACTACGAATTCAAATTCAATTTATGAATTTGCAACTTGAAATACAAATACGTATTCAACACATCTTCTACAGGAACGAAACCAATCCAGCAGTATTTGGATGCAGAAGCAGCACTAAAAATATCAGCTGTTTGAAAAATCTGTTGAAGAAAGAAACATAAAAAAACAAGCACCCCTACGTTCCGAATGTAAAGCACCTAGTTATCTTAAACATATCAAATATGCTGTGGGTTATTTGTAGTGAACAACTTTTTTTATATATGTTCTTTGTTTATTGAAATTTTCATAAAATATATATACCTAAGTAGAATGGTGTCGATTTTTTTATAAATTTAAATTTCCAAATATATAACTTTGTAAGCTTTAAGAAGGAGAAGGTACAATCAATTAATAGTCCTAGAACAAAAAGAACGCGTTGATATATTTCAAAAAAGATTCATAAATAGTAACATTGTCTTTCTTTACAATTTTGTACGTGTGAAGTGATTATGTGACAGAAATATATGGTTGATGGTTAAGAGTTAAAGACTAGTTATAAATATTTCTTTGCAAATTTTATATAAATACTAGTTTTCGTTTATTTTAAGCATTTTTATGTTAGTAGCAAATTAGTGAGTTATTAAAAGTTTATATATTTTGGAATATGTTTTACTGTTCAGTTTTTTTTGTGTCTAACAAACCATCGGGAGGTTTTACCAAATATTATATATGTATTAAATTTAAAATTAGTATACTACAGTACTACTTACTTATTTTAAACTTAAACTCGATGGTAATTATCTAAACTCAATATATATATATATATATATATATATATATATATATATATATATATATATATATATAGTGACGAAGGACTAACTAACATGCCCCATTAAGAATAACATATACGAAATAATCAAACAATACTTTCCATCTTCCAATACTGGCTGGTCACCGTGACCGGTCCAAAAATAAAAACAAACACTAGATAAACAAAAAAATAAAAAAATATGTATATATATATACATACATATATTTTTTATCTTTTTAGTTCACTTTATAAAATATTGCACCAATTTTAAATACCTTCTTTAATAAAAAACCAAACCAAAGATGGACTTGGCGATCACCAAATGGAGGACGTAAAAATGAGTTTGATTTTGTTCTTTCAAATCGCCTACACAGTTTAAAACATCGAAATACTATTGCTATTTTCCTTGACGTCTCTTTGTCACATATTAAGAGCTTCGGTACCATCACTCCTTTGTGTTCGGTCAAATATGCAGTTGTGACAGTTTGTGCAGACGTTTTGCCGTTTCATCAATGCAAACAGAGCACTGTTAATCCTATTACCGGCCGCCATACGCTTTTCTACATACATAGTACACTTATGCTTATCATGAAGTAGTTAGTACTAACAATCTACATATTTGTTCAAAAATTATACAACTACATCTGTATTCTAGAATATTGTAACATATAGAGTTGTTCATCAGGTTCAATTTACTTAAAATTATTTAATTTAAGTTCCAAAGAAAAATATTGAAAATGAAAATAATTTAAGAACAAAACTTAAACAATTATTTATGAATTTGGGCTATAGTTTAATATTTGTTTGTACGATCATCAAGTAAACATATTAAAGATTATAAAAATATTATTACAGAACTTTTTTGTTCAAATCTTAATTTAAGTTTGTATTTCAAGTGTATAAGCTATCTTAATACCAAGTTATATAAAGTAATTATACTGGTATTACACTAAAGGCGAGCGAGAAAGTGAACTCTGATACTAAAATAATAACATTTGCATTTTCAAGTCAAAATCTGGTAATCAGTAGATGATAAAAACAATTGGTGAAAAATGTAAAATTTTTGTGAAAAATTATCAGTAAGTAATGTTTGGAAATTATATAAAATTCTATAGATCCTTAGCTTTCTAAGAGCTATCACAACCTAGGATAAATACACAAACTAAGGAAATTTGTTGCATATGAAATATACGAGAATTGTGGCTCTTTTTTAAAAAAAAACAATGAAATAAATTAATCAAGGGAAATCATAAATGGCAGTGAGTAAAGACCCCAAGGCTCTTATTGACAATAAAAACACAAGGCTCCATATCTAGTATTAACATATTTGCACATCCCTGCACATCGTCATGTATGACAATGGCTTTTCCAATTAGTGGCTCGACCAAAAGGGATCTAATCAGCCTTGTCCCGATGGATTTGGAATATTATTCTTATTTGACAAAAAATTGTTGCTCAACTTATCCATATCAAGATCACCATAACAGTCCATATTTATAATAAAATAAGCATTATTTCTATTATATTAATCAACTTTAAGTTCTATAGGTGTCAGGCAGTTCCTTTTAATTTCCGAACTTTTTAACAGCCAGAATATGGAAAATCTCATTAGTAAGACACTTTAAAGGACACCAGATTCAGTAATCCCACGAGGCCAGGTCTACAATCATCGCTGGCTTCGGATAGATTTGCAGTTAACTGCAACTTGGTAATTGGTAAATTACAATAGGTATATCCCATGAAATATAACATAAAAAACGTCACATTTTGTCCAATACTTTTTTAAATCAATGTTGTAATGCAAATCTTTGCTGTTTCTAAAAATATCTGTTTCTAAATATATATATATATATATATATATATATATATATATATATATATATATATATATATATATATATATATAAGCATGATGATGTATATATATATATATATATAAGCATGATGATGAACCCAATGCGCCGCCCATGAATATGGGCGGCGCATTGGGTTGGGCGTTTGGCCCGAGGTAAAATGTCCTTAAGAGGGACAAGATTTAGAAGGACTGGACGAAAGGAGTGACCTATGCGCTACCCGGGCCGTCAGCCCGGCCGAATGAGACCCTCAGGTGATCCCGGGGAGGCTCAGCCTAGGCGACCAGCGACCTTGGTAGCAGCTCAGGAATCAGAAGGAGGGGGAAGGATGTCTCGAGGTAGTCTTCGGGCGTCCGGCGGACGGGAGTGCCACGGAGCGATGTCTCGGATGTGTGGGTGATCCGAGGCGTCGGCTCCGTGGTAGACGCGGGCAGCTAGCTGGGTGATGTGACTCTCTAGGCTTTCGATACGGAGGTCGCGCTGAATGGTAGCGTTCCTCACGTATCTAGGAGCCTGGACGACTCGTCGGAGAGCCACATTTTGCACCGTCTCAAGGACCTTCCGAAGACTAGGTCTTGTGAGGGAGTACCAAGCTGGGGACGCGTACGTCAGATGGGGTCTGACGTACGTTTTGTACAACCCCAGCCTGGTGCGGAGGGGAAGGCGGGATCGGAATAAGGGACGCAGCAGGGCCAGTGCAGCTCGCGCTGCGTTCCTGGCTTTGGCTACCTGGGCCGACATGGAAAGTTTCCTTTCTATGGAGACGCCCAGGTAGGTGACTTGGCGAGTCCATTTGACCTGTTCACCCTGGAGAACAAGCGGAGGAGGCAGCTTGTGGAGCCCAAACGCAATCGCTTGGGTCTTGGCCACGTTAATCGTGAGCCTCCACTCCGCAAACCAGTCCGGTAGCAGGTCGAGGGCACGCTGGAGTTTGAGAGCCGCGTGGGTGAGGTTCAGGGACTTAGCCAGGAACGCAATGTCATCGGCATAGAGGGCCAGTATGACATTTTCGTGAACTGCGATGTCATTGGTATATATGGAATACAGGGTAGGGGAGATGGTACTACTCTGGGGTACCCCTGCTGCGATGGGATGGCTGCTGGATAGAGCGTGGTCCACTCTAACCCGGAAGGTTCTGCCGCGGAGGAATTCGGCCAGAACCCTCATCAGGTGATGGGGAGTGCCCGCCCGGATCACTTTGTGGAGCAATCCGGGGTGCCACACCCTGTCGAACGCCTTCGACACGTCCAGGAAGATCGCTGCTGCCTTCTCCTTCCTGTTCATGGCGGCCGCTGCGAAGTGGAGGACGCCGTGGAGGACGCGTGCCAGTTGCAAAGTGGTCGAATGACCACTGCGAAATCCAAACTGCTCGGGGCGCGGTTGGAAGTGCGCCTCCAAGGGAGGGAGCAGTAGTCTCTCGAACAGCTTGGATGAGGCGTTCAGCAGGGTGATAGGTCGGTAGCCGTCGGGGCGCCTTCGGTCCTTCCCTGGCTTCGGAATCATCACTACCAGGCCTTCCTTCCATGCC
Organism: Dione juno; assembly: GCA_037127375.1. NCBI lineage: Eukaryota > Metazoa > Arthropoda > Insecta > Lepidoptera > Nymphalidae > Dione > Dione juno. The sequence goes on along the minus strand of JAXRJS010000043.1, from coordinate 610,041 downwards.
CGAGGGAAATATCCCAGCCGTAGGATGGCGTTGAAAAGCCTGGTGAGTGATGATATAGTCCGCATGGGGAGATGCTGTAGTGCCAGGTTAGGCACACCATCTATCCCCGGAGCTTTCCTAGGCTTGAGCCGCGCGATCGCCCTCTTCACGCTCGACGGGGAAAAGAAGGGCGGAGGAGGACTCGGGCCAGGGGGGTCCGATAGGAAGGCGGTGACCGCTTGCTCCAGCTGTGCGTGGTGTTCCAGTCGCAAGCTGGGATTGGGTGCGAACTGACTCTCAAGGTGTTCTGCCAGGATTTCGGCCCTTCCTTGAGAGTTGTAGCACAGCGTGCCATCGGGGTGGAAGAGAGGTCGGATGGGGGGCGGCTTCTTGGTAAGCTGCCGGCACAGCTTCATGAGAGACGCTTCGTCCTCGGTGGCGTCACGAATCCTCGCGTCCCACTCCGCGAGCGCTGCGCGAATACGCTCCACCAAGACGTTGAGTTTCGTCTTGGTGGCGGGCTCGCGGGTCTGCTGCCACTCACTGCGCGTCTTCCTCTTACGCGCAATGAGGTCAGCAATGTGCCGTGGAGTTGGGGGAAGTCTTAAAGGACTGGCGGGGGCGGTAGCCTCACGGAGGGCAGTCTGGATCGTCGCTGTGATCGACGCCTCAAGTCTATTGACACTAGGCGGATCATCAAGCGGTTCCTCTCGTGGCCGAGTCAGCTGGGCAGTGAGGGCCTCGAAGCGGGGCCAGCAGATTCGTCCCCTACGTAAAGGGTGGTGCATTGCGATTGCTGGCGTTCCCCGTACGGCAAAGAGGACGGGGAGGTGGTCAGACCTATAGGCATCAGGTAGAGATTCCGGCTGTTCGAGGGACACCGAGCTAGCATCGATCCCTTTGAGCACGATCAGGTCGATCGTGGTCCCGGGGAATTCGCTATTATGAGAGTAGTGGATGGGCTCGTCAGGCCCTTCCACTACATACCCATTCCTGTCGGCGTCCTCGAACAGCTTCCTACCCGTGGTGCACGCAATGTGGCAGCACCACGCATGGTGTTTGGCGTTCCAGTCCCCTGCCGCTATGGTGGGGGTTGTACTACCAAGGACTTGCTTAACTTCGCTAAGTCTTAGCATGGAGTTGGGGGGTCGGTAGATGGCATATAGCCTGACAGGTTGCCTGCCAACCATTACCTCGATCCCCAGGGACTGGAACGACATCGTAGCCAGGTCAGGAAGAGGAAGGTGAGGAAGGCTGCGTCTGACTGCGATGAGGAGGCCGCGCCACGAGTTTTCCTCAGCGTCCAGGCGCAGGGTGTGGTAGCCTGGGATGGCTAGGGGCTCTGAGGCTCTCAGATGGGTCTCATTTATGAGAGCCACATCTATGTTTTGTTCTCTGAGAAGGAGCCGGAGGAAGTGGGCTTTGTTTCTCAGAGAACAGGCGTTCCAGAACATGATGCGTAGCTCAGCCATTTGTGAGCCAACGCATCATGCCTGAAAGCACGACCTCAACTGGGTCCCGATTTTCCTTAAGGGCCATAAGGACTTCCTTAAGGACGTCGATAGCCCTGTCGAGAGTCGCGCGGGCCTCGCCTGAAACTGAGGCAGCCTGGCGCTGGGAGGATTGTGCAGCATCAGGGGCTGCATGGGTTGAACTTGGGTGGCTAGTCTGGACTGTAGAAGAAGCCGTCCCCTTCTTCTTCTTTCCTTTCGACCTCTTCTTAGACGCGCTACGGCCAGCTCCACCGTCCCTGGTGGAAGGCGGATTGGCCGGAGCCATTAGGGAAGAAGCCTGTGCGTCCGCGGCTACCATATTGGTAGGGACCGGGGCGACCGAAGCCGGAGGCTTCGAGACTGCAGTGAGGGCCAGTGTACCAGCCCTCTTATTCCTGAGTTCCCTCTTTATTTGAGGGCACGAAGAATAATTGGCTGGATGGGCCCCCCCACAGTTGGCGCACGTGGCGGGCTGCTCTAATGGGCGCGGACAGTCCTACGCGCGATGCTCTTCTCCGCATCTCACGCAGGCCAATCTGCGGTGGCACCCATGGCTCGAGTGCCGGAAGGCCTGGCAGCGGTGACACTGCGCTGGGCCCTTCCGGCTGCGCCAGGCTTCTATTTTGACGCCAGGCATGTAGAGCAACTCATTGATATTGTAGATGCCTGGCACGAGGTCCGGGGTATTGACCAGGACCGCAAAGAAGATGCAGCCCGGCCGACCTTTCCTCGCCCGGATCGGCCGGACATACTCGGCCTGATACCCGAGTTCTCCCAGCGCCTCCGTAATCTCCTCAGGAGTGGTCGTCACAGGAAGCCCCCTGATGGCCACCTTGCGACTCATTTCCGAGGTGAGTGCGTAAGAGAACCAGCTGATCTTTTCCGTCATCTCCAGGTTGGCGAGGTACCGCTGGATTGTTCGATATTCGCCCTCCGACTCTGGAGAGAAGCGCACACCTTTCCCAAATGGGCGCGCGTTGGGTGCGTGTCCCAACCTCTCTTTGAGCACCCGGAAGTGGGTCGCCCAGTTGAGTAGGGTCTCCACAACGAGAGGTGGATAGCGAGGCCTCGGTTTTGGGGCGGGTGCAGCTGCTGGAGCCGGTACCACCTGCGCCGCCTGGCTCGGGCTTCCTGCCCGGAGCGCATCGGCATAGGTGACCGAGCTTTCAGTAGCGGCACCCATGGTGCTGATGGTGGTAGCGGCATTGGGTGCGACAATTTTAGGCGCTGAATTCCTGTCGGTGCCTGAGGGCGTGGGTCCCTAGAGGCTCCGGGGGCGGCGGGGCGCGGTTGCGCGCAAAGCCTTTTTGGATCGGATTCGGGGGCCTCATCAGCGGGCCTGGGTCTCCGGACAGGGGTGAAGGCTGATGACGGCGCCTCTTCCATCCCGATATCTGCGGTGTCGGCGCTCGCGAGCTCTCTCTCTTTATCGTTGAGGAACAGACAAATATGATCCAGCAACAACTTGGAGATAGCCCCACGCTGCCGCAAATGGGACATAAGGACCATGTCTCTATGCAGCTGCGTTCTGGGCGACAGCTCCGCCTCATACCGAGACGGCGCGGATGGCGACCTCTTAGAGGGTTGTACCTCTCTAGCTGCGGGCCTGGAAGCCCGCTGCGGCGTTATAGTTGGGTCTGTTCCACGCGGGGAGGTGGTAACACCACCCGCGGGGGGCACTGAGACCGCCAGTTGGGGGCCGGAAACACCAGTGGAGCGCGCTTTCAAGTCGCGTGCCTCCAGTGTCCGGGAGTTCGCCCCAAAAGCGGGCCTGGCCATAGAACGGCCCAATTCAGTGATGCCACTGGTGACTGACACAAGGCCGGGGTAGGTTGCGGTCGGCAAGAGACCGATAAGGGGCATGCTCCGCGCAGAAGCGGAGCCTGCAGAAGTTCCTGCTCTGGAGAGGTGCGAGGCGCGAGGGGGTGGGGTTGGTCCCGACCCACTGGCCCCTACGTCCGAAGGAGGTCTGGTGCGCGAACGGGAGCGATCCCGCTGCGCATTCTTTCAACCGCTCATTTCTGAGACGGCAACTTCTTCGCTGAAAGCCCGCACACGACAACCATACGGTCAACAGAAGACCGAGAATCGACTTGAGGTGACGTCACCACGACGTCACAAAAGCGACACGGCGACAGAACGCCGGCGAAAATTAAAAAATATTTACGAATTAAATATTTAAAATTTCCAAGGACAAGAGAAAGGTTCGGGCCGTATGAGCGTAGTGAATACGTCAGTACAGTGCGAAGCTTGCAATCCAATGCCGCGTGTAACAATATTCACTCTTATTTATAATAGTACCCCCACTATGAGTTTCTACAAAATCTGGCTTTAATCAATTACTTGTCTATAAATCTGTAAAAAATATTAATCATAATAATAATTTTAATTATAGTAACTTATGTAGCTATATTAATAATAATTTTAGCAAATAATCATAATTAATGTCAAATTATAATTATTTGCTATTGCATTCAATTCACATTCATTCATTCAATAATAATTTATTTATTTATAAATTGTCGTTACGCCGTTACGGCCGTTCTGATCGGCGGTGCGCGCTCTGCACCTGCCGTCTTTATGCTCTCTCTTTTCAAAATTGGTTTCTGTGTACCTTCATACTGTTAATAATTAAGTGATTGTTTGAATTACATTTTAAAATGTAATTAGTTATGTGTGAATTATGGCGTACACTGTGGTACTTTTGTACACTGTGGTACTTTTGTACACTGTGGTACTTTTGTGTAATTTGTGTGTCTATTACGGCAGTGAATAATACAAAGCCGGAACTTACCGCTTAGTTAAACATTTTGTTCTTGGGTGTGTTGCTCATGAACGTCAGTTCGTTCAAGAACCATCTTGAAGTCGACGGTTCAGGGTCATCGGTTGATTGTTCTTCTTCCGCCGTTACGGTTATCTGGTCTCCTGGTTGAGGTGCCCGACGAAGTTGATCATGAGCGACTTTTGGTCGCCCCGAGCCCACGACTTTTTTTACTAGGTATTGGTCATAATCCGAAATTCTTATTATTTCGTATGGGTCACTGCGCGGGGTAATTATATTTTATTTTTAACTAAAATATAATTACCCCGCTGGAAGCGACGGATTTTCGCTTTTCTGGAGTTAAAGCGTTGTCTGTCTTGTTCAGCATTTTGCGACATCTTTTGTTGAACGTAGTTACCTAGTGCTTCAATATTTACACTCTGCTAGTTAAATTTTTACAAGACTGAGCAGCTCTGGAGGAACGCAATATTTGCGCTGAGTGAGCAAGGTTAGTGGAGCTACGCCAGTCACATGATGCAGAGTGCAGTTTATTGCTAACTGTATTTCCTCAATCAAGAGTTGTTTGCCATTCTTCCGTCTCATAAATCTTAATCATGATAAGAGTGTTTTTGAGTGTAGCTACAACACGTTCCACCTGACCATTTGCTCGGCTGATACCTGATGATATAGCATGAATCTCTATTCCCATACGATCGCAGTAGATTTGAATTCCCCTAGGAACTCTCGTTCACCGTCAACTATGATTTGTACTGGAGTACCGAATAAGTGAACAGTACGTTTCAAGGCGGCCAAAGTACTATGTGGATTCTTATTGGTCGCATAATAAAGTAGCACGTACTTTGTAAAGGCGTCTATAGAGACGATTACATACTCTTGTTCACCGGATGTTTCTATTTTGCCCGTTAAATCCATGTGTATAACTTGAAAGGCAGTATTCGGTTTCTGAATTGGGTGCATTTGAGCTTGAATGGCACCAGATGCTCCTTTGGATGTTTTGTAGACCACAGAATTGTCTCACTTGCCTAGGTGTTGTTGGTACAGGCTATTTTACAAGAGCATCTATTTTTTTCGGACTCGGACGGACTTGTCCATTTGTTACGATTGAATGATGAATTGAGCGCATGAAAAAGCTGCATTTGTTAGCATTAATGGGGAAACCAACTTCATGTAAGGCGATGAGAATCCGTTCAATGTTCGACAGCCCTTCTTTGATTTTTTCACATTTGCTCTTCTTCACATTTCTTCACAACACATCGTCAACATAAACTTGAGCTCCATTACCTAGTAACGGACTCAAAGCTCTGTTGATACATCGTTGATAGACGGAACATGCGTTCAAACAAACCATCTGGTGTCACAAAAGCTGTTTTTATTTAAACTGATGACTCTGCAATTGGTATTTGGTGAAAACCTTCGGCCATATCAAATATTGTGAAGAACTGTCCTTTGGCCAATTGATCGATCTGATGCTATATCAGTCGCAATGGATAGTGGTCCCGTACGGTATTAGAGTTGAGCTCTCTGAAATCCACACACATTCGATCATCACCATTCTTCTTTTTTTTTACTAGAATAATGGAACTAAAATAGGGAAATTTGGTTTCGCGTACAATTCCGTGTTCTAGTTACACATGCACATTGGCTCGTACCTTTTCTCGTTCAATCGCACTGAGCCTATATGGTCTTCGTTCTACATACTTATTTGGATTTTTTAAACGTATTTCGGGTAACATAACATCAGGTTTTGACTTTGAACTTGGTTGTTATTCAGCTGACGTGCTAATTTAGCTCGACCCGCCGTAATCATCATAGTAAAATTCTTATTATTTAAGAGGTTCATGCCTTCTAGAATGTCTGTCGTCATATCATAGTCTGCCACTATATGGAACTGTAGCTCTATGTTGATCTCATTTATAACAACAACCGCAACTAGGATAGCTATTGAAAGTACCGTAAATTGTCCGATTCCTCTCAAGTAATTAGTTATTTGTAGTCTTTTCCCTGGTAATTGAGCTGCTATGATGGTGATCCTCGCACAAGTGAACAGTCAGCACCACTGTCAAATATTGCCTGAAAAATCTTTGTACCGATTTTCACCTGAATCGGAGCTAGTTTAGACCCAGCAATGAAATTCACATTTGACTTCAATGAACGTTCACGCTTGAAACATGTTTCAAAAGTATGCCCAGGTATTTTGCAAAAAGAACAGATTGTATCACTGCTTCGACTGCATCTTCATTCGATAGTTTGTCCTTAGTGATCCTCCTCCACAAGACCAAGCTCGTGATAAAAACTCTGAAATGTCTTTTGATGAGTCGTACACATGCTCTCTGAATCGCACTATGTCTCGACAGTAACGGTTTTCTGGCTCGAATGTTGTGATGAGATTGTTGCGCATCTCAGCCCATGTAGCAGTAGTGACCATCCAATCATCAATCCACATTTTTGCTCTTCCCTTTAAAAGGCTACCGTCCTTCATTCGCACATCAAAGTCATTAAGTCATACTATTCGTTGTTGCATTAAATAAGGCTGACTGTTCTTGTTGAATAGAAGCTCCAGTATTTCCTGCGTTATTCAATCCATGGAACCGTTCTTCTTGATTTAAAGCGTCAGGTTGTTGAGCGGAAGTGGCGGCACCCGATCCCACTTCTGATGACGGAGATCCATGTCCAGAGTTGTTTTAAAAATAATAACGTCAGCAATGCTGACGTCATTTTGCTTATTAATGTCACAATATTCCATGACAAGAAAAACTAGCAAATATTTCGTGCAAACTTTTATTAAAATAAAGACGTCTACTGTTTACAATTGCTAGAGTCAGAATGCCGCGTGTAACAATATTCACTCTTATTTATAATAGTACCCCCACTATGAGTTTCTACAAAATCTGGCTTTAATCAATTGCTTGTCTATAAATCTTTAACAAATATTAATCATAATAATAATTTTAATTATATTAACTTATTTAGTTATATTAATAATCATTTTAGCAAATAATCATAATTAATGTTAAATTATAATTATTTGCTATTGCATTCAATTCACATTCATTCATTCAATAATAATTTATTTATTTATAAATTGCCGTTACGCCGTTATATACAATCAATTCATTCTTATATCTAGAAAGTCACCGACTGAGGCGACTCAACCACCGCGTGCCTATAATCATATATTCCTTCTAGAGCTATATAAAAACTTGTGTTATCATCTCGTAAAGTATTCATTGAAATTGAATAATGTAAAGGGTAATTTTATTCACAGTTAAATATCCATATTGTATAATGTGTTTATTTCAATGTTTTACTCTATAATAATTTAAAAATACTATATATAGTGCTATAGTGATTCAACTTAAAAGATAGACATAAACTATGGCAGACATTATTTTTGCGTAATAATTTTTCCTTTTTACTTTTCTTTTTATTTTTGCAATACATTCCTTAGATGCTCTTATGCTATTTATCGTACAGTAATGTTATATGGCCTGTGCTAATAGCTAATATATCTTTATATTCATGTTTTTGTTTTTGAAAAGATTCAATATTTTCGGAGTTTATCCACTATGAACAAAAAATAAAAATTTTGCTCTATATAATATTGTCATGGATGATATATTATGTAAAAGGAGAAATTTAAGAGCTCGAGTTTAAGATATACAAGTAATTATAATAGTGATTTGCAATATAGCCTCATTTCGTTAGAATTTATTTGCTTATTGCATTGCATTCTACAGAATGCAACATACCTATGTTATGAAATGTAAAAAGTCCCCAAAAATGATCTGTACCGACTGTACTGTATACTGTGACGTCATAGTTGACGTTCAATCAAACTAATTTAAAATGCAACATGAAGGCAAATGTTTTGACATTAACTTTACAATATGATATAATGAATTTTGTATGTACAACAGGTAGCTTTACATTTATGAGACTTCATGCCACGACAATGTAGTAAGCACGTACCTAGTATCATATGAACGCATTTGCACAGTCTCATACTTGAAACTTTATGAAGTGTTTCGGGGCACATATTGTCTATTGTGTTAATAGTACAGTACTAGAGTGTTTCATACAGACGTTGTATAAAACACTTTTGCTTTATAAAGTAGTAAGATGTGAGATGATGCTTGCAATATATGTGGAATACATTCATATTTAAATAGTATCATTAGTATTGTTCTAACATTTAATTCCGCTATATCCAGGTACATGTATATGTCAAAATTATGCATAATCACTTAAATAAGTTCGTTGTGGTAATCTACTTCTCCTTTACTTGTCAAATAATTTACTAGTCCTACTTTCATATTTCTCCGAATAGTACTTATAAATCTGGTCCGTCCTCGTCCACACACATCTATCTCAATAGTCTTATATTGCTACATGCAATCTTACAATTTTACAAATAAAAATGAAATCACATCCTAACTCTATTCAAGCCCTAACCACGTAATACTCTTTACCTTAGTCAAAATGTGTGGCTTGGCCTTTTTCTGAAGTTATTAATTTTATCAGTATAGTTTTATCGTTATTGTACGATTTTATCTTTGGACATGATCTCCTCCAGACAACGGAATGGTAGCATATGAGTAAGCAAAAGGGCATACCTATGTATACATAAACATATATATACACATAAAATAAAAAAAGCAGCAAAATCCATAGAGCTATTGTATCCTAACCAAAACCATTTTCATGTAATTTGTTGTCGAGATGACACTACTTAGGTCGTACTGTCAAAAAATCATCAGGACTCATAAGAGCCAAGTTTCTTACTCTAAATACCCTAATTCTATAAACACTCCCACCTTTTAAACTACACCTTAGTGAAAATACTTTAGCTTAGTCGTTGACTGGCGTCATATGGCAAGGTTAAAAATTCTAATATTAATAGTAACCAAACGGCCAAGCCACTGATTTTGACTAAACAGTATCGTTACATGCTTGTGAATTCGAAACTTGGCGCTGTATTATGTGTGACAAGTTTTTAATAGTGCGAACCATCGTCTTGGCAACATTTTATATGAAAATATCATTGTCGGGTTTAATTTGACAAAATATTAATCAATATTTAGATATATTGTAAAGCGTAAATTAACAACTTTTATAGATATTTTTATTTCAGCTTCATAGTTTTTGCGCGTCAAGTATTAATAGAGACAACTATTTAATGTCCGGAGTCTTCGCTCTTCACTTTCCAATAGATTTCGAGACATTGCTTGTTAAATGGCGTTAAGTTTTTTCACAGGCACCATGAACATAATATTTTATCAAAATTGCACTAGCATCGCGATTATAGCCATCACCATTGCATACTATTATCTGTAGTAACACTGCTCCAATATTTTGATTAAGAGTTTTGTTAATTTATCTGAAATATTTGTACCTTTTTAAAAACAATTTTATTTATTTTTGGACTGAACTAAATATATACCGTTTTACTTCAGCTCTTTCACCAAATGTGATGTTAAAAGCAATATACTATATACGGCCCCAAACGCCGTGGGTTATGATTGCCATTGTCGTAGTAGGGTTATTCCTATTCTCGATATCGTGTGTCCAATATTAGTCCATATTTTCAATATTTCCATCACCTGCAGCAAATTTCCAGAAATTTGGAAAAGAGCTCTGGTAATCCCTCTACCTAAAAGTGGAAACCCGAAAACCCTTTTTCGATTTTCGTACTATTTCTATTCTTCCATTCCTTTCCAAAATTTTGAGAAATTAATCCACCAGCAATTGCGCCGTTCCTTGAATAGAAACTCCCTCTTCAGTCCTTTTTAATCAGACTTTTGAAAAGTATGAATTCTGCTTTAGTTAAGGTTACTAACGATATGTGGTGGAATATGGATAGTAAAAAATGTTAACATATTTCCATCTGTGATAGATTAGTTTCGTAGTTACCTCAAAGGGCGACGGCAACGCATTCGTTTGGATGAGAAATTCTCATCTTGGTGTGATTTCTTCGCTCCGGTTCCTCAAAGCGGCGTGTTATCTCTTTTACTCTTTTTAATTTTTATAAACTCAAATACTCAGAATATTTGTTTTCTCTACCATATGTATGCAGATGATATACAAATTTACCGACATTGTAAGCTGGAAGACTTATCAAGTGCAATTGGCGACGTCAACAATGATCTTGATGCAAATCATAGATGGAGTCAGTCTTATAGCATAAACGTAAACCCAAACAAATCACAAGTTATTGTTATAGGTTGCCCAGGCATGAATTGATTGGCTAATTATATCAGTAATGTGAGAAATCTTGGTGTGTATTTTGACGCTAACGTGGTCGGCACATATTAACCATATTAGCAAAAAAATGTTCATGCCCTGGAAGTAATTGCGAAGATTCTCTTTCTTACTTCGCAAATTCTCTTTTATTACCTAATTCTTGACTATAATGATGCACTGTCACCAATGTCTCCGAAGACCATCTTTAACCGTTCAAGCGATTAAATTGTGGAACAACTTACCTATATCTATAGTAAGTATCCGTCAGGCAAAGTCATTAGTTTCGTTTAAAAAGGCCGTAAAACACTACTTAGTTCAATTGTCGACAAGTTCCTAGATTGGTTTATTTTTGGAACAAAAACACATATATGCACATATATAGCTTATATAGTTTATTTATGTAGTCTATTGTAAGTATGTATGTTTATTTATATGTATGTATTTATGTACGTGGTATGTATTTATATAAATTGCATATATGTATGTATATATCTATTGTGTACTATGTATGTATTAATTAAAGATATTATTATGTATTAATTTATCGTATTATAGATAATTATATATTCGTTTCTGTCTACTTAGATTATGTTAAAATATTTCTTTCTCTACCTACCTCTCTATAATTTTAAGTGTTCCTTTTCGCCTTAAAGGTTACCTGGAAGTGATGGCTACAAAGCCTTTTTTTCTCTTTTGTATTGTTTATTTTTATACTTATGTACAAATAAATAATGAAGAAAATAATTTCATGAATAAATTATTACTAAAAAAATGTAGATATGTATCTAAAACAATAATTTGAATTAATTATATATTATGTTTTTCATACAATCATGTATGTATTATATCTCATGCTTATAAATAAATGTTCAACTAATTTTAACATAACATAAAATAGAATTATTATAAAATAGAAAGTACAAATGTAATGAAACGAAAGCGTTGATAAGGCTTCTCAAACTGTTATTATTAATGCATCACGCCGTAATGTTGGTTTACAATTTTGGAATGATGATTAATTTCCGATGTAAGTGGATTTACATAATACGATTAGCGGTCTCCGAGTATTGTTTATATGAATTACAAAGATATTATCTAACATTTACTGTTTGCAGCCCACGTATTCTATAGGCATTTTTTTTCGATACACAAATATACAGAGATCACAGCTTAAAACTTATCATAGAAATTGTGAGACTGATTTGATAAATAACAAATTAGTTTTGTGCCTAATGAAATGATAGCGTAAGTGGATGTCGGTAGTTCATTACCAATGTAATGCCATTTTTGTTCACATTATAAAAAATCAGATGTGATTATTCTAAATATATTTTGGCCTAAAAGCGACATATAATCAAAGGTATAGTAAAAATTATTTTACTAAGCTATAGTCGAAAAGGTCATGATGCCAATTTCAGAACAGCTCGACTCCTATTCCCACTGAAAATAGCATTCACGCTATATTATTACTACTCTATATACCAAACCTAGATTGAAAACTTGCTCTTTTCGGATAACCTAGTATTTTATACATTATAATTAAATTCAAGAACTTCCTTTTTCTGTATTTTATAATAACACCTATTATATTTTCATAAAATAACGAAAAAAAGCAAGCCGAGTAAAAACAAATGTATGAAAGAGAATAAAATGAAAAAAATACGAGTATAAGCTGCACAAACACCAAACGAAAGTGCTGATAAATAGTAAACGTGCATAATTCTCAGAAGCGAAGGGACGAAATATTAATGGATAACTTCCGAGAAAATGTGAAGCATTTCTGGCGAGAAGTTAGTGATTCCCGAGGTTGTTCGTTAACCTTTAGAATAAAAGGGATGCTTTTGAAGGGCAGAGAAATATTAGCAGGCTAAACACACGATTTGCATAGATGTCCCGAATTCTACAAGGAGATGTGTGAATGTGATGACGCTTATGTTTCAAGTAGCAACGACACGCTGAGTCTTGATGTGGCAGATGGCGAAACTGATATAAAAGAAATTGAGAGTGCTATAAGAAGTCTGAAACGTGGTACGGCGAGGGAGGAGATGGAGTTACTAGCGAGATGATCCAATATGGTGGCAAAGTGTGTGCAAATATTTTGGCAAGAAAAATGCAATATAGATCGCAAATGCTGTTGTGGGAGGCCCCAGGAGGCTTTAAACCTGGAAGAGAATGCATAGATCAGATCTTTTCCCTCTGTATCATCATCAAAATTTTCTGTGCTTTTGTGGACTTGGAGAAGGAGTTTAACAAGGTTATAAGAATATGGGAGATACTGTACAATGTAATCGGACCCTCGCTGCAGGATGTAAAGTTTCTTTATAGAGATCACTCAGCCTGTATGCGAGTAGGAGCTGTATATCGCCTTGGTTTAGCTTGACTGTTCAATTTGTATTTGGATTAGCTGTTTATAGAGCTTGCTCGGGTGATGTAGGCACTTCGAGAGAATGAATGATGAAAGAATAATTAAAATTATATATGCTTAGCTCTCAGTATATGTTCATATATATATATATATATATATATATATATATATATATATATATATATATATATATATATATATATATATATATATATATATATATATATATATATATATATATATATCGCGTAAAAATAAACATCGCGTTGGCGCCACTATGGCCTCAACAAAATTAACATTTTGAAATTCTTAAGACTTTTAATTTAATTCAATTGAAATTGTACTTCGAATTTAATAATGTAGGTTAGAAAATTGTTATTTACTTTTTACCATAATAAAATGTCCCATAGGCAAATCGAAAATACCCAGGCATCACTGCCAGCGGAAGGTTTTATGTATTATGATTTATAATTAGTCTTACAAGCACTGAAAGCTCTTGTTCTCTATACAGACATTGTTGATTAAAGAGAATAACGTCGTATTTGCTAAATGTGTGTAGCGATGACTGGAAGTTTTCTTAATTTAATGAAGACTTTATATTTACATTAGCGAGAACACAGATTACATTAACCGAGAAGGCAGAGCTATTGTCGTTCGAGTTAATTATGATAAAATATTGCACGAACTTTCAGCTTGTTAAGTTATGTGAAAATTTCAGAATTTATAATTTATAATATTTTAATCTTTTGTTAAAAGTATTTTTAATATATTATTATTTTAATTCAAATTTTATTTGAATAAAAAGCTTCACGATTTTTCTGTATATGTAGCAGGTTAGACCTGCTAGACCTGCTAGACCAGGGGAGAACTAGGCAGGGTAGTGTTAAAATACTTCGCTCCCTACTTTCCGCCCAATGTACAAGACATTGCCCACGTGTTACGTGACGGTGCAATGCAATGAAGTAAAATAAATTATTACTCCGAGTGAGAACCGAACCCATTATCGTAGCATTTACAGTCAGACGCTGTGCCGCTGCACTACGACGGCCTTGGTATATCTTATTTGCATATTACTATTAGTTAACCTCAAATATTAATCTGTCGCGTTAGCTTTCACACATAAATATTATTAAATACCACATACATATAAAATGATAGTATAGTAAAATAATTCAAAGTAACAATAATATATATTATATTACAGACACATGTTACCGGAAATATCGTTCTTGAATTAATAACGTTCCTAAAACTAATTGTGTGATAGAGCTGTATTTTGCTTAGTTTCCGTAACATGCGAACTTCCTGTTTACTTTATATACGATTGCTATATATAGTGTTTATGAAAAATCTGAAATCTGACTATACTTACTTGAAAAGCCTAAAGCTTATTTAAAGTAATAAGCATTTTATTATATTTGTGCATTGTAAGCACACGTAAATAATCATATATACCTGGTCAGAAAGCTGGCAAAGTAACAATATACCCGTATGTACGTGCATTCATAAAATTAATGTTCTCATTTCGAATCAAACGACAAAAATATATTAAAGTTAAATATTTTAACGTAGTTTCGCATGAGTCAAATAGTTCCAAACAAAACTTAGAAATCGTTCAAACTACACTCATATATCATCCGTTTCCCATAAGTTTACAAAGTCGCAGTAAATCGGCTGAACTTAATACTTAATAAAAACTTGAAGAATAGACGCTGCCATATCTGGTAAATATTGTATAAATGTATAAAATGAAATCTATAAGTATTTAAAAATTTTAGTTGTTATTCGTTTCATAGTTACATTAATCGTCTACATTAAACCTAATTAAGATATTGATAATACTTAAGTGCATGTCATGATAACTGATTAAAATTCAATATATAATAACGCTTATACTCAAATTTTAGTTGATTGTCTTTCTGTGAAGAGAAAGTGTTGCATTCTTAAATACAATACATAATAGAAAAGTATTATGAAAAATCGTATAGTGTACATTTGGTTTGTTATGAATATCCTTGAAAATATAGCAGATGTTTGAAGATAGCTATAAAAATTTATGAATATATTACAACTTTATTATAACTTTCTCATAATTTTTTTAAACCATATAACCTTATAGCTAAGCTTAGCAACAATAATACATTTGCATATAAGTATGGTCACACATTCCGTATTTTATAATATCCCTAGAGATACGGCATTACGCGAACGCACGTTCGGACCCAAGTCAATAGGATTGATGCACATATCTTTTGGTAGTATAGAACCGTATTAAATTATATAAAAGAGATTTTTTTCACTAATGAAATAGATGAGATCTATCTGACCATTGGATATAAATTATATTGTTATTTACTCGAGGGAAAGATGTGCATTGTGTTGTAATATGTGTAGTTAAAGTAATCTCTTTCATAGAAATTATAATGATGGCTGGAAATTCCAACCAGTGTCGCTGTCAAGGCCAATAGGGCTAACAGCATTAAACTCACAACAAAAAGAAGGCTGGAAATACATTAAGTATGAAATAAAAAAATATCAGTCACATACGAGTAGTACTCGTGCGGCGAGGGTTTTGTACCAAGTCATGAATATAGGTCAGCGCAAAGTACAATTGCTAAAAATTGACATAGCCAAATTTGCGGACGAATGCACTTATTTTATATGAAATTAACAAGAAATATAAGTTTGCAATAGTTTTTTCTCTGATCTCTAAAAAATCGCGGTGTGTGGAATTTTTTAAATTTCTATTAAAAATGTTGCCAAAGGGTTTTGATTATGCGAATTTGATACAAAATGAACGAACACAAACACGAAGCATAAATGCTCATATTTTTTGATTGATCCTCCACCTAATATTCCTAATAGTCTTGACAGACGGATAGACAAACAGACAAATGACGAACACCAAATGAGAGTATAAGAGTTCCGGTTTTTTCCATTTTAGATACGGGATGCTATATATATATATATATATATATATATATATATATATATATATATATATATATATATATATATATATATATATATATATATATATATATATATATATATATATATATTTATAAAACAAATGAACAGTAACTATAAACGGGGATAAGATTATGGAGTTGAAAATATTTGGTGTCGCAGACAGATTCAGAAGCAAAATATATCAAAATTATTATTTCGACCACCTTAATTAGAAAAACAATAACTGTCACATATACATGTGCAGAGTGCATGGCCACGTTTTGTGTGTCAGGCAATGGTCTTGGAGCTAATCCGCTACGTCACGGGCCCTAAGACTATCTCGAATGAGTGTGTTACGTATACGATCAGCCCACGTTACGCCACCCATCCACCTTAGCATCATCACCTCCGTGATACGTCCCGCTCATAAATGTGCCAAGCTAGTGCGTGACAACGTTCTCTGCCATATAAAAGAATTGCTTGGATCATGCTTTTGTATACCAGCCCCTAGAGGCAGTACTTTAATGTCACAGACCACACCAGTCACGTCCTGCCATTTGGTCCAGGCAGCGCTTCGTGGTCGTTAGCCCCGGAAATGGGCGTAATGGATCCAAGGTACCTGAAACTTTCCGACATAATATCCTACTTTATGAAATGAAAAAAAAACACTTTGGTATCCATATTTATACATATTTAAAAACCTCAATAAAGTATAATTATTTTCAGTCTCGTAAGTTGAGTATAAGTCCAAAATAAATTTACATAACGCCAAAACTGAGTTTCCTTTGAGAACTTTAAAAGTGCATGAAACGAAGTCTCAAGAAACTTGCTTGACTGCAAGTAATACATCATGGTTGTTTGTCTACCATAAATTCTGGAGTGTAAAACATTTTCTGCATACAAAATTAAATGAATTTACGATATGTTTGCGAAGTTATTCTATTATTTTGTTATACTATAACAGTTGTGTTATGTTGTGGTAGAATTTTCTTCAGCAATAAATCTCGTAGGCACTTATGCCTTAAGTGAACGTTGGTTTAATCTAATTTAACATACTAATAATGTTTACTGTTCAAGCAAAATTTTGTTACGATAGCTCTAAATATAATATTTTAAAGTGAACTTGTGACTTGGGCTGGATGAGTCAAGCATGAAAGCAAATAATATACATTATAGATTTGATATTACAAAATACAGTGAAAACTCAAGTTATTGCCGTTAGGTATACAGATAGGTATATAATTGATTACATCAGATGCACTTTTTAAGAAGAATCTGTCTGTCTTAAATAGGCATAGCAAATCCATATGTATTAAATAAACAAATTCCGTATTAATAGTCCGAATAATCCACACTAAAATCATGAGATGTCCACATAGAACGGTCTGGTGTTCACCTTAGAGACGCTTGTAACAAAAAATCTGGGAGGCATAATTATACTTTTTAAGGTACATAGGAATACTTTTTTAGGTTAAAGCAAGATAACATTACATTTATTTTCATTGTTTTTAGAATTATACTAAACTTTGCTAATATTTTCTATTTTGAAGAATAACACTACGTATAGTATATAATATTAAAATTTCGCATGACTTAATCACTAAACTATGTAGATAACATTCTTAATCCACAAAATGGATTTTTAGTGTACCTACTGTAAGATGTTCAAAAATTTAAGACAACAGAAAAGCTGATTATTATTTGATATCCGTAAATATTGCATCTACGTACCAACCTATAAATGTTTAATTTTTTTAAACACTGCTAGTACGGAAAACATGCCCTCCAGAAATTAACCACCAAAGGTTTTATTTAATTTATATATTTTTGTTATGAATTACAACATGAAAAATATATATGAGTAAAAATGATAAGCAGCATCATGTAACAAAAAAAAAACAAAGACCTAATATAATGCAATATCATCGTATTTTACCACTCGAGTTAGTGAAATGTGTGAGATGTGAAATGTTAACTCATTCGTTGGTTTGGCATTCATGTAGAACTATCATGTTTTCAGGTCAATTGCTGGAGGTGAATTTAATGTTCTGAATATGTCAGTTATCCTAGTATTCGAAAAATTTATACATAGTCAATGGTCACCAGAACTAACACTTGCTCATATTGAAATAATTAAATATACCTACCTAATATTAAATATACCTAATTTAAAGTACACATTACATGCATACGTATATATAATAAAGACTTGCATATTATCTTCAGATTTACTGAAGACTATGTTTGGTAGAACGTGCTTATCTCAGGAAGTACCGGTTCTAAATTAAAAAATATTTTATGTTGTAATGTTAGCTACTGTACGGTCGATCGTTTACTTGTACGGTGTACCTACTCCGGTCAAATTTACTTCGGGTATCGTAGACGACTCTTGGTTCTTTTAAATTGAATTTTCCCTCTTGTTTTATATTCTAGTAGTTAGTAGTTAATATTACAGAGATGTTTACATAGAGACCACCGAACAATTTTGTAGCTGTAAATATCTCTTTGAACTCAGTCACACTCCACAGGCCTGAAAAGCAGTCCTTTAAATGCTCCAAATGATTATCAAGAAAAACAATAGCATAAACTTATACTTTAAGTAATCATTATTAACTTTTTCTAACTCATTTTCAGTTTCCTCATGATTACGCATACCATACAAATGTACATATACAATGGTGATATTTGATAAAGTGGGATAGAAACGGGACGTCAAGGCAAAAGTGTAAATACAACAACTATTTTATATCAACTTTGCTCATAGCCATTTAAAGTGGATTAAATAAAAAGTATGTTTTTTTACATTGTTTACATACATGAATCATACATAGTTTGCAAACATAAAAAAGAACGTAACTTTAACAAAATTGTATTTTTATTTTACAATTTAAATTGAGCTATTGCAATGAAATTTTGTTGATAAGCTATCTAATAAGAGAGACTACCGAAGCCAAAAAATGCGCGTGAAAAATTAAGACCTGTAAACTGTTTTACAGCTTTATCCTGGTACCCGGTTTTGGGTTAACTTACCATAAACTACTACTTTTTTTTTAATGTTGTTACCCATATGTTTTTTTTAGTACAATAAAGAATATATTAAATTTGAATGATTCATTATCAGTAAGGTATTTTTAAAAATAAAACGTATATTAAAAAAACTTAGACTGATAATTATTTACATAACAATATTTCTAAGTCATATTACTTATACATGTTGTAATAATCGCTAAAAAATGTTGTTGTTATTACACACATAATTAAAAAAAATCTTTATTCACAATTAGTATCTCGAGTTACTGTTTTAATATATTTGTTTGTGTTCGTAGATTTATATACTATAGATAATACTACTAAAATGTGATTCAATAATACATAAACTTCTTGTCAACAACAAAACAAGTGTAAAATTAAACTTTATTTTGCGCAGCACTGGAATAGTTGTGGCTTCTGTTGATGGTGGATATTCATACAAAATAATGTTTATATATTCATTTAAATTAAACTGTATATGTATGTTTCTGTAATATATATTTATTTTAATGTTCAATTGTTTCTGCAACGTTTAAAATATGTTAAAGTATACAATTTCATTACTGCTTTATCGAAACAAAGATTATAATGCATCAATGTATAAATCTTATATGTATGTTTAATTTATACATACATTTTATTTAAGACTAGTAAATGCCTATAACATAGTTAGCGTACTTTATGATTCTTGTCACCCGACTTCCTAATTACATAGAGTTTAAAGGGACATTATAGTTCTTCATGAGGACGTTCCAGATCTTGGATTTTTATATGTCATCAATAATGTTGATCACCCCCCAACAACATGTGTTAAAGAGCCATTTTCTAATGATCTATTGTAGTTCTAAATCAAGTGTAACAGATCCTTGATTTTTATATCATTTTAGATATGACAGCATTTCTTTATTTCTTAAATTTCAGCTGGACTACTATTATTCTATATCAGGTGTGCCAGTTTTGAAAATCAATTGCCCAGACCTTACAGCTATACAACAAAAAGTTTTATTCATATTTTTCTAGTAGACTCCTAAATGTGCGTGTTACAAACAAACAGACAGCCAAAGATTCTTTAAAATATTTTTTTGTTAAAAATATTCAATGTACAGGCTCATTTTTTTCTTTTAGGTTGAAATTTAATTTTTAAATTACATAAAATGATTATAACTTGGTTTTAAGCTGCTATAGAACATTTTCCAGAAGCTTATAATTGTGTACCTATACTATATCATCAATTTTTACTTTTTATTATTTCTTGACTTACTGTTCTTTCTTTTAAAATGAAAATATAAAGATATTACTAATAGAAGAAAAGTTTAAATTTAATAAAAAGAAGGGAGAAATAAATGAAGAAAACGTCATGACAATTACAAGATAACATTAACATAAATATATGTGCATATGTCAGTTACAAAATATACTCTAAAATAATTATATTAAAAATAATAATAATAATAATAATAATATTAAAAATAATTATATAAAATATACAATACACGGCGAAAACAAAAACAGAAAACCTTTATTTCTTAATTTTCAAAATGTGTATGCTTTATTATATTATATTCGCTTACGAAATTTAGTTAATATGACATATCTACAGTGGACACAATCCATCTACGTTATACATTAAATTAAATCTTTCAACGGCTATTCAACGATAATATGTTGGCTAGTTGAACAAAGAGAGCTATCGGCTGTGAACAAACAAATGTTTTGACATAAATGTACCATACCTGATACCTATTATTATTGGTTATTTCATAAGGTAAAAATAAATATTAATACATTAAATTTTCGATTAAAATCGATATTTTAACAAAATTTACTGAATATGAATAAAAATTATTTATGTAGGTACATGTTGAAATTATAAAATAGTGCCTATTGCGATTTTATGCGTTTTTTTTTTTTACTTTTATACCTTAACATACAAATAATAATATTTTTCTATATTTTTTTTTCGTTTCACAGAGGAAACCTTGTGTTAAGACACTGTCCAGTTTCCGTCTTTTGAGGTGGAATTTAACGCCGCGCTTTTGTCTTTTTACTAAACGAAGTAAATTTAAAAATTTTATTATCCCCGACAATTATTGGTCTTGTTGTTGTCATAACATGTTTACTTTATAGAGTAAAAACGCGTATTTTAAGCGTATCATATTTTGTCTACATCGAACGCAGAACCTACGCAGTAAGAATTACACAGACATAGGCTATATATTATCGTGTCATATAGCCCATTAGGTACAGTGGATATAGTATTACATAGTTTGTTTGTGATTATTATAATTTTTTTGTAACTAGGATAATAGACAAAATTATTTTATGTCTTTAGACGTTTGTACTTGATGGCGCAATATGACATTCCTTCTCTTGTGTTCTTATGAAGCCGTATTATACTCTACAGTGCTATCAGTCTTAAATTTTCAATCTTGTACATAAAAGTTATAAAATCATATTGGTTGTCGTTTTGTTCGTTGCCAAAAAAACCTTATCATTGGAAAATGTAGTAAAACCAGATATTTCAATGTTATATTTTAACAAATATGTGAAGCACTTAAATAATTGCTTGAATATTGGTCACAATCTAGAAATTGAAATGTACCTTGTCTACCACAAAGCTACGTGCATACCAAAGCTACATTTATCTGCAGATATATGGCAATAGATCTCTGACAGCCTAAGCGTGCATGTCGCTCGTCCACCCTCTGCAGGGACTGCACGTGCCGATAGCGAACGTCCGGACTTTAGACATTTAAAACATTACATGAACATTTTTACTCGCTCTACTGCTTAGTAGAAACAACCGAAATAAAACATTTCTGTTTTCTTCTACACAACTTATGTATACATAATATTCTACAGTATTTTCTTTTGATGCACAATAGTACTTTATTTTTGCAGCGTCTTAGGTGAAAAAACGTGTACTCGCTTATATAGAGAGATATCAGTGTCACTACATTTCGCTTGCCGTTTTCTGTCGGATTATGTGTTGAGTATCGGAAATCTTTCGCCAGAGCACCACAGTCATTGCGTTTACAGTTAGACAAATAACCAAATTTAATAAGCTTTAAAATACTGTTATTATATGAATTTTATTTTTTTAATATAAATTAAGAAAGACAAAATACATTTAAAGATATAAAAAAATACTCCTCTGATGGTAGGACAAAATCCAGGACATTGGTGGGTAGGGCTCTAAAGTGGGAAATCTCCTCACAATACACGCCGTTTCAAGCAATTCTGCATTCTGCATCTGGCTCTTGATCCAATAGCTAAGCCATAACCGCTTAAGATGTTGGTCAAAACTTTTTACTATTAAGCCGTTAACTAAAACCACTATCGGCAATGATAGTGTCGCACGGACATTCCGCATTGTGTCATTTTTAAATATTTAGATGACTTTTCTTTTTATGCCTTCATGATCCCAGTACAATTAAGCACACCTATTTTTTAAAACAGGAATGGGATGGGATGTAGGGTAGTTCTATGTCCACAAAGCCATCTCGAAGAGCAAGTTGTTGGTGTATTATCTTGTTGGTGTAATATTTTATCTAATTGCTTGTATCTATGCAAATACTCATCATTAGCAAGATAAGAATTGTATAGAATTACAGGAGTGACACCTTTGTCAACTATTATCCACATCCTTGTGCAAATCCTCGTAAATTTCTATGATAGGAATACCTTGTGGCTATGCTGATTCTTGACATTCAATAAGCCCTGACCTCCACCGTGGATAGCAGATTCAGTATGACGTCAGAAATTTACGTATTTGATTATCTATATAGTCTAATTCTTCATCTAAAAAAACAAAAAATACAAACAAGTAGCAGCTTATCCAACCGTTAAAACCACTCACCTCGTTGCCACCAGATAAGAGGCTGACAAGCACTTTTGTCAAGCAGCCAAAGAAGCCTCTCTCACCAATTGTTTTGTTATATTTAATTGTTGAAAGAAACAGTATCTGAAATACAAATATCAGAATATCTGATCTAAATTTCATCCTTATAACATTACAAAAAAATTGAGTAACCATTAATACCTACATAAGGTTTGGACAATTTGATACATACAAATTTAGATCATCCATCCATCTTACCCCCCGGAAAAAACGAAACCCTAACCTTGAATCCTCGAACCATATATCTTAAACTTTATTGGCTCAGATACCGCAGGAATGTCATCCTACCCCAGATGACGAAGGAAAAGATTTCAGAAACAGTCAGTCAGTCCTATATAACTTCAAAACCTTTAAAAGCCAAGTATGTAGTGCTGAATCACATGCCTTCTCATTGTCTATACAGCCAGTAGTGATTTTTTTCTTGCTTATCAACGAGAAGTTCATCCAAAATGTTGTTAGATTTTTCTACTTTTTCTTGGAGATTTTCGTTACTCAGAAATTATGAACAATTTATTTATTATTACAATTTAACGTTTACTTAAAAAGCTTTACAGTGGAACTTGTTACATGCGAATATTACAGTAAGAACTAAAAAGAGAAAGAGGATCACTATTTTGACTTAAAAAAAACAAATTTCAATTCGTAGCTTTACGCTTGGTAAAACAATATAGAGCGAATATCCTTGTCAATAACAAGCCATGTGTAAAATGAAATTGTCGTTTTGCTTTATTTCGCCCAATGTTGACATGATTGAAGCCGTGCCAGACACTGGATATTCGTTGTTGATATATAAATATGGTTAAATTACTTCGCTTCTCATGATTTACTCATACAATATTTTATGTGTTTATATATATATATATATATATATATATATATATATATATATATATATATATATATATATATATATATATATATATATATTATATATATATATATATATATATATATATATATATATATATATATATTACATATGTAAGAAATATTATTGCTATATATTTTATAATTGTTGAATCAAGTACTTACTCAAACCAAACTTACCCAGTACTTAAATCAAAACAATTAATGATAAGAACACAACCGAATACAGTTCAATTATTAAGATCAAATAAGAGAATTCAAGAAATAGATATAAAATATTTGAGTCCGCAAGACGATACTGATGAATATGAGGTGCATATAACGACCTTAGAATATTAATAGCTTACTACAGAAGAATTTTGTACCCCTTTAGTCTTAAATAATACACTAATAATTCACAATTGGTCTCCAGTATTGTTAAAATTTTATATGAATATATTCCAAAGTACTATCCCGGATCAAAGTAATTTGGTAAGATGGGATAAAGCCACCGCAAAATCTTGCTATGTCTGAAACGAGGCAGAAAGAAAAGCTGCTTAGCTGACAGCTGGTAGGGTTCACTTAGAGAGCGCCCTCTACTTGTGATGCCATTACTTGATGTTAAGATCATACGTGAAGCTATCAGTAGCAAGAGGACAACAACAGTATCCAATTGCTGAAAAAACATTTATATAGAGGATATAAACGTATCATCCTCTATATAAACTTATATTCCAAAAAATCATACCTTTAACTGACGAGGTTTAGAGTTTGGAGTTAAGTTGTATGCGGTAGAAGTAGGTGGAAGAGGGATAACAGCAAAATCTCTCTACAGTCTGCTAAAAGATCCCAGCATGACTAGAACAATCATCAATTCATTTATTGAACGCGCGAGAGCGGGGGCCCCGGACAGTGTAGGTATAAGTATATACATATACTAAAACCTAAACTTGGTTCTTAAAACTTAAGTACTGTTCTGAACTCTTTAGAATACGATGGGGCCCACACCCACACTGTAAATCCATTGATTTCTAAGTAGTTTGTACATGTATTGTATATGTTAAATGTACGTGTTTGTACATGTTAAATGTACGTACATTCTGTAAACTATTTTTTGGTTGCTCTTTACCAAAGATATAATATAATGTGTCTCTTACACACATAATACATAATATTAGAATATAGTATTCGTAAAATTCATATTCTGTAGTTTAGTAGTTATACCATTGACTTACCACATAACACTGTAAATTTAAAGCTTAAAATTCGTTATTATTCTACTTCCTTAGGTTACGCTTACTTGGAAAGATTTATAAATGCTTACATAAATATTATAATTTTTTTATTTGAATGCTTATGCTTTTATCCTTTTCATAAAAGGCCGCTGGCAACATTTAGAAAAAAAAATTTCAACAATTTTTATTTACATTTTAATATACAAATGTGAAACTTTGTGCCGCAACCCTCGCAAAACGTCACTTAAGAATTTATGATACTATTATTTCTCTCGGAGACTGACTGGAGAAAAGTGACAAGAGGAAACGTGAATGTTTAATGCCTTTGTGCAGATGCTTCTGGCATTTGATTTTACATAACTATCCAACTATAAGAAACATAATACTGGGAATGGGCACTAGGAACTAGGAAACGTACTTTGAATTGTAATTAATGGTAAATTGATATTTTGAATAAAATAATACAATTAGTTTATTTATAAAATTTATATTTATATAAACATATTATTGTTTTAAATTAAAATCTTTTAAGCAAATATAATAAAAATGTAAAACACAATGAACGCTACATAATTTTTGTGTGTGCTTAAATTTGTTATCAATTAATTTAATAATGAACTTAATATTTGGTAATAGCTATTTTATTAATATACCTGATGTATATTATTAATGCGGTGCTTCAATTTAATTACAAGAGCACTTTGAACTCGCGTCCACAGGTAAATCAGGTATATTATATAACGACGCTTCGCCTCGTTCACAATGACATTTATCTCAACGTAATCCGTTAAGTGCCTTGTCTTCCTTACAAAGAGCGAATACTTGCTCATCGACTTAAACCATTAACATATGTATACGCTATTGTCAAAATCGTAAGCTTTTAAAGTTGCCTAACTCTGTATAAGCTTTATCAAAACAAACATCATTTAATTCATGTTAAATAGGAATAGTTTATTAATATCAAAATTGATATAGACTAGTGTAATATGCCTATTGGATTAAGTATGTGAAACTGTTACCATTTATAAGTTTGTCAGATTTAATAACAGCTATACATTTAGAAACGAATTTGAATGAACACAACAAATCATTTAGTGTAATTAATGCTAAATACACTTTCGTCTTTGAATTCAATCAAAGCACAGTGGAGAGATTAAATAAATTGTTCAGGCAATTCACCCCACGGAGAATAATGGGAAAGATTATCACGCCTTGAAAAACAGCAAGTAGAGCCCTGAAGAGTTATTCATATAGAAGCAATCTTTTATTTCCCGAGAGTGACTCAAGTCTGTCTTAGCAGAGATTTGCAGATATTTCTTTGAGGATCTCGCGAAACATTCTCATTGTTTAGAAATGTTTTGTTTTGAGAAGAAAAAGGGATTTTCAGCTGTGTCCTTACGTCGGCAACATATTTACGAATGTGCTTACGTTTTTATTTAGGCCGTCTATTTGGAATACATAGAGCTAAAAATTTGCATAGAATGGGATACGTTTTGTTCATATAAAATATATGCATTTATAGAATATATTTTATATGCCATTATAAAATTTTACGATTGCATAGCTAATATATATAGTATTAAACACTTTTATACAATAATATATACTGCATATGACGATAAAATTTCCAACATACAAAAGACTTAAATATCAAATTAATAATAAGTATAAGATCTTACCAAAGAGAACAGTTTCAACTGTAGTACTAAAAAAAAGGAGTAATCTCTGGATTAGATACCTACATATAGTCATTGGGCGCGCGCACTGTAAATAACACACGATACAAAAGGTTCATCAGATTAAAGCCACTTCAGCTTGATTTTGGCTTTATTACTAGGCATTATGGTCTTATCGCTTTATATCGTGGTTATATAGAATATGCACATCGTTCATACAGTATTGTGTTAATATACAAATATCTAGCAACAAATAAATTTATTTTCCGAATAAATTTCAATACGTTATCATAAATAAAGAATAAATTCCATTTTGAATATTTATTTCAGCAAGATTTAGTGAACATTAACTTTGGGTCTAAATATAGGCATTATAATTCTTACGTAATCAAATATGTATGTAATTATAGTGTTGCGTCAATGTCATAATTGTCGATCAATTGCAACAGTTAGCAATTGCTATTAAGTTTTATATGATTACAATTTTACTGAGATTCGTTCTAATTTGACAAATAAATTCTGGAGTTTATATTTCAATTAGTATGTTTTCATTAAGTATTTTTTCTATACTTAGATTAAAACTTTTAAAATCATTAAAAACAGTATATTTTTTTTTAATTTTTAAGTATTAACAAACTATTACTTAGGGTGCAAATCAAACCCACAACCATCCCGCTCATAGTTAGATACACATGAAGCCAAAAGAAAGAAAGAAACTTGGTTATTTCTACTTATATCGCAATATGTGGTAAATGCATGAAGAAAAAACGTCATTCTATCTTAAGTAGATCATAAGAGTTTATCTCTTCACTTGAACACTCGTAATCGAATTAGGTTCACAAGCTATAAAAGACACGCGGCACAAAAGGTCAACTTGATAAGAGCTCCTTTTCTTAATCGTAAAAGTTAATACAATTCATGCAATTAATTAAACTACGGCTTACCTGGTCTTTACAGATTTCAGTATATTTTGTACAAAGCAATAAATAAAGTTTCATTTCGTTCTTATAAACTATAATATAATAAATGTAATAAAGTGTGTCGGTAGGTGTTTTGTCATCATAATCATCAGCTTTTATTATTCCCACTGCAGGAGATAGACTTCTCCAAAAATCTCCAGGAAAATCAGTCCCGCGCCACCTGTATCCAGTGGCAACCCGACTCCCTCGACCGGATCGTAGGTTCAGCTAGTAAGGAGCCTGCCCACCGAGCGTCATCCAGTTCTTGATCGCTACTCGAGAACCTTTCCGCCCCAACGGTCATAGGTTTTCCTCACTGTGTCGCAAACTACCACTTCTGCTGTGCATGTTTTCGACCAATGTCGGCTACTTTCCTTTTGATTATGTTAATATTAATAAACCTATTTCGGTAAATTAGTATACAAATTAGAAACAGTAATATGAATCTAATTTAATTTTTTTTTGTGTCATTGTGTTTCTATTTTGTTAAATCTAGTAAACAACTGGCATGTAACATCTCTGGAACGACGTACTAGATTTGAAACAATCTTTTTATATTTTAGTTTAAAGTACGATTGATTTAGAAATCTAAATTAACTAATATAGAACCATAATAGATTAACCTAAGCTTTGTATGAAATATAAAATGAATATAAATTTGGAATGGTTTCTTTTTTCTGGTTTATATGGCCAAGTACGGTGTTGCCATTTTTTGTAAAATTTCATAATTGCACCAATGAGGTTAATGTAAATTTCCTTGTAAGTAATTGCTCACGCGCTACGTCAGGCGCCCAGTCGTTACTTTACTAATTTTTTTCTCTTTTTTAATGGAAATTTACAGACTGAGCATGGGGGATAAAATGCAGCTTGATACCTCTATGAAGTTCCGAAAGGGGTTGAATTTTTCTCTTGTTGTCCCTAAAAACGTGTAGAAATTGATTTCACAATTCGACAAAATGTATTGTATTAATCTTCATAGGCGTCATTTATGCATGTTGCTTACTTAATATTTTTTTAAAATTAATATTACCTATAAAATGAAAAATGCAAATACATCTAAAATAATTATAGAATTTGAGAAGCATCTTTAGACACAATAAGCTAACAAAACGTGCTTGTGAAAGCATATGAAAGAGCCTTTTCTTTGTGCGCGAGAGCGGTATGCGCTGTTGAACACGTTCGTGATAGTGACGTATTGAGTCTCGTCACGAGACTCCGAATAGTGCTTTATGATAGAATTAGGTTAAGGTTTTTCGTAATATAGAAATACATGGGCTATACGATATCGGTATATGAAAGAAAAAATGTAGAAGACTGAATAATTTACTGGAAATTTATTTGTTATAGAAATAAAAAAATACAAGATATATTTTAACCATTTTTAGATATTTAACCATTTTTTGTGAAATTCAACGCGTCGTTACAACAAATATGGTACTTCCCATTGACCTACAATTATGAAATTGGACAAGAAATGAGAATTTATTTACGTGTACAACGTATCTGTTAATATTGGACATTTATAACTATATTATCACAGAAAAAAACCATTATAAACTTATTATTGAGTACTTCATTTTATAGAAAATTAGTGCATACACCCTCGCCTATGTTTGTCAACTTTTGTAAATTGAACTTTCTATTGACCTAATCATTGGTAGGGAACCCTCGGTGCACGAATCTAACTCGCATTTGTCCAATATTTTATAGATTATTAGCTATACACAATATACAGTAGTATAAACTGAACTGGACTGTATTAGACTGGACTCATAATTATATATTATGACACTTACAACAGTTGTACCACATAGGTATGCGATGTTATTGATTTAGTATCACTTTATGTTTTATAAAATTCACTTATACAATGATTTTATATAACAGGAAAATATAACATATTAATACTAGCTAATAAAACGGATTTTTTAACCATAAAATAAATAGTAGATATTCTGAAATGTTATGTATCATCAGTCTATATAAAAGGTAAGCTTAATATTTTCATTAGATATTAAACTTATTAATGACTAGCATCGTTTGCAGTATCGCTTGTCTGATCGATGTTCTCAGATTTACTCTAATATAACATGCATGTATTGTAGTTATCAGTTCCTTTCGAGTATCTAAAACATTTTATAAGCAATAATTTTTCTGGGCGGTCGGTACCTACTTGCGCCCGTTTTCGGTATCAGTAAAAAGCGTTTTACCCGCGTAAATCTCTAGAAAGATAGACTGGTAAATAAAAAAAATATGATTTAGAAATTCTAAATAACATATACACATACACTCGAAAAAACTGAGTATATATATATATATATATATATATATATATATATATATATATATATATATATATATATATATATATATATATATATATATATATATATATATATATATATATATATATATATATGAGGTTAGGTATGACATACCTTTGCGTATCTTACCTAACTCTTATGTTATTATCTATCTATTCTTATCCGTTCTTATCTTATGTTGTTATTTCAACCAAAAACTAATTCCAATACAAAATACTTACCAAAATAAAATAAGCTAAATGTATATAAAATTAATATAAATATAATTCCAGCACAAATTACCATTATGGGAGGTAAGCTTCGGTAATCTTCATTTATGCGGTACAGAGACAGCACTAACACGAATGTAGAAGCGCCTTAAATTAAGGAAATCTTATTACAAAATTCCGACGTGTGTCGCTGCCTAAAAGCCGGTACGAGGGATCCATGTTGGGCCTAATGAACGTGCTCAAAATTTATAACACCTTTCACCTTTTAGTTACTTTGTAAGAAATAAATTAAACCTCAAATACGCTTACTGTAATGGTGTGTAATATTTATGGCAAAAAATACGCTTGTGCAGACATTCTTTTCGTAGAACAATTTTTAGATACTTGGCAAAATATTATCGTGACATTTTTATATAAAAAGCTCGCAACCAATGCTTTTACAATTTCCTTTGGACGAGTGTTTTATATGGATTACTAAATGCTTACGTAGAATCAAAATTTGTATTTAGCCTTTGTTTTATTTGAAACGTCTATTTTCATTTAAAGCATGTCAAAATTTATAGATTCACATTAAAATGGCGGATTTTGGTTTTAAACACAAAATTAATTGAATATTATCATAGACTATTTTTAAAATCCTTTGAGAGAATGTTTTAAACAAATGAATTATAATTGGCTATTTAAATTAAATTAAAATGCTATTTTAATTAAAATATTTAATTGGCTATTTAAAAAAATAAATAACGTTTTTATTAAGTCAACTAAAATTATAATCAAAGTATATATAATAAATAATTATTTATTTACTCATTAACACATACTTAAAATTATCTCATACAAAAAGTATAACAATCTATAGTAAAGAAGAAAGAAGAGATGAAAGTCCAATTAACACGAAGATATTTGTAGCAAACACTGTTCCCGATCCTGATATACTTCGGATCCATGTTGTATAATTAGATATTCGAGTATACACTTCTGGGAAGCTTGTTACACTGCAACCAAGTGACTGTGATAGCACGCCAGTGAAGGTGTTGCCGCATACTAAAGCGTTTCCACCATCACCCTAAATAATTTAAAAGAAAAAAATTATATTTTATGTTGTTAAAATTATAAAATTCACATTTACATAATTACGTGCTAATTTTCAAGCACATCCAAGCAGAACCCAGGCGTCTTAATTTTAAAATTTTTAAACATTATAGTTGTAACCAAGATGACAATAGCTTAACAACAGTATTTTAATATGTCACACATATTACTAAGTATATTTATTTTATGATTATTCATTGGCCAAGGTTCATTCCCAGACGCCCATGGAAGCGATGGCTGGATGTCATGACGAAGGACATGAGAGCCTATTGTCCACAGAGGATGTTGAAGACCGAGTAAAGCGGATTAAGCTTAGTCGGAAGGCAGACCCTGGCAAACGTAGCCGGGACTAATGCCAGGCAGAAGAAGATTAATTTTAAGATCGTAATAATTTATTTTTAGCTTCACGCTGTATCGCGCTCATATCAGGATAGCCAGAGGGAACCTAGTGTTAGGACGCTTGGTTTCCCGCTTTTAGGTTTTTAGATATTGCGTGTTGCGTGCTTGAACTCAACGCCGATGATCTTATTACCCGACCGAAGAAAATTAAAATAGTTCATCCTCCACGATTGAGAATTGAACCCACATCCATTGCGGTTACAGGCAGACGCTGTGCTGCTGCGCTATGTTGCCCTCAATTGTAATAAATAGTTATATAAAAGCTCACCATGCAACTGAAAGTTGGATTCTCATAAGGTATAGCGCATATCATTGATGGCACGATCATCTTAGATTCGTTTAAGCCCCTATATAGTACATCACATTGATTTTGATTGTATATATATTTGCGCCCATGTCTTAATTGAACGCTAGCCTGAAAAAAAGTTTCTTTTTGTGAGTAATATATTATAATCTGACATTATGCACAAATTATAGCTTAAGTAGTATTTTGTTAGCTTCACGGTTCATCCCGCTCATATCAGGGCAGGCAGAGGGAACTTAGTGTTAAGACACTCCGCTCCCCGCTTACCACCTTTCGACACTTTACATGTTTAAAAAAATATATGACAATAATCAAATAGCAGATTCCAGAAGTTAATATACTTATATAAAAAGTATACTTTTTATAAAATAATAAAAATAATTATTACTACCGTAACATTTGGAGAATTTCCACCCCAACCAGCAACGGTACATAAAGTAAAGTCGGCAGGAGCAAAATTTTGTGACGGTAACGACAAAGGTTGTATTACATTTGCAGAATATGGAGTTGATAGCTATAACAAAATAAAATAAGATATAGGTATACGTATAGAACAATAATCATCAAATATTTCATATTAATTATCTGATTTAAATAGAAGTTTCTGTAAAGATAAGTGCCAAGAAAGAAAAAGAAACTGAGTGCCTACAGCTTATATTGTATTTGTTATAATCTTTTGTATTTATAGATTTCATACATAATAGTTACTCATAAATATGAATTAACTCTGGCTCTGTCATTTTAGTTGCAGGAGTACTTTTAGGTTCCTAGACTTCTAGGTCTGAATATATATTTTTTAATTTCAATGCTGATCTACTTTTCGACATTTGTATCGTATGAATTATTGATACAAAATAAATGTTTACAGTAAATAAAATGTTAAATTTATAATTATAAATTTCACTATTATTTTTACGTCTTGCTCTTCAAAGTGCTACCTACATTAGATATGTATTAAAATACTGTAGACGTATTTAAAATGTATGGAATCCAAGATGCAGGCTAAAGCTACGGAAATAAAATTCAGAAGCTAACAACATTTGTGTGGTATGCGCTGTTATTTTCAAAGTTTAGTAATTTAAAAGGACACTGATATAATGTTTCTTACTCTCATAAGCTTCTTCTATTAAATTATTAATCTATTGTTTATTTATAAGGAAAACTGTAATTAAATAATATAATTTTCAGTATAGACAGACAGAGCTTAGTACCTATATGCGTTCAATGTGTATCAATTGCCCTTGCATTAGATATTGTTTAATGATGCTGAAAATTAATGCCATTCTTATTCGGGCCAGACATTGGAAACAACAATTATAATTATGTATATTTGTTTTGTGTAATCAGAAGTGCCAACTTTGCCACGATTTTGATTTTTTTTTATATACATCTTGACACTAAATTAGCGTCTTTAAGAAAACCTAAATTGAACGTAGCAGGATTTGGCGACGAATATGTGTCAAGTGGTAGTAATTGAACATAAAAGTGTCTACGTCTGCGCGGATTGAGCTAACATCTTATTCACTGGTATCTTGGATACCACGACAGAAACAAAACCATCTACGTTTGTGCAGCGCATAGTACTTCACTTTTTACCCGATTTCAAGACATTTTGTGTACGTGACGTAATTCAAAACCGCGCTTTATTTTATCGAAGCGGGTATTTAAATAATTTGATAAAAGATATTCATTACCAATATCAGTATATATATGTATATATATATATATATATATATATATATATATATATATATATATATATATATATATATATATATATATATATATATATATATATATATATATATATATATATATATATATATATATATATATATTCGGAGATAACATCGGCGCTGTATCATTATACATAAATCAATATTGATAAATATTAACAAGCACATATCTTACTTATTCGTTATCTGTAGTTAATCACAAAAAATCTAAGCATTGCACAATATCATTAACACATTTACTTTGATGATAATTTTAGTTTTTTATCGATATATTGTTATATCTTGTAATTTTTAATTTTCTGAAAATACTGGCAGATTTTAGTATTTCATAAAAAATATTAAATATATATTCAGACTTATATATTGTATATAGAAACTCAGACACTTACTGTAATAATAGCAATATCGTTGACGAGCGTTGTACCTCCTGTATATTCGGGATGAACTGTTATATTTGCGATGGTCCTAATCCGGACTGCGTCAGTATCGTTGGTGAGGAAATTCGCACCAGCGAATACTCGATATTGAGAGTAGCTTATGAGCACCGGAGTTCTGCAAAAATGTGCTTTTCACATGTTTAATTTGAATAATTTATTAATTATTTGTTCAAGTTTCTATTTATAATCAATGTAATATATGAAATATGACATATAATACTTAAAGATAAAAAAACAAATTTCTAAATAAATTTGATTTACGGACGTTATTTATTTGAACGAAGTCAAAACTGCCACCGTGGTTGTTTTAATAAACTCAGCTAATTACAATTTTAACAAGAATCTACAATAATACTCCAGTATAGTAATATACAGTGGGACTCATACCAATTGCTTTATAATGGCTTATTTGTCCTATTTGAATGAAAAAATTAAGCTTTTATACTATAATAATAATAATAATAATCTTTTATAATATAATATATTAACACATAGTATTTACCTATTGGTATAAAATATACATAGACAGTACATTAGCTATGAACATACCCGCCTATAATTAGATTATGTAAGGAGCTAGCTGAAGTGACGACATGCTGTAATGAGATAAGAGCTCCACCACACCTATGGCCCCTAGTTTCTGTCTGTGATATTCCAGCCAATTGTATGGAAACCTGAGAATTATATTAATATGCTAAATCAACTAAGTACCTATTCCAAAAATATTTTATACAAGTTACAAATAAATCATTTCAATAGTATACATAGTTTTATATTTGATAAAAATCCTATTTTTATGAAACAATTGAAATTCGAAAAAAAGCCTCTTACCGCATACGGATATTGGCCTTGTGTTGCAATGTTTCCATCCAATATTCTATTAATCTGCTCGCCGGACACTATGTGTGCACCTGTCAATTACAATAGCAATCAATCTTTACGTGAGAGAGTGAAAATTATAAAACCAAGATATAGTATAAATTTTAGAACAAAGCCACTTGCTACTTATTATAAATTTATAAAATCGTAGTTAATATTTGTAACGTAAATTAAGCGACACTATCGGCTTATTGTGACTAAAAAGACTTAGTCCGGACATTGCCACCTGGCACACATTGTCGGATGGAAAGTAAAAAATAAAGACACTAAGGAAACAAAAATGATCAGAAACATAAAAAATGTATTGTAAGGGGATTCGAACCCGCGTTTTAGAAGTTGTCCAAGACGCACAAGTTGTAGCACCGCCTCTTTAAAAATTTAATACGTTATCTAATATTTCCTACCTGTTAAACAAAACGTAGCCAAAAGTCCACATAATAATACTATTGTTGTCATCTTTATTCCTTAATTTTATTACCTAAAGTCACTTTCAATCAATCCACAAAAAAAAATTAGTATATGGTTGTCTTTTAATATTTACAACGTATTTATATGGATACTCAACTTGTTATCTTATCGAAACTCTTTTGATTCGTAAGACAAAAAAATTATAAAGTTGTTATAGGAAAAATGAGTCATGGAACGAAAAATTTAAAAGCATATTACTACTACTGTATAGGTGACAGCAATTAATATTATCGTAAAGGAAAATATACGAAAAAAATATCTCCAGGAATAGGTTTAAATTTCAAGAGAGATTTCTAATGTGATATTTGTTAAATATATTCTTAACATATAGAAGTTTATAATATGTAAATTAAATACTTTCTAAAACAAAATCGTTAATTTATTTGTATAAAAACTAAAAATATGAAACAATAAATGAATTATCTGTTAAACAGAACGAAGCCAATAGTCCCCATAATAATACCATTGTTGTCATCTTTATTTTATCTTTATACCTAATCCTTAACAAAAGTCAGTGTATGTTCATGTTTTAATATTTACAACGTTTTCATATATCGATATTCAATTTGTAATCTTATCGAAACTCTTTTGACTCATAAGACAAAACATAATAAAGTTGTTATAGGTAGAATGAGTCACGGAACGAAAAATTTAAAAGCATAGCACTGTATAGCTGACAGCTATTTATATTATCGTACATAAAAAAATACTAAAAAAACCACGCTTGAACGAATTGACAAGGAATAGGCTTAAAGCTAATTTCTTCGAGGGTCTGCACTACTCTGAGGTTTTCCCTCTGCTACGTGATGGACCCGGCACCCGCACATTAAATATATGGAATGCTATGTAGTTTATTCTTATTATTTAAAGAAATATTAAGAAACATTTCAAATATGCTAGGCGTTGATTTCTTTTCTTTCTATTTGCTTGATTTTCAGTATAAATTTCGGGGTTGGCGCATTCTCTACTTTATTGTAACGCCAAATGACTTAAGGTTGCCTAATATATTCACTAATATAAGCATATTTTCTATTGTATTTATAATAAAATAAAACTGGTAATGACAAAATTTGCACTCATTATATATTTTAAGATGGCTAAAAGTGGTCGCAGCAGTTTCTAAAGTTTTGTTCATGGTTTTCCGCTTTCCATTGTTAATTTATTCCTTTCCACAATGGAACAGTTCAAAAGCCAAGACGGCATCGGAACAATTATATTCATCACATTAAAATTAATAATCACTTTTCATCAACGTTTCATTATCTAACCAATGAATTAATGATTATTTTCATTAAAATATGAGTCACCAAATCACTTAGATGATAGAACATTTACTCGAATTACTTTGGATCACTACTGATTTTCATAAGGAATAGTAAAATATGGTGACAGCATATAATAAGTAAATATAATAAAGTAAAAAACTTACTGCACAAATATCTTTCGTCTGTGTTGAAAAAATATATACATATAAGTAAAATTGTGAAAATGTCTGCTTGTGATTACAAAATAATTATATATAATTTCAAGTGCATAAAGTTATTTACACGATTTTTAAGCGATTTTCATGGAAATCCCAATAGAAGATAGACGAGGTTGCGGGGCAACATATAGGGTTTATTCCGGAATTCTCATAGGATCGAGACTAGAATGGTTTTTACCGTGACCTTCCAATCCGATAAATGATCGCATACAAAAATATATCCATATACATACATTTTTCTTATGATTCAAAATAATATTTTATTAGAGTAAAGACGAGAACATCGATCAAGCGGTTGAAGCTGTGAACAGTTCGCTAAAATTGTTTAATATATGCAGTAAAATAATATATTAAATATTTTTTTTTATAGTTTTCATTTAAATATTATATTGTTAATTTAAAATTTAAATTTTATTTGTACATTTTCCTAGTTTGATTTTGGTTACCATGAGTAATATATCTATTTATATATACACAGGGCCGGATAGTTTAAAGAAAATATCTTTTATAAATAACAAGCACAATAAGAATAATATCGACAACATTTGTGTAACATAGATTATACTTAGTTTTGAGTAAATCCTATTATATAATATGTTGTTTGTAGATTCTAAACAAACATACATTTATAATAAATTTACATAAGCGAAAAAGAAAAACAATATTTCAAATCAAAAAAGTACAGCATGAGACCTCTGAGAGAAGTATTTAATAAAACGGAAATTCTTACAATCTTTTATTGTTTCCTCACACTTTTTAAAATATTAAAGTATTACCTTGGCTCAAGTAAGTCTAGTGGTCAAAACCTTTTATCGTTGTGGTCGTGAGTAACCCAAAAGCGTTTAGTGATTCAGAGGTAACATTGTATATAGAGGAGTTAGTTTTGCCATCAGAAGGGTAAATTTCCGTTGAAATCATCCAGAGATGTCTAAATCCTTAATAAGATACTTGCTACGTATGGTTGTGTAAATATTATAATAGATTTGAGACGTGGTCATTTGACTTGTGAGATCAATATAAGTCGTTGGTATATACCAAAGAAAAGCCACAGGTACGTCCTATGAATCCTTCTATTACAACTATCTATTGCCGGTAGTCTTAAACAGTAAAGGACAGCGCAGTCGCCCCGCTCCTCCACTCACCGTGAATTCCGCGGCAGACCGTGGTTTTACTAATTCACCAAAAGCATTACATAAATCGCGAAATATATCTCATAATTAAAGTAGACTACATAAAATATATGTATATACCAATTATACATATATATTGAGAAAGGTTTAGGCATTCATAACCAATCCATTGCAGATAAAATACAACAGAAATACTTTAATTTAAAATGAAAAAGAAGTGTTTTGGATGGTTTTCCATTGTAGCGCTTCTTAGAGTGGCATTTCGCATATTTTTATGTGAATACCTCGTGGAAGCTCCATTCTGTTCTAATAAAATTCATTTTTCTTTTTAAAGATTAATCATATTTCATCAGACGACTATTGTTAGTTCGGCAGTTCTGAAACTCTATACAGTATCTAAAGGAATTCGTTTAGAGAATTTCATTACTTATCTTTATCAATTATGCACTTTTAAAAGCTGCAGTGAAGCTAAGACGGATTTTGTTTGTTTTGTATGATTGTGATATGTATTGTGGTGTGTGGTAGCTTCAAGTAGGACTGACAATACTGACACATTTAAATTCGAAGTGCTTGTAATAGCCTATTTGAATGAAGAATATTTTGATTTGATTTTGATTATGTATGATTTTATTCCCATTCTCCTCATAACAGTCGTAATTTACATGTATTAGTGAATATTTAATAAACGTGTGTATGTTTATATGTGATTTTTATAAGAAATTTGTGGTGCTATATATTACAACCTATGAATTACTTATTCTGTAGGAGATAAAAACATGTTTTATATTTTTATTTTTACTACGAAAATATTTTTATTTCTTTAGTTAGACCTAATCCATTTAAGAAATAACAAGTGATATAATTTTGAAATATTCACATAATAACCTGTTTCTATTTTACTTGAGTAATGCCGCTATTCGTCTAAATCATTTCTAGTGTTCCGTAACTGAAAAGGGAAAAAACGGAACCCTTATAGGATCAATTTGTTGTCCGTCTGTCTGCCTGTCCGTCTATGCAGACCATTTTTCTCTAAATAGCGAGGTGCTATCAGGCTGAAATAAAAAAAAAATCAGATATGAGCGTTTATGCTAATTTTTTTTATGCATTTTGTATGAAAATATTATACGCCTATACTTTTTTTTTTTTTTTTTCGCTGGGAAATGCTTTTACGCAGACCATCCCTGAGTAGGACACTTGTGTGTCCTACAGAGGAATGGTACTGTGGGACTCATCGAACCCGACACTACCCACTAAAACCCAGCGGAAACCCTCTCCACCTATATGAGATGCTGCAGGATCGCTTGTGCATGCCACTACAGCACCTCGGTGGGAGGCCCACCTAACGTGGGCCACTATCGCCTTCGGGGAGCCCCAGTGTATCTTCCAGGGCGCCCGCAGCCTCGATGACTTGCGGGAAGATCTTCATGACCTTCCTGCAGTAGCTCCTCTAGGGTTAGGGAAGTTGGAGATGCGCGTACCGCCTTCTCCTACCTCCCGGTCTACGACGGCGGAGCAGATCTGCATCCACGCTAAGCTCGCGCGCACGCTCCGCGGCCTCCTTCTGTGCGATAACAGATTCACAGAAGGAGACTGCTACAGACCAGTTCCTCTCATTCTCCAGCATGGCTTCCATCATACTAGACAGTGAGAGATCCCTACTCACTACAGCCATCAAGGCGTGGCGTTGCGGAGCCCAAGCGGGGCATTCAGCCAGAGTGTGATGCGCCGAATCAACGGAGGCATCACACTCGTGGCACGCTGGTGACATCTCCCGACGCGCAATCTGATGCAAATATTTGCCGAAGCAACCATGCCCCGTCAATACCTGCACCAGTCTGAACGTCAGGACGCCAAACCCTCTTGTCAACCAGCGCTCTAGGTGGGGGCAAACCGCCTCCACCGTCGCCAGTCCTGCCACCGGTGAACCCAGGTCCTCCCTCCATCGCCGAATCAGGGCTTCGTCTGCTCTCTTCCTGATCCGCCCGATAACCTCACTCGATGGTTGCTCACCTCGCGACCGCTTACTTGCACGGAATGCGTGAACTCTGGCGATCAATTCCGCCTGCAGCTCCCAAGGCGGATCGCCCGCCAGGAGTGTAGCCACCATCCACGACACTGTCCGGTATCCTCGAATAGCTCTAACCGCTATGACCCGCTGCGCTTTACGCAATTGGGTCTTGTTATGAACGGAGAGAGCATCGGCCCACACAGGAGCGCCGTAAAGTGCCATGGATTTCAACACACCGACGTACAAACGTCGACATGTAAAATCGGGCCCTCCGATATTTGGCAGTAATCTACCGAGGGCCCCGGCGGCGTTCACAAGCTTTGGTGCAAGCTGAGCGAAGTGCGACTTAAACAACCATCGACTATCCAGGGTTAGTCCCAGATACTTCATCTGGGGCCGTACCTCCACCTCCTGGCCCTGGATGCGCAAAGTAGCCCTACGTGGGGGCCCTTTGCGAGGACCATGAAAAAGTAGGGCCTCAGTTTTAGGCATAGAGACCTTCAGACCCAGCGCTTCGATGCGGCCAATAACAAGACGCGTGCCGGTTTCAGCCAAGAGCGCCGCCTCCTGGTAGGATGGACCACGGGCCGTGACCAAAGTGTCATCCGCGTAACAGATGATACTCATCCCAGGAGGAAGACGACAGCGCAGGAGCCAATCGTAACCGATGTTCCATAGTAACGGGCCCAAAACCGACCCTTGTGGAACCCCACAACCGACACTTCGTCGACCGATCCGGCCATTTCCCCCAATCCATATGACTACTCTATCTTGTAGGTAGTCATCTAACAGCCGCCGGAGATAGAGAGGCACCCCATGGAACCGCAGTGCCTCTCTTAGCGTCTCAAACGGCAGACTGTTAAAGGCATTGACCACATCTAACGAGACGGCGAGAAGAACATCTGTCTCTGCTGTAGCAGCCAACGACCGGGTTTTCAAGGTGTTCAGGGCATCAATGATTGACCGACCGGCCCTGAACCCGAACTGAGCCTCTGAAAGATCGGGACCTACCCTCTCTAGGTGTTGAATAAGACGGAAGGCGATGATCTTCTCTAAAAGCTTGCCTATCTCATTCAGCAGCACAATTGGCCTATATGCGGAGGGAGAGTCCAGAGGACGCCCCTCCTTGCGCAGCAGGCACAATCCTCCTACCTTCCAAGTCTTCGGAAACTGTCCAGTTAATAAACATTGATCGAATAGTTTCCGAAGTTTGTCACTAAGGTATTCCAGGGCGATGCTTAAAACTCTACCTGGAATACCATCTGGTCCAGGAGCCGTTTTCTTGGCCTTCAATCTCCTGAGCGCCAAATTCATCTCCTCGTCAGTTATGCAGGGAACCTCCGACATCTCCTCATATTCGGAAATTGGAGCCATTCTAGGAGGGACATGCCTTAGCGGCTCTGGAAATAGGACCTCCACAAGGCGTAGAAGAAAACTCGGTGACAGCGTTTTTGTTAGAGGAGCACCCTGCACGCGGAGTTTTTTCCGTGCGGCGAGATAGGGGCGTCCCCATGGAAACTTGCTAAGACCCCCTAAAAGTTCCTGATAGGCCTTACGTTTCGCAAGCCTAATTGCAAGCTGCAGAGCCTTTTTGCTTTCTTTGTACATGCCCTGCAGCCGGCTTTCTAGAGCAGGGTCGTGTCCGTTTCTCCTTCTACACCTTGTGTACGCCCGTCGGGCCCGATGACCGGTCGCCCGCAGTGCAGCAATCTCGGTCGTCCACCAATACACTTGGCGGCGGGAGCTGGCTGAGAGCC
This sequence comes from Dione juno, assembly GCA_037127375.1. Lineage (NCBI taxonomy): Eukaryota > Metazoa > Arthropoda > Insecta > Lepidoptera > Nymphalidae > Dione > Dione juno. The sequence goes on along the minus strand of JAXRJS010000043.1, from coordinate 568,357 downwards.
CACCTTGGGAACTTTTGAAATGAGCCCCTGCGTTGGGCCACCGGTGCTTGGTGAATGGAGATCTCAAACCTAATATAAAGATGGTCTGACAAGGTCTCCACTTCCTCTTCTACTCTCCAATTCCATACACATTGCGCGACAGATGGAGATGCGAAAGATAGGTCCACCACGGACCCCCCGTTATGTCGCACACAAGTGAATGTTATCCCCACATTGAGAAGGGACAGTCCGGAGAGGAGAGCCCACACCTGTACAGCTTTGCCCTTAGTATTTGATGTAGAATTCCCCCAGGCACGGGACTTGGCATTGAAATCGCCAAGCACAATTACTTTCTTCGGCGACTGTCGACCAACCGCAAGTCTGACGGAATCAAGAAAGATCTCGAAGTCCGCCAAACTGCGGTTGGGGGAGAAGTAAACGCCAATTACAACGTAATCTCCCCACTGTACCACGACATACCCCGACCCTCTTTCCAAGGCTGTGATAGGAGCTCTGGTGTTGGTGCTAGATAGACCTACTACAGAGACGTCCAAATCAGCCAACCAACGCGGATTATTAGGGACCAAATAAGGCTCACAGACGACTCCACTCCGCCATAGATTGCAGTAGTAAGTCCTGCGCTCTGGCGGAGTGGTTGATATTAGCCTGTAGGAAGCTTGCTTGATTTATAGCCATTATGATGACATATCATACGCCTATACTACTATATTTATGAAATATGGCAAAGGTTAGAACTTATTGTGCAAACGAAGGAAAAAAATCCGAAAGTCGGAAATTTATAGGTTAAAATCTATAGGAAATTTATATTTACAGAAAATAACTGTTAATAACTTAAGTAAGTAAATAATTTAATTCAGTAAAAAATATGTATAAGTAGATAAATATGTATCTAGCCATTGATTTACAAAATTCGTTAAATATTTTTAGTGACAGCCTTAATCTAAATAGTGTTTTTTTCAGAGGCTACAAAATATACTTAGCCCATTTATCGATTAAAAGTAATCAATTGGAACAAGTAGATATAAAGTGGGTCCATCAAAAACATTTAAAAATATTATATGTTTCATTAATTAGAAGTCGAACTAATTAAGCAAGCTTTCGTATGATAATAGTGAAAATGTTCACATAGGGAGATTAAACATAATTCAAAATCACTTTGTAATGTAATATTAAGTTATAATAAGTTTATCAGTAATAGTTGGTTTTATTAAAACGACGCCTGATCATGTGATGGAAAGTAAATGGTATTTACAGCCGTTATGCCTGCCTCCTAGATATTTAGCTGGAAAATTCTGGAATAAGCTTAAATCTGCCCAGACCGATTGTGGAGGCTTTAATTTAATTTTCCCATATATATCTTTTTATATGATTTAATTCTTCTAAATATTGGTATAATGAAAGGATGCCAGATTTGGTATTCATCCATAATCATTTAAAAGATTTTCAAATTCATACATACATTTTAATATGTTTTCTTTAAATACGTAGAGCAGTAATATAGACAGCCAATGTTTTTTAAACATGGCTTGAACAATATAATTTAAACAATTTGTGTAATACTTTTATCATTATTGCGTATGGTACATTGAACAACATATTTACAGATGGTTTTGAGGAGAAAGGGGGTTCAGGTGCTTCAATTTACGATGCAGGACAAAAAGTGTCTTTAAAATTTCAGTTAAATTTCAATATCTAATCCAATGGATAATGGAAACTGAACTGTTTGCTATTCGCAGATGCACTATCATATGTAGAATCCATAAGGTGAATACAGTAATATAGACAGACTTAATAAGACAATTTTTGGCTCGGTGTACCTCGACGTTTCGAGGAACACCGATAACCTATTCTATCTTGGACATAATTTTGATGCTAAACTTAAAATCAATGGATACCATCTCAAATAGGTTTGATTTATATTATTATTTAGAGGCAATATCTGATGGTATTCCTATCAATATTCTCCTTTTTTAAATAAATTCCTTGCCAAATTTAAAACAAATCTGTTATGGGTTTTGGAAAGAATATTTCGACAAAAGGTCCATAGATAAAAGTATTTAATATAGAAACATCCAACCAAGTATAGGCGTTGTATAGATAAAATACAATTATGGCGCTTAGACTTCGTTCTGGACACATTCCAGGTAATAAGTTTTATATTTAATAACTAAAGCATCGTCACCCAATTGTGACTTTTGTGGGCCAGATTCTGTCGATGACGTCAACCAATTATTGTTGGAATGTGTTCGTAACGAGAGTTTCAGAAATAAAATTGATTTTTAATTTAATGAAATAGGCTATTGTAATAGTATTCTGGCCTTTCCTCTTAAAGATTAATACTCTGACCGTAGTTACTATGTGTTTTATCGGAACGATCAATGTTATGTTACCTTCCTCGGTAAATAGACTATTAAAAAGAAAAAGAATATTTATATTTGAACCTGTATGAACCATGAGATTAACGCGTACAAGTATACAAATATTAAGCGTAATAATATTTCTCTATATAAAATCTATTTAATACTGTTACAATATTTTAAAAGATAAATTATTTACACTATTTAATGAGCTTTAATTCAATTTAAATAATTTTATTCAAAATAAGAATACATGATTCTTCTTTTGAACGTCAAAAACATTACCACCGGCTAACTAAAGTTAAGGCCTGAGAAGAACTGGCGCAAGAAACTCAGCGGGATTTTTTTTTATTTAGTCATTTACAATTTTACAATTATTCATTGTTGACAATGATACTTTTAAAATGGACTGGAGCGAGCATTTAGTTCCCAAGGCGCGCACCATTAATTAAGTAATAACCTTAACATTGTTTGTATGTTTGTTTAAGTTTGTATGTCTCATATTTTTTTTTAATTGTGATCTAGAATATTCTCGGACGTTTTCTGGGATTCAGTTGTAAAAGCGCACACACTGTCCCATGAAAGAATTGCGAACTTGATGCAATCGAGTTACAGTTGCGGTAAGTTTCAACCTATTTCTAGTATTAATATTGTGTACATCGCTAATTTTAGTAAAATCATTATTTTTTTTTATATACAAAACATTTTCAAGGATATATTGAGACGCAACTATCGATATATTTATTTCCTTAAATTTGTCTCTTAAAGTATTAATAGTGCGAGTAGCTGGACAAAAATTAAATTGATTGCGTTACCCCAAAGTATAAAATGAACAAGGCGAGCCGTTTCTACATCAGTAATAACGTTCTAATTTTTTTAACCGCAACAGCTGCTGATTTAAGACTATTCGCCAATCCATTGAATACGAAATTCCTACTGAAATTTAGAGTCAATGGTATATACAGTAATACCGTAGAATCAACAGAATCCGCGGTTTCACTATTCACAAGTACATTGGCTTTAACAATGTTCGTGTTGGGTGTTCGAAAAATTACACATTTAATTTTTGTACTATTTAATAGTAAGCTGTTAACATTAAAACAATATACTACTATCGAAAGCGCCTTGTTTACATTGTCAATTAAATTTTGTTGTCTTTTCATTTTAAAAACGAATGAAGTAACAATACTATCTCATGGCTCCTTCCAACGAAATAAAGTAAGTAATTTATATATATTAAATTCCTATTTCTATTCTTCCATTCCTTTTCAAAATTTTTGAGAAGGGAATCCACCAGCAATTGAGCTATTACCTGAGTAGAATCTCCCTCCTTAGTCCTTTCCAAGGCTTCCGAACAGGTCATAGTACGACTTCTGCTTTAGTTAAGGTTACTGACGATATTCGGTGGAGTATGGATAGTAAAAAAATTACAATTTTAACCATTTTAGACTTGACTTGACTTGATTATGACATATTATTAAAACTTTTGTATTCCTTTAACATATCTCCGTCTGTGATAGAATGGTTTCGTAGTTACCTCAAAGGGCGACGGCAACGCTTTCGTTTGGATGAGAAATTCTCATCTTGGTGAGACATCTTCGCTGGGGTTCCTCACGGCGGCGTGCTATCTCCTTTACTGTTTTCAATTTTTTTTAAATTCCATTACTTAGAATATTTCTTCTCTCTACCATATGTATGCAGATGATATCCAAATTTACCGGCATTGTAAACTGGAAGAATTATCAAGAGCAATTGGCGACGTTAACAACGATTTTGATGCAATCCATAGATGGAGTCAGTCTTATGGCATAAACGTAAACCCTAACAAATCTCAAGTTATTGTTATAGGTAGCCCAAGCATGATATGCAGGATTGATTGGCCAATTATACAATCGGTTACGTATAATGGAGTCTGCATACCTTACTGTAGTAACGTGAAAAATCGTGGTGTGTTTGACCAAACCTTATCTTTCAGGCAGCACTTAAAAAGTAAAATATTGTATAACGAGGTATGTGTATGTGTATATATGTGTATGTATGTATGTATATATATATATATATATATATATATATATATATATATATATATATGTATATATATGTATATATATATATGTATATATATATATATATATATATATATATATATATATATATATATATATATATATATATATATATATATGTATTTGTGTGTATATATGTGTATATGTATGTATTTATAAATTAAATTTAAATGTACATTTCTTTTGCACATATTTGTCACCCCGCTATATTTATCACCTTCACCCACTTGCACAGGTTGGCTGGAAGAAATCTCTGTTAGAGATAAGTCCACCTTTGTACACTTTTTACTCTGTACTATCTGCTTATTATGTTTTTGTGCAATAAAGTATATATATATATATATATATATATATATATATATATATATATATATATATATATATATATATATATATATATATATATATATATATATATATATATATATATATATCATGGTCAGCACATATTAACCATGTTAGCAAAAAAACGTTCTTGGCGTTGAAGTCATTGCAAAGATTGCGTTCTGTTCTACCTATTCCCACCAAAATTATGCCAGCAAATTCTCTTTTATTACCTATTCTTGACTATGCTGACGCAAGCTTCATCAATTGTTCCGAGGACCAACTTAACAAACTTGAGCGAATTCAAAATGTTCATGTTCATGTCTCTCACTTTCGTTTAAAGCTCAAGTGGCTTCCTATGCGCTGTCGCCGGAATTTACGTATTCTTACCTTCTTGTACTGTGTGTTATTTAGTCCTACTGCTCCTTCTTACTTGAAGGATAAATTGGAATTTATTGCTGCGCCGGGGTATGCGGTTCGATCATCACGCAACTTAACGCTACATATTCCATTCACAAAACGAAAATATATGATCAGTCTTTTACAGTTCAAACGATTAAATTGTGGAACAACTTACCCACATGTATTCGTAAGGCAAAGTCATTATTTTCGTTTAAAAAGGCCGTAAAACGTCATTTAGTTCAATTGTCGACAAGTTATTAATTTTTTTTACGTAGTTTCAATGTATGTATGTTTGTATGTATGTTATGTATATATGTATGTATGTATATGTGTATGTATGTATGTATGTATGTAAATATGTTTGTGCGTATGTATATGTCTATATATAAGTATGTATGTATATATATTGTTATGCATGGATTCATCAAATATATTATTATATAATTTATCGTATTATACGTATTATGTCTACTTATAATATTTCTTTCTATTTATACCTACCTGTTTATAATTTGAAGTGTTCCATTTCGCCCTAAAGGTTATCTGGAAGAGATGGCTACAAAGCCATAAGATCGCCTTTTGTACATTATTTTTCTCTTTTGTATGTTTATTTGTATATTTATATTTTGTACAAATAAAGAAATAATAATAAAATAATAATAATTAAAAAGAGGAAAAGACCAAGAATAGACTGTGTGGGACACCCATACTGATTAATGACCCTAGAGATTTCTTGCCATTCACATCAACCATCTGAACTGTGTGTAGCTTTATGACTAATGTAGAATGCTGCACGCGATCAAATGCTTTGGACAGTCAAAGACAGTTTGGAAAGTCAGTGAACATGCCAAGAGTATCTTGCGAATCCTCCCAAGCCTCATACATACTCTTTATGAGATCTATTCCAGCGTCAGTAGTAGAGCGACCTTTAGTAAAGCAATACTGCTTCTCATGCATACATTGGAAAATAAAATTTTGCTTTTTGCGAGCAGCACCTATACAGGTCGAAAATTGGGTTGGGATCTACCGATTTAAATATAGGTATGATTTTACTAAATTTCATATGGCATTCATTCTAAATTTCATATTTAATTCATGATACACAACATACTCTATAGAATTCTTAAATATAGTCGCGAGGTGAGGAGCTATAGTCTCTATTATATAACTGAATATTTAAGCTAATTATAGCTGATTGGTTTTCGTGATATCTAGGGACTTAAATGTCTTAACAATCTCTCTTGAGGTGACTGATTTCAATTTAAAATGTATATTAAATTTTTGTACGCTCTCCCTAAGTAATGATTGTGGTTTAGCTTTAGCCTCTCCAGTCTCATGATTTATTATGTCTAATGTCATTTTAATTTTATCTACCGATTTTTTTTATTTATTTTTAATATGTAATGATTTTGCCATGGTACATAGTTTTTTAAATAATTTAGAATAAACTCTAACATCTAATATCTGGTTTTATATTTTTTTCATTATAAAGTTCATATAAGCTTTGTCTACTTTTATGAATTCCCATAATCGCCAATCATTAAATGAAAAGAAACGCCAAAATTAATTTTTAATAATATTGAAAAATTTCCCATATTATAGGTTGGGTTTATTATTACTACATTTAAAAAAATTAAGTTTGACTATTATTTGACTTCTAAACCTTTTGTTGTCATCGGTATACAAATATGTTTTTGTCTTTTATTGATTTTACTATTCCTTTAATTATTTTTGATTTTACTATTAGTTTAATGCTGTTAGCCCTATTGGCCTTGACAGTGACACCGGTTGGGGAGGGAAGAGGGTCCCTGAGAAGTAGCAAGCACTATCGTGTCTGCTTGAGAAGAAACGACGGCGGCAAGGGTGTCCCCTGCAGAACTCAAGCCTCGGCTTGCGGCCGGCGAGAGGGCTTGGCATCTCTGGTGTCCCTTCAAAACGTATACATCTTTCGTCTTTTACTATTCCCAAAGTTAAATATAGCTACAACTGTCTGCAATGATCTGATGTTAACATATTAGTTGTAGACTTATGTCTCGGTACAGAGCTTTTAAAAATATTATCATTTCAAATGGCTGTACAATTAGTAATTCTAGTTGGCTCTAGAATTAAATTATCTAGGTTATATGAATTTATGAAAAATCTGAATCTAGTATTAGTGCTGGAACTATCTAGTAAAATGATGGCCAGAGATGGCCTCTTTTGTCGTATTATTTAATTTAAAATAATTCTGTTCGTAAATTTAGGAACGGGTTCCAAACAACTAAGTTAATATATAAATTATATGATAGCATATTTGCTGTCTGTCTTTTATAAAAATAAAATTGTAGCCTATCACATGTCAAATTAATTTTATTATGTTCAATAATATTATTTACGTCACTTAAATTAAATTTATTATTTTTTTAATTTATTTTAACACAATTACTGTTACTTAATATGAGCAACATAATATTTAAAATATATCAAACGTAATTTTCTTGTGGCAACTTCCTTAAACAAGCTAATGTAAATAGTATTTGTTTTAAAATTTAATCAATTTTGAATGGTATTCTTGTAATAACTTCTTATTTAAATTTCCCCTACAGTCCTTTACAAGTGTTATTTAGAATCACACCTATATTTTTTCCTAAATTGACACTATATATTTTAATACTACTTTGATTTGATAAGGGTTTCGGTTGCGACTCATTACTTCATATGAACATGGCCTGAGCTCCATCAGAATGATATTGGAAAGATATTTCTGATGTACTCTTTGGACGGCTCGGTGTGAGCATTTGACACTTGCAGGCATAATTATTGGTGGGTGACTCAAAACGCCCAGTATTATGGTGGCAGAGCTAGTAATTTATTTTTAAGCACATTCATATTTATTAGAAATAGTTTGTAATTTGTTATGTAATAATGTAATCGCCAAGAGTAGGGAACTCACCTCAGCTTCATATGATAATTTAACATTCTTCATATTTATGGAATACTTTATTAAGTAATTTTTTATATTATTTCGCTCAGCTCCTAATTTGGTGTTATTTTATTGTTAGTTTTTTTTCAAGCACAGGGTGTTTTGTGAATATATCTACTTACTTTAATATTTTTTAGCTTATTCATAGTAAGAATCGGCTTTGTAATCTCAGTCCAGTTTATAGTTGAAATGCCATCATCATAGGTGATGACTGGCGAAACCAGAGTAAGTGCGTCCCCAAATAGGTTTTCAAATAAACTATGGTCTGAAAGACCTTTTGTTGTAAATTATTAATTTCTAATGTAATAATATAGTGCTGAGCCTCATGCAGTTGTAATTTGAGATTAACGGCAAGCTTGAGAGCTTACTCATACTCTAATCTACACTAGTAAACTCATTTACTGTCTTCTGCTTATTATTACTTTGTTCTAACACCTTTAAATACTGCTGGTGTAGTTTTGATAGGTCCTTTTTAGATTTTTCTTTTGATTGATACTCCACATGCGATGATGTCATACATGTAATTATAAATACAATCATACATGTAATTATAAATATAATAATTATGTGTAAGCAACCAGTAGCGGCGTTAGGGTAGGGCGCCGTTGGGCGACCGCCCAGGGCGCTTGAGTTAAAGGGGCGCCACAGGGCTCAATCAGCCTATTTATAGCCGCCACAGACGACTGCACCGGACCATCACATTTGCTGCGGTTCGATCGTGTGTAGGGCGACAACGCAACGGCCTGCAATACAAATGGTAGTGCGGTCCGCACTGATTTGATGATCCGGTGGGGTCGTCTGAGGCGGCTTATACTTGTAAGTCGTAATTTCCCTAAGCAAAATAATCGTTATGGCGGCAACACTAGAACGCAGTGTTCAAGCCATTCGATCAGCACTACAGTTCATTTTACGGGGAATCCCTGACCATAGAGAAACACATTATCTAACTCTTTTTTACTTTCTAGTTAAAAAGAGTTGGTGTTATTTTGACGAAATGGAACACATTCAGTACTCATTCGTTCGAGACATTGGTGCACGCAACGCACTTAAAACATCCCAATTATTTAAAAACAAACAGACGCAGTAACCACCAGCAGCAGCAGACGGTTCCCGCTACATTGCGATATTATTGTTCTGCACTTTTCGTTCCGACTTTTGATTGACTTTTGATTACAGTATATATGATTAGGTAAGTACAATTTTTTATCACTCTGTTACTGTTACATTACCGCTTTACACTATCTGTACTTAGTGTAAAGCGGTAATGTAACATCTTTAATGCGGGAAAAAGTCTCATTTCCATTGGCGCGAGTTGACGATCTTGATTTTTTTGTCCAAATCTAAGCACTGTCATGAAACACAAGCTATCGAATAAATCATTTTACAAATATTCTGCTGTCATATCAACGATATCAATGTAACATAGACTTTGGATTATTACTTACCGTGTATAATGTTATATAATACCGAATATAAACGCGTATTTGGTCGTTTTGGCTCAATAGCGTTAAAGTTATTTTTTCAGAAATCGTTGGACTTACAGAGATTTAATTTGTTGCAGCTTTTAACGATTACTACCTAATGGGTTCTTAGTACAAAATGTCTGAGCACGTTGATCCTATCAAAAGAAAACCATCTGGGTCAAAATGTAGAAAACGGAAAGCAGAAAAAGAAAAGGAATTTCAAAAAACAAAAAAAATTATGAATATAGATAAATATATCACAACAAAAAATCAAGAACTTAATGCGGCATCTACATCTGGAATAAACACGAATGCGTCGGTAATGGAGCCACTGTCTAACAAGTCATATCAGATAGCTAATGAGGAGATTGTGGACGAAGTTTCCGGAAGTGAGGAGACAAGGTGTGCTAAAATTACAGATACTGCTCAGGATGAGTCCATTGGTGATATAAAACAAATAAATATTCTAGATGACGTTAGTACTTTTGTCCCGAACATATCGGACCCAGCCACTTGGCCACTCACTCGAAATAGCAAAATTATTGATCATATAATAATTACTGGCCCATTTCAAACTCACATTAATAATTATCCAAAGAATGATAGAGGGCGACATTTCTCCAATTCTCATTTCACAAAAAGACTTGCAAACAATGAAATATTTCAGCGTCGTTGGTTAATATACTCCGTGGTAATGTCCGTTTATTGTTTTTATTGCCGGCTATTTAATAGTAGCTCGACGTCGAGTTTAATATCTGAAGGATATAACAACTGGAGACACTTGTCTGAAATGTTAAAAATTCATGAGAATAGCACTCTCATAAGAAGCTTTACCTTTCATGGATTGATGCTGAACTACGATTAAAAACAGGAAAAATAATAGATTGTCAAGAGCAACATTTGATTAGAAAGGAAACTACAAGATGGAATAATGTTATGTCTAGATTGATGCACTTTATTTAGCTGAAAACAATATGGCGTTCAGATGTACTTCAGGCAAATTATATACGCCAAATACCGGAAAGTTCTTGGGCTTAGTACAACTACTAGCTAAATTTGATCCAGTCATGCAGGAGCACTTGCGATTAGCTATGAAAGGTGATGTTTCAGACGACTACTGTGGGAAAGACATTCAAAATGAATTAATATAGCTGATGGGTGAAAAAGTGAAAACTGAAATCATTTCCCGCGCAAAGGTATCAAAATATTATTCTTTTATAGCTGACTGTACCCCGGACTGTAGTCATGTACAACAACTTTCACTGACAATACGATTTGTTGATGTATCATCAGATGACGATAAAATATCAGTTAAAGAGCATTTCATAGAATTTATACCTGTCAATGAGTCGACTGGTGAAAGATTGACTGAAGTTATGATTGGTGTTTTAAATAAATACGGACTAGAATTGCGTGATTGTAGGGGTCAGCGTTATGACAACGGAGCAAACATGAAGAGAAAAAATATTGAGGTTCAAAGGAGAATTCTGGACTTAATCCCTTAGCTGTTTATGTGCCGTGTGGTTGTCATAGCTATAATATTGTACTAAGTGATACCGCTAAGTCATCCGTAAAATTAGTCACTTTGTTTTGGGTACTGCAGAGGTTATTCACATTGTTTTCTGCTTCTGTTCATCGATAGAAAATTCTAACCGATCACTTGGGATTATATACTATAAAAAAGCTTAGTGACACACGTTGGGAAGCAAGAATAAGCAGTGTTAAAGCAGTCTGTTATGAAATTCATGGCATCCATGACGCTTTAATTACTTTGGCTATTGAAACTCAGAAAACTGATGTTCAAGTCTCTGATAAGGCTACTACTCTAGCCGAACAGCTAAAAGATTTTAGCTTCATAGTTTCACTGGTTGTTTGGTATTACGTGCTTTTTAAAATTAATGTCGTTAGTAAATCTCTACAATCAACTGACATGGATCTCGGTATTTGCACAGAAATGTTGAAAAAATGCTGCGCTTTCTTGGAAGAATATAGAAATACAGGCTATAAAAGAACCATTTTAGCTGCGAAGGAATTAGCGGAAGGACTAGATATTGAACCTGTATTTAGAGCCACAGCAAGAATTCGACTTGTTAAGCGTCAAGCTGGTGAAACTGCTCGCGACGAGCCTATAAATTCTCCAGAAAAAAATTGGATGTTGAATTTTTCAACTGTCTTTTAGACACTGCATTAATGTCCGTCAACGAAAGATTTGAACAGTTAAATGAGTACTCGGAATCCTGGTCTTTTTTGTACAATATAAAAAGATTCCGGAAAAACCCGAACTTCTAAAAGTCTGTGGTGATCTCCAATTGAAATTAACTGTAGATTATAAATCAGATATAGATGGTTGTATGTTGTGTGATGAACTCTTAAGCCTGAAATCTTTTTTACCAGATCAGAATGTGGTTACTCCTGTTTTTGTTTTAAATTTTATCAAAGATCGCAACATACAAGAACTGTATCCAAATGTATGGATAGCATTGTGTATATTACTAACTATACCTGTAACGGTTGCTAGTTGGGAGAGGAGTTTTTCTAAGCTCAAGATGATAAAAACATATCTGCGATCGACAATATCTCAATCTAGATTGACAAACTTGGCAACTATATCAATCGAAAATGAAATTGCTGAAAACGTCGACTTTGGAAACCTAATAAAAGAGTTCGCCAATAAAAAGGATAAGTAGATAAGTTAAATTTTATTAATTTAAAAAAATAAATGATTATCTGATTATATCTTACTCCTTACTATCTGATTATATTTATATCCTTTCCTTTTTTGTCAAATGGGTTGAATTCCGGCTAAGGGGCGCCATACAAATCTCGCCCAGGGCGTCAGAAGTACTAAAACCGGCCCTGTAAGCAACTAAAAACATAGAAAGTTTTAATGTGGCCGAGTTTTCTTTAAGATCTACTTAATATAATAAATATATTTTATGTAGAAATTAGCTGTTTAAAAGTTTTAGTAAATTGAGTTAAGTTTTAGATGAGCTTTTGGTTTTTGGTTTTAGACAAGGACAGATTTATCATTAAAGCGAATTATTACATCCTGTCGAAGATGCAGAGAATACATTTCTACAACATATTATATGAAGACACAACTCATCGATGTTAAAAGATCAACACTGCAACGAAAAGAGAAATCTTTAAAAACTGCAGCAACTACGTCATAAACATACTGATCCCGATCCTCGAACGCAAATTTAACGCTCCATCAATATGGAGTTGCTGTCCCGATTGTTGTTAAAACTCGGAGACACACGATATTGTGCTCACACGTGGCGATACTAGACAACTGCAAGAACTGTCTGAAACATATGTTACGTTACAACTCCCGCTGATGTGTTGGATAAGATTAGATGGAAAATCCATTGAACGGTTAGTGCTAACATCAATAGCTTTGATTAGAATCAAAACTTTAATATTGATACTGCGTTTGTTTTGGTTTCGAATAAAATAATAACTGTACGCCTAATTATCAATAATGTAGAAGTCGTATTTATAATTATTCCTCATAACCACTTTTGATTATGCTAAAAATACGAATATAATTTGTTGATTCATCAAAAATGCCAATAACTGCTATAATTTATACGTAAAAATCATTTGATTTTATTTATATAAACGTACAATATATTATCAAAACAGCATTTAATTACACAAACAAATATCAATCTAATATTCTTGTGTAGCAATCCTTTTTGGAATTGTATTATACATACATATACCTTGTGCCATTAATGTCATAAATATTGTTTTAATTTCTTGTATTTATATCGTATGTATCACTATTATTTAAAAAAATATATAAATGTACTGTGATTCAACTTGTAATGGTGTGTACCTTGGTATATAAAAAAATATATAATATTAAAAAAAATAACAAAAAAATAATTACAGATGCACATATGTATGATAATAATTAATAAGAAATATCAATAAACAAAGTTATTTCAAAGTTAGACATTTTAGGTTACATCTGCCCGAATGTTATAATAGTTGCGTGATATATGCATCATGATAGCATGAGGCGAAGTATTGAGTACAACAATACCAGCAAATACAAAACATTGGAAGAATTATACCAAATATAAATTTAATATGAAAAAAAAAAACGTTTGAAACATGTAATCGCACGGTCTTTTTATGAGTAAATATCTAGTAAAGCTAAATATGTACAAGAACGATACATATGTTGGTTTAAAGTGAGCTTTGACCAAAATAACAATATTATATTATATATTATTGGGCCAAGGCAAAGCACGGCCTGGAGTTTGGAAAAGCGGAAAGTGGTGAACGGAGTGTCTTCCCACTAGGTTCCTTGTATCTACGATTCCCTTTGCCTACCCTGCTACGTGTGAAATACAGCGAACATCTAAGAAAAAACATTACAGTGTGAATGTATATCGATCATTAGAATACATCGAAAATATGTAATACTTAATCATACGTTATAAGTATATTTTTAAAGATTTATACATTTTTAAAAGTTTTACCATTTAATTATGAATAATTGATCTTTCCAAGTACATTGTGAGGATTATATACGTGTACTATTTCGTTGTGGCTTAAAAATTCACCAAAAGCACATCATCGTTTTACTTCAATATAAATTAAATTAGCTTCACGCTGTATCCCGCACATGGCAGGGTAGTAAAAGGGAACCGTAGGAAAATAGGAACCTCACCGTGCCCCGCTTTTCGACTTTTGCCTTGTTACCAGACCGAAGAAAATGAAAACTATTCATTCTCCCCTAGTGGGAATCGGACCCATAAATCGTCGTGTTTATAGGCAGAGGCTATGCCTCTGCGCCACGACGGAAGACTTCAATATAAAATTAATAATTTAGAAAAACAAACGAAATATATAATAATAATAAAATATATGAGAGCTTACTTTTTGTCTATGCAAACCAATCAATCCATCGTTTCTATTTCGTATTTTTATATGTATATCCTATGTACATAATATAAACATTGCTTCGTTCATTCTAGTTTAATTTTAACTACCTACCATTTTGTAATCTATATATATTTCATCATTAATATGTTTTTAATTTACTAAAACTTTTAAGCAGGTAATTTCTACATAAAATATATTTATTATATTAATTAGATCTTAAAGAAAACTCGGCCACATTAAAACTTTCTATGTTTTTAGTTGCTTACAGGGCCGGTTTTAGTACTTCTGACGCCCTGGGCGAGATTTGTATGGCGCCCCTTAGCCGGAATTCAACCCATTTGACAAAAAAGGAAAGGATATAAATAAGGAGTAAGATATAATCAGATAATCATTTTTTTTTTAAATTAATAAAATTTAACTTATCTAGCCTTTTTATTGGCGAACTCTTTTATTAGGTTTCCAAAGTCGACGTTTTCAGCAATTTCATTTTCGATTGATATAGTTGCCAAATAAATATAAAGCTTAAAATTGTGTAAGTACAAATATATATAAAGAGAAGCCGTCAATCCCTGATTGGATCCAGATTCTTTGATAATGTCTGTACCGAGGAAATCTTAGATTTCATGATAATTCATATTGAATCGGTATAACTGTACTTTATCCATAGAAAATATCTAGATATAAAATAAAAATTTGTCATAATGCAGTTCCATAGCGAAAATTTGCCTAAGTTAAAGATACACACGTGGTTGAAATGAAATAATCAAGAATTTACCATGCTTTTCCCATCACTTTAATCGTAGCTGACAACCGCAACAGAGTAAACAATTGTGGACAGTCTGTACTCCCATGTAGAAAAATAGGCAACCTAGAAGGAATTGTTTTTAACTTAAGCAAGGCCATCAATATCTAAGAGACTTCACGTATCTTTGAAAAATTAAACATTATTTTATCTACCTAAAATAATAACTTGTTATTTTATAATAATTAAAAGATATCTCCTTAATTACAGCAATTGATGTCGCGTACTATATGAGGTTTTTATAAGAGATGAGAAGCCAGAAGGCACATTATACTTAATAGCCCGGCAAGCCGGCGCCTAGGAAATTTTTGTTACGCTACATGATAAAGCCCCGGTAAAGCGTACATAAAACTTAACCACACAGAAGTGGAAGTAAAAACTGTGGGTAGCTAATTTACTTTTTATGTCCTTATTAATATAATGTTATATCTTACTATACACCACCAAGCTTAAGAATAACGTCATGCAGAGTAGCGGCATTTAATACATTTAATTAATTAAGATTCTTTGTAAGCCCGCTATAACTAACACTGATTGTAAGTCGTCCGTACGCACGTAAAATACTCTACCGTTATGAAATGGCTTTTATATAATTAGAAATGCACATAAAAGAAAGATGAGATATACTCGTATTAAAATTGTGTTTAAAAATATTAATTTCAGTAACATCCTAATGGAGGTCGGCGTATTATTATACATTCCTTCTTTTTTTTACCTAAAACTGTAAAAAAGGAAATAATAGAAACTATAGCGGACCATACATTCAAAATTTACAACTTTAATTTAAAATATTCACTTAGTAGCTAGCAGTACATAGGTACTCGTATTATACACTAAAAAAGCTTTCTAATAAATTCTATATAAAGTACTTACTATAGTACCTACTATACTAAATACTAGTATTAACTCAAGTATCAGGCTATTACTGGAGTTTTTAAGACGAATTCCATTTTTATTTTTATATTTTAATTAAAATAATTGTTGATTACAAGCGACAGAATTGGATGGTGGCAAAGTAATAAATTTTGACTCATAATAATATTTTTTTATTTTGGTTTACAATGCTTCTTCAATATTCGTAGAACCAATTTTGAGATTTTACTAAATTACTTATAAGTTAGATTTTATTTCATTCATACGGGGCCAGTTATTTGTGTAATTTGTGTTACATCTTTATTTATTTTTATTAAAATGGACTATTAACACTATATAGAATCATCTTACTCTTCACAAATATTGCTTCAGTAAATTCAAAGAGTATGTAATTATCAGCTTACTTATTCGTAATTAATAGCCATATATATTTATTTTATTAACTGAATAAAAAAACCAGTTACCTTAATTGTAACTTGAAAGATATATAAACGGTACTTTCTATAGGTAAGTGACAGAAACATTTGTACTACTGTAATAAAAGTTTCATTTTCAATTAAAGTATCATTTCTGATAAGATTGTGGAGTAGACATATGACGATTATATATTTCATTTCGATTCTGACAAAATCAATAAAAAATTACTGAGAAGATATACGTATGACCGTAATAACGTAGAAGTTTTTTATTTTTTATTTTTCTAACTTTGTAATAAAACTAAATTCATACACAAAGTACACTCGATGAATTAAGAAATAACAATTATTCAATAAGCTAAAATACAAATATTTTTATTATATCTATATTGTAATATTCATAACAAAAAATAATTTAACATAGAAATTTAGTATCTTAATACAAAAGGCTTACGACGAGCGAGCTTATTTAAATAGATACCTATTTAAATAAGCTCGCCCTTTGCGTTGTCAGTCTGCGAAATTCGTAACTTTGCTAAGATCTTAATTTATTATATTGAAAGCAATCTGAACTAATATTATAAAGAGGAAAAATTTGTATTTATGTATGTATATTTATAAAATTTTCACACAAGAATTACCAGACCGATTTCAAAAAATCTTTTAACACTAGAAAGCTGCATATTCACTGTGTGAGGCTATATATATACATATATATATATATATATATATATATATATATATATATATATATATATATATATATATATATATATATATATATATATATATATATATATATATATATATATATATACATATATATATATATATATATATATATATATATATATATATATATATATATATATATATATATATATATATATATATATATATATATATATATATATTACTATATTACTTTATCTATCTTTCTGTCTGTTCACTTAGCTTCCAATCGCGCAAATGAATGCATTTTAGTATAATAATATTTTTGTTTTTATCCCGATATTCCATGTATGTCCCGAAAAATAGATGAAAAAGTGATAAAGTTAAATTATTTGGATTACTGATAACTACTGAAAAGAAATGAGTTTCGCATGATAATAGCTTGGAGCCTTAATATATATCAAAAACGAAGACGGTTTATTATTAGGTCGATTACTCGCAAGTAAAGGTACCTAATTTCATTTCATTATATTAATAGAAAATTTGTAGTATAAAAAAATTACAAAGTTAATTCCCATAGTCGAGCTAGATGCCCTTATAATAATTACAATTCATTTAATTTATTATTACTAGAGTAAGTGTAGAGTCTTTTTTAATATACTATTATTTAAAAACGAACATTGAATGGTAGTTCGCTTTAAATAATTTGCGAGAACTTATTTTATAAAAAATACGTAATGTTTAAAAATAGTATTTAACTACTAATTTTTTAAATATAAATATATTTCTCCTTCTAACCATTATGTAACAAATTCTTATTTATGTTTGTTCTATACAAGTTGTTAATTGTGTGCATATAATTTTAAGTATTTACAATGTTATAACATTCGTCCAACAGATGTTGTCCAAGAGAATAAAATTTCTCGATCACGTACGCATAATTTTTTTTATTTGTACTTATGTCGATATATTTTAAAACATCTATACAGGTTACAGACCAAAGATTAAATTGTCTTATAATTTTTAAATATATAGAAACAAATAACAATTCTAATCGTCAACGATTTCGTAATTCTAATCGTCGAGATTTAAAAAATATCTACTAAATAGACTGTATCAATTTTGTCACGATAATAGCTTAATTAGCTTAAAGCCTAAAGCAATATACATACATATATGTAGTATAGTTGTCGTCTCGGTGGTCAATGAGGTTTCCGAAACATTTATTCAATGAGGTTTACAAAACATATGTTTTTATAACTGTTGTGTGGATATTGTTTTAATTTATTTCTTTTAAAATCTCTTAATATTCATTTATAAATATCAGATTTATATTATACCTTACGATTATAACTTAAGATAATAAAACAATCTGCTAATTTAAAAATAGCTTGTTTTATATGTGTGGCGAAACCCAATTATAGATTTAGATTAGCTACGAAAACGTATAAAATTAAAATATATGTTACAAACATAACATTAAAATACTTGAATTCGATAAATATCTATACTATATTTTGAGTTGTTCATAATATTTATGAGATTTTAGGAGATTAATATTTCTTATAGAAATATATAAATGTTTGATATCAATCAATCACAGTATAATTAATGATGTTAGCTATATATATCAACTATCGCTTTTAGGATAAACTTAAGTAATTAGGTGTGTTAAAAAAGGTTATCAATATCATATTGGAAGAGATTTTTTAATAGTTAATTAATTAAAAAGTAAATGCATAAGTATATATCCCGGGAAGGGGATAAAGATGAAAAATGTAAAATATTATTATGTAGAATATTATTATGTTATAGCCAAATAAACAATATTCACTACCAATTTTAGTGAAAAGTCTGATTTTGGTTTGTTTCGCTATTCTAATAATGATTGAATATTAGAAAAAACCTACGCACCTTGCATTTTTCGTATATAAATAATTTTCATATTTCTCGTTATATATTATGCTAGGTTGTAATATCTTATTAGAAAACTAAGAATTTGTAGACAAATAATTTCGTTCGCTTTTTCGTTCACTTGTAATTTTTGGTGAAATTTTATATTTATCACAAGAAATAGTCATTGTCGCAGGCTCTCAATGAAAGAACTGAAT
The DNA here is from genome assembly GCA_037127375.1 of Dione juno. Taxonomy (NCBI): domain Eukaryota; kingdom Metazoa; phylum Arthropoda; class Insecta; order Lepidoptera; family Nymphalidae; genus Dione; species Dione juno. The sequence goes on along the minus strand of JAXRJS010000043.1, from coordinate 549,007 downwards.
ATGTACCTCTGTAAGACAAATAATGAGACTATATTAAATGAGTGGTAAAGAGTATTTTAAGTATATATTAAAATATAATATAAAAATACTCAAATGTTAATGGTTGAGGATTTTTGAAATATGTTCTAGTTTGTAGTAGTTACAGGTATTTTAAGTAAACTCTGAATAATTACAATTTATACTTGTAATTTATAATTAATTTATACAAATATATTTTCGTGCACACGAAAAACACACATGCTACAAACAAAGCAAGTACTAATCAAAACTTACAACAAGGCGGTCTTATAGCTTAAAGCTATCTTTTCCAGACAACCTTTAGATGTTGTTGTTGTGAAAGAGACAATATGTTATAAAGTTACATCTTGGGAACATTTGTGACAATTAATTCTTGTAACAGTGAATTAATATTATTATATATTGCAGTTATGTTATCCCATTATATGAACTAGTATGAACAAATTGCAACTTTCCTTTCACATTTGTTTCATGACTTTATGCATACATATTTGAATTTCAAAATATTTCTTTATCATTTGGTAGTAATTTCTTAGCAGAGTTTAATTCAATAAAGTGGTTTTGTTTATGAAAAAAACAACGTTTCCTTTAACTCCATCTAAATTAAAATCTTACTACAATCAACATCAAAGGCGCTACAGCCGCGGGTAGTCCTTGGCCTGGTCCAGAATACTTTTCACAATGCTCTATTCCTAGCCTTCTCTCTCCAATTTACTACGCCTTTTTTTACTACAATATCTTAGAGTGTACCGTCTCTTGAGTGTCAATATGGATTTCGGCAAGTATCAGGCACTATGCATACCATATTTGCTCTAAGAACTTTGATAGAGGCATGCAGAGACAAAAGAGACTGGCATATTTAGACATAGAGAAGGCCATTGACTGTGTGACGTCAGTGTATCTGGTAGGCATTGCGATCCAAGCGGATCCCTGATATTGAGATTTAGACATGTACAACTAGTCTGCTTCTATAGTTTGGACCGTTGTTAGCGACATCAAACCCATCCCCATTACAATTAGGTTTCACCAAGACTCTTAGTCCGCTTTTGTTAAATGTTGATGATATTTCGGCTCACTTCCAGGATCAACTTCCATGGCTGATGATGAATGACGACAGCCGACTGACGATTTAGCATAAAGTGAAAGATCTCCTAGAACCCTCCAGACAGCCGCTCTCAAGAGTACCTATTCTTGAGAGCGGCTGTCTTAAACAAACTATGTTGAAGACCAAGTAAATGGCATGCAGAAGCCCGGACGCAAGTACTATATAGATCCTGAGTCAGCGGTTAAGTCGGAAAAGTTCAGGTACCTTGGGCCTTGGATCAACGGAACAGGGAACAGGGCTTGGAACAGGGGCGGGTGATATACAAGATCATGATCCAACCGGTTGCTATATACGGCAGCGTGTAAATCTAATTTACACGCTACCAAAAGACAAATAAATATTCTACAAAAATATATCGGGATTTACACAAATAGAACCACATTTATTGCACGTGTCCACTTAAATAAAATATTGCGTATAAAATGATAATATGTATTTATATACACATTTTTTTCATTTTCATAGACAACAAGGAAATGATGAAAAAGGAAAAAAATAACATTAGAGCGAATCCGAGACCATGATTAACGAAGCCGCGAGCGAGTTACTTAGTAATAAATAAAAAAAAAAGAACACAAAACAAACACTTCTCATGAATATACTTCTCACACATAAATATTGTTTAATATAAGAAAGCAAAGCATAGGTTTTTCCATTAAAAATATTCATTTTTCTCTCTAGCCTAAGAACTTAAAATATTTCTATATCAAGCCTGCCTGTGTGGCCTGAAAAGTTAGGCAAGCTTAAAGTTTTTATTTGTGATACATACCAAAAACTACTACAAACAAAAAACTCACATATGGACGTTTATTTAGTAGGCACGAGCAAAATACTAATATATATAGGTATACTATTTCTAATATTGTGTTATACAGTTAAGTGGAAAGAAAACTAGTGGCAAATTATTTTTAGCACATTCTAAGAAATTAGAAAAATTTAGTAAAGGCATTTATTGCAATATATCTATAGTATAATATTATTAAATCTTCCAATAAATAATAAATACTGATTCTATTCAGAAAAGGACAGTATACCATTTTTTACCTGTCGCAATAGATAGCGTAAACGAGTTTGATTGGCATCGGTTGTGCCCAATTGAACGCAGTCTAGACAATTTAAATTCGACATCCTCTCATTGTCAAACTAACAAAGGCAAAATATGTCTGTGATATTGATTTTTTATCATATAAAGTTTTCTAAAATGCTTATATTAGTAAAAACCCAGTAAATAATATTAACTTTAAGGGTTTCGTACCTCAAAAATAAAGAACTAGAATCACTTTATTTGCACAAATTTGCACAAAATTGCCGCGTACCCAAAACCTATAGAGTATTTCCCGTTGTCCAACAATTTTGAAATTGGGCAAGGAGATCGGAGATATCTCTTATAATATAAATAGTCAAATATCAAGTATGCAGTCTCTTGAACCACAGAAAAACAATAACTTCTAAGTTAACGTAATCAAAAGATGAAGGGAAGACGCGGTTTTAAAAATAGAGTTTACCTGGAATTGTAAAATTTTACAAGAAGTGAGAACACATAGTTTATATGTAGGAAAATATCTGAAAATTGGAAATTTGAGTGCACCACAGGAAAAAATTACAAGCTTATATTTTAGACTGTAGTTAATTTTACACAAAATGAGTGCACATGCCCGAAAAGTTGATCTTGTCAATTTTAATAAATTATAATTCCCGTTGACCTAGCCTGGAATTTTACTAGCATATATTTTTATGTATGTATAAACCAATAAATGAAAAGTTATTAATATAACCAAATTATTACATTTTGAAAAAGTTAATAAAAGTTGTAGTAAATATAGATTGTATAATTCTTAAATAAACATTCATAAGACAATACTATATACAATCATAAATACCTTATGCTGGTTATATATATATATATATATATATATATATATATATATATATATATATATATATATATATATATATTATATATATATAATATATATATATATATATATATATATATATATATATATATATATATATATATATATAAAAAAGCACTTACTCGCAAGTTTAAACGAGGTAAATTGATTTTCAGACAGTCATCAATGTGATAACCTTATTTTCAGCTCACTTATGTATGTATGTATTATGTATTTTTTTATTTTATATATATATGTATATGTATGTGTATGTATGTATATTTATATATGTATATGTATGTATGTTTGTATGGTGTATTTATATGTTTGTGAATATTTATGTATTTGTAATAAGTAAGTTATAGTTTAGTATATATTATAGTTCCATATTTGTATATATCAAGTTTTATTTATGTGTGACATATAATTAATTATATATGTATTTCTAATTTATTATAGAATTAATTGTACTATATTCTTACCCGCTGCTTAAAAACTCATCCACTACCATAGGTTGGCTGGAAGAGATCTCTTATAGGGATAAGTCCACCTTTGTGTACTACTTTTCTTTTTTTTAATGTTGTTACTCTTATGTTTTTTTAGTACAATAAAGAATATTATATATGACGAAAATCCATGTCCAGAGTTGTTTTTAAAAATATTGACGTCAGCATTGCTGACGTCATTAATGTCACAATTTTCCATGACAAGTAAAACTCGCAAATATTTCGTATAGACCTTTATTTATTACAATAAAGACGTCTACTGTTTACGATTGCTTGAGTCCGAATGCCCCGTGTAACTTTTTTTTTTTTTTTGAATGACTAAATGCTGTTGACCGCAAATGGTCTTTACAGCGACACCGGGCGGGAAACCCCGTGTAACAATATTCACTCTTATTTATAATATTACCCCCACTATGAGTTTCTACAAAATCAATTGCTTGTCTATAAATCTTTTCACAAATATTAATCATAATAATAATTTTAATTATATCAACTTAGTTATATTAATAATCATTTTAGCAAATAATTATAATTTAACATTCATTCAATTCACATACATTCATTCAATAATAATTTATTTATTTATAAAATGTCGTTACGCCGTTACGGCCGTTCTGATCGGCGGTGCGCGCTCTGCACCTGCCGTCTTTATGCTCTCTGCCAGAAGAAGTTTGCGTTTTGTCTGTAATAAAATAATATTTCCCTTTTTCAAAATTGGTATCTGTGTACCTTCATACAGTTAATAATTAAGTGATTGTTTAAATTACATTTTAAAATGTAATTAGTTATGTGTGAATTATGGCGTACACTGTGGTACCTTTGTACACTGGTACTTTTGTACACTGTGGTACTTTTGTACACTGTGGTACATTTGTACACTGTGGTACTTTTGTACACTGTGGTACTTTTGTATAATTTGTGTGTTTGTTACGGCAGTGAATAATACAAATTCATAACTCACCGCTTAGTTTAAACATTTTGATCTTAGATTTGTTGCTCATTAACGTTGGTTCTCGGAGCCGACGGTTCAGGGTCGTCGGTTGATTGTTCTTCTTCCGCCGTTACGGTTATCTGGTCTTCGGGTTGAGGTGCCCGACGAAGTTGATCATGAGCGACTTTCCTTGGTCGCCCCGAGCCCACGACTTTTTTTACTAGGTATCGATCATAATCCAATATTCTTAATATTTCGTATGGGTCACTGAACTTAACATCCAGTGATGTTTGATTGCGAGGATTATTTTTAACTAAACATAATCACCCCGCTAGAAGTGACAGATTTTCGCTTTTTCTGGAGTTAAAACGTTGTCTGTCTTGTTCAGCATTTTGCGACATCTTTTGTCGAACGTAGTTACCGAGTGCTTCAATATTTACAGTCTGCTCGTCAATGTTTACAAGACTGAGGAGCTCTGGAGGTACGCAATGCTTGCGCTGAGTAAGCAAGGTTAGTGGAGCTACGCCAGTCACACGATGGGGAGTGCAGTTTATTGCTAACTGTATTTCCTCAAGAGTTGTTTGCCATTCCTCTGTTTCATAGTTTTTAATCATGATCAGAGCGTTTTTGAGCGTAGCCACAACACGTTCTACCTGACCATTTGCTCGGCTGATTCCTGGTGATATAGCATGGATCTCAATCCCCATACGGTCGCAGTAGATTTTGAATTCCCCTAGGAACTCTCATCCACCGTCAACTATGATTTGTACTGGAGTACCGAATAGGTGAACAGTACGTTTCAAGGCGGCCAAAGTACTATGTGGATTCTTATTGGTCGTATAATAAAATAGCACGTACTTTGTAAAGGCGTCTATAGAGACAATTACATACTGTTGATCACCAGATGTTCCCATTTTGCCTGTTATATCCATGTGTATAACTTGAAAGGCAGTATTCGGTTTCTGAATTGGGTGCATTTGAGCTTGAATGGCATCAGATGCTCCTTTGGATGTTTTACAAACTACACAATTATCAACGAACTTTCGAACGATTGTACTCATCTTATCAAACCAGTAGTCGTCCTTAATTTTGTGTAACGTTTTCTCCCAACCAGGATGTTTCAGTGCAGTGTGAAACGAGTTAATTAAGCTCCACTGAAAAGATTTTGGCACAACTGTACAAAGCTTTTGACTAAAAGCTGGATCTTCTATGATGCGTTTTAGAACATTGTTTTCTAGTACATAACCATTCCTTCGATCATTACTATTCATACTATCCATTATAGCTCGTAATGTTTGGTCGCGTCTTTGTTCAGCCAATCGATATCTTTGGTCATCATATTTACTGTGAGATTTACAGAATTCCTGCTGAAGTAGTCAGCGTGTTGAAGTTGTTGACCTTTGCGGTATTCCACCTCAAAATTTTAATTTTGTAAAAATGCCCACCAGCGATGGATTCTAGTCAGAAGATCCTTTTTGTGCTTGGACGCCTTCAACGCATTACAGTCTGTAATTACTGTAAATTTGCGTCCATAAAGATATTGCCTGAAGTGTTTTATAGCGCTAACTACGGCCAAGGTCTCTAATTCGTAAGAGTGGTATCTACTTTCAGTTTCGGTAGTCCTCATGCTCATGAACTCAACTATATGTTGTCGTCCCGCGATGACTTGTACCAGTACTGCCCCGAATCCCAGACTACTTGCATCGGTCTATAATTGAATTGGCGCTTCCTCTTGAAATAGTGTAAGCACTGGAGAAGATATTAAGCACTGAATAACCTTTTCTCTTGCTTCCTCATGACGTTCATTCCACTCCCATTTAGCTCCTGGTTTGGTTAATTCATAAAGTGGAACCATTATACGTGAGAAGTCCGGTATAAATTTTCTAAAGTAGCCAGCCAGACCACAAAATTGTCTCACTTGCCTGGGTGTTGTTGGTACAGGCGCTTTTACAAGAGCATCTATTTTTTTTTTTGGACTCGGACGGACTGGACCATTAGATACCGAGTTGTCTAGATATTCAATTGAGCGCTTGAAAAAGCTGCATTTGTCAGCATTAATAGAGAAACCCGCATCTTGTAAGGCGATGAGAATCCTTTCAATGTTTGACAGCCCTTCTTCGATTTCTTCACATTTGCTTAACACATCGTCAACATAAACTTGAGCTCCATTGCCTAGTAATGGACTCAAAGCTCTGTTGATACATCTTTGATAGATGGAACATGTGTTGCTTAGTCCAAAAGGCATAGTCACATATTCAAATAAACCGTCTGGTGTCACAAAAGCTGTTTTTTTCAATTGACGACTCTGCAATTGGTATTGATGAAAACCCGCGGCCATATCAAATGTTGTAAAAAACTGTCTTTTGGCCAATTGATCGATCTGATCCGATATCAATGGCAATGGATAGTGGTCCCGTACGGTATTAGATTCGAGCTCTCTGAAATCCACACACATTCGATCATCCCCATTCTTCTTTTTTACTAGAATAATGGGACTATAATAAGGAGATTTGCTTTCACGTACAATCACGTACTTTCAAGTACACGTGCCATGTTCCATTAACTCTTGAGTAATGGCTCGTACCTTTTCTCGTTCGATTGGACTGAGCCTATATGGTCTTCGTGCTTCATACTTATTTGGATTTTTCAAACGTATTTCCAGTTCACCAGTCTTGACACGAGTTGTTGGGTACCCTCTGATAAATAAGTGTTGATATTTGTTTAGTAGAGTGCGTAACCTTGCAATATCCTTTTCATTTGCAAGATCACAGTCAATTTTTTCAAACAACGGGTTTGAAAAAATTGACTGTGACTTGAACTTTGAACTTGGTTGGTATTCAGCTGGTGTGCTAACTTCGCTCCACCCGACGTAATCATCATAATAAGATTAGTATTATTTAAGAGGTTCATGCCCACTAGGATGTCTGTCGTCATCTCATAGTCTGCCACTATATGGATGTTTGTCCTCAGTGATCCTCCTCCACAAGACCCAAGCTCGTGATAAAACTCTCAAATGTCTTTTGATGAGTCGTACACATGCTCTCTGAATCGCACTATGTCTCGAGAGTAACGGTTTTCTGGCTCGGATGTTGTGATTAGATTGTTGCGCATCTCAGCCCATGAGACAGTAGTGACCATCCAATCATCAATCTACATTTTTGCTCTTCCCTTTAAAAGGCTACCGACCTTCATTCGCACATCAAAGTCATTAAGTCTATAGGTTTCGATTGCTTTGTCGATGTGTTGACACCACTCACGTACTCCCACGTTAGTGTCAGGGTCAAATGCTGGAAGATAAATGTCATTAATACGTACCTTGGCCTCTGCTGGTGTATTTAAACGTTCCGACATTTGCTGCATCATTTACATCATTTGCATAATGAACTGTGGCGGTATACTATTCGTTGTTGCATTAAATAAGTCTAATTGTTCTTGTTGAATAAAAGCAACCGTTCTTCTTGACTTAAAGCATCAGGTTGTTGAGCGGAAGTGGCGGCACCCGATCCCACTTCTGATGACGAAGATCCATGTCCAGAGTTGTTTTTAAAAATAATGACGTCAGCATTGCTGACGTCATTAATGTCACAATTTTCCATGACAAGTAAAACTCGCAAATATTTCGTATAGACCTTTATTATTACAATAAAGACGTCTACTGTTTACGATTGCTTGAGTCCGAATGCCCCGTGTAACAATATTCACTCTTATTTATAATAGTACCCCCACTATGAGTTTCTACAAAATCTGGCTTTAATCAATTGCTTGTCTATAAATCTTTTCACAAATATTAATCATAATAATAATTTTAATTATATCAACTTAGTTATATTAATAATCATTTTAGCAAATAATTATAATTTAACATTCATTCAATTCACATACATTCATTCAATAATTATTTATTTATTTATAAATTGTCGTTACGCCGTTATATATATATATATATATATATATATATATATATATATATATATATATATATATATATATATATATATATATATATATATATATATATATATATATATATATATAACCATATGGTTGACATAATGACCAGCTCTTCACTTGACATGACTATTTTAAGGAATAAGTGGGTGGTTAGGGTCGACACAAATACCGGTGTCTGCATTACTGCGGTCTCTTTAGATTGACGAAGGTAAAACCCGACTTTCAGGCTATCCGATGTCTGATAGCCTCTAAATTGTGGTATTGTTTATTTGAATACACATTATATAAAAACAATATATTTTTTATCTTATCTCCGAATAACAAAATAAAACAAAATTCTATACACTAAATTGAATCATTATAATATACATATCGACCTATTTGAAGAATAGGATTGTGATAATAAACCAAACATTAAATTAAGTATTATTAAATGTAATATAATAGTCTCACTCATTTTGTTATCAAAATAAATAATTGGAGAACGTCTTATTTGATTTTTATTACGTAGCACAAGGAACGGGTGACGAAAGCCGCAAGGCTCGCGCGCTTCGCTCGATCGTCATTGAAGTCGTAAGTTCATCAGAGGGAGAGGTCGCGTGAGAGTTATCACTTGGCATTAAACGTAACATCGTATTTATCGTGAGGCACTATTAACATTCACTAAAATAACATATGCAAGATGTCAAGGCCACGTAAACTATAAAATATGTCATATAAAAATGATGATGTGATGCCTAGAACAAATAGCTCACTTTTTAATGTAACCTAACCTATCTATTCGAGGCAACGTATATGTATGTAAACATATGTTATTAAATTAATGTAAGATCTTAAAAAATATATATTTAACTGATACTGAAGTTTTGTTACCTAAAACAAAAAATTGTTGAACAACATTTGTATAGGACGTATTTTTATGGAGGTGTACAAAAAATATATGAATTTAAATACGATTACATTCGTTTTAGCTACAAATTATATTATCTTTAAATTATAAAAAGGATGTGTTACCATTGTTATATGGGAATACGAGTAATTTGGGAAAATACAACACTATTATTGTATGGATGGTACTTCATTTTTATACGATTTATTCATGAATAGGACGTTTTTGTCTTTAATCGATATTATTATTTTTTAAGAATGGACGTTATTCGTGTTTAAATAAATAAATAGTTGTCATTTAAATATTAAACAAATGAATTTTTATTCTATGGGGTACAAAACATAATTACTATTTAAATTATAGTTTGCTCTCGAGTCCTAAAATATACCCAAGCATTTTTTCCAATAATAAAATACAGAGTCATTTTGATTTCAGTTGCAACTTCTTCACCGTTACCCCCTGCTGCAATTGATATAAATAAGGAATTCAGCGGCATATAGGAAGATATTATAGATGACAAAAGAGAAAAATATCAAGTTTTGACTGCTTACCTATGGTAACAATTGACGAATTTTATGATTACAATATAGAATGTATTCTTACCTATACAAAACTATCTATATAAATACCAATACCATCATCCCTAAATAGTCATGTGAATTGTAAAGACAAATTTTGTCCTAAGCATAACAATCGTTTTTCTGTAACTCCATTTTTTTCAATCAATTCTCCAAGAATGCCAATAATTTCGCAACTTACCATGACCCCAAGAACACTAAAAATAGCATAGGCATCGAAGTGAATGGGCAGATGTAAAACGAAAATGTCTTACAAAATTTAGTCTACAAATGTGTAACAAAAGGCAAGATTACAGACGAAAACACATTAAAACCACCTTACAATTGTAGCTCCAAATGTATAGATAAAATATCGTATCAACAGAGAGAAGACTGTTTCACAAAGTTTTGGCGATCTGAAAATTAAGAAAAAGATGTTTAAATCAAGAAACTCCAAATAAAAGGAAGTTTAGCTTTAAATACTTTCTGCCGTTGATAGAAAATACAAACAAGTCTCACTTTAAGAAGGTGGAATTAAGCCAAACAATGTTTATTAACATACTAGTAGCATCAACAAGAATATTCAATACGGCATGGAATAAATACGAGGAATACTATGAATACGTAAACCTACGAAGTATTATTGAACCAGAACAATGCGGACAATCACAAGACAACGGTCACTACTGATATGATATGTATGTGCGTATGTGATCATGTGCGAGCTTTTGCGCCAATTAAATCTCACTAGCTACGCAAGAACAGTCAAAAATTCCTAAAAATCTTTATTTATCAGGAGTTTTAAGTATAGTGAAGGTATATAAACTGCATCATAGTTGGTTTGATGGCAAAAAATATGCATACAGCTTTTAAAGAACGATAGTATCGTGACATTGTAAATTCCAACTTCAATTTGGTATTCCATATACCGAAAAAGGATCAGTGTAGTGATTGTCACGTATTTAGACAAAAAAGAAAAATTCTTGAAGGATTGCATTTGGTATGCATAAAAATACTACTAGAGATCAAATCAAACCACTACAAAAATGTTGCTATAGAATCTGATAGAATAATTTTGAATGCTGTATTTGATTTTCTAAAAATTCTCACATGTCCACCTGGTAAACTTAATGTATATTACTATAAAAGAAAATTATCATGTTTTAATTTCACTATTTATGATATTGAAAAATAAGAGGCAATTTGCCTGTGTGGCCTATACCACTATACCAAATCGTGGAAAGTCTTTTGAATTTTAAACAGCTTCATCCTGATAAAGGAGTTAAGGAATTTCAATTTGGCCACACAATAGCCCTAGCCAAAATCGTAATAGAATTGTGTACTCATTATATGTATATGCGGCAAGAAAGTTGAACGTTTCTATTACCCATGGCATATATGATGTATATATTAAGACATAGAATGAGGCTTACTCAACTATAAATATATTATAAATTAAAAAATCCAAGTGTCTTTGTTTCAATATTATAAGCGTTTACAACAGTAGGGTATTATTCTTCGGATACATCCATTTATTTAATGATCGTCATATTTACATGCTACCAAAGTTTGTGAATATTTTGGCGATTTAATTATAATTATTTAATACAAATAATTTTAAAAGTCTCTACGTCACTTTGATAGTCATATTGTCCACACGAGACGATTGGATTCAATGCGTAGCTCGGCGTCCTGTTAGGCCCAGATGGCACCATCACAGTTGCTAATACTCGTCCCTCTGACGTAATCAGATATTTTGTTTATATATTATATATTTAACTAGCGACCCGGTTGTAGCATCGTTTGTTCGGTTGTAGCTTGACCAATTATCTCTGATTTACTATAGTATAATTTACATGTATTATATTTATTTTTTTTATTTTTTCCTTTTACATCACTTTGATATGAAACATTTTGTATGCAATAATTTATCTGGGTGGTAAGTAGATTTAAGTATGGATGAAAAAAAAATTCCTGCAGAAATCTAAATTGTGGGATAAAACAAAGCGTAAGTTTTCTGAGCGTTCAGAGCGTTTTCTGTCTTTCATAATATAATCTATCTGACATAATAACTATAAAATGAATATATATGAATCTCAGCGCATAAAATTTTATGTTTTCATCCTATTACATAGTTCGTTAGAAAGAAAGTAAATAGATGATTTATATAAAAATGTATCCGCTTGCAAAGACATTGTTACAATTTACCGGAGCTCTGTCAGTGTAACATGTTTTCCTTATACTAATATGCTTATGTGAGGAAAATATGATATATTTTTATATATATATATATATATATATATATATATATATATATATATATATATATATATATATATATATATATATATTTTTTTTTTTAATATATATTTATATATAAAATATATTTGGTATATTTTTTATTAGATTTATCCAATCACATATCTAGATATAATGTACAATACAATACACGTGAACTTTTTGTTTTCTTTTCTACATTATTAACTCCTTCCACTGTAAATTAAAATAGTACAGCACTCTGAATTGTACGATGATAATATATTGATTTATTAATATTAATGTAATTTATATTTGAAATACATATAAAAAAGAACTTACTGTCCCATGAAATTCGAAACTATAATTTACGAACTTAAATGTATCTGAAAGTCAATGTTTAACAATAATAATTGTTTTATAAATTTAAGGAGTACTTATTTTATAAGCGTTCAATTTAATATTGTATATCCAAATGATATATTATGTATGTTAATAATGCCTTACTACTTCGGTGTGTGTGAACCTATATTATAGCCTATAATAATCGTATTTTTGTGATATTATATATAGGTCTGCTTAAATATGGTGTAAGATGGACGGCTATGGCGTTCAAGATGTATTTTAACCCAATCCAATTTGGTTGCGAGCCAAAAGCTTATCTGCGGTCATATTTATACTATTGACCATTTTCTTTATCCTTAAGTTAACTCGAAATAAACATAGTAAATTACATACAAACATTGCACAAGTACTTTTACGTACAAGTCAGTTTTAAGTCATTTGACTTACAATTTTTATATGAAAAATGAATACAAAATAAAAAGCTTGATTATAGGTAGAGTAAACTCGTATATAATAAAGAGAAAAATTTTGTTTCTGTGAATAAGTTGTTATTGAAAAGCAATTAACGAAGTCGTAGAAATCATGAAATTTTTGTTGTTGTTCATTCATGTTTTAATGGAAAAAGTTACGCAATAATGTCTGTTTGAGGAATTTCGACAAAAGGCATTGTATAAAAATCGAGAGCTCTACTTTTAAATAAGAATAGATTTAAAATAAAATTATATAACGTAACGTTATTTATTGGTTAACCTTTTTAATAGACTTTGAAGTTGGATTAAAAAAAATTCTTTAGAAAACTGGTAATATTAGTGATAGTTTATATGATGGGACAAGGCTGTGTTTGAAATTAGCTTAAAGCTTTGCAATTTTGTGGAGATTCATCAAAAGCATTTAGATAAGAGCACGACGTAATTAAGACATTATAATATAAAAACAAAATTGCTGGTGTTTCTCAAGCTCAGGCAAACGATATCTCTCGGGAAAAGGCAGCCAGAGCTTACTTGTTTATGTCAGACTTGTAGTAGACAAGACATGTACTTGATAAGGGTTCGCAAGAAGAGCGAGTTATTACATTTGTAACTTGCTATTACAATGACATAGGTGGTCATTTTCGTTTAGTCAATATGAAGATTTTATTTTTATTGTTATAATTTATTAATTTGGTTTGTTATACATGTATTAGAGTTGATTACTTTTATTTTATTATATCTTATAATATAATAGAGTTTTCCCAACCTTGCATTTAAGTCCCCCATCAAAACAGTGTATTAGGTTTTGTAGGTATGCAAAGCTTAAGAGATACCCTCATACATAGCCTACACTTCGTTATCTGGGTCTACCGAGATCGCAGCGTAAACATGCACGTTCAACAAATATCGTTTTCATATTCTGTGTGTCAGAAATCACGTACGTTTTACGTACGGCACTATGTACCTGAAACCGCCTAAAGACTGTTGGTTGCCCTCCCGGTAACTTCGTAAGTTACCGAAATTGAGGAATAAACATGTTTTTACCGGATCTCTTTCTTGCATGCATTCTGTAATTGTGTATTGTTATATCTAGACATCGGATTATATGCATTTGCATGGTTGCATATGCAAATGCATATAAATATATTTTTATGGCGTTATTGCATATTTTGGTACATTTTCGTCAATAGTACATATTTTACGGGCATCCACCTCGCATAAACTCAGGGAGAGAACTAAATCTAAACGCGGGTCCCGACTCTCGAACGCGTTGGTGAAATGCGTCGTGGGTGCGAGGAAGGGGCTAACGTCACTCGCTACTTCATTCACGCGCTTAAGGCAATTCAATTGTTTTTGTCTCATGTATTTATTTTTATACAAAAATGAATGGAATCTTGGATAAAAATTACCGAGGTCAATTTAGTACTGAAGGCACTGCCTGATTAGTACTGATTTTCTGTAAAGTTTGTAAAAATCGAATAATACCTTCATCGAAAAAATATCAAATCGATCAACATGCGAGTACTGCTTTTTATTTAACTGCAAAACAGACACCTAAAAGAAGTCGACAACAACTACAGCCTCATAATTCATCTTCCAATTCAGATGAAAGTTTGTAGAAAAAACAAAAAATAGAATTCAACAAAGATTTATGTGAGTTATTAATTGGTTGCAATATTCGTTTCCCTCAGTTAAATATAAAGTATGTCAGAAATTCCTCAAGAAATATTACACAAATCAGATATTTCCGAAAGAATCCACAATTAGAAAAAACTACCTGTCATCTACCTACAAAGAAATAGTTAGTGAAATACGCGCTGATCTCTGAGAATTTAAAAACCAAAAAAAAAAGATGCCATCGTAATCAATTAATTATGTGTTATAATGATACACATATACATATATATATATAATATATAGATATATATATATAATATTATATATATATATATATATATATATATATATATATATTATATATATATATATATATATATATATATATATATATATATATATATATATATATATATATATATAATATATATATATATAATATATTATATATATATATATATATATATATATATATTATATATATATATATATATAGATATATATATATATATATATATATATAATCGGAAATAAACATTAATTATGATAATAAATGTTTTTTTGTACTATTTACCCTTTTTTATTGCATAATTGCCTGCATATTTTGGACATTTTTATAGTGCATATAATCCCATGTCTAGTTATCTCTATTCTACAGTACAATCTCCTTCGTGTGTTCTCCAAAAAACGTGATATTAGCGAAGGGAATTGTGCTCAACTGGCACGCTCTGAACGCCATAACTTAAGAGAAGAAGAAGAAGTATTTTCGATGACATTAAAATGTATAACCCATATTAGACTATGTACTGCTATTCATTTAGTACCATTAATCAAAATCGCTAGATCAAGCTGCGTAAGCAGAACGTTTTAATGGAAAACTAAATTCTTAATTGAATTTCGTTATAAAGAGATTTTTTTTATTTATTTATGTTGATTAAGATTTATAATGAATTGTGGATTCTTCCTCGACCACTGCTGGACATAGGACTCGTCATCATTAGCTAGATAGAAAATAATAGTTGATATATTATTTAGTCACTAAAGTGTAGCACTAAATTCTATTACTTAATAAGCTCTGCAAAATAAGCATTGCAACACTGCAATGCTTATTATACTTAAAATACATCGCAATTTACTCATATTTTTACTCATATCTTCCAACACTAGTAGTGTAATAAAACATTCACAAATATAAGTTATGTAAAAGTAATTAAGAGAGGTTCTTGAAGCATCAGTTTTCGTACATAATTTATATTCACAAGCTGATCAAAACCCTACTTGTCTGAAAAATATACTTGACGTGTGAAAACCGGGGTCAAATATTTAAATACTCTTTTATCACGATCAAACAAGGCGCGCAATATAAATTATACTTGTATCTTTGCCGGAGGAAAATCATTTACGATGCGGAAACGTCAAAATATTAGCTGAAATTACGCCTTTTAAGGCAATTATACAGTTAAGGACTTTATAAATTTACTTGTTTGGCAAAGATTGTTTATATGTACATGTGATTTGAATTACGTAATTGTTTGTTGGTAATGGTTACATTTGTTTAAAAAATATTAAATTTTCGTATTTTTATAAAGTTGTTTATATTTATCAATATTTGTACTTAATTCATTATATATTACAATTGGGTTGATATACCTTGTAGTTATTTAGAGTTAATATAACTACAAGAATTTCATGCAATGTAATATCTAATTAGGTCCTATATGTATTTACATTTTGCCTTAAATATATCATGTAAATTTATAATATATAATACTAGCGACACGCTCGCGGCTTCGCCCACTTAAGTAAACTGAATCACATTGTTTGAAATTTTAGACCTACAACATCATATCGCCATTCTTCGATTTTATCGGATTTATATCTTTTCGAATCACTTTGTCTATTATTAAAAGTCGTATTCACAGTGTACATGTTTCTTGCATGTAAAATATATGTATATAAATTAAAACGGTTATGTTATATACAAAATCACGTCTCAAGTGAATATTGTCTTTTCCTACAAAAGTAAAAGACAATATACACTTGAGAAGTGAATTAATTCTTTGGCTGGCTCTGAAAACTCTCTCACTCTTTCTATTTCTAACATCGCACATTTTTTGAATTTTTCAAATCACCATTAGTTATATTAAGTAGAAAATACAGTAGTTATTAGATAAAATGTATTACATAATTTAATTTAAACGCGTCTATTTTCTACTTTTCCTACGGAAATCTCATTGAACGCCAGGACGATAACTATTCCATATGTTGATTTAGGCTTCACGCTATTCATTAGTCTCTATCTGTGAGGCATTCATCTCACGAAAAGAGACCGCGGAGAGAGTGCACGAGTCCAGCATAAATGCGGACACATTTCGCCGCCGTAGACCAGGAAGCAGAAGAATACGTTATAACCATAGAGATAACTACTGCTGGAGGATCATTCTGGCCCTAATGTAAGTCATCAGCCTAGGCTGTAGGTGCCCTAGAGCACCCTGAAAGTGACTGTAGCCTGTGATAGGTGGGCCTTCCATTGAGGCCTCGTAGCTACGAGCTGCTGCACGCTCAAGCGATGCTGCGACGTCTTATTAAGATGGAGAGGGTTTCCGCTTCGTTTTAGAGATTTTCACGAATAGTCTGCGTAAAAGCATTTCCCAGCGTAATAAAAAAAATTGATTGATTGTTTTTCAGGTTATCAGTGCATTATAGATTTTCCCCATTTATCCTTACCCGACTGACAGCCTATTGCCATTTAAGTAATTTGACGGCAACAGTAACCAAACAAAAATATTTTATTTGGAAATGGTTATTTATTGATTTATTGTCTTAAATTTATCCATTATTTTTTTCCCCAACATGCCTGTTCATAGCATTCTGGCAAGTTGCTAATTTCCTACACTGTGCTTAAGTAAGGGAATTTATTGAAAAGCTCCCATTAAATAAAACGTATATGTTTAAATCCCATGATGCGAATATTTCACTGTAATCTATTGTCACGGGTAAACGATTTCATTCAATAGGTGGTATGGGAATGGTATGGGAATCATCGCTAAAGTAAATTAATAGATATTTTTTTTAAATAGTGTAGAAATAATTTTATAAATAGTAGGGAGACAGAGGAGTGGTTTGAAACAACACTGATTTTGCGGAAATAAAAACCGCTATAAAGTTGACCTCTGAGCATATCAAATACTTACTACCACCGGCTGAACCTGCTGAACCCTCGGGTCTCTTTCAGTGTTTCAGTCAGTCATTATAAAATTTGAAAAAAAAACAGCTTTAAGAACCAATACCTGCTCATGGCGAACTTTCGTATACGTATGTATTTAACATAACTTCTTACAACAATGTTGCAATGTTGAATTTCATAATCTTATATTTTTTCTTATCGCTGTCCATTAGAGAAATTGTTTTTAATAAAATGATGTAGAGAGAAAATTGAGAGTGATTAGTGTTTTTGTGTTAAAGTCTGACATTCTATATAAAGAATGTGATCTTTATAGTTTATTAGACTATTTTTTGTTAATGATGATTTCATAAAACCTAATCTTGTTTATGGTTAATTAATTTTTAGGGTTTCGTACCTCACGACGAAAAAAATATCGGTTAAATGCGAGTAATACCGAGGGTTCCGTACTTATTTATGTTTCGTAATTGTAGGTATTTTGCTGAGGAAACTTAAATTTGGGACGGTATCCACTCATTTTGTATGAAACGAACTACAAATATAAGTTTCTTTCTATGTTAAACATATAAATTATTAATTTTGTGATTTTCCCCTTTATATATACTATAAGTTCTCACTTCTCGTCAAATATCATCACTCTAGATCAACGGAAAGTACCCTGAAGGTTTGGATGATTGATTTTCATACAAAATGCAAAAAAAGTAAAGCATTATTTTTTTTTCCTAGCGTTGACTTAGAAATCCCGGTGCTTCCAGAAGTTATCGATTTGGATATTTGAAATGAATTTCAACTTGCTCCTCTATATTATATTCAGACAATGGTCTTGACAGACGGACAGACAGACAGACATATCTTCTAATAATAATATCTTCGTTTATATATATTCTAAATGTGTTAGTTGATACAGGTCAAAGAAAGCTTGTAAAAATGATTTCAAAACGTCAAAATTGTTTTAACTCCATCAGTCTATCTAATAGAAATCCTGTGACTAAACATATTACACATTTGAATTTTAAATTGAATAGCATCATTAAAATACTTTAAGATATATTAAGCACAGAAATTTTTAATTAAATGACCAAAATTTTGTATACTATTGCGAATCTAAGCTACAGAATTTGTTTCTTATATTATAAATAAAAAAAAGAGAGAGAAGAAGAATGGCTATGTAGCCATTTTATAGTATGTTTTGTGGAAATTAGATGGATTTACTATAGGTAAGTAAAATTCTTGTAAATTATATATATTATATCCGAAAGTAATAAAGTAATGGGAGACGCTTTAATCTTTTCATCCAGCATAGAATGGATGGTTATTTATGAAATGGAAAAACTCATTTAATAGTCTGATGTAGTGAATAAATAAAATGAATATTTTTTTGTTAGTATTAAAGTTAGTAGTAATAAAGTGCAAAATTTGGATTATTTTTTCAATAATATATAAATTCATACATATTATTAATTACTCTTTTATAAAACAGCAGTGAGTATAAGTGAGTATAAGTTAAATTAAATAGATGTTACAGTGGTGAAGTGGGTCAGCGTCTGCCTGTTAATGTCATAGTTGCAGGTTCGAGTACGGCCTCAAAATTGGGCGTAAAGTGAGGAACGGAGTGTCTTAATAATGCAAATAGCGTGAAACTATATATTTATTTTAAATTGTAGTAAGTAAACGTCGCAACATCTACCTTACATATTAATAATGTAGTAAGCCGATTATTGTCCCAGTGATTACGAGGCGATAGCTGTAGATAAAAAAATCGGTTATGCTCTTGTTACATCTTGTTAAACTGTTACTATTTAACAAATAATTATTATAAAAAGTGGGAAGAAGCTACTGTCTGGCTAGAGACCGTTGGTTGTATAAAACAAAATATCGGTCAATTGCGAATAGTACTCACGCACCGAGGGTTCTGTACCTATATAAGATTGTATTCCGCTGAGGAAAATACTACTTATAAAAATTGACAAACTTTAATTTGCAGTCATATCCACTCATTTTGTATGAAATTAACTACAAATATAATTTTGTAATGGTTTCTTTCTGCGTTAAGCTTATAAGTGATCAAATTTCGGATTTTATTCTTTATATATACTGTAAGTTCTTACTTTCCGTCAAATTTCATAAATCTAGTCTAGTTTCATAGTCAGCGAAATACAACTAATAAGATTCGACAAACGTAACTTTGAGATCGTATGCACTCACTTTGTACGAAATTAACTAGACTATAAGTTTGTAATGGTTTTTTTCTGGGATATATCTATAAATTTTATATTTTTGCATTTTTCCCTTTGATTGGACTATAAGTTCTAACTTATTGCCAAGTATCATAACTCTCGGATGACGGGAAGTACCCTGTACTTCATACAAAATGCAAAAAAATATGCATAAACGCTCATATCTTTTGATTGCGTTGACTTAGAAGTTTAATTTTTTCTGTGCTTCAAGATGTATTTGGATATTTGATATTAATTTCAGCTTAATTCTTTTATTACTAGAAAATGGTTTTTACAGACGGACAGACAGATAGACAGACAATAAAGTGGTCCTATAAGGGTTTCGTTTTTTTTTGATGCACCGAACCCTAAAAAGAAATGGAAAACATACGAACCTACTACAACATAAAATCTGTTAAATAAACGTGAAATTCGCGGGCTTCCCACTATTATAACTTTAATAATATTTCTTTGTATAATATTCATTTTCCATTGACACACATTACGGAAATTGAATGATTTTTTTGCATAATATTGGTTTTCCAGGTCAGCACCCTTAACGTGCGTCATTTCCCAATAATACTGTCGCCGAATGTCACGCATCATTCATAAATGTAATTTCAAATATAAAGCAATACTTTTAACAATTTATCTTCACAGTAAATCAATTAAGTTCCTGTTAAACGTCTAATTCAGATAATAAACTTAAAATATTATTTTTGATCACTTAAAACCCCTTCCAAGTTTGTACCCACGTTTGTTTAAAATTACAAACTAATTAAAAGTTTCCTACACTTCTTCGCAATTCTAGAGGAAGGTAATCTTTATAGCAATTTTAAGAGTTGCTAGTTTTTTGAGTTGAAATATAATATTTTATACATCATGTTCTCCGGAAATGATTTTTTGAAGGTTTATTCATTAGTTTCAGTAAATGTTAAATTTTGCGTATATAAATCCGTATATAATTTAAATTATAAATTATCGTAACTTTTTCTATTAAAACTTTTTTTAAATTAATTCATAATTTTCCACCTCGTGTTTAGGTAAATACAATGAACAAATAACTTTATGAAACACTTTTTTGCGGCTAACGGTAAACATTCACATACATCCTAAATAATTTTTACTTGATGAATTTATGTACAAAATTTTTATAATTACGTAAAAGATTACTTATAGCACGGTATGTTTTTCTAAATGTATATATATATATATATATATATATATATATATATATATATATATATATATATATATATATATATATATATATATATATATATATATATATAGTATATATATATATATATATAATATTATATATATATATATATATATATATATATATATATATATATATATATATATATATATATATATATATATATATATATATATTTATATATATATATACATAAATTCATCAATGTTATGTACAAAATTTTTATAAATTACGTAAAAGATTACTTATAGCACGGTATGTTTTTCAAAATGTATGCATGTTAAAATATTTTATGTTAAACTTTCAACGAGCTAAATATTTACATAATTTCTTTATAGATATATATATATATATATATATATATATATATATATATATATATATATATATATATATATATATATATATATATATATATATATATATATATATATATACATAAATTCATCAAAGTAAAAATTATTTAGGATGTATGTGAATGTTTACCGTTAGCCGCAAAAAAGTGTTTCATAAAGTTTATTTGTTCATTGTATTTACCTAAACACGAGGTGGAAAATTATGAATTAATTAAAAAAAAGTTTTAATAGAAAAAGTTACGATAATTTATAATTTAAATTATATACGGATTTATATACGCAAAATTTAACATTTACTGAAACTAATGAATAAACCTTCAAAAAATCATTTCCGGAGAACATGATGTATAAAATATTATATTTCAACTCAAAAAACTAGCAACTCTTAAAATTGCTATAAAGATTACCTTCCTCTAGAATTGCGAAGAAGTGTAGGAAACTTTTAATTAGTTTGTAATTTTAAACAAACGTGGGTACAAACTTGGAAGGGGTTTTAAGTGATCAAAAATAATATTTTAAGTTTATTATCTGAATTAGACGTTTAACAGGAACTTAATTGATTTACTGTGAAGATAAATTGTTAAAAGTATTGCTTTATATTTGAAATTACATTTATGAATGATGCGTGACATTCGGCGACAGTATTATTGGGAAATGACGCACGTTAAGGGTGCTGACCTGGAAAACCAATATTATGCAAAAAAATCATTCAATTTCCGTAATGTGTGTCAAATGGAAAATGAATATTATACAAAGAAATATTATTAAAGTTATAATAGTGGGAAGCCCGCGAATTTCACGTTTATTTAACAGATTTTATGTTGTAGTAGGTTCGTATGTTTTCCATTTCTTTTTAGGGTTCGGTGCATCAAAAAAAAAACGAAACCCTTATAGGACCACTTTATTGTTTGTCTATCTGTCTGTCCGTCTGTAAAAACCATTTTCTAGTAATAAAGAATTAAGCTGAAATTAATATCAAATATCCAAATACATCTTGAAGCACAGAAAAAATTAAACTTCTAAGTCAACGCAATCAAAAGATATGAGCGTTTATGCATATTTTTTTGCATTTTGTATGAAGTACAGGGTACTTCCCGTCATCCGAGAGTTATGATACTTGGCAATAAGTTAGAACTTATAGTCCAATCAAAGGGAAAAATGCAAAAATATAAAATTTATAGATATATCCCAGAAAAAAACCATTACAAACTTATAGTCTAGTTAATTTCGTACAAAATGAGTGCATACGATCTCAAAGTTACGTTGTCGAATCTTATTAGTTGTATTTCGTTGACTATGAAACTAGACTAGATTTATGAAATTTGAATTGAATATTATAAATATATATATATATATATATATATATATATATATATATATATATATATATATATATATATATATATATATATATATATATGGGAAATATATTATATATAATATAGTACGTAACATGCATATACGTTATGTAAAATGTATTCTATTTTATTTGTTTTTATTTTCTCTTTTTGTTTTTTTTATGTTTTACAAAGATATATATTTATGTAATAGTTTGATTACATAAATGTAAATAGTTGCTGGATTGTTTTTCTTTTCAACAAACCGAATCTGAATCCTAAATATATATATATATATATATATATATATATATATATATATATATATATATAACATACATATTTATTCTTTTTTGATTTCGTATGTTTGGTTGCTTAGTAGTTTTAATGACAAATCTATGTAAAAATAACAAATATATAGGTTAGTGTATGTGGCAGGCAGTCTGCACTCCATGATCAAATTCAATTACATACGATATTGTATGATAAAACGTCTATGATAAAATATTGTGTATATGATTTGTTATTTTATATTAATTATTGTATATGTTATCTATATACCAAAAAGTTTCTTTGAAAAGCTTATTTATTGCATCTTATAACACCCTTCACTGTACTGTTCTTTCTACTGAGTTTTTATTTTTTAAATAAGGGTGAGGTTGAAAATCAGCGCTTAAGACGAATAAGTCTCACAGCATTCACTGAGCCACACTTTACCGTTTCTTGTTTTCCATTAAACGGTAATAAACTTTTTTTATATATTTATCTATAACAATTGTGATATTAGGTAACAACTTAAATATGTATTTTTAAAACTATGTGATTTAAAGAAAAATATTTAAACTGACTGATTATAATAAGGTTTTCTTCAAAACATGATCCTTGTAAGAAAATTTCAGTTTTGGTTCAGGTTTCAGTCGAAACTGAGACCGATGCCAAAATTCGGTTTCAGTTTCGGTTTCGGTCGTAAAAAGTAGTTTCGATCGGATACTATTTGCTTTATCCTTTTTGTTTTTCTTCTTGTATATTTAATTTATGTATGCTAAAAGAATCTATCTATCTATGTTTCTATTTAAGAAATAAATATAGATATATACTATTATTATTGTTAAGTTGAAGTGTTTGTTTTATTGAACGCGCTAATCTCAGTAACTACTTGTTGTAATATAAAATTGTATTTTATAAGTAGAAAAAATAAAAATTATTAAGCGTTTTTTTACAATACTCGGTCACATGTGAGCTTGCAACATGGCAAATATATTACTAATATTATATTAAAACTTTTTATTCTGTAATTTATATGAGAATATAATAAATATATGCCATTTTGGAAATATTCTAACATTTAAATCAATTCAACAATAAAATGAGCTTTAATCTTACTCAGTAAAATTTTATCGTTCTTTGGTACACACAATAACATGAACAGCAGTATTTTTTTATTGAAATAAAAATATATGTTTACCATTTTCAATATTTTCCTAGTTTTCATCTATTGTATGTATATCATGTAGTATAAAATTTTTACAGTACTGGCAGTATGTATTATATGGTTTTGCTAACACACACATAAATGCGTACAAAAACGCATCTTGTATTATTATGCAATGATATATATTATTATTATATGATATATGAACTCTATTTCAAGGTATTACAATTTTGTCTCGTTCACCGAAATGTTTTGGATTATTATTTCCAATGAAGGTGTGAAAGTTGAGAGCAATCGTTACCTTTGACATACAATACGTGAGCAAGAGTTTTTGTGCTTTTCATAAAAAAATCACCAAAAGCATATAAATACAATCGTTTTACTTCAATATAAAATTCATCATTCAAAAAGAATGTATATATAAATATATAAATCTAGATAATAAAAGATATTAAAGGCTTTCTTATTTTCTTAGAAGACCAATCAATCCTTTAATCTCTTTAATTACGTATTTTGATATGTACGAGTATAAACTTTCTTTCTAGTTTAATTTTAACTACCTATCAATGTTAAATCTGTAAGTATATATTTCTATACTAGTATTATTCGCCCAAAAATGTGATTGTACAGTAATCTCATGTTCTAGTAATCTCAAATTGAAAAAAATATATATTTTTAATAGTCTATTTATCGAGGACGGCGCCATATAACATCACGTTCATCGTTTCGTTGTTACACAGAGTAGCTGAGGTCAGAGTCACTATTTCTCTTTCACTACGGGCAGCAGCAGGTTAAAACTAGTATAATTTATACTAAAACTAAATTTAATAATTAAATAAATACAGATTAACGTTGTAAATGTAATACATTACCAATAAAGTAGATTTTGAAATAAGTTTCACGAAAATAATTTGAGATAGCATCGTTAAAGATGCGGATTAAAAATGATACCATTTATTTACGGCAATTTAATAAATATTGGTTAAGTTCGAGTAGTAATGGCGCACCAATATCGAATATGCATAAATATTGTGATTGTAGGTCAGCAAAAAGTTCAAGTTTGACGTCATAATTGTTATGTATAGGGACACGTCAATGAGACACGACAGCTCGTTTATTCATTGCTCAATAAGTACATAATACTTTTCCTCCTTTAAATATACTTTTCTTACTTATTTACTAATCTTATATAGAACAATGCAAATATAAAAACAATCTTATACATCTATTACATTTTATAATTTATAACAAATGTTTTTTTGACGATTCCTTACATCGTAAAGCAGCCTTTATCCTGGGCCTGCTTTTTTCTTTACTTAAATATGCGCTTATTTGCATACATTTTGGAGAAAACGAACCACACACATGAGTTTGTAATATTTTTATTTATGATGTATCTATAAATTTGGTTGTACTATAAGTTCTAACTGATTAATAAGTTTCATAACTTTAGATCGATGGGTAGTATCCAGTAGGTTTTGATTACATCTATCAATTTCAAATTCGATAAAAAGGCTCTTGACAGACCTACAGGCGAACGACAGACAGACGGACAACAAAATGATCCTATAAGGGTTCCATTTTGATTCTTCTGGGGTACGGAACAGGATTTAAAAAGGATTTTGCCATTGGTAGCATTACTCAAGTACTTCAGAATCAAATGATTTGTAGCTTCTTAAATGGATTAGGAAAACAAAATGAAATAAATTATTTTGCTAATAAAAAAAATATAAAACATATTTTTTACCCTACATACATTTTGTAAACTAAGTTCATAATATATCAACACACATACATTTTTTAAACAGCTATTATAAATATAAATTACAATTGCTATGAATTGTAATTTATGTTCATTATTTATAGTAATATTGGAAATATGTTGAAATAGAATCACACACACCATATTTATAAAGAACAAAAGTATCGACGTGGCGCAGAGGTGACAGAGTCCACCTTTAAACGTGACGGCTTGCGGATTCGGTCCCCCCCCCCCCTCCTTTCTTAACTTCATTGTAGTTTTTAAAAGTGCACGAGATTGCTAAAGATTGATAATGAAATTCTTTAAACGAAACGTTTAGATTATATAGAGTTTCAGAACTGCCGAACTAGCAATAAGTTATCTGTTGAAGAACGATTAATGTTTTAAAAGGAAATAAATTTTATTGGAAAAAATATAAAATCATTAATTTTTATTTAAAGTTTTTCGTAGTATGTTATCCACAAATGATTGATTATAGAAAATGAATAGCTAAATCTTTCTCAACATATATGTATTTATTTTCTTACCTTAATGATGAGATATGTTTCTATATATAACTATAACTTTAATGAAGAATTTTTGGTTACAGACAAAAATCATTGAAAATTCAGGTCAACCAGGCGCAAAGAGCCGTCATATGACTGTAAACGCGATGATCGAGCATCCCATATCCACTTAGCGACACGATTCAATTTTCATTATTTTCACCTCCACGTTTCAGTAAAATAAACGTGACGGCCATTGAACATATAATGTTTCGAAATATAGAGAATCTTATAGTAATAGAAACAAAAAGCCTATCACACTAATAAGAGAGAAAAACGTGAGAACAAAACTATAACATTAAAACGTCTGGAACATTTGACGAATGTGGAAACAAATCTTAGAAATATGCTTATATTTCACTTTTTTTATATTATTATTATGTCATCTTAATAAGATGTTTAAAATTATTAATATAATATAAAATAATTAGTTTACTGAGAAGATAAATTGTTGAAAGTATTGTTTAATATTTGAAATGACATTTATTAATGATGTGTGTAAAATCTGCGACAGTATTATTGAGAAATGACGCAAGTTGAGGGCGTTGGCCTGGAAAACCAATATTATGCAAAAGTTTCATTCAATTTCCATAATATGTGTCAAGTGGTAAATTGAATATAAAAAAAATCAAAATATTAAAGTTATACTAGTGGAAAGCCCGCAAAATTTCACGTTTATTCAACAGATTTTGTATGTTGTAGCAGGTTCGCTCTTGCACGCTCTCAAAGCGGTCAATAAATCTTTCCGCTTTTTTAAATTTATTATTTGTTACATCGTTACAATTAAGTAATTTATAATTAAGAATTCTTTATATTTTTCTGCATATCTACGGCTGGAGCTCTTCAAAATGAAAGCATATATAGCCTTTTTTATGTGAAGGACTCGACAAAAATCAGCTATTATAATTAAATAAGATTAAGATAAGAAGATAAACCAGCTAAAAGGTGGCTTGAAGGTAAACTAGCTAAAAGGTAGCTCTTTTATTCTGGTTTGCGTTACATAGAAACTTGTACTGCATAATGTACGGTAGAGAGTTACTTAAATCCACACCTCCAATGACTTGATTAAAAACTAAAGTAAGTACCTTTATAAGAAAATATCATAGAATTGAATCCTATAATATTCAAATATAAAGATTAGAATCAAGTACTACGAAATTTATTTATATAATTTATTTAATAAAATTGTTAATAAAGACAAATTCATTCCAGTTATAATTTGTCTAAGCATAACGAAGATACACTATATAACAAAGGTATTTATGTTCAAGCTTATAAAACAAAAGTAACGCCGGTATAAGTTATTAGATAACTGACTAAGATGTCGAATCCAAGTAAATAGTATGCTATTTATTAAATATTTTTTGTAATTTTTGAACTAATATTTTAAACTAAAGATAGATAAATCTTTTTAGATAAGTTGTATAAAGAGTATTAGAATTTTGACGTAGTTTAGTAGTCAGAGCGCTTGGATGTTGGACGACGAGGCGCGGGTTCAAATTTCGCTACGTATAAATTTTCACACGTTCTCTAAAAATATTTTAATATAACACTTTGAAAATAATAATAATAACCATTAATTGCACTATAATAGTTTTTTTTTATATATTAATTCTAAAGCGCTATTCCACACTAAGGAAAGATAAACACTTTTTAGAAAACATGTACAATATTGAAACATTAAAATTATGTTCACAAATTATAAAGAAAATATATATGTAACAAAAAAAGAAGAAGCCCAGAAAGTTAAAATATGTCTATTGCTTTATTTATGTATACATTAACAACCTACATCAATTAAGAATTAGTGTAATCAAAAACTCCAACATAACTTTACAAGAAAAGAAACTAGAGGTTCTCCCTACAAAGGCACGTACACCGGTCTGTGGTGATCATACAAAGGAGATAATAAAAAAGTACAACAATATTTATATTCACATATTTTTTTATAAATATATAATAACTTATATAAATACTCTTATTTTTTTATTAATTCATATTGTGATGAAATCAAACACCCCAGAGCAATTATAAGACCTTTATTGCCTACTAGCGAAACGCCCGCGGCTTTGCCGCTTAGGTAAACGTAATTGCGTTCGTTCTGAAACGTTGTACGAAGTCACATTGTACCTACATCTTCAGTATACTGGGATTTACTCTAATATACTCCAAAATTATACGTATAAACTTTCCTTCCAAATTACGCAATCTATTATACAATATATTCGTATATACAATATATTTCTTACTTGCGTGAAAAATATGCACAGTATAAATTAAAATGGATCATTTATTATGCAATATTTTTAGAAGTAGACTCTATTCTAACTTCTTAAATTATAACGTAAATTAAACACCATACACTTTTAATGTTGTCAATGATTAAAATCATATTTATATTATACTAACAAATGAATATTTGAAATTTTCTTCAAAAATGGTCATATGAAATAGAATGAAAGTAACTAAATCTCCAAATCTACAATTTTCGGTAATGGAATAATCGCGGTAAATGTACTACGTACGTATACGTTATTTTTTATTTTCTCTGCAGATACTAAACTAAAATATTACCACACCAGACTTCATTTATTTCTGCAGTAGTTTTGAGTCACATTTACATTTACATCACACAGTAGTTTCATGTACAGAATTGACTCAAAATTATATATAGAAATGGTTTTATATATTAGATACATATAATTAATTTCCATTTTTATATCTATTTTATAACGTTACATTATTTTTACCTATCTAATATGTGTTATTAACCGACGTCAACAAAATCTATAGTCCATAAGTTCCACATGTTCCACATGTCTTAGTAATTTGTACACCGATTTGAGTAATTCTTTTTTCGTTTGCAAGAGGGTGGTACTCCTAAGATGATCCCATTGTCACCCATTCAGGATCTGACGTTGCAACCCAAGGACAATCCAGGGAATCCTTCACATTTTATAGGGGATAATATTATGATAATAATAATAAACTGTGAATGACACCTGAGCAGAATAAATCTTCAATAAATTGCAGTTATGAGATAAATTCTTCGAATATGAAACGGACGTAAATAAGTCTAATTGTGTACTATTAGATTATTACCGTAGGGTGTTGATGCTATTGAATTTATTAATTATCGATTGACAAAAACGGTGCCAGCCAAAGGAAAAATAAAGTCAAAAGATGACTACTAAGTACAAAGAAGTAAGAAGAAGATTTCGTTTATTTATTTTTAATTTTATTTATTCTAATGTAATTAAAATGTTATTTTCTTCTTTTCAGTTAATGTTTAAGTTTGTTGTTGTCTTTTGATAAAAATATTTTTAGGTACTATTTCTATTTCGGGTGGGGCACCAAAGACACTTTTTCTATATGTAGAGTGGGCGCAGAGAGCTCTCCTCAAAGTAACCTTCAAACACTAGATATTTTACTGCTAAGCTATACATAAATTTGACAAGTTTTTGATAGTGAGACAGCTATTTCTGACGTTAAGTCACTATCTTAGTCTTACTGGATTTCTCGAACATATTTAATACTGTGGACTTTGACATCTTACTTGCTACACTTGAAAATATAAACATGCCTAGCAACATCATTAATTGGATTGTTTCCTATTTGTACAATTGCCAACAAAGTGTTCGGTATAATAGTAATATTTCTGCTCACTGTTGCCTTGAAGCAGAAGTGCCACAAGGAGGACTTTTGTGTCCTTTACTTTTTTCTATATTTATTAATACATTAACTGATTTACTAACTATACCTTTTCAAATCCCGCATAGTAATTTTTTTTCCTTAAGATGAAACAAAGTTCGCCGTGCCTACTAGTATATTAATATATGCTGATAATAACATTTAAAGCAAAATACCACTATAGAAACAACAACTATAACAAACAAACAAACAACAATTATAACATAAAAAATTACACAAATGAACACTGAAATTTAATAATGAATATAAAATAGCGTTAAACTAACCCTAGAAAAATATTCAAGTGACATTAAAATTACACAATATAAGCATGACTGTATAGCTATATCCAATTAATTATTTATGTGTTTATTATTGTATGCGAGAAGGTACGAACCTTGGTTACATTGAATGTGAAACGTTGAACTTGTGTCCACTTCCCAGTTAATTCATTCAAAGGGTTGTTTGTGGTCAAAGTGCAAACAGTCCAATATTCTTTGTTTAGAATAAACCACTGTTTATTTATTAAATTCATTTTGTATTCCCACCTGTAGTAATAAAAAGAGAACCTGAGACAGTTTTAAATAGTCAGGGTGCTTGTCAAATAGAAAATTTATACGAGTTTTGAGCGTTAAGTATTTTATTAACCTAGGTTATTTCAAATTATAATATATATAGTATTAATGTACTAATTAATAGAAATAATTACAAAGTATAGACAAAGTATTAATAAATGTACGCTGTCGTGCCGCAGTGTCATGGTGATTGTAAACACGACAGTTGTTATTTCGATTCCCACTCCACTGAAAGTACTTTTTTCATATAATGGTATTGGTAAGAGGACAAATCGTGTCGTAGAGTTTTGAGAGAGACTTAAAATTCAATCTCGAACATTTGACGGATAGTGGGTAACGGACCGGATAAATTATTCTTATTAGTAAATTTTTTATCTTTAGGGGTTTCTTGGGTTATGAGGAGTTGGTAAACAAAGTCTACCTATAGGGTACAAAAAAAATATTAATAGTGTATGCGCAGGGTTATTAAGGCTAATGACGAAAACAAAACATCTTGTACTACAAAAATACTACTAAAACTTTCTTTTTTTTTATTCACAAAACCATACCGAATCTTCTCTTTTACGTATCTATCAAAATATATATATCTAATATATATATATATATATATATATATATATATATATATATATATATATATATATATATATATATATATATATATATATATATATATATATATGTGTGTGTGTGTGAATACATATATGGTTTCGTCTTCGTATTCACAAGTTACAAACTGAGAAATGTATATAATAGTAAAAGAAAAAATTATATCTAAATGAAACAGTCGTAAAACTTTGAATTTTCAACTTCTGAAGAGCTTAATAATTATAATGATGTTTACTAGTGTTGGCAGCCTGATTGTCTTGTCTTGTCTTTCTGTGGGTGATCGTAGAAATTCTAGAGTCCTTCGCTTACTTTATTCTATAATTTGTGACTCATTCTCTGACTCCTCTTTCCTTTCCTCTTTTCATGATAGGTCTTTACGATCCCAAGTAAATGTCTATACACCTAGCCACACGTCTGGATTCATGTCTAACTCGTTTCCTGTCGCAGAAGTCAGGCTATGGAACGACTTGCCCGAGGCCACTCGAAGAGGTCCCTCTTGTGAACCATTCAAGAGAAGGGTCAAAGAGATATTTATTAAACAAGGCAATAGTATTATCTTGTTACTTAGTTTTATTTAGTATGTATAATTTGTTTAAATTTAGTACGTATTGTTTTGTATTTTATGTATATTGACAATTTGTTTAAGTGTAGTATAATTTAAATTCAAATTTAAATTTATCGACTCTTATTAGTTTTACTTAATTATACTTTCATTATATTTGTAGTTAATTTCATACAATTAGCAACCCCATGATTTGAGTACGACCGCAAATTTAAGTTTGTTAGTTTTATTAGTAGTATTTTCCTCAGAGGAATACCTATAATCATGAAATTGGCACGGAACCCTTGGTGTGCAAGCTCTACTCGCACTTAGCCAATATTTTTTATTTGTACACCTACACTTTTATTTCCCACATAACCGGGTTGGCTGGACAAATTGCTTTTTAGGATTAAGCCCGCCTGCTGTGCGTATTTATTTTTTTTAAATAGTATATGTGGCATCAATTGTAATTGAAAGAGCATAAATCTATACTAATAGAAGGTACAAAAAGTATAATTCTGACAGACAAAGGACCACATATAATTAAAATTACCAATTTTTTCATTTACAAAAAAAAATCTGCGACGAATTTATAAATAATATTGTCACTTATTTATGCTGTAGTTTGTGGTTATCTCTTCTAGTTGGATATTTTAAAAAATCATGGTTAACAGACTTTTTTATTATAATAAATAGCACAAATTATGTAAGTAATTATCAAAATATATTTTTATTAAACATAGACTAATAAAATAATATATTTTTTAATTGTCT
Organism: Dione juno; assembly: GCA_037127375.1. Taxonomy (NCBI): domain Eukaryota; kingdom Metazoa; phylum Arthropoda; class Insecta; order Lepidoptera; family Nymphalidae; genus Dione; species Dione juno. Next base: position 516,224 of record JAXRJS010000043.1, on the reverse strand, counting down.
ATTTAAATTGTATTTGTGTGTATGTATATCATAGAATAATAAACGGATAAGTTTTCTTGTATTTACTTCACTTTTAATTATTGACGATGTGAATAGTGCTCAATCTGCATGATTGAATTAAATACTTGTAATTAATTTTGTGGAAATTGGCGATTTAAATTATTACGACTGTGTGATATGTTTTCAATACTGCTTATTATTTTACCATTCAGTTTTTTTTTATTTGTGATGGAATAACTTATGACTAATGAGAAAATGCCGAAACTATCCGAATGCCATATGCCACAGTGTCGCCATCTATGAAACAATAGACAAAACATCTAATAAAATAAAGATATAGCCGAAAATTCATGAATAGATATAGATCCTTTTCAAACGGAAACAGATATACGTCATGACCGGAAGCTAATAGTGTTTTACCAGTGAGTTGTACCCCTCCAAGTCATTTGTTTATAAAAGAACGTACTGACAACGTGATGGTTCCCGGCCCGGTGTCGCTGTAAAGACAATTTGCGGTCAACAGCATTAATGTTATTTCGAAAAAAAACGTGGTGGTTCAGTGATTAGCGTAAAGTTAAAGTGCAAGTTAGTGTTTGTGAGATCTAAAAAAGATCTAAAAGTTAATATATTTATCTGTAGCTGTTAATTGAAATTACGCAGTTTAGTGAAACTATTTTAATTTGTGTTATTAATTAAACTGTGTGAAAATAGCAAGTGTTATTTTATTGATATGATGAGTCAATATCGCCGTATTAAATGTGCAGACGATATGGATAGGGCAACTTCGCCCTTCCTATCCACTCCCAGTTTTAACTCCGATATATTATTAATGATAGTTTATTTAATCATAAGTTAAGTCCAAGTTAATTCTAATCACCGAATCAATTATTTCAATTTAATTTATTTATGTAAAAAAAATATTATATTGTCCATTAGTTTTAAACCAAATTACACAAAAAGCTAATTAAATAAATTTGCCTTAAACTAAGATTTTAATAATTTCGGTGAACGCTATTTAATTTATAACACAACAACAATGCAGATAAATAAAAGAGTTACCCTCCACTCGACTTCTTCATTGAAATTATATGACGCTGCCGCTTTGACAATTTAGTGGCCGCTTGCGTGTTACGGCATAGCTGTCAAATGGTAATTGATTTAATAACGATTATTTTAACAATTCTTTTTTAATATATTATTGTATCACGTGTATAAAGAGTAGTTACAACTGTGGTTTTTAATTTAAGATATTTATGGGTACTTTATATTTGCAAGACTCTAGTAAATTACATTATACTAACAAAATTATTAAGCTTTAATTAAGCTTTTCAAATCTGAATGAATGCAAAAGTGTACTTTATTAGTTTGGCGGGTAGTACTTGCATAAATTGTTATCTGGACACGAGCCAAAAAATTATCATACACAATCCGAAACCCAGTAGCTAGCAAAAATTAACGAATAAAGAAGCAGCAGTCAGTGGAATATTGTATTTACGCCTTTGTAGCTTAGCTGAGACGTGTCTAATTGGCCGGGACAAGTGTAGGTTTAACCCTTAGTGAGAGGTGTATTTATACTGGAAGGTCGTTAGACGAAGCGGTATGTATTAATTTGTTTATTATATAGCTATGCAAGTACAAATCGATAAACTAATGAAAACAAGACTATTGAAAATAGCAGTGTCACTAATGCAGGCGAAAACATGGAGTGATTTATCACTATATTTCCTCTGCCTATCTTTCTATGTAACGCATAAAGCGTGTAGCTAAATAAAATATATATTAAAGGTAATTTATTTCTACATTTTTCAATAACAATAACACAAAAAATATTAATTTAAAATAAATATATACAGATTTCCCTTAATAAAAATATAAGTGTTCTCTGCACTTGAACCTACGTATATCGTAATATTTGGATCAGGCGAATACCATTTATTTTTATTAGAGGCCAATATCAGCATACAAATGTCTCAGAAAAGTAATGAGGTGCTCTTGAAGCATCTAAAAGATGAAAAATAAAACAAAAAAATCCTCTTACTATTTCTAGACAATCATGCGTCATATGCTTAAGTTATTCACCACTTGGTTCTCCATCTTCTGTTTATAAATTCAAATTCAAATAATTTTATTCAAAGTAAGAATACATGATTCATTTTTTTTACGTCAAAAACATTACAATTATTATATACTCATTTAATATTGACACTTGTCAATGCTCTATTTGTAACTGAACATTAGTCATGTATACCGACGTGTATGTACTGTTAATGAATATGTGAGAAGGCGTTCCTCTAAAACTCACACGAGTACTTAGTAGCTTTTGTAACTTTTGTTTATAATACAGAAGTAACGTCATATTTTGTATTAGCATTTTGTACAACGCCCAACACTTTTGGGTTCAATTTTCACTTTTTACGATATTTACTAAGTAAACAAAAATATTATAATTATTTAAGCTCTTCGTCGGTCTACGACATTTTGAGATATGAAACACGAAAAAATCGTAAAACATATGGCATATTGACGTCATATCATCAGTGTAGAGTAATTTATAATATATAATATACGTTTTTGAGTTCTTTGCCCATTTTCTGTCTTCGAGACATAATACATAAAAATCGCTTTTATACGTTTAAGTTGTGCAAAAGGTATAAAGTTAATAATTATTTTGATAAAAATTAAAGATCTGTTAGCATATTGCCTTCAAATTTGTGTTACTTATGGTTTTATTAAGTAAAATGTTTCTGTGACAGCTGCCGTCGTAGCTCTTGTTATCCTATCTCAAATCAAAAAAGTTGTGTGGATTCTGGCAGATAGCTCATATTATTATGGTATAAGTTACATAAAGCTGTACACCATAGACCACTTTGTAATTTTTAGACATGCGCAATATTTCTTTCTCGGTCAATGCAAATCTATTTTAATATCCTATTTTTGCTTTAAATTATGTAGTATAAGTTTTAGTATGGACTGTACATATCTGAATATTCAATTTCAACGACATATACGCAATTTTCTTTAAAATATAGGTAAGTATCATTTTTCTTCGAAATCAGGTTCTAACTATATTGTCCTTCTCAAATTCAACAAAATATATTTAGACATATATTTATTAAGACAATTTGCTTTTATACATAAACAAATATACATAAATATAAAATTTGATAGTAAGAGAAAAACAATTGCTCGGGTAGGCGGGCGATGATCAAAATGCTTTGCGATTCAAGTCTTTTGTAAATTATTTTTTCAAAAATTTTACCTAATTTTGTGAGTAGGCTGGATAGGCCGATAATTTGTTGGAATTCGGTCATCTTTGCCTGGTTCCTTTAATGCTATTACTTTAGCCTGTTTCCACTTAAAATTAAAGTAGCCAAGAGCAAGGCAGCCATTGAATATTTTAGTCAGGTAGACCAGAGCTTTACGAGACAATTTTTTTATTAGTATATTATGTATATTATCACCACCTGGTGATTTTCTATAATTTAGGGTACATACCATACCTCACGTGTAGTTTTAATTAGCTAAAGCACTTATTGTTTGCGTAGTAATGTTATCGTGTGGACGGTCTCAAGTTTGGATTAGTCTCATGTTGCTTTGAAACGTTTTAGCTAATTCTTCACATTGCTCATGGGTGTTAGTAATTAGTGACCCATCAAGTTTTCAAAATGCTGTATCTGTTGACTTAGAATTTAACGTATTTCCGATAGAGACTTTTTATTAAAAAAGACTCGTCAACAATTTGATTTGGCAGATGCTATATTAATTCTATAGCGCTACAATATTGTTATGCTTTTGTATATTAATATAGTATACATAATATATTTTATTGTTTACTTTTATTACTATTTCGTATAAATTAGTAAATAAATCACTATACTTAATCAAAAGCCACACATATAATAGTACGTATGTTAAAAGCTCTTATATAACTTTCGTAGGTATAGCTATATATTTCGTAGATATATAGCTTTCTTAGATAGCAAGCAAGTTTGCCATTATCAAAAGTAATTTAAAACACTCAATATTAGGTAAACTTAACTAAAGCAAGTAGAACTTGAATTAAGACGCTCTACCTCTATTAAGGTCGTTTTGACGAGACCCTATCTGTTTAAACTGGCTTCTTACGTTGTTAGCTTAGGACATTCATGTTGTAGCTACTTAATTAGTGAATGGAGGCGGCGATCTTTTGATCAAGAAGAAGTAGGCGGATCTACTTATGTTTTACTTACATTGTTTTATTTGGCATTATTAATTTTGTTAGTTATTTTTCTAAGAAAATACCTTTCATATTAAAAAGTAAATACAATAATAACTATCTGTATGTAATACTTGCAAAGTAAATAAATGTAAGTGAAACATGATATGAAATACTCTAACTCTTATATGCTTAAACAAACTACTACACAAATAATTAATTGATATTATTCCTAATATTTGTTATTTCCATATAACTAGTATCCCACTTGTGGGGGTACACCACGCTCGGTCTACACGATTTTGGCAATTTTATATTTTTTTGTCTTTGTTGGTAAAATATATAAAAGTATAAATATCATAACTTTCCTCTGAAATATCTATGTCTAGTTGTAGAAACCGTATTAAAATCCGTTGTGTAGTATCAAAGATCTAGACAAACATTGAAAAGGGAAGCGGCTTTGTTTTATACTAAGAAAATAATGATAATTTTTATAACACATTACAATAATTTATTAAGTGGCCGGCAATGGTTGCATTCAAAGAGCCGAAGATCGAGCCCAATGGCGTGTCATTGGAGAGACCTTTGTCCAGCAGTGGTCGAGGACACGATGACGACGATGATTTATTTATATTTATGAAAATATTATAATATTATTCACTTAAGATCCAAGTTTTACAGCTATTTCTTTTTCACTAAAAAATCTATTTAATTTAAGTGAAAATCCCTCTGAAATTCCATTTATGAAAACGAATCAATTTTTACGGTTATTGAGATTGGTGATAAGCTAGCGCCTTAAAAATTCATCGGGGTACAGTGGAATCTCTTAGAGTAACTGAATTTTTAATTAAATTTATACTCAATGGTTTCATTAGTAAGATCATCAATTTAGCCTTTATACTAACATCACAGTGAGTTTGAAGATAATATTTTCTTTAGCGTTTTGTAACTTTCTAATCATGACCATAATATGTAATTAAATACCTCTATAATATCTCGGTATCATTTAAGTTTAATGAGCGAATAAAAAAGCGTTTAAAAAGCGAAGCTTATAACGGAAATACGAAAATACAATGTTGATATTGTATCTTCATTTCAAATTAAAGCCACATAGATGGTTGAAAAATGGAATATGTTTATAGTTGTGTGTTGTGTTTGTTCATTTGTTATTGTTTAATACGTAACGATCTGAATGCGTGAACATCCAATTAGTTAAAGTTATTTGATGTATTTTCTCGATTTGGCATCCACCATAAAAAATATTTACTATTCCGCAACATGGCCTCGAGGCAGAGGGCACATGATAGGAAAATTCAATGAAGCGTTTTCGTAATTTCGGTTTTCCGGGCTGGCGCGCCGCGTAATCGACCAACGTACGGCGGGACTACACGTTCTTATATACATATGTACATCTTTACCGATCTCGTTAATGCCACCTAAATATCATATACATAATACATATCAGAATACGTGGGTTACAATAGGTAGTGGGCCATTTTGCTGTTATTATTGACATACATTTTTCTTCCTTTAATCTGAGGATTTCTGATAATTGAATTTTATTGGTTTATTAAATTATACTTTTAAATTATACCCAATAAGTATATTAGGCATCACTAGAACCTCTTATAATTTATCATCTTGTAAGAAATTCTATATATATATATATATATATATATATATATATATATATATATATATATATATATATATATATATATATATATATATATATATATATATATATATATATATATATATATATATATATATATATATATATATATATATATATATATATATATCATTAGAGAGCAAAAGTATTTTTCGTTTGTGCTTTACCTAACCTACTGATACCTACTTACCTTACTGATATGTATATATGGTGTGTTTCTTATGTGATAGTTTTACAGCTTTGGTAGGCTTATATTTTGTTTCTTGATAATTACTTAAAAGCAATAATCATATTATTCGGCCTACTTTTTGAAAACTAAGTACAAATTAATTATCTTACATTAAATCTATGTATAACCATAGCGAATCGCTACATACAAGTCATAACTTATTATTTGTATCGATTTTATATATACAATACATATCGCAAATATAAGTCTAGGAACTACAAACCAAACATTTTTGGGATATTTTCTAAATTATCACCTTTTGTAAAGTATATACTTACCAACTAACTATACCTTTGTATACTATAACCTTATATACTATACCAACTAAGTATACCTTTGTTTAATTTTTTTTTCTTCTCTTCCTGTATACTTAAAAATACTGGAAAGAGGCTGAATTTGATTGTAATTTTAGAGTTCTTTATACTTAACTAATTACTTTTAAGTGATTCTTTAAAATCCCTATTAAGTGATTCCTTTCGTAACTTCGGTTATATAACTCTACATTAATGAAAAAGTTACTTTTCTTCAATGGAAAATTACAAATTACAATTATTTTAATATCCTTTGAGTCATCTATAAAAAAAGTTTAAATATACGTATATTTTATATAAACATTTGATATAAACTCTAAAGTTAATATCTAAGGATAATAATAATAGCTTCACGCTATTTGACGCATATAGCAGGCTAGACAGAGGGAACCTAGTGTTAACACACTTCGATTCCCACTTTATGCCCAATTATGAGATATTGCGTGTTGAAGTTTGTGTGAACGTAAACGAAATAATTAGTAAACGAAATAATTCATTCTTCCCTAGTGGAAATTGAGCCCACAGCCGCGACGTCTACAGTCAGACGGTCAAGTAATGATTAATTTTATCATGTAACAGAGTAGGCAGAAATATAGGGAATTAAGTATTAAGACACTCCGTTTCCCACCTCCAGTCTGAAATATAATCAAAACCTGTTGTAAAAAAATAATTAAAATATCATTCCCCGACTTATATTCCTTTCCATTACTAGCTGACTTTTTCCCCATGCGTTTACAATTAGACTTTCCCACTATGTCACTACAGCATAATATATACCTAATTAACAGATAACAGATTAACAAAGAAACTACGTTAAAAACACCGACTTCAATGGCAACAAAAGCTTAATAAATATTTAATTTAGAACACTTATGCAAAATAATACATAAGCATAAGCATTACTTGCAACTGCAATGAAATTCCTACATTTAAAATTAACATATGTAAATAAACCTAAATAATAATATGAATTAATATAATACTGAAGAAAACTCTGTGATAAAAATGTATACAACATATATTTGTTTTTTCTTGGATAGGGCTTGGACCCGACTACAAACCTATTCGTAGGTAGCACATACTATTAGTAGTATTGTATTGATATTAAATGTTTACTTTACTAACATTTTTCTGTTGTGCGAGAGGGAGAGAAGAATTTACTATGGAATTCTACCGTATATAAATGAACTTTAAGCTATTAGGTTTAGAGTTAATAACTAACCTAACTGTGTTATGATTTGAGGGTTTCTTGTTTCCTGTGGAACTGTAAATGCTATCAGTATTACATGCTTTAGGCTTTTAGCATAAAAAGTTATCAGAATGTCAGGTCAAGATGAGTAAATACCAATATACTATTGAGAAAGGCTTTTGTGTGGGCTTTTTAGACAAGCCTTCTTATTTCACTAATTCTATTGATAGTTTGATTTTTAAAACTTTGTCATGGGGATACGAGTATTGACCGCTATCTAAAAGTACCCTACACCCTACCAACAAGTGCATAGCTATTACTACTACTAATGGAAACACATGTATATAAATAAGTGAATAGCAGTAGTAGGTTTGTTCGTTTCTAAAATATGTCAGATATTCTTTATAATTATAACACATATAACAAACATAAGCTGCAAAACTAAAGATAAAGAAGATTTTGTAATTATAGAAATTCTATATATATTTTTTGTCTCTTATATAAGAAATACGTTTGTTTATTTCCAAGGAGATTTTCTAACAGAATAATAACTGGCTACTGACAGCAAAAGATAAGGCATCCAGTATAATAAGAACAGCGAGTGACGTTCTCTTTATTGCGTAATTATTTCTGGCATTGAAAATGTCTTCGAATAAAGATAAATAAGGAGGCACTCGTTAGTTATAAAAAAAAGCTTCCAAGGAAATAGCATATAACATACAATCATTACTAGGTTTGTGTTTATAAGGTAACCTAAAAAACGCATCAAAGTTAAAACGACGTTTAAATAAGCCATTATTGGTTTTAGAATCAAAAATAGGACTTAGAGGTTATGAAGTAATGTAAAATTTTGCTGTGACCTTAAATTGTAATATTCTGTTAAATTTAAACTCACAACCGATTTTATTCAGCTTTTGGGGCGTCAAACATAAAAAACACCATGCTTTTTCTAGTATCACGCTGCATGTATAGTATAGGCATTTTTATATAACTGACTGTGACTTACAGTGATATACAGTTTAATTCGTCCAAGATCTTGGAAAATATCTAAAAGGCGGTGATTCAAGTACAATTAGACTATTTATTTTTATGAGATTTCAATATTTAAATCAAAGTAATTAATACGATTAAACATGTAACATTTATAACTAAGAAAATGAAAATCCATATTTTGAGGTATATTTTCGATTCGTATTTCTATTAATATAAAGTGAAAATCTAGCCACACCTGTCCATACAATTCCTTTGTACAAAGCTTCTGCTTCTATTTCGAACTAGCTCTTAGCTTACAGCTTGCAAAGCTCCCGCAAGCATCGTCATGAGTAATATTATGGTTAGATTTGAATATAGCGCATGCGGTATGTTACAATATCAATTGAATTTTCGTCACGTTTTCAATCTATTCAGCTCATTTTATGCAGTCAAATCAATGTATGTAGATTCTACTGCATGCACCTCCAAATAAAACAATCTCAATTCCCTCTATCTACAAATTATTTAAAAAGTTAAGTTCGTAATTAGTTGTTTCTAGGATATACCAATAAATATCCAATTTTCGGATTTTTTTCTTTGTTTTTACTATAAGTTCTAACTGATTGCCAAATTTCATAACTCTAGGTCAAAGGGAATTACCCTTTACGGATTTTGATTACGTGGTAATTTTCATACAAACTGCAAACAAATTAGGCGTAAACGCTAATATCTTTTGATTACGTTTGAAACTTGATTTTCCGGTGCTCTTAGAGATCATCTATCTGGTGAATCACCTATCTAAAAATAAATTGAAGATTTGAATCGGCTTAGTAGTTTTTTTAATACGTTTTTCGTGAATAATGAAAGATAGATTTAACGGGCGAAATCAACGATGTGGGCGAAATCCCTTTAGTGAATAAGAGCACTTTGAAACCGATCTTTTGATACCTGCCAGACTTTGAGGCAACAAAGTTCTTCTCGTGTCGAATGTTATAAAACTAACATAACTAAACTGACTGATATGTTAGGAATATTACAAACACGAGAATCATCCATTTACTGCAACTTTATCATATATTGCTTATATAATATTTATTTTGATTAATTATTATTAAATCTTATTTAAAATTTGTTATTACGACAAAACCAGCCAAGAGTGAAGACAAAAAACAATAGAATTGTATCAATGTTAAAATTTCGGCCTTTGTACCTACTATCGTATAATAATAATTACTAAAGTTACGTGAGCGTTTTTTTATTTAAAATGTCAATTAAGTAAATGTTCAAAAGTGAACAAACGTCTTTTTAGGGTACCTAAAAGTGCCTCAAAAAAAGGGAACCCTTATAGGTCTGTCTACTAAGACCATTTCAAGCTAAAGTTAATAAAAAATATCTAAATCGGTGATTTCTTAGAGCACAGTAAAATTCACACTTCTCAGTATAAACAAATCCAAAAATTGGAAAATTATAGATATATACCAACTAAAAAACTACTAAAAATTGCATAAGTTTGTTGTTCATTTCATACAAAATGAGTGGATACGCAGCAAATTTGAGTTTGTCAATTTTTATAACTTGTACAACTGACCTACATTTATGAAACTTGTACGCACTTGACCGATATTTTTTAAACAATTGTGCATTTAAGTTTGTATGTATTAATGTATAAAAATAGCTTTTATATTTTTTTTAGAGATAAGATATCGTGACAATTGAGCATGATAATTAACGAGTAATGGTGTAAAACAAATAAAACACATTTCATACGTCTAAGTTAACGCCAACAAAAGATATGAGCTGAATTATAAGAAAATATGAAATGCTGCCGTAACAAAAATGATCGAACATGATAAGCACTTTCCATTGACATATAAAAATCAAAGATCCAGAATACCTTATATAAAATCAGAATAAATCAGCTAAACTATAGATATAAGAAAATGGCTCATTAGTAAATGTTGTTGGGGATGATGAACATTTTTCTAACGAGTATTACATACACATATTATTCCAAGATCCGCAACATCTCATGAAGAACGATTATATGCAGCTAAACTATAAACTAAACTATAAATAAGGAAATCGGATGGCAAGAATCATAAAATTGACGCTAACGAGGTGCGGGTATATTAGCAGCTTAGGTTGTCTAGCGTATTAAATACTTGTTAGCTTTAACAAAATAAGTATAAAATATAATAGATGTAAAATGACATGAAGAAAGCTATGTATTTATGCCACGAACTATATTAAAGAAACTATTTCTAAAACAGCTGTATACAAGCCAAGATCCGACCTCTCTATCATTAAAATGAGACATAAACAATTGAATAAAAAAAAGAGACTTAAAGCCAAGTTGTATTTATTCTAACCATCATAAGTGCAATTAAAAGAAATTCTTTTCATAAATCGTCTGATTTTTTATACGGATAAAGTCAACTATTCTCTATTATAAAAATACGTTTTCTCTTTCATAATAACAAATAGTTACCTACCTGTTCTACTTATATCTTACATTATATTTATATCTTACTATAAAGACTACAGTCTTTATAGTAAGATATAAATAGAATGTTCAGAAATGAAACTTGGAAAGATGTATTGTAATTAATTTTTTATATTCGATGTGTTATGCGTAAACTTTATAAAAATCTGATCCTATTCGTACCCAATATATACTTAAAAAAATATATTAAATACAAATTTGTAACTAAATTCACAATTAAATCTACCTACGATGTTCAAGCTAATAAATATAGCAATATAATTTATTCTCAAACCTGCCTAATAATATTTCTCGACGTTGGGCATAAATTTGTAGAAGACAGCGCAAAATTTATGATTTAATATACAACAAAGGCCATCAAAGATACCGCTGAAACGTCTGTTGGCTATGATCTAAGCGCTCTAATTAAACCAGTAAGTGTTGTGATTGCTTATAACTGCTTAGCTTTATCATACTACTACTGTATAGTATTTATCATTAATATATATTATCAATACATATACATACATTATATCTTTCCTTCTCTGAGTTATCATAAAATTTAAATTGATATTCTGTTTGAATATTTCATATCGTATATTACCATATACGATATGAAATAAATTAACTTAACAAACGTCTTAACGTACCCGTTAAGACATTTGTTAATTTGTAAATATTAAAGGATTTCTAGTAAATTCAGTATAGTATATTATAGTAATTTTAATAACTATACGTTTTCTAAAGAATAGTAATTTTTGGATTTCAGTATATATGGGTTCAAACACATGGTTGACAAAAATTACTATTCAGACCTTAAGTATTTTTATTAGAACACGAAATATAAAAATCAGAAATTATAGACTAAGCTAATTAAATACTACATATAACGTTTTTATATTTACCTAAGAGTCAATTATTTCTTTTAAATATTCTACGATTCGAAAGAGGTATGCAGGGACCGCAGTGTTTGGGGCCGCTAGGGATAAAGCGTGAGGATATGTATATATGTAAATGTTCTTCTGTAACGGACAGTTTAAATCATTCAATCAATGATCATCTTAACAGATTTCGAAGACTTATTCGAAATTAGTAATGAAATTAGTACAACAATCAAGAGCCTAGCGATACTAGTGGTACAGCAAATTAAGTAACAGCAATTTTTTTTTTAAATTGTCGTTAGTACGATAAAATTAACGTAGAAGTTAAAGAAACTACGGGTGTTATGTTCATTATTTAAATTTTAACAAAACATATTTGGTTTGAATTTATTTTGTTTTTATTTCTTTTATAAGTAGGTAATAAATAGTTTAAATTTCCAATTATTGTTATTATTTAGAAAATATGGGGCTTGCCCCTAGTTCTCCACGTTTATTATGTAAATCCGGCCTTGCTGACATCTATTTTACAGAACCGACACTTATTTTGTTAAATTACATGTTTCCCTATTTATTTTAAAAATACTTACACATCGAATAATGGATGCTTGAAACATGCTTTGATTTTTTTAGTACTTAATAAAAATTTTGAGGATATTTTTCCTTACGTATACACATGCACTTATACACACTCAAACACACATAAACACGTTTCCACATAGAGAAAGGTGAGCGGTGCCGAACCAACGATTAAAAAGTGGTTGAAACGAGTCCGCGACGACAAGGCCTCGCCGACTAGTTTAAAACGGACTCGCTCACTATCCCTGCATCCCTATACATATATATATATATATATATATATATATATATATATATATATATATATATATATATATATATATATATATATATATATATATATATATATATATATATATATATATATATATATATATATATATATATATATATATATATATATATATATAATAAAAAAGGAAGGGTATAACTAATGTATAAAGATATCATATTATTCTCGAAGAGGTTTTCTTAATACCGCAATGGGGAAGTCTTTATCTACGGGTAATGTTATAGCCCTGCGAACAATTTATTGCTTACGCACCTGACGCCACGCTGGGGGAGGGACGTTGGCTCTGCGTTTCCATAAAATATTTCAGTGGTTAGTCATTTCAGCATTTTGTTTAATAAAAATATAAACCGAACTACATTGCGAACATAAAATTCAGTCCAATTTAACAAATAACGTTTTAAAATATGTTTAAAGGACAATCATATATTATCTATACATTTATGTAATAATATATTTATAATACATTATATTTAAAATGATAATACATTTATATAAGTATTTTAGAGTATGGTAGTGTGGTGATGAGACCTTATTATGCGACACACTGTTTACGGATAGAGAGGGGACAACGGTTTCTGTATCATCTGGCATTCGCTCATTGTAAGGCTAAAGAACTAATTCGTACAACAATAAGTTGACATTTTTTAAAATACTTTCTCGAAGTAAAAGAAGAGACTTGTTGGATTTAATTTATTTACACAAATCTCTTAACAGCACAAGCGATAATCCAGAACTATTATCCAAATTTAGGTTAAATGTCCCCTTTCGGTATCCACGCAAATCGATTACTCCTCTCGTAGGACCTCTTCGTAGAACAGTGTTAGGTAGAAACTCACCGATCTCACGACTGTCTAAAATACTAAACGACAACAGCGAAGTTCTTGACCCATTTGGAGACTCAATGTTAAAATATAAGTTTAAATATAATTTATGTTAAAATATAATTTATCCCATATTTGAATTGTTTTATAAATGTCTACTTTCGATAATTTAACCTACAAAAAGTGTATTAATATTGTTTAAAATATATTTGTCAATCTTGTATTACTATTAAATTAACGTCACGCTTATTTTTTTCATTAGATTAGTGAACAAGCACTTAGTGAACTAAAATTGTATAACTTAATAATTTTTGTTCTCTTTAAAAGATGGTTTTCTTAATATTTAATGTTATCATCACTTGTGGATCATAATAAATAAATAAATTTATGTATTAGCTATATATAATAGCACTCGGAAAAATATATAAGAAGAACAATAAGAAGTAAAGAACAATTATTTTGTGGCAGGCAAATATTTTTACTTGTACAATTTGAGTATGGAACCTTGTCATACGTAGGACACAACTTATTAAACTATTCATTGTATTCATACTATACATTGAACTTACTGCCTCATCTAGATGAGAGTTTCACTATATAATAATTTGATACTCCATAAGCATACATAATTGTATCCGGTCTCGTTAAGCAAAGTGGATTCGGCTATTTTGCACACTATACATCTACAGTCCAGTTCTACATAATAAGGAAAACAAATTAAAATCGATTACCGCTGAGCTATCTCTGTCTACCCTACAACTCTTGCAATGTAGGTACTTTAAATGTGTGCAAATTATACGTATAGCAAAAAGCTATTTATGTTCTCAATTTCTGAAATTAAAAATAATCATCAATGAGGAAGATGAAGTATGTGACACTTTCAGATTGTAGTCACAAAGTCAACTCTGAAACCATAAAGCCAGGAAACTAATTAAGCATAAGTTAATGTACCATCTAACAACGTTTAATTATACACAATGATTGTGATTTAGAATATTCCTTTAGGTACGTCTAATCCAAAATATAAAGTAACTAGTATTTTGAGCAAATCATATCCTTATATTCTCTTTCACTTGTAATCTTTATATTAATTATATGAATCTAATGTTGAGTTAATAATTATGTTATTAAATAATTTTGGAATCAATATTTAATTAAACATGTAATCAAATATGATTATTAGTAGATCCCGGCTGGAGGCATTCAATCACATAGAGGCGCGTGTCACTGTCATGCCGACATCAAGACAACCCGTTCTGTTATTGTACAGAATGCTCGAACTATTTTCAGTTTTAATCACTTATAGCTGAAACTTTTTATAATTCCGCTAAGCATTCAAGTACGAAAAAAGAATATCAATTGAAAGCTTTGAGTTTTATATCATGATAGTTAGGTTAGGTTAAGTTATATACAAAAAAATATACGTGAAAATAAAATAAATATCTTTGTATTACTTAACGATGCAAATAGTTTACAGTGGTCCGTGGTCACGAGTGGACGTGGGGTAACCAAAAAATCTACTAAACAAAAATATACGCGATTAATCTGGTAAAGGACAATAGAACCTTATAACGGCATTGTGAATTCTAAAACAAATTGCTTTACAAAATGACGTTAGGTCAAAGTTTTATAAGTTTTAGACATATATCTATAAATATAAATATAGTCTGAATGGCGAAGTGATACGAGTATATGCTCAACTAGCATGCTCGTAACGCCGCAATCAAAAGATCTGAATTGAATACATTTGAAGCTTTCTCCACATATTGTTGAGTTTACTTTCGACGATCGTTTTAAACAGATAAAAGTCACAGGTTATTTTTAACATTTTAGTGTGCTCAATTTAATAGAAATGCAGTTAAATACATGTTTTTGTATCAATAAGGTAGACAGAGGGAACCTAATATTAAGACACTCCGTTCTCCACTTTCCGCATTTCGAGACATTGCGTGTTGAGTGCCAGAACTCAACGCCTTGCTTTATTTTGTTACCATAGCGATGAAAATGAAAACCAATTCATTGTCTCCTAGTCTATGAAAATATTATTATTTTAAACTTAAATGGATTACGCGTTTAAATCTGGTTGAGGTATGTTATTAAAACGTTATTAATTTTGGTAAGTGTCCACATATAAAATAACAAAACAATTATTAGATTAAAACATTGCTTTTCTTCAACTTTACTTTTTTGTACTTTAAACTCGTTTGTATACATCCTTATTAATATAACATAACGTTATAATAGCAGTATATAACATTATATAATATCTATTTATTATATAAAATCAGTTAGTTTTGGAGTCGATTGCAGCCAAAGCAAAAATAAAGTCAATAGAACACACTACTACATGGAACAAAAGACAGTAAAAATATTTTAAATAATACTTAAATTGGCACCGAGTACAAGAATAAGATTTTTTATTTGTAAATAGGCATATACGTATCAATTCTACGTAATTTATTTTTAATTTTATTTATTCTAAAGTATTAAAATATTATTTTCTACTTTTCGTGTGACGTGTTTAAGTTTGCACATATAGCTTGGTACAACTTTGAATATTCATTACTTTTTTAAGTAAATTTTAATAAAATTTAAATTTACTTATTATTACAGAGCTATTATATTTGGTTGAAAATATTATTTGTGTGTAATGGTCTATTTATTTTCTTAGACTATTCGGTATATACGTTAATCGTTTCATGTTACTTACTGTATCTGCGATTCGAGTTCCCTTTGACTATGTAACGCCGCAGGTAAAAACTAGTATTATTTACAATACTGTGGAGAACTAAGTGTTAATAAGCTTACACATTCGATTTTATTAACAAGAGAACAATATGATTGTTAAATTCAACTAGCTTATTATATTCGGACAACTGTATGAATTTATTATAAGATACTCCCATGTTTCCCCAATGCAATGCTATAAACAGAATAAGGCTAACAGGTTGCGTGAAACGAAATCTTGCTCGTTTGAATATTTTATTATAACGTGTGCTTGCCCTGTGCTGGATTATGGGTAACATTTAAAACTGGTAATTCTTTTATTGGGCATTCTGTGTGTTCTAAGCTGAAAAAAAAAATTTAAAATCAAGCGAGCGGTATTTGTTAGGTTAATAAATGTAGTTACTGATTGAGCAGTACAGTAATTGCTTCATACCTAATTCCGCTATACAACTTAGGCACATATAACCTATTGAGAAGATAATTAATCCACTCACCTCTCTCTTTTACATGTATATCAAAATTTCGTAACAGATCTTAATTAGTATATTTATGTATGTATTGTTTTTTACACATAAATGTATACATGAATGGTACCTAACCATTGGCCCACGGACCACAAGTGATCCACAGAAACTAAATTATGGTCCGCAAATAATGTGAAAGTTTAAATATATAAAAAGTTGTGAAAAAATTTTAAGCACTTAATAATTGTTTACGAAAATGATTTTAAGCTACTACCGAATGATACAGATGGCATTCTATTAACTACTTATCGCTTCTACCATTTGCTACTGTTATTATATGACAATAGACACCTTTAATTGTCAGTAATTGATGTTATTTAGCTTTATCACTTTTTAATTTATTTTCCGGTAACGGCATGGAATACCGGGATAAGAACCAGGGTAGACAAGTAGTTCATGACTGTAATCCATTACTATACCAAAATTCATTCATTACTGTAGAGTATGCTTGATCTTAGCCCAAGTGAACCAACAGACAGATAGACAAAAAATGTGTTGAGTGGTTTGTAGTATAATTATCGATATATTAACCGACCGACCCATTTAATATATTTTTAAATCTTTTATGTACAGAATTGATTTTTCTACCCTTTTATTATAAATATAACGATAATACGAGAACGCCTTGGGAATTCAATGCTTGCTCCAGACTATTTCAAAGGTTATTATGACTAATCATTAATTGCTGCACGCTTTTACACGCTGTTCCTTACGCCGGTTCTCTGCATTGAGGTATTAAATTCGAGTCAAATACAATAGATTCTTTATTCAAATAGATTTTTACAAGCACTTTTGAATCGTCGAATGAACATAAGGCTATTACGGGTTCTAAAAGCAGTTCTGCTGAAAGCAAGAGCCGGCAAGTAACTCAACTGTAGCTCTTTTAAATATCAACATAATATTTAATTTTAAATACAGTGCAATCCTGCAGGAAATTCCGATGAATTGAAATTTCCACGCATTTTTATTATAATAATCAAATACTTTTACTTAAACTGTGCTTGTTTTAACATTTTCTAATATATTTCCAAATTTCTCAGACACATAAGCGATTTATATACTTTTTGGAGACGGTTACAAGCTTTTCTTTAACTATTAAGCTTGGCTTGGTTAAAGTTAAGTTCAATCGTTACAATAACTCTATGAAATAAAATTCTTAAAATAAAAATATTGAATAATTATCTTCTTAAGAACTCAAGTTCAATTCAGTTTTTTGAATACATTATAGAACGTATAAACAAAAACATATATACAATAAAATAAACATAAAAATGTTAAATTCAATATGATTTAAAACTTACTTACCGCGTTCCTGCTACGGATATGTGTAATAACTACTATTTTATGTTGTTGTAACTTTTTAATAAAAATATTAATATTAAAAACCTTTTGCCGTCGAACGAAGGAAATCTCAAAATCTAAAACGTTGTTCGAGAGACTCTACTGAAACCATAATGATTACAAAATTAGTTAA
The DNA here is from genome assembly GCA_037127375.1 of Dione juno. Taxonomy (NCBI): domain Eukaryota; kingdom Metazoa; phylum Arthropoda; class Insecta; order Lepidoptera; family Nymphalidae; genus Dione; species Dione juno. Next base: position 497,876 of record JAXRJS010000043.1, on the reverse strand, counting down.
AAATTTAACAAACTATCAATTCTAGAGATAGTAAAGTTAATATTTATCTCTTCTATTAGAATGCTCTACGGAGACATTTCTGACCACATTACACAATTTTTTTTAATTACGCTACGGATTCTAAAGTGTTTGTCACTAATAGATGGAGTGGTTCAAGATAAGCATTTATATATGTAATACATATACATATTGTATTATACTAAAGTCCAGAACATCAAGATTTTTAATGTGATGTCGTAAAAAAAACTTTTTTGGCAATACCGATAAAACCGCACAATAACGAAAGCCATAACAGCGGGTGAAGTTAGTAGTTAGACTATAGAGGAAAGAAAAGAAAGATGTAAAAAGGAAGAAAGATAGAAAAAAATAAGTTTTCCTTTTTGATAGGAATTCGACTGTTACTGAAGCACTAAAACTAAGCAAAGAATTACTAGCAATTCTGTAATATGACAAACGTCAAACGGTTAACTGGATTTCTGTTCTTAATGCAATGTCTCGACAAAGACACCAATAAAAAATCTGAAAAAGATTCCTGAATCTGTCAATGACAATATCAATTCAATTCTTCTTCTTCGCTTAAGTTATGGCGTTTCGAGCGTACCAGTGGATCATAATTTCAATTACTTTGACTGTCGCGCTCCGAACGTGGCAGAATAATAATGTCAAAAACATCAATGTCTACTGTTGCTGTTGTAGAATGTAAAAAAAAGTATAATTATTTTTAATCTTAAGCTTGTTTCACTATTTTTTATTTTTATGTGATCACTGAATATTATTATTATAATTAAAACTACAAAAATCATTTTCACAAATTCAACGATTCTACCAAAATGTTTCTTAAAAAAAACTCTTTCTTAAAAGTTCAATTTTATATTAAATTAGCTTCACGCTGTATCATACGGCAGTGTAGGCAGAGGGATTCATAGGAACCGTAGGAACCTAGTGTTCAGACACTCCGTTCCCCGCTTTCCGTCTTTTGAGGCATTGCGTGTTGAATGGCGGAACTCAAAGAAAATGAAAATGATTCAATCTTCCCCAGTGGGAATCGAACACACAAACCGTCGTGTTTACAGCCAGAGGCCATGCCTCTGCGCCACAACGGTGCTCAAAAAAGTTCAATTTAACTATACGATTCATTATTATCTAGTAAAAAGAGTTACGTTGATTTTGAAATTTTTGACGATATCACATTAGAAATTTATGATAATCTCGCATGTTACTCTCATATAATATGCATATGTACGTTATTTTCTAATCAATTTGTAGATTAATGAAAAAGCCTGAATGCGAGTAAAGGTTCTGGTATTTGAAAGAGATGAAGAAAGGGCGATGATGCAAGATTAGTAAAAATAGAAAGATATTAGAACAAGTGAATAAAGTGTTGAACGTGTGAAGTATGTTAAGTAATATTACAAAGGTAAGTAAAATTATGAAAGGTTTTAAGTAAACAAATAATCATGTAGTTCAAACGGGCGCAGCTGCGGTCGAGTCACTAGTACTAGTCATGACTGTATATATTGACTTTTAGTAAGTACCTGTGAATTTGGAAAATTGATATTAAAATTGCTAACACCAAAATGATTTTCCTAGTTATTTTTAAGGTTATAAAAGTGTACAATTATAAAGAAAAATGTTGAAAAATATCTTACCTTTATATATATATATATATATATATATATATATATATATATATATATATATATATATATATATATATATAACGTAAATTTGTAATTTTAAGCTAAATAATAAAAATAAGTAATTTTAAATCATTGATCCTAAATAACAATTTACAAGCAAATGTTAACAAAAATTTTAACTCACATAGTTAATAATTTGTATATGTTTTTGAAAATCAAATTCCCACAAAATAAAGGGTTGTTTGAGATGAATATTTCGTCACCATAGAAATTTGATTTGTTAAATGGAATTGAATGTCACCCTCAAAACTTTGATCACAAGATGGAATGACAGCATAATTCTTTTAGCATCAGTAATGGGTTTTCTTTCTTACAAAAATAAAATTTAATACTTTTTTTAATTTATTTTAAGTATACTTTTTAAGCCATATGTACTTCTCGTAGTGATAGTTAAGCTGACAAGCATTTAGTTATTACAAAAGATTATTATAATATTATTTTCATTTATTTTTTATACTTTCCGCCTGTTGAAGAAACATTGCTGCTTAAATGTCAATACTGAAACCTTTTTCCAAACATATTTAATTATAACATTTTTTTTATTTGTATTATCAGCATTTTTTTCAAGGGCTGTGATGCCCTACGCTCGCTCTCACCACCGTGACTACCTCGGTTCACACGTTCGAGGTATGCAGAACCTAGGCATTTCAACGTCGCACTTTGCGCGATGCCATAGGAGATGACCTCTCTCTTCGGGCCCTGGTCAGTGCTATGACCAGTACGACACATCGTGGGACGCATGTCCCTCTTTATGTGAGGCAGTGGTGCTCAAGAAGGAGACGACGGGACGGGCGAAGGATGCACTTGCCAATCTTGGCATCCACCGTAAGAGACCGAGTCGCGGAAGGGCGACTGCCGCCTTCCGTCCTAATTGGGCAGAAGGCTATCAGCTTGGATAAGCACCTACTCACTTGGTCGAGAGGGAGCATCGTGAGATTTCTGAGGGTATCTGCCAGTCCGCGAGTCCGACATAGCCCATTCAAGTCCCAATCGGGCCGGTATCCGTTATAGTATTTAAGTACGTTTCTAATAGTTACAAATTATTATATTAAAAGAAAAACAATTAATATGACTTCTAAAATAAAAAGTCTTTAAATAATAGCTTTTGCTGCTAAATGTTTGAAGGTAAAAAAAGTAGAAGTACAAAGTAATTTCTAAATGCTTGTACACAACACGACAGACTTAATTTACCTTGTTTTTCACTACTATTCGTGAAAAACAAATTAAAATCCGTCGTGTACTCTATAGTAATTCACGATGAAAGTATATTATGTTTCATACGTGTAAATTTAATTAGAACATTTTAAGCGGCGAAGCGACGAGCGATCTCTATCTATTAATAAAATACACATATACATATGTATATATATACATACATATACGAGTATGTGTATTTTATTAAAGTCACGCTTTATACCTAGCGGGGTAGTCAGAGTGAACGAAGCGCTATACTCTGCGGTCTCTGCATACCTCTTTCACCTCGTCCACTCTGATTAACCTCTTCATACATGCCCCTTGGTCTCATGCTTTTTACGTGACCTTCATCCAGTATCTTCGACACTGTGTTTTCAAAGGACAACCGATGTTTCCCCTCAACACTCTTTCCAAATATGAACCAATTTGGTTCAAACCACCTGAGCACGTTTTTTTTTATTCTCATTGAGACATCCTCGCTGCTACCTACCATTTTGCTTCTGCAATACCCACGTTTCACTGCCATATAACAGCGTCGGCAGTAGAACTGCATTGTGTACGGCCAAAAGTGGTAGCTGCATGTTGGCGTTCTGCCGTCTCAACAATACAACTAAAGCACCGTTCATTTTGTTTTTGTGGTAGCAATACGCCTTTATACATGTTTAATCTCCATTTGTATGTTTAATCTCTACTGTACGTATTCATAAAATAAGAAAGTGATATTATTTATTATATTTTTATACATAAGATATATTTTAATATGAATAATTGTATAATTGTATAATTGTAAATGACTATATAAAAAAAGTCTCGATGAGTTTTTTGCGCTGGTTCTTCTGAGTTCTTAGGCATTGACTTTAGTGAACCGGTGGTAATGTATTTGACGTTCAAAAATTGAATCATGTATTCTTACTTTGAAATTATTTGAATTTAATATGTTATGGTGTAATTGTATGACATTGTAATAAGTAATTCCAAATATTTCTGCAATAGAGTACACTGGACGTACATATATTATTCGCTGATGCAGCTTTGCCCTAAAATCCAATATTGAGTAGTAAGTTGAAAATTGTAACCTCAGCTGCTTTTAGCTCTGCGTAATTATACTCCAAAACAATGGTCAAAATAACCATGTATTTACTACAACAAACCTAATGTATAATACATCTCTTCTCTCTACACTATGCATAATTAAATTTATTGTTTATTACTATGATTTAATATATTGATTACGTACAAAGATATAATTTGGCAATAAATACGAATGATTATACTTACTGTAGGTATATAAGGACATGCCATGATCAATTTAATTGTTCAAATTACGTGTAATGTGGGAACAAACAATGGAAAGATTTACGGATACGATCATCTTTGAGATAAACGTATATATAGAGATACTACCCTCGTCAAACGTAGGATACCGCAATAATGGAGATTTCGGAAATCGTGTCAAATTCAACCACCCTTTGTCCTTTCCTCCCAGTTGCTCTAAGTGTCTGTCATTCTTCATAGCAAGAAAAGGAAGATTCATTCTGCATGTGCGACAGGTATATTAAATATTTGATTTTTTTATATAAAATTTATGGCTTCTATTTTGTTTTAATACTTTATATATATATATATATATATATATATATATATATATATATATATATATATATATATATATATATATATATATATATATATATATATATATATATATATATATATATATATATATATATATATATATATATATATATATATATATATATATATATATATATATATATATATATATATATATATATATATATATATATATATATATATATATATATATATATATATACTTTTATATATATATATATATATATATATCTTCTTCTTCCACTTAGCATTATCCCGGCCTATTGCCAGGGTCTGCTTTCCTACTTAGTCTACTCCACTTTGCACGGTCTTGAGCATCCTCAGTGGTTAGTCCATTGGCTGTCATGTCCTGCGTCACGACGTCCAGCCATCGCTTCCTTGGGCGTCCGGGGGGTCTTACTCCAGGGACAGACATATCAAGACATTTTCTTCCGACGTAGTTCTTAGGCCGGCGCAAAACGTGGCCATACCATCTCAGACGACGCTCTTGGAGCTTATCCGCGACGTCACGGACCCCAAGACTACCTCGAATGATTGTGTTGCGTATGCGGTCAGCCCGAGTAACGCCACACATCCACCTCAGCATCTTCATCTCTGTTACGTGAAGCTCCTGAGTGTGCCGAGATAATGCTGGCCAACATTCGCTGCCGTATAGAAGAACTGGTCGGATCATGCTCTTGTATATCAGCCCCTTGAGTTTGGGCGGTATTCTGCGATCGCAGACAACACCAGTGACCTCCCGCCATTTGGCCCAAGCAGCGCTAACCCGGGCGTGGACATCGTAGTCGATGCCTCCGGGCTCGTGCATAATGGATCCAAGGTACCTGAATTTCTCCGACATAACGGCTGGCTCAGGCCCGATGTGGATGGTGCTCGAGTCTGGGTTATATATATATATATATATATATATATATATATATATATATATATATATATATATATATATATATATATATATATATATATATATATATATATATATATATATATATATATATATATATATATATATATATATATATATATATATATATATATATATTTCTTGAGATATGATATGGTGTTTTATTACGTCATAAGAGTGTATTTGTACGTCATTAGCTTAAGCAAAATATAGTTAGTCCAAAAAAGTTTCCCATTAAAGCTCTCATACCTCTCATTGCACACCTGTGAACCAATGATCAATATTTAACATAAGGAGTTTTCTTACAATAAATTAAGATGTTATTTACATGCTTATAAGAAACTTATGTTTGGATTTCGCAACTTAGTCCACTGGCCTTTATGATTTATTGTAATTATCATCTTATCTCTTAGAATTCCAGATGAAATGTTCTGACTCTTTGACTATTATGTTATGGAAACTTACTCATCACGCTGAACAATTTTTCCTGGGGCTATTTGATTATTTCTTATAGTTTAGCTGATCTATTGTAGATCATTATGAGGTGTATGGTATTGTAGTCTTGAAAATTAATTACACCATATTTCCATCCCAGGCCCGATAACAGTTTAATAATATACGTACAAGCATTCGGTTAAAACTATTCGGTCCCGTACCTTAAAAGGAAAAAACGAAACTCTTTTAAGATAGCTTTGTTGTTTGTCCCTCTGTCTGTCTGTCAGTCTGCCAAGACCATTTTTATTAATTTATGTTAAGGATTCAAGGTGAAATGAATATCAAATATCAAAGTCGATAACCTCTTGGAGCACGGGAAATCAAACTTCTGAGTCAACTGTTGTATAAATATCACCACGTAATCAAAACCTAAATCGTACTTCCTCGTGACTCGTTATATTTTACAGTACAGACAAAGAAAAATATCCGAAACTTGCAAATTTATAGATATATCCTAGGAAAAAACTATAACAAACTTATGCTGGAGTTCATTTCATACAAAATGAGTGTATACTATTGTAAATTTAAGTTTGTCGACTTCTTTTACTCGTACTTCATCGACATATGAAATTTCACAATAAATGAAAACTTACAGTATATATAAGGAAGACAATCTCAAAATTAATAATTTATGTTTAACACAGAAAGAAATATATATCTGTAGTTCATTTTATACAAAATGAATGGATAATAATAATAATATTTACCGTAAAAAATTTCAGTACATAATTAATAACAAATAAAATCGATAAAAACGACGAATACCTACAATCACGAAATAGAACGGAACCCTCAGTGCACAAGTACTACTAGCACTTGACCGATATATTTTTATTATAGTATAAATAGGCCATTTTATTTAGATTACTATGTATGTACACACAAAACTTGCTCGTAGTAAAAAGTTAAAAACTAGTCAGTATAATATTTTATTAGGGTCTCTAAAATTTATTTAAAATTTAGGGTCTTTTGGTTCTAAAACTCTTGAATGAAATGAAATGAATTTAGGACTGCCCTCTATATATTGAAACACTCACAGCTTTGCATCCTATAAACGTGCCTCATAAAGTTATTAAAAATTGCAAAGTAAAATATAACAATAGATTCTGCCGATAAAACCAGTGAACCGTAAAACAATGCGAAATATTTATAATAATAAGCATCGAACGGAGCATTGTCGAATATATTTTACCTATTTCGTAATATAAATGCTACACAATATAAATACGACGCGCTTTAGCACCCACATCCACTATTGGAATTTTCAGAGGGCAACGTTTATTTGTATGTACCATGTATACTTTCTTAGAGAGAATTAACAAGAATTGCTATTGAGGAAACTTGTATATTTTAAACTTGAATTCAAGTATGATTTTTTTTTAGTTTCACGCTGCATTTACAGACACAGTATACAGAGAGAACGTAGTGTTAAGACACTCCGTTCTTTTTTGTTGACGTCATAATGACGCAGTGGCACCAGTATCGGATTGTAAGCGCGACGGTTTTTGGTCCGATCTTCACTCGTAATTAATTTTTGATTTCCTGGGTTTAGTAAGAAGACAAACCGGGACTTTGAGTTCCACATAATGTCCCGAATTGGGCGGAGTATGAATAAAAGTTGTAATAATAAAAAATATATTCAATATTTCATGTTACAAATAAACATATTACTAATAATTATATATATTTTTAGTAACGTAACTTCACATTAACAGGTACGATCATCCTCGATATATTTCTTTGACACAGTACCTTCGTCAAAACCACAATCATGGCTGGCGGTTTTGAAATTCTTGTCGATCCCCGAATATCTGGTATTTCTATTCGAATTCACTTTGAAGCGCCTATCATTTTAAACTATACCTTTATACTAATTACACAGATAATATCAAAGAAACATTTAAGGTTTAAACCGTAGTTACCTAACGAATACTGAATTATTTTTATCATAACATAGTTTTATTTACAGGTATTGGGTAGAATGCAAAACATTGAAACTGCACAAAATTTCGTTCCGTGCTATCCAAAATGCCTATGCTTTAGTAATATTTCCTAATAGAAACAACATTCATTAATTACTCTTAACTGATTGATAATTGACCACCTGTTACTAAACTCATTGACGAAATAAAAACAATCCACATATACGGATGTAACGTTTAAAAATATTTTACGATTTTAATTAATTTTGTAGCAAAATAGTACAATTAAAAATTATTGAAATTACTTTGTAAATGAAGGAATTCTTACTAATTAACTAGACATATTTACTGTTATATAATATATACGAATATTTTAATTTTCTGATATTTTATGGTGAACATATTTCAAAAGATATGCAATAATTATAAAATCATGCAGGTGGGTGTAATAATGATGCTAATGAGAGGATAACGTCCGTTATGTTCATATTCAAGAGATAATAACTTGCACCATAGTTCATAAAAGTTTTATTCTAAAAGATCAAATTTATGGACGATGAAAGTCAAGGATAAAGAAAATCCGTAGTGAAGAACTTATTATTATTTTGTAAGATATCTGCTTAACTTCCACTTTATCAAAGTAAAAAAACCGTACATAAGTGTTTTTAATGCAACGAAATAGTAAGTTAGTTTTAGTTAACAAAGATAATAAGAAAAATAACAAGTTATTTGCTAAATATTTTAGCAGAATAGGTTCTAAACAATGTGAAAACTAGCGAAATTATTATTCTATATATTATTTAGCTATACAGCCAAAAAAATATCTGTCATGTGCGAGTAATATTTGGGTTCCGTACTAATTTCATGATTGTAGGTCAACGGAAAGTACAACTTATAAAATGTAACAAACTTAAATTGGCAGGCGTATGTACTAATTTTGTATGAAATAAACGACACATATTTTTGTAGGTAATGGTTTTTTTCTGTGATAGAAAATTAACGATTTTCCGATTTATCCTTTGTTTATACTGTATGTTCTCAGTTTTTGTCAAATTTCATGTTTCTAGAAGATGAATGCACTTATTTTGTATGAAATGAACTACAAATTTAACTTTATAATGGTTTTTTTTTTCTAATATAATATAGAAGCCGTGTTCAATATAACAATATGCGGAGGGCGGTGCCAGGCAGCGGTGCGTCGGCCATGTTTGCGGATGCAAGCATCGATGACATTTTTGCGTGGGGCATTAGCGTCTATCATAAATAGCAGCACTAACTAGTACTAGCAGTATTACTAACTCACAAGCAGTACTAAGACCCTCCTTAGCAGATTGCCATGTAAAATGGAGAGCCCCCTTACAAATAATGGAATGATGTACATTCCAATAACAAATGAAAAATAATATAGAAATAAATGAATATATTTAAAAAAAATTACTACCATAGATAGAGCAACTTTTCAATTTCTCGCCAGCTCTTCTCAGCAGAATTGCCTTCTGAGTTGTTGGCTTCTAGTAGGACTGAAAATTATGTAATTTGACGATTTAAAGTGCTTGTAGTAGCTTGCTTTGCTTGTAAAAATGTAATGTATAGAATATTTTAATTTTATTTTGAAACAGGTTAATTAATATAATTTAGTACTAACAGCTATTTTGTAATTTAAAGATCAAGTCTGAAATAAAATGATTATTATTATTATTAATTTCCAATTTCGTTCTTTTACCTTTGTTTGTACTATAAGTTCTAACAAATATCATAATTGACCTAGTCAATGGAAAGTAGCGTTTATGTCTTGATTACGTGGCGAATACATAAACGCCAGTATCGGTTGATTGCATTGTCTTAGGAGTTTGATTTTTTCTGTGCTCTGACCATAGTATATCTACGGATATTTGATATTTATAATTTCAGCTTATAGCCAACACATAATGTGGAGAAAAAAATCTTGACAGACCGACAGCTACACTAACACTACAAACACACAAACTACTAAACACAGATTAAACAACAAAGTGATCTTACAAGGTTTTGTTTTTGCATTATGACGAACGGAACCCAATTTATCGAAAAACCCTCTATTTCTGTAATTGATACGTATATTTTTTTGTAACATTTAATCACGCGTAAGTAGTTTAGATAATACTTTTTTTTATTGGATAAGATATCCCTAAGGAGGTCCCATATAAATTTGTATTAAGAAATTGTAACCACAAGGGTAAAGTTAACTGGGATGATTGATTATTCACTTATTGATTTTATTGTATATATGTCCACGCATAGCTTTTTATAGTTTAATATTTTTATTAGATTGGATATACTTTCTATATATACAATTATTGGTAATATATATATATATATATATATATATATATATATATAGTCATAGTAATATATATATATAGTCATGGATTACAATAAAGATAAAAATCCACGATAGGATGATTTTAGTCACATTTTTTTTTAAATAAATCTTTGTACCAAAGTGGCTACGCTGAAATACAAGAAACTTTATTACTTGTTGTTTTTTTTAAGCGTCACGCTGTATCCCGCAAATATCAGGGTAACTGTTGTCTGCTTTCCGCTTTTCGCCTTTCGTGGCGTTGCGTGTTGAGTGGCGGAACTCAACGTAGCGCTTAAAAAATGTTTGAGGCCAATAATTGAAAATATCAGTCAACATATTGAAATTTTTCTATGAACTAATTTTTTTGTTTAAAATTAAGGATAATGCCTCTAAAATTAAATAAATTAATGGTAACGTTTTTTAACTTATCATTAAGCGTATATGTACGTAATAGATGCCTGTATAACGTATTACGTTACGCTAGCTATTTCTTACTATCCTTCTACAAATTTATTCAGATATGCAACTAATAATAGTAATATGGAAGTTTAGTTAGAGTTACCAAAGCTATGCATCAGTAGCGGTGATTTAAATATCAGATTAGTTTTAGATAATGGAAACTTGCGCTATATGTTCTAATTTAGAACAATTTCAAAGGAAAACATATAATATTTTACCTATCGTTTAGTGTCCGCTTGATATATTATGAATATCCCATAATACGAATACATTCAACAAGTACAGTGGATTGCATAGAAACGATCAACGTGTTAATATTGATTATAAGCCTTCCCTCATAAATTGACTAAAAACACAAAAATATTTTCTTATTTCGAACTTAAGTTCGTCATTTCTTACAAAAATCTCTTTAAGTTTTTAATTTAATATTACTATAAATGTTATGTGTGACTTCCAGTTTTTAATAGGGATATATATTATATTTGCCGGTAATAGTGGTATATACCGTTAATAATATTTAAAGTAAAGTAAATGGATTTTGACGTTAAAAGAATGTATTACGTCTTCTTATTTTCAATAAAATACCTTATTAAATAAATAACTTACTTCATCTAATGATTTACTATATTATTTGATGAATACAGATTTAATTTCCATAAAGTACCTAAGCATAGCTCTATCTAAATGGAAGACTTGTATGATTAATACAATTTACATACATATTCACATACCTATGTATGTTTCAAAACAAGATGTCAAAGAGATCCAACTAAGACAATGGATATAAATACTATTATACTATTGGACTTCAAAGTGAAACATTAAAATTACATATTAATAAGAGAATTTGTTATACCACGAAAGTTTTATAGTTTTACACGAAATATATATATATATATATATATATATATATATATATATATATATATATATATATATATATATATATATATATATATATATTCTAGGAAATATGTCGCTACTTTCTTTCTAGTGAAACTGGGCTTGTGGGCTTCGCTCCCTGGTCGATTCGTTTATCAAATCATCCATAACTAGGTATCTAACACGTACGCATTTAGCTAAGTAGATACTTTGAGTGCTAAGGTTGAATAAAAAAACAAATGTAGGTCAGACCAAAGTCAAATAATTGTGAAAAATATTTTTACATAAAAAATGACAACGCACTAAAATGTAAGCTCTTTAACGTAAGCTCTTTAAAAGGTTATGTGGACAGTTGGTTTGCGCTGTAAAAAATATTCGTATACCTTTTTTAAAAGCCTCAAAAGACTAGGTACTCGTAAAAATATTATTGTGAAATTCTATTTCGCTGCTGTTTCCCTAACATTTTGCGCTAACATATATGCGTATTCGAGATACAGTAAGAGCAATGATCTCCAAATAGCTAATAAAGGGGTCCTAGGCGTATAAATTCAAACTACTGATGCTAAACACCTGCTTTATTACCCGTATTTCATTATTTATAAATTTTCCTTTATAGTACAGTAGGTAAAGAGATGTACTCATGAGGCGTCGGGTCCAGTGTGCTTTCCTTCAGGAAACGCGCTGGAAGGGCAATAAGTCTCGTAACATCGGACAGGGTTACCAGCTCATATACACTGGGTCTCCTTCCGGTAAAACTGGTGTAGCAGTAGTTTTATCTGAAGAGCTACGGAATGGTCTCCTCGAAGTTGACCGACGCAGTGACCGCCTGATGCGGGTGAAGGTACTGGTTGAGGGGGCTATCGCCAACTTAATTAGTGCATACGCTCCCCAGGCTGGTTGTAACGGGGCCGAAAAGGAGTCATTCTGGGAGCAATATGAAGAGGTTCTACTCGCTATACCATCTACCGAGGTGATCATAGTTGGGGGAGACCTTAACGGTCACGTGGGTAAGGCTGCGGATACGTATGAACGTGTCCACGGTGGTTTTGGTCACGGTCGCCGCAATATAGAGGGCGAAAATATCCTAAGAACCTGTATTGCATCTGATCTGGCCATCGTGAATACGTTCTTCCAAAAGAGTCCGCAGCATCTTATTACGTATGCTAGTGGACTCCATTCAACCCAAATAGATTACCTATTGACCAGGCGGTGTCATGTTGGCAAGGTAACTAACTGTAAAGTCATTCCTGGCGAAAGCCTCACGGCCCAACATCGTCTTCTTGTCATGGATTATGTTGTTACCCCGCTAAAGAAATTAGCCGAGACGCGTAAGTCTAAGATCAAGTGGTGGTTGCTGAATGGACCGATGCAGACCGACTTTCTGGCAGAGGTTAACAGTCAAAATTTATCAACTAACACCGAAACTGCTCAGGATGCTTGGGATCGAGCTCAGTCAGCAATCATTACGGCTGGTAAGCATGTTCTTGGCGTTTCTAAGGGAGGACGTATTATGGACAGGGAGACATGGTGGTGGAATGACAAGGTACAAGAGGTGATTCATGATAAGAAGACTGCATTTAAGGAGTGGCAGCGTTCCAACTCTCCTGAAGACAGGCTGGAGTACATAGCAGCAAAACGTGCCAGCAAAAGAGCTGTAGCCAGAGCCCGCAGTGAAAGTTTATTACCTCTATATGATAAACTTGAAACTGTGGAGGGGCAGAAGCTCATCTACAAATTGGCACGTGCTCGGGATAAAGCGACGCAAGATATCACAAAATGTCTTTGCGTCAGAGATTCCCAGGGCAAGCTGCTCTGTAGTCATGCTTCTGTGAAGGAGAGGTGGAGAAGTTACTTCTTGGAGCTGCTGAATACTCAGCACCCGGGTAGTATTCCGTCTGAACCACCTCCTAACCTGGGACTTATTGCTCCAATAACCCTTGATGAAACTCGAAATTGTCTTCGACGCATGAAGAACGGCAAGGCGGTGGGACCTGATGATATCCCGATCGAAGCGTGGAAATCATTGGGCTCTCGTGGTGTGCTCATGCTTACTGATCTTTTTAACCGCATTTTGAACACTGGGACGATGCCACATCAATGGCGGCACAGTTTTATTACCCCTATTTACAAAGGAAGGGGCAGTGTTCAAGATTGCGGTAGTTATAGGGGCATTAAGATTATGAGTCACACCATGAAGCTCTTCGAGCGTGTGATCGCCCTCAGGCTCCGCCGAGACTGTACTGTCTCTGAGTGTCAATATGGATTTCAGCCAGGACCAGGCACTACGGACGCCATTTTTGCCCTCAGAATTTTGATGGAGGCACACAGGGAAAAGAGGAGAGCTCTGCATGTGGCATTTTTAGACCTGCAGAAGGCCTTTGACTGTGTGCCACGTCAGTGTATCTGGTGGGCACTGCAATCCAAAGGGATCCCTGAATCCTATGTTGCTATTATCAGAGACATGTACAACGACTCTGTTTCTACAGTTAGGACCGCTGTTGGCGATACCAAACCCTTCCCAATTACAGTAGGGGTTCACCAAGGCTCAGCTCTTAGTCCACTTTTGTTTAATGTAGTGCTAGATACTGTCACGGCTCACATCCAGGACCAGCCTCCATGGCTGATGATGTATGCCGATGACATAGTACTCATTGACGAGAACCGACTGATGCTGGAGCGTAAAGTGAATGCCTGGAAGGGTGCGCTTGAGAACGGTGGTCTTAAACTGAATGTGTCAAAGACCGAGTACATGGCTTGCGGGAACCCAGACTCGAGCACCATCCACATCGGGCCTGAGCCAGCCGTTAAGTCGGAGAAGTTCAGGTACCTTGGATCCATTATGCACGAGTCCGGAGGCATCGACTACGATGTCCACGCCCGGGTTAGCGCTGCTTGGGCCAAATGGCGGGAGGTCACTGGTGTGGTCTGCGATCGCAGAATACCGCCCAAACTCAAGGGGCTGATATACAAGAGCATGATCCGACCAGTTCTTCTATACGGCAGCGAATGTTGGCCAGCATTATCTCGGCACACTCAGGAGCTTCACGTAACGGAGATGAAGATGCTGAGGTGGATGTGTGGCGTTACTCGGGCTGACCGCATACGTAACACATTCATTCGAGGTAGTCTTGGGGTCCGTGACGTAGCGGATAAGCTCCAAGAGCGTCGTCTGAGATGGTATGGCCACGTTTTGCGCCGGCCTAAGAACTACGTCGGAAGAAAATGCCTTGATATGTCTGTCCCTGGAGTAAGACCCCCCGGACGCCCAAGGAAGCGATGGCTGGACGTCGTGACGCACGACATGAGAGCCAATGGACTAACCACTGAGGATGCTCAAGACCGTGCAAAGTGGAGTAGACTAAGTAGGAAAGCAGACCCTGGCAATAGGCCGGGATAATGCTAAGTGGAAGAAGAAGAGTACAGTAGGTAAATCTTCTTTTGTTTTTGCATCTTTCATAATATAAAATAAATTTACTAATAAGTCTTCCCTTCGGATTTTCAAATTGTCGCATAGCTAAAACTAGTTTCCGACTGAAACTGCTTCGGTCTCAGTTTCGGCCGAAACTGAAAGCGAAATTTTCTTAGAAGGATCATGTTCTAAGGGGAAAAATTAAGAAAACATTATTTTAATAATGTTTTGTCAGTCAGTTTTAATATTTGCCTTTAACTTTAAGATAAATTGTTTGCTATACCAGATGATCCAGTGCTTATTGCATCATCAGACGCATTCTGATTCTGATTGCAGGTATTGGTCACTATTCCAAAAGATGGGTGTGAAAATAATGATCTAAGCCTAAATGCAAGTAAGACAAAGGTTTTGGTATTCGAAAGAGACGAAGAAAGGACTGAATGCAAGATTTTGGTAAATGGAAACCTAATAGAACAAGTGAATGAAATAGTATACCTGGGAAGTATGTTACGAGTAAGTAGAAATGGAAGCTACGAAATGGATGTGGAAAGGCGTATTGCTTGCGGTAACAGAATTAACAGTGCCTTAGCTGCATTGTTGAGACGGCGAAACGTCAGTGTAGCTGCACGGTTGGCTGTACACAATGCAGTTCTTACAAAATATATATTAAGTAAAAGTGAGTGGTAAGAGAGGTAAGGGGAGACCTCAGTTGACCTTCGAAAACACAGTGTTGAAGATACTGGAGGAAGGTCACGTGGTGCATACCAATTTTGCCTCAGGCTTTTTGCGCCTTTTTGCCTTTGACCGCAGCGTTTGGCGCTCTGTTCTCTCTGACTAAGAATAAAACGTGAAGTTATATAGTATGTATGTAAATTGTTACCTAATATCACAATTGTTATAGGTAGGTATTTAACATTGAAGTGATAAAGAAAACCTATAAAATGGATGGATACCTTTGTAATTACCCACTCATTTCAAATCGAATCAGAAACAGTTTATTACCGTTTTACACAAAAGAATACAAAAAATAAAACTTTAAAATAATAATAATAATTGAAAAAAACGAGAAACGGTAAAACGAGTGTGGCTCAGCGAATGCTATGAAAATTCGTCTCCAGCACTGTTATTCAGCCTCACCCTTATTCAAAAAAAAAAGTAAAAAGTACAGTACTAGTTTCAACTTTTTGGTAAATAGATAACATATACAATAATTAATATCAAATAACAAATCATATACACAATATTTTATCATAAAATATCGTATATATGTAAATTTGACCATGGAGTGGAGACTGCCTGACAAATATACCAAATTCAATAGATTTGTAATGAAAACCACTAAACAACTAAACGCAACGACGAAATCGAAATCAAAATTAACAAATATATAAATATATATATATATATATATATATATATATATATATATATATATATATATATATATATATATATATATATATATATATATATATATATATATATACACAAATACAATACAATACAAATATACTTATTGCACAACATAAATATATATACATTACATAAGAGCTAAAAAAGGACAGAAGTACAATAAGGCGGCCTTATCGCTAAAAGCGATGTCTTCCAGGCAACCTTTGGATGTTGGAGTTGTACAAACATGGGCGGTGCATTAAATATAACATATACATAAACATACAAATAAATATAAATAAAATATGAATAAATAAATAATACAAGCGTACAAAAATACTCATATACATACATACATTCATAATATACATATAAATAAGTTCAATACATACACACTATACATACAAATCATTAAAAATAATTATTATAATAACACAAAGGCAAAATTACTGGCTTAAATAGTAATTTTTAAGTATTTTTTTAAAAATTTGCAGGCTTTTTGCACGTCTAATTTTAAAAGGTAAGGAATTCCATAATCGGTCAGCTTTAATAGTAAAGGAATTAGAGAAAAAGGAAGAAGAATGAAGAGGAATTTCAAGCAAGAAGTTACTGTTGGAGCGTAAGGAACGTGAGTGGGTGTCATGAAGAAACTTAAATTGTTTCTTCAAGTATGGAGGAGTAGAAGGATTAAACAGCACTGAATAGAGAAGATTAAGTATGTGAGTATTCCTGCGAAGGCGAATGGGGAGCCACTTAAGCTTATTACGAAACTCGGAAATGTGTTCATATTTACGTACACCAAATATGAACCTGATGCAAAGATTTTGAAGCCGCTCAAGTTTATTCAAAAGCTCCTCTTTAATATCAAGATAACATATATCAGAATAATCAAGAATTGGTAAAAGGAGTGAGTTTGCCAGCACAATTTTGGTGGATATTGGTAGGAAATTGCGCAGTCTACGAAGGCACGAAGAAGCAACATAAATTTTTTTGCTTACTTCTTCTACTTGTGGTTCCCAAGATAAATGCTGATCCACAACCAACCCTAGATTCCTGACTGATTTACTAAATGGAATACAAGCTCCATTGATTGCTACAGATGTTATTTTACATTCATCAATTTTCCGCAATAATCTAGGACTGCCGATTACTACAGCTTGACTTTTGATAGGATTAATCATGAGCCCAAAATGTTTACTCCACGTTGAAATTTCTTCAAGGTCATTGTTTATCCTTTTGATGGTATTAGGAAAATCCGTGAGAGTACTTTGTGCGTAAATTTGTAAATCGTCAGCATACAGGTGGTAGTGGGAAGAAATTTTATGACAGATAGAATTAATAAAAATGGAAAATAAGAGAGGAGACAACACGCCACCTTGAGGAACGCCAGCAGTGATTGAGGACCATTCAGAATAGAATTCCTCAATTCGTATGCGCTGCCGGCGTCCGAACAAGTAAAAACGAAACAAATCAATCACCTCAGGAGATATATTAAGAGAAATAAGTATAGCAAGTAGTATGTCGAAATCAACATTGTTGAAAGCGTTACTGAAGTCTAATAATATCAGCACCGTCACCCTCCGATCATCCATACCCTGTCTGATGTCATCGGTGATCCTGACTAAAGCAGTAGTCGTACCATGACCTTGGCGAAAACCGGATTGTAAAGGTTTAAATAATTATATTTTGATAGGAACATGCTAAGTTGCTTGTGAACAAGACGTTCAAGCACTTTTGGTAGTAGCGGAAGAATGGAAATAGGACGATACTCAGAAAAAGTAGAAGGATTAGATTTTTTAGGTAGGGGAATAATTTGAGCATCTTTCCAGACCGACGGAAAGTCACCTTGGAGGATAGAGCGATTTAAAATGGATGTGATAATAGGAACCAAGAGGTCAATTATAGGAATGATCATTTTACGACTAATGCAGTCAGCACCAACTGCATCCGACTTAATAGCTATAATATTTCTCCTAACATCACATACAGTGAATTGAGTAAACTTAAAAGGAGGAACCTCAGGAGTTGATAAAGTGGAAAGATAACTTAAGGTGTTCAGTTTATTTGTACTATCAATTGTACAAAAAGAAGTGAAATGTTGATAAAGAGAGTTGATATTTATATTTTTGGGAAAAACAACATGTTTATTTTTACCAACTCCGAGGGTTTTGAGAAACTTCTAGACTTTGATTTATAGATATGGCATCGTTAACTATCTCTACAAACTCTGTTGCAACGATTTCGAGCTCTCACATATTTCTCTCTATTGGACTCATTTGTATTAGAGATATATTTAGATTTTGCAATATTTTTCTTGCTTTGTAGTTTTTTAATGTCCGCCGAAAGCCACGGTGCAAGTAGATGTTTCATTCTGACTGGTCGCACTGGTGCATGAATATCGTAGAGCTTGGTTAAGAGAGAATTGAAAATATTTACTTGCTCATCGACTGTACTTGCATCTTCAATAATAGACTAATCAATGTCATTAGCATCTTCACGTAAACGGTCCAAATCCATACCTCCAAAGTTGCGCTGGAGAAGAATTCTTGATTTAGCTTTAGGGGGTCTCACTTTGTAAGATATATAAAGATGATCATCATAAGAGAATGCTAGTGCAGGACACTGACCATGTCTCACTGCATGGTCAATGGAAGAAACTATCATTAGATCGAGAAGAGAAGGATTAGTATTTGAAAAGTGATGAGTTGGCGCTGTGGGTTATATATTTAAATTGCCAGAATTTATTAAAGTTTGCAGACGGGAAGCTCGATAATCTTTTTTAAGAAGGCAAGTGTTAAAATCCCCTATGATTAAAGTATGCTCATAAGAGGGTATTAATTGATCTACCAGGCTTTCAAATGACGAGAAATAATCAACTGTATGATTAGGACTATACAAAACTCCAAGAAGAAGTTTAGTATGATGTAAAACAACTTCAATGAAAAGGTGCTCAGCACATGCGTTGCCCTGTGTTAGTGATGTATTCACAACAGAAAAAGGAATATGAGCACGCAAGTAGATCGCAACACCTCCACCGACTCGTCCCATTCGATCATTACTAATCAATTGAAAACCCGGTAATGCGTAAGAGGTAGACTGTAAGCATGGTTTAAGCCATGATTCAGATATCAAAACTGCATGTATGTATTTACTAGTGAAAGTTGACAACAAATCCGGATAATGTGCAGGAATACTGTGAGCGTTGATATGGACTATGTTAAAATTTTTCGGAACATCCGAGAAATAGTAATCAAGATTTTCGCCGAGTGATGGAATGCTATGAAATCTTTCAATGCTGTCAATGCCTTCAGATCTGGAAGATAGGGATAGAAAGGAATCATTATTGCTATTATTAATTGCCATTATTTTGTGTATAAAATATGTATATAATATATGTATATATATATATATATATATATATATATATATATATATATATATATATATATATATATATATATATATATATATATATATATATATATATATATAAATAATAATAATAACAACGCGATCTAATATTGATTTGTACTTAAATTTTATATTTATTTCCTTAATTTTTCTTTTAAATTTCTTTTAAAAGTACTCGTAAAGTTTGAGAATGTACCGCGGTTCATTATAAGCGTGTTAATTTGCCAAAAGAGACAACTTTAAGTGTACTTGGTTATATTGATAATAATTATTGAATTGAACGTTGGAGCTCTAAACCCTTAATACATTATAGCACCAAATACCACTAATGCACTATAGTGAATTGTAAGTATCAAGTACCTAGCTAATGTTTGTTTACGTATAGCATAAGCGAATGAGTTAAAATAACCACAAAATATTTAGATAGTTATGTTAGACTTGGCTGTACTATAAAATCTATGTATGAATTTGTTATATTAAATTATTTCTCGATGTTTACTACATACTCTAATTCTTATACTATATTACACGATAAAATAACTTATATTTTAAGCCAACATTTGTAAGTTCTAGTTAGAAACGAATATCCACTACTGAAACATCTACTTTCCCTCATATGATTATAGCAACATTTTTCAAAAGCACCACAGCGTCGTAGTTATAATTATATCCTTTTTTCATGCACTCCAACTTTAATGGAGTTTTCAACAATAGTACCTACCTACTTGTGGTTTACTTTACTTAATTTAAGTTTTCGTTTATAAAGATAGCTTAGATACGCGCAGGGGTATTTATAATTTACACTTATATAGAAAATTAAAAATTACAGTAATATTGTTGTTAAAAAAAATATTTATTTATAAATGCACTTGCTATTTCGGAGAATTTATTAAGTGTGTAACGTTTGCGTTTTCAGTATCAGCATGAGCTACCAGCAGGGTGGGTAGAAAGCACTTTGTGTTAAAAATCTAATGAAATGAACTCCATATATAATTTGTAAAAGTTTTTTCCATGATAGACATACATTACAAATGCTTAGATAGTGTAAATTATTTTACTGTATATACAATATTACTGTAATTTTTAATTTTCTATATAAGTGAAAATTATAAATACCCCTGAGCGTATCTAAGCTATCTTTATAAACGAAAACTTAAATTAAGTGAAGTAAACCACAAGTAGGTGGGTACTATTGTTGAAAACTCCATTAAAGTTGGAGTGCATGAAAAAAGGATATAATTATAACTACGACATTGTGGCGCTTTTGAAAAATGTTGCTATAATCATATGAGGGAAAGTAGATGTTTCGGTAGTGGATATTCGTTTCTAACTAGAATTTACAAATTTTGGCTTAAAATATAAGTTATTTTGATCTCTTTAGTATTTATTATCTGTAGAATTAATACAGACATATATGTTACTTTATATAAAATGCAGAAAATAGTCGGATGTTATGTTACATTAATTATATCTATTGACAGAAACTGCTATACTTACTTCTAACATGCAATACCTAACCCACAATATATTTTTCCTAACCTAATATTTATAATGATAAATAAGTATATATCTAATGTGTAGTTAGATCGAAAATTAAGCTGACAGCAGTTTTTACGACACAAAGTTGCCTGAGAGCTGTTGAAAAAATTTAATCCACAATTTTTGCTTTCCAACTTTTCCTTCTTCACATATTTACGTTTACCTCTTCGTAGCCTTTTTACTAATTGAGGATTTAGTAGCCGCAAAGTACCGTATTTTTTAGTAACCCTCTTTGTTTTCTGGCTCTGGTGAAAATTAGAATCCTCTGTAAATAATTACAGTATTATGAAAAATAATGAATGTTCTGGGAAAGGAAACCTTTTTTTAAGTTGTTACTGAGATTAATATGTAAAATATATAATGATTTATTTTTACTTAAGCATTTTTGAGAGTTCCGTACATCAATATGAAAAACTAAACTCTTTTAGAATCACTTTGTTGTCCGTCTGTCTGTCTGTTAAGAGAACTTTTATTAAGATTGCGTGGAGATATCAAGCTGAAAATAATATAAATATTCAGGTCTATAGTCCATCGGAGAGCAGGAAAAAGGTTATGTTATTATTTATGAATAAACTAATAATATAAAATTTATGATAATATAATCACAGAATATTATTTAAGTGTTATTACAATATCGATATCTTAAAAAATATTATACTTAGGCATTTTAATTATACGTATGCCTATCCCTATTAAAAAGTTTGATAAGCCCGCATAATCTGTATATAATTTCTTTTTTCTATTCTATTTATATTCTTAAGGCGTCCTGTTGAGTAAAACTTTCACAATAGGAAACAGGAAATGGCCATAAAACCGCGTAAAACGAAACCACTATAAAAGTCTCTCATCCTACTTTAGAATTAATAACGACAGCAATCTTACTAGATGCTTACACATTTTTCCTACACTCGATTAAAGTACCTGATGTAATAGCTAAAGGAATTACTATATTATATTATGTTATATTATATTCATAATTTGAGTACCTACAATGACTAAAAAAAAAGTATAAATTTTTTTCATTTAGTAAACAAATTTACATGATTTTTTTAACTGGGACCTTGAATTGAACTTTCCATAAGGTATATCTTTTTGCGTCAATGGATAAATGGTCAATTAGAAATGTATTCGAACTATTATGAATGTGCAAATTTGTCTTGTTACTAGTACGTATATGATACATTAATTAATTTACATTAAATACAGATATGGTTACTTACAATTTGTATAAATTAAAACATTGCATTAATAAACAAATGGACTATTATAGGCATGATATGAATCACATTTTCATCAATCAAAACTACAACTTCAATGCAAATAAATTGCGCGAAAGAAATGTTTAAACTTTAATTTCCTACTGTGTTTTATTTGCTAAGCATCAGATATGTTAAATTAAAAATTACTGACGGGATGACAACGTTAAATATAAATTCCTGGTCCAAAAACAAGCGTGAAAATTACATTGTAAATTGTAACCTGCTTTAATAATAACAAGTGATTCCCCTGTGACTAACCAGTTTATTAAAGCGGAAAGGTTGTATTAGCGAGGCATCGCTGATCTTTGGGCATCAGTGAACACAGCTACGATTTAGCTTCAGTAGTAGACATGTCATAAATAAAAACGTCTGCAACTCACCTTCCTGTGATAAATTACTCCACAAATTTTACTGAAAATCAACTTTAAACTGCTTCAGCTTATAGATATCTGCTTTTCCCTAGATCCTCGTCTAAACCAAAACTTCTACATTATATGTCTTGCCGGTCTCTAAACTTTGGTGTTTAAGCATTAGGATATTCTAGTTTCCAGCTTAATGTCGACCAAGAAATTAATTCACATGTGAAGTATGACGGCTTATAGCCGTAAGTTGGGGACTGCGACATGTTAAAACATATATATGTGCTTGATGATATACTAAATATTTTTTTTTAAATTATGCTGTGTAATACATCAATATGTACCAGTATTGCAATCTTTTTAAACAGTAGCTAAACAAGTAAAATTTTCATATAATATTTCAATATTTCCTTTTTTGTATCTCTTTAGAGTTGAAAAAAAAATAAATGAATTTAAGAAAATCCGTTTATATTTATACTTTTAAATTAACCTATCCATAACCTGCCAATTTTTAAGATTCCGTGATTATTGAATGTACAACTATAAAAGATAAGAAAAACTACTACTAAACCGGTAAATCGGTAAATGATAATCAAGTGGCAAGGACCATAAACTCCAATCTAACGAAGTTCATCATATGTCATAGTATGTCATTCAGTTCATGTACTAGTATATTATAATTTATGTAAATTGTATATATATTTATTATTTAAATTTTATGTTATTATTAATGTTTATGCATATAAAGATTACAAAAAGTAAATAGTATTGATAACTGAAACTGAAAACATTTGTATACAAATTTTCAGTAATCTATTCTATGAATTGTATAGCCCGGTCTATTAAAAACCAAAAAATAAACCCCAAAAAGTACGTACTTATAAGTTAGTAAGTAGTACTTACATATATTAACAATTACTTGCGCTAAGATTGCCTATAATCACATGAATTGCTTATTCTGCCTTAGAAGGAAAACGTCGCTTGATAGGACTTATGACATCAAACAGATTCTGGAGGCTCAATGGATGCAATTAGTACAGGTGACAATGGACGGGACGGCAGACCATATTTAGCAGTATGCTATGCTATGCCTTTATTATTCATGATTGGAACAGTAAAATTACCGTAAATACCTTAAATAATCAAATTCACTTCTCGTTACTATTTTGACTAAAGTAGCCTTACAAAGATCCCAAAAACAAAGCGAAATTAAAGCTACGTACCCATTACTTTGACCAACGAAACGTTAAATGAAATGATTTGCTGTCAGCAGTCTGTATTCTCATTTGGCGACGACAACGTGGACTGAATAGGATACCGAGCAAATTCGTCTATTGAATGTTTTATTTCTTTTGATTACGTGTCCGGACAATTTCTAGAGTAATATGACTGCCAAGCCGCAGCTTGTAATTTGCAAAATATCTTTTTCGTTTATAATATGTTGTTTACGCAACAACTATCATAATTAACATTGTTATTTTGTAGGTATTTAATAAAATTTGTATATCTATAATACAAAATATTTTTAAATTATTCGACACAAGTTTTATTCTGAACCTGCGCCGCTTGGATACTTTCCAAGCAAATTAAGCCATGCGGACATGTCGAGCTACGTTGAAATTTTTATATTACAGTTTTGTTTCAAGGGATGCTAACAACAAAAATAAGGCACAAGTTCGAAATTTTTAAACAATAAATAAATATTTATAATATTCTCTTTGACAGAGAAACATGATATTTATTGATTGGATAGACCAAATACCTTAGCACGGTGCTCACCCCCAACGATTTAAGCCTTTATTGATTTGAAAGCAAGGATACATTTCAATTATACTTATTCTTCCTCTCTTTATTTATGGCCTTTTGAACGAGCCAGATGAGCTCAATTCACTTCGCCAAAAAATAAATGGTAAATATTATAAAAAACACGCCTTTAGTCCCTCAGGGCACAGAAACAAGTCAACACATATGTACCAAAGATACGAGGTTTTGCCAAAATTTTTCGAAATTCTAAACAAATACGGTACTTTCCTTTGACCTAGATTTATGAAATTTGACAAGTAGTAAGAATTTATAGTAGAAATATAGGGGATAATTCTAAAATTCATTTCATACATAATGAGTGCATACGACCGCAAATTTAAGTTTGTTAACTTTTATAAGTAGTTGTTGTATGTTCGGGGACCGCAAGTATCACTCGCACTTTTTTTGTAATTTCCTGTCTGAAACAGGGTAGAAAACAGAATGAATTACACTACATTATAGGTAGAGTTTAACGCATAAAATTAGCTTTCTTAATTGTCAGAGTATGATGAGCCTAATTATGGTAATATAGATAGATAATTATCTGTTCAATATTTCACAGAAATAAAGTATCAAAATTAAAAAAAAAACTCTTTACACAAAAGGTATTTCTAAAATTAACAAAGTTTCTTTTTTAATTTATAATTACGCTACTTATCATAATTATAATATAATCTTTAAAGTTCGTGCGTTACTTATCGTATATAATATTTAAAGTTTTACAATATTTTCCTTTTTTGTCAATTAACCAATGGTTTCCAGATCCCCCTAGAATAGAACTCTAGTTAAGCACATGCTGGTGGCTCACCTAGGTACCTTGTATCAAAGACAAGTGAAGAGCAAGTTAAATTAATACTGTGAGTACCTATATAAAGCCAAGATGTAGTTGAAACCTAATAACATTCACAACCCGAAACTTATTAGTATACCTACCGTGAACAGAGTCATGGCTTGCCAAAGCTTTGTTGCATATATGTGATTTACATGATTAGTGGTCGTACGGAAATTGCACATTATGCAAAATAGAATCGGCATCATAAGCGCAACGGCAAGAAATAATTCGGATAGAACTATTAATATTGAATATATGTTTAAGTACATGTTTCTGTACAAATCTGATGTCACTACAAATTTGATGGATAATAGTTATATCTATATATTGTTAACCGCCATTAATCTTGCATTCTGCTTGTTTACCAATTCACATAGTATGCCGCGGCTATCTACCTAATTTGTTACATTTATTACAATATAATTTTTTTCACATGCTTCATACCTTTCTTCATTCTTTCTCTTCTCTTTTCATATCTTTGCTTCAAACTACTTCTTTTATGTTTAATTCTTCTAAAACTTATCTCTGTTAGGTAAGCTATGAGTATACAGGAAATATTATTCAAAAATAAAAGTACTAATTCTACGTCGCCATAGCTTTCTTATTAGTTTGAAGTATGAAAAGAATACTTTTTCATATTATTAATCTGCTTTTAAGATGTTTTATGTGGATATAAGCTTGCTATTACAAAAATGTGTTAGGTCGTCAGCACTCATAAATGTGTCGTGTAATGTTATAGGCTATAACAGTTAGGAACACCTGTTCAAAATCCCAGGAAAAATTTTAACAAAATTTTGTACAGTTCGCGATTATATGCCGAGCTCGTACGCTGCCTACCCATGGTATATACGACTTGATAAATTACATCATATATTTCATTTTTCACCCTTTTCCATATTTTTGGAGTGGTCGTTTCAGGGATACTAATTTATCAATACTATAACGCAGAGACCTGACGCTATGTCTATTTACAAACTCTTATGACAGCACATTCCTACGCAACCGCTTAATAACAATAATTGTAATACACAACTGAAAAGATATTCTAAAATTATCCATTATACTAATCGTGTTAATGTATTTGTTTTTATTGAATTTAGTTTAATTACATGATAAAAACCTGACGAGTTAATAATCGTATAGTAATATTATTGCGTCTCATTTTCGTAAGAAGCTGTGCATTCTCATGCCTCCACCCCTGAGGGTCATGTTCTCTCTTTGTTATCTCAACTCGGCAAGGTTTGAAGTAGGCGTGTTTGTATTAGATAAGTAAAAAACTATTACCGTGGTTCTAACAGACTTACACATATTAAGTAATTGGTAGGTGTGAAACAAAATTCTTAAATACATAATAATCATTCTTCTATTTTAAATGGTGTTCATCTTCTATCTGCTTTCGGTCTAAATCGCGAAAGTAGAATTACTTTAAATAGAATCGTTTTCTTTGGTCGATTACAGACTTGAGGCTATCTGTTGAACCACTAGTAGTTAATGAATACAAGGGCTAAGACAAACAATTAAAAACAGATCCAATTGTATGAAGAAATTTGCT
Organism: Dione juno; assembly: GCA_037127375.1. NCBI lineage: Eukaryota > Metazoa > Arthropoda > Insecta > Lepidoptera > Nymphalidae > Dione > Dione juno. The sequence goes on along the minus strand of JAXRJS010000043.1, from coordinate 470,788 downwards.
TCTTAACTTACTACGCTGCACCTGGAACATCATGTAATTACGTAAATTGGATATATAACTTGATGTACAAATACGCATTCAGCGCATCCTGTACAGGAACAAAACCAATCCAGCAGTAGTTCCATGCAGTAGTAATATTAAAAAGGACAACTGTTCGTAAAAATTCTTGAAGTGAGATGCATAAAAAAATCATAAAAGTCATACGTTCCGAATGTACAGCACCTATTTGGCTTAAATACAATCAAGCAAGCTCCTTTGTCATGAAAAGCATTTTTTTATAATTTTCGATTACAGAACATAAAATAATTTTGTCTAATTTGTTAGTTTATTGTAATTTTTATAAAATATATAGAAAAGTTCCGATTCTATAAGATTTTTTTTTAAATCTCTACATCCAAATATGTTACTTGTAAGCATAAAGATGAAGGTACTATTAATTCATAACCAAGAAACAAAAAAGAATGTTGATTTTCGACGTGTTTTTAAAACCATGTTTTTAATAAAAATCTTAATATATTTTAACAGAATTTTAAATAATAACAATATGTTTCTTTATAATTTTATTTTATCATGAAACATTCTTGGGTTGCAAGTGATGAAGTGTACTGAGTTGAGAAATTTAATATTTTTCGGGACTTACATACTAAAAAATATTTTAAAATCTCAAACCTACGTAGTAGTAACAAAGCAAAAATATTTCTTTCCTTTTTATTACGTATAATATTATAATAGTTTAAGGCACTGTCTTTGAAATTCTTCTGTTTTGCTACTGTTGCGCCACCTTAATTTGCTACCTTACATCGGAAACTTATTACTGAGTTACAATCTCATTACTAAGTAATAAGTTGGAAGTCCATGGTTTTACACTCCATAATTCTTAACTATCTGTGAAACGTCAACGTCAAAAAATTTATTGTGACATTATTTAGGGATTTGGCTTTTTTTCCGTACAACATCGATTTTTTTATTAATCGATTCAAATACCAATACATAAATTATCCTGTGTGTGTCAGCTAATATGTCATTTTTTTTATTTAGCTAATAAAAATAGACTAAAATAAAAAAAATCATCTTTCTTGTCATTTTTAACAGGCATGGTGAAAAATACAAAAGTGATACAAGCAAATAATAAAATAAAAAATCTTAAAAATAGTTTTATTATTCTAATATTTCATTACTTTGTTAAGCATTTTTTATGATACCATGATAACTCATAAAAAGTAATATTTTACAATTTATTTTCTTCTATATAAATCATTTGTAATAACTTAGTAATGACTTATTTAGGTATTAAATCTAATTTATTATATTATAAAAAATAAAAAAGTACTTTTATGTTAAGTTTTTAAGTAATCTTTATAAAAGTATCATGTTTAAGGGATGTGGGATAAATAGAATTTGGAAAATATATAAAAATGTTATTTTAAAAATACGTATCCTATATCATCATTATGATTTTGTTTTTGAATGTCAATAAAAAGTAAAATATCGACTAATTTGTTTCTGGATTATCAAATCGAGAATCGTGTTATATTGACATTTGACATATTTATTGGACACTAAACTTTATTCTAATTTTGGAAATAGATTGTATATATTAAATGAATTTACTATTTAAGAGTTTTGTATTTAACGAGTGTTAATTGCTTGTAATGTGGAATGAACTACAGTCATCACCTCCTTTTTTCATATTATATAAGAAACAAAATAAACATCATCATATATGTATTACTGATTATGTCAAAATATGGGAACTTTATTTATCAGAGGAAGAATTATTACATTGTCTAAAGGTAGTACTTATGATATGACATTACGTGGAACTTGTATTTTTAACAAAAAAGAACATTAATTTTCAAGTAATATTTATTACTAGCATTCTTTAACTATCAATAGTAGTACTAAACTTATTTTGACACTAAAACTATATAAATAATAATTAATATTGTTTTACAAAAGTAGTAATAAGATAAGATAATTTATCATTTAATGGAACAACTTTATACCCGGACATGCCTTTTTCAGGAAAGTAACATTACTTTAGAAATGGAGGAAGATGAACTTTTACAAAATGCTGTACATTTGCTAACTCATCCAAAAGACCTGAAAAGAGTGATTATTACACATGATGGAGTGTGTCTTATTGTATCTTTGACCTTATTTCATGAATTTCCTTTCAAATTAAAGCTAAATCTTACAGAAAGTTCGAAAGAGTTGGTAAGATGTTATATTTATCATATTTTAAAAAAATATATATTTATTAAACAAATGACAAACAATATGACCTACTAACACAAGTGGTTAATATTTGCTAATAATATTTTTTATTTTATATGATTACTCTAGTTCTTCCACCAACTTGTACAACCAGCTTTAAGAACAATTCAGGATTTAAAATGTAGTGAAAATGAGTTGCGTGAATTATTAAAGAAGAAAGATGAAGAAATTGATGAATATAAGTCTCAGGGTGGGAAAATTAGATACAGTAAGTGTAAATATTTATTTATTTATAATATATTATTTACACAGAAGCAGAATTTTAATTAGTATAATTAGAACACTCAGTATTAAATTAAAGCAACACCTGGATTCTTAAAATAGTTACTTATAAGAATCTTAACATGTCACATTTGACACGTCTTTATGATGCTTGTTTATAGCAAAGGTTGTTATTATCTTATAAGATTTGTTCTTATTTGTGAAATAAATTATGAAAAAAATTGTACCATGTGATTGTCTATAATCTACTATAATAATTGAAAAACATCATCTAGGTAATTTAATGTTTATTTCAGCTGCATTACCAAAATACAATGATGAAATACACATGAAGAAACATGCTGAGTATAGTAAAAACTTTGTAATGCAAGAAATACCAAGTGCTCTTCTTCAAAAACATGTAGTCATGTCTTCCGTACATGTATCCCGAGAAAATAATATCATGTGAGTATTTAAAAATTAATTCAATGATTTTTTCTCTGGTTAAAATAGGTAAAGAGGGTCAGTAGCTGACTGTTGATGCAATGGTAGCAAGTTTGAAAATTGATCACGAGTTGAAGGAATGGATTATTTTTAATTGGTTCCTAATATGTGGAAAACAATGGAATGTCTTGACAAACATGTGGTGTTCTGTGACTCCACATGCAATGTTTTCGAATCAAGCAGAAAGTAAAGTGAAGTGCACTACTACTGTCACACATTCTTCAATGGTTTACCGCTAATAATTTTATATTGAACGCGAAAAAAAAGCTGCCTCTCGAATAGCTTTTTCAGCTATTTTCATAGCATCTTGTTCTATGAATAATTGCTTTGGGATAATGCTGCAGATATTGAATCAATATTTATAATCCAGAAATGAGCAGTAAGGGCTATTTACAGCATGAGAGCTTGGGATTCTTTGCGAGAAGTTTTTAATAAAACGGGTATTCTTGTGGTTGCGTCACAATACGTCTACAATAATATTTTGTTTGTTCGTAAAAATATAAAAAATTACCTCAAGAACAGTGATAAGCACAGTATAAATACAAGGAGTAAAAATAAGCTGATTACACCTAGTTTTCGCCTTCAGAAGATAAATAAATCGTTTATGACCCAATGTATACGCATGTATAATAAAATTCCACAAATACTTACAGACTTACCCTTTGAGTAATTGAAAGTCAAGATATAAAACATATTATTAGGGAAAGTATATTATTCACTCCAAGAATATTATATGGATGTTAGTGTGTGGAGTTAAGTACTGTTGATGCTCATTCGGGAGGCTAACCACAGTTGTAAATATATTGTAAATTTACATTAAAAAGAGCAACTGTTGAGTTTCTCGCCAGCTCCTCTCAGCAGAATTGCCCTCCGAGCTGGTGGTAGCTTCTTGAAGGACTGACAATACTGACACTTATGTTAATTGACGATTCGAAAGTGCTTGCAATAGCCTATTTGAATAAAGAATATTTTGATTTTGATTTTAAAGATGGATGTTTTATTATGAGGATTATAATACTGTCATAGATATTTAATATGTAGTTGTATAATTTTAATTATTAATATATATATTTTTTATAGAGACGAAACGAATGTAAAAATATCTATTAAAGCAGAGCCACAGTCACAAGAAATAGCAAATAACAATACACCTGCAATGAACAGATTGATTGAAATTAAGCAAGAATATATGAAAAATGAATTACCTAAAGTGAAAAAAAGAAGACAAATTAATTTATGAAATTATGAACTGAGTATGCAGTTATTTTTTATGAATTGTTGGAGTCATTTTATTTATATATAAGTATATCTTTGGAAGTATCATGAATTCTGAAAAGACGTATATAATTTAATTAATTAATTATAAGGATTATTATTTATAATTAAATATTCATAAATATTTTAAATCCTTAGCTACTTCTTAATGATTATAAATTATTAAACATAGACTAGTCTAAAAATAATAGTGATGCCTACATTTTAATCTTTGTGACATTAAATTATTACATTCTAAAGGCAATTGAAATATAATTTTCTTCTAATGTTAATGCTAAAAATATAATACCATACATACATATCAACTTCACTTGTGTGTAGAATTGGCCCAATTACAAAGCTGTTGCCAGTAATAAGTTGTTACTATGAATGCTTTATGAATAATAATTTAATTTTTGGTAAAGGATTGTTTTCAATAGAAATAAAAACACATTGTAATAAAAATTTATTAATAATACATAGAGCTAATTCAGTTGTGCCTCTCAAAAATGTCACAATAATGTTATCATTGGAGTTAATATTATAATTAATCATGAATGTCATTAGAAAGTCATTAAAATTTATAAAATTACAAATCAAATTGATCTATTAATTGCCTTCACTGTATAACGACTCTTGCAAATGCTCTTGCAAATTTATGTTTTTAAAATGAAATATTTTTATAATTTGTAATATTTTATTTAAAATGGACTTATACTTTTATAAAAAAAGGTTTAAAGCTTTACGGTAAAATATATAGATAGGCCTTTTATGTATATAACTTTTGAATATATTAAATATTTTGCAAGAACTTTATTGTAAAATTTTAGAATGTTTTTGCAAACCATATTAAATAACAACTAATAACTACTAACAACTACTTGAAAGTTAACTGTTCACGAATACGCTAATATAATATCGTAGCAATATTTTTGTTTCATTTTAATTGTATTTTTGGCTCCAATCCTATCACATTATATGCAACTCAATCCTTATAAAACTTTTCTACATTAAGAAGTTTTAAAACTTTATCAAGTAAATTCGTAAGTGTGCTTAATTTTGAGTTACGCTCATTTATATATTTGGTGAGCAATGTGTCCGAGACTCGTTGGCATTAAAAAGCCATTACCTAGGCGATATACAATGCCTATATAATTTGAATTTCAATATCTAATAAAGTAAGTTATAATTGAAAATTTTTATTTATTAATTTTTACACTAAATCACTAAATATAATTAACAGAATGTGACAGTTGTGAATGACAGATCAATATAGTACTTATTAAAATGTATTTTCTTTTATCTTTTAATATTTTAAAGTATATTACGCCTACAGATTTAAGTAAAACAGTAAAGATTTTGACAAATACACGCAAAGAGCGCACATATATGAATATATGTATATATGCAAAAAGCGTGCACAGTTTCTATTTAATGACCAGAATTACTAAACAGCTTTCTTGAAATAGCTACTTAAGGATTGTAACAATTAAAAAAAATAACACATTTCTTTCAATACAAAGAGAACAAGTGTGCAGATAGAATGGTGCCTTCTTTATATTGAGAGCAATGAGACAGTCTTAAAACTTAGTATGATTATAACAAATGGTGATACTCCTTTAGTTTTTGGAATACAGAATTAGTTTCGAAATTCTGGTCTGAATACCATATCTACTTAAATAGAAATAGTTTAATAGTCTACTGTAAGTTTACCTTTGTCTATAAAAATCACGGTTTACAATAAATGTTATTAGCAAATGTTTCCCTACAAAACAGTTTTTTTTTTGCTATTTTGACATTAACGCGAGCTTTAATGCATAATGCAACAAACGCTGTCCTTATTGTTAAAGTGTATCAAAGTAACAAGAAGTAAAATTTAAGTAAATTATGTTTTTTTAAATTTTTTTTTCTACATTTCTAGATCTTTTATGAATTGGATCTATGTAGTAGCCATCAAAAATTCGAGATGACGAAAAATGCACAAAACCGTATGCTTGATTTTAAATATGATTTGGTTTCAAAGTTTTCAGATACTTAATAATTTACTTTAATTAATCTTATCTGTTGCGCTTGCTTTGTTACATAAAATAAAAAAAATAAATGTAAGTCAATTTGTTGTCGTCTGTTGCATTTCGCATAGAATGTAAGCTTTGCTTTTTTGATACAATAATTAGGCTAACAGCTACATTTTGACACGTCTGTTTCGGATTCAGATGCTTTTATTACATTATCCCTTTCCTTCAATTCGAAAGCGTCAGCCTGAAAGTGAAATAGTCAAGTGTAATATATATTATGAACTATTATTAATTTAAATGATTAAATTCGTAGGTATATATGAATTATGTGTGCCTACCCATTATATATAGAATTAAAAAATATAATATATACAAGATCAAAATATAATAGATCTTTATGCGACATCAAACAGGATGTGGAACTCCAAAGTAAAATGTGTCAGCAGCGCAAAAAAATATACAGATGTCGGACAAGGTAAGATTTTGGCGTATCAAATGTACACACCCAAAGTGACACTTGGGATGTGTCCGCGGTACATTCATCCGGTACCTGGAGTGGTAACACAATGCCTTTGAGAAAGTTCAACCGCACGTGAAACGTCCGTTTTAGGACCGGAAAATCAAGATTAATTGTACTGTACCATATGCCCGTCAATAGTATTTATTGAAAATTAGGGAAATTAAAATAATCCATCTTTTATACAATTTTTATAGCTTCACGCTGTTTAATCCTGATATAGGAGGAAAGGTAGGGGGAACTAAGTGTAAATAGGCTTCGTTTCCATGAGTTTTCTATGCTTAATGTGGATAAACACTTTAAAAATACCACATATTTTCAAAACATTTTAAGGTGAGTGGCGCAACTTAACACGCGCTTTGTCTTCTTAACAGAGCGAGGAAAGGAAAGTAATTCTCTATTGAAATTATGATAAGTATAATGAGATAAATTTACTCATGAAATAAGTACCTGAACAGATATTATCTCGTATTATGTTAGTAATCATTAGCATAATTCTCATATGTTAAAACTTAAATATTATGTAGTTATATTGTTTATACAACAATAAGTAATCGTATATTTGTTGAAGCTAGACATGACAAGATTCTGCATTGAGTTCCGCCACTTTATACGCAGTGCTTCGAATTCAGTCATTTTAATATTACAGTGGTTATATATTATTTTAATATTTTTTGACATTTCTGTTAAGTATTTTTTTTCTAAGTAAGGTGGCTCGTTTAGATGCCGAGTGGTACAAATATGTACGCCCTTTATGAAACACATACATACATATATACATATATACATATATACATACTAAATTTATTTTTATCATATAAATTGAACCAATTATATAGAAATATATTAATACCTTAGTTTCTCGATATTCCCTTATTTTTCTGGCTAAAGTCAAAAAGGCTTCCTCAATGTTTATATTACTTTTACAGGACACTTCGAAAAATGGCATATCGAAATCATCAGCAATCTGAAAACCATAATAACATCATTATTAATTTAAATATATGACCTGTTATGCTTTTGACTTCGCCACACTATTAAATATCTAGACATTAACAGGCTTACCATATAAATGAAAATATCTCCTAAGTAATTTAATATGTAAAATTAAATTAAAACACTATATATTTACTTTTTGTCCTCTCTCCTTAGGAACTGCACGATGGTTTTCATGTACATCGCATTTGTTACCTACAAGAACTTTAATAACATCTGGGGAAGCGTACTGTAAATGAAGTAAATTAACTCAGTTCATTTTATTAGAGTACCTAATTAAAATGGATAATTTACGAAAATGCAATAGGTACTAGATAGGTATTTCACTTACTTCTTGAATATTTCTCAACCAATAGGACAAATGGTTGAATGATTCCAAATTAGTGATATCGTACATAAGTATAATTCCCATAGCACCTCTGTAGTAAGCAGTAGTCAGTGTTCTAAATCGTTCCTGACCTGCCGTATCCCATATTTGAAGCTTGATGGGCACTCCGTCTAAATTTATTATCTTTTGTTTGAAATCTATACCTGTAAAATTTCATTAAAACAACAGTTAGATCTAAGAAATGGCCGAAGATATAACTGTACCATAAAAGCAAGCGAGGCGCGCTACCTACGTGTATCTTAGGTAAATACATTAAATATTTAGGTACATACGTACTTTGTCAATTCTACATTTTAACAATGGATCAATTTATAATGTGATACTATTTATGAAAATGAATCATTAAAAGGTTTGTACCTATACATTATTCGGACCTCTATATTAATAACAATAACTAACATATTTTTAACTATATATATAGGCATTTTTATTGAACCTTTTATACATGAATAATCACTAATCATCTATAACAAGATAATAGAAATCGTAATATTTATATAGGTATATACAAGCACTGCAACGAGCTGCAACGACTTGGAAATGATTGAAGCCATGACGGATTCGTTCTTTGTTCGCGTGGAACGCGAAACTTAACCTTAACTCACGGTTATAACACAATGAAAGCAAAATAAAACCACATCAATGTGTTGAATGTTATACTAAAATTAAAAATAAATCATTCACTTACCTATTGTTGATATGTATATATCGTAATATCTTTCATCACAATATCTGTGCACGATACAAGTTTTTCCCACATTGGAATCACCTAAAACTAATAACTTATACGTAGCAGAAAAATCTAAAGCCATATTTTTGTTTACTTTGTTTCCAATACGCGGGTGGTAGCCCAAAACATGGGTCGAACTGTCAAAATGTGAAAAATCAATGACGCCAAGAGCGCATGTGCAGGATTCCCCTTGTCTCTTAACGGAAAGTAATAAACGATATTACCCCCAGAGACCTGAGTTTTCCTTGCAACGTCTATACCTAGTATGCCGATGCAGACAGCGTAGCGGGCGGACTCGGATATAGCATTTTTGTACGCCATTCTAATTATAGTAACACTTTAGAAGGTTTCCAGTAAGCAACGAAGTGTAACGAAACCATTCGCCAAAGTATTCTGACTTCAAAAAACATATTTACAATTTTTATTTAGAAGATTAATAAAAAAAAAATTTAATATTATGTTTTTATAGCACCATAGTTAATAAGACGATAAGATAAAAAAAATATCTGCAATATGACGGAACAAGTTTATTATAAAGTTGCTAAGAGTACCTATAGGGTAAAGCACAAATAATAATTATAGTTTCCCTTGCTAGATTGCGTATCACAGGGCGAGTGTGAACCTTCCGGGTGTCGTGGGTGTTGTAGCTACATTAAGAGTTCCATTTATTTTATTTAAATCCCTTGAGTATCTGACTGCCACATCTCGGTCGCCCCTGTACTATGTAAATGGCTTATGTTCTGTATTAATGCGCCCACTTGGCTCAAGTGTGATCAGTTATCGTCCTTTGTTGGCCACTGCTTGCATTAAATTTTTGTCCTATTTTCTGAGTTCAAGGTTGAACTTTATAGAGGTAATAACTTAAAGATTTCCTGCAAATAAAGTAAGAATATTATGCTATTCTTATGTCCCCTTTGTTATACCTACCTATATATCTACATGTAATTGTAATGCATTGTGAGTTGTAATGCATTAAATAAGCAAAATTAATTTTAAAGTATTTTTAACTGACAACAATTAAATTACCTAATCCTGGCGGAGCCTTCGATCTTTATGGGTTCAATATCCGCTCGGTAATGTATTATTTTCATTATCTCGCTCTGGGAACAAGACAAACCACAGCATTGAGTCAACCGCCACTCATTACCCGACGTAAATTAAGATCGAAACCTGGGCGGAGATGAAGTCCATATTAAGAATAGAAAAATATTTTAAGTTGTTCATAGTAAATATGTCCATTATCCAACTCGCAAACCTCGAATAAGTTAACCTTATTACAGTTAATAAATATTTTAAAGAGTCTCTCTTCACATAGAAAATTCCAATTTCCAAGTAATAGCTCAAGTGCGTGATCATTCACTTGACGTTCCGGGTCACACGGTAGCACTAGGCTAAGTCACCATACATTACGCGGTCAGGAAGAGTACAGCTTCATTTGTCAAAGAACCGCAAGCTAGCTGCCGGCGCGGCTTGATGTATTGTAAATAGCTGCAATTTTGACATTCGCGTTCCGTCTGCCATTTACGGTTTAGTCTACTGCTTTGAGCACCTTTTATTTTGCGGTAGATGATGAATGTCTTTTTATTACAAATTGTCTAGCAAATATACATAGTACATTATGGAAATTATAATTATTTACCTAGCTTAAGTTGAAAATAAATTTAAAATGTGCGTGTGTGTTGTGTTATTATATAAAGGTGCTTTTTTAATTTACGCTTGTTAGTCAAAATTTTACGCAAAATGGGAAAATCCTAATACTCTACACCAACAAAAAAATTAAATAAATATATATTATAATAAATAACAGCAAATTAGCTATGTATTATATTAATTAAATAAGGGGGCTGTGGTGGTTCAGTGGCCCACAGCGTCTTACCGTTAACGCGACGGTTGTGGGTTCGATTCCCACTCGTGGAGAATGATTTATTTTCATTTTCCTAGAGCATTGGTTCACAAATCGCATCATTGAAATCCACTATTCAATATATAGTTACACCTAATAATCAAAATCAATATTATGAGTTATTATTAAGTAACATGAAAAAAATTTTAAAAAGTGATAGTAGGTAATCTTATATTTTGTATTGATTATAATACAATTGTATACTATAATATAAATATTATATAAATAAGCGATGTAATAAATATAAACAGGCTCATTAATAAAAGTTGTTAAGCGATGGACAATTGATATATAATATTAAGGATCTGGAACACTTGATGTACAACCAAAATAGATAAGCTGAAGAAGAAAAGCATCTTTAGTCATAATTATTGACCGTAATGAGCAGTTCTCGTTGTCATGTCAAAAACTTTTGCATTCTGTCTATTCTTCATCTCTTTCAAATACCAGAGTACGTGTGGCGTATGCGCCGGTATCCTCAGCTCCATCAAGCGAGCTTGAAAGGTTTTAGGAGAGTGTCAAGATATTCTAGAGAAAGTGGAAAAATGAAAAATTTATATTATGTGGTGACTTTAACATATGGATTAGGACCGCGCGAAGTGGTTACCAGGGTGTGTTGGGTCAGTGTGGCGACAAGAGAGTGGATGAAGCTGAAAAGTTTACATTCAAACTTTGTAAGGAAAGGAATTTGTTTAAGGTAAAGACTATGTTTGGCCACAAACAAACGCACTGACCATTAAGCCACGCGTTTTTCATCAGCTGCGTCGACATTCTTATATCTTTTTTTACAACTTATTACGTTGTAGGGGGAACCCTAGGAAACGAACTTGCCAGAAAAGGTTCGTCTTCTCTCGGAAGTAGTTAGTTCATCTTTCGTCTCTTTCTTTCTCGGACTTATCACGTTTTATCTTTATCATCTATCTTTCTACATACAGCACCCTTCACTTCATCATCCCACCATTTATCGCTTTTTTTGCTGAACCCTCTATTTCCTATACCACGAACCTCTGCCACAGCTTCAACATTTTCATTTCGATCAGTGGATTTTGAAACTTCCAGCTTCTTATGTGATAATTCGAGTCCAAGTATGCATAGCACGTGCGGCTGCGCCAGCCTACAAACAGACTATTCTAACAACTGCTATTATTAGATAGTGGTCCGTTTCCAAGGCAGCACTGCTACACACGTGTCCATAACTTGATTTCAAATCTGTGGATCGCTGATTCGATGCTGATATGATCTGATTTCGAAGCTGATATGGCAAAGGTTTACAGATAGACTGTGCAGGTTAGGTGGTAAATTTTATACAAAAACTTTAAAGACAAGAATGCAAGAGAGATCCGAGAGAAAGGTTGTTATGAGAGGCCAAAGGAGTTAGTGTAATTAGATATACGAAAACGCTAATTTATAAAAAAAATCAATCCTCTTTTGTTTCTATTAATTCATATTTCAATATCAATATCAAAATTAAATACGATATGAAAACAATATACCAATTTAAGATTTTATTACAATCCTAATAGTAACATAGGCCGTTAACCTTCAAAAGCAAATCGTTCAATAATGACTAAACACATTGCATTGCAATCGTCATCGATTCAGTTTCTTTATCTATTAAACTATCACTTTCGTACGGCAAGTAGTCTATTGTTTACGATATAATCATTTTTATTTAATGAGACCGTAGATCCGATTGATAGATGCTTACATAATCGCTAGGCACCTAAGGAAATAAGTGAAGCAATTTCTTCGAACTATGACTGCTTCTGATTTGATAATATTAATGACTACCTTCCTCATTTCTCCCGACTATTTTATTTGTACAAATCTCCTACATTTTGTTATGTATATAGTAGGTGTTGAAGATGTAGAAATGGTGAGGCAGACTTTGTAGAATTTTTTTTATTTTCCAGGACATCATTTATCAAATAGAGATCTAAGATAATTTAAATATATAAAATTAGATACGACCCAAACATTTCACGACCACAATATTATTCGTAAATAGCTTATATCAATTAACTTTCAGTATAAGTTTATTTAAAGAAGCTGTATAATATTTAACATACAATTGATATTAATATCACATATTGCGTTCATTTATTGAATAAAGAGGTAATATCGCATGACACTGATTAATTTGTGCGATACGTGTGGAGGTGTCGGCGTGCGGTTTCTGCGTCTCTTGTTTGATGGAGAATGTTTTAGCCGTGGAGGCCGCCTGGCTGAGGTCACTCCGGGTTCGAGCGGCAGGTTCCGGGAATGTGTGTGACAAGCGCATGTATTGTTCGCAAATTGTAAAACGCAAGGTCCCATGTAAATGTCAGTTTTGTCTGCGCCGGCGCCGGTCTGTCGTTGAAAACATTGCTTTTCAAGCCGAGAGATTGCTTCAAATCCGGTCTGATTTTTATTACTTCATATAAGTATTTTAACCTTTTAAAACATTGTTAACAATATTGAGTAATTAATTTAAGTTATCAATTTAATATCGCAAAAAAATATATATATATTAATTTATAAGGAACCTTCCTATAAATCACATTAATAATTAATGTAACTTATCTACTACTAACGTTAGTATAATAGCAACGAAAACGATTACAAATCAGTGAAATATGGTTTCTAGAAAATAAGATCATTGTACATTTCCCGAGGAATATATTAATCTTTTAGACACTTGCAAAACCTTTGCTGTATAGAAGTTTTGTACTGAATTTCGAAGCACCATTAAGATTAATAATTAGGATCTACCATTTATCATGTCCCTATTATTTACGGTAAATAGCATTTAAATGCTTAAATAGGCAATATGTCAAAGTCACAGGGTATGAATAAGAGGTGTAATGAACTGAAATCTTGAATATGTAGTCTCGTTCCACATACTATAATTTCTGCATGGACTGTTAATTATTTATTTATAGTATATCAAAATGTTACAATATACATATGTAAGGTATATTTGAAAGTTGTGATCAATTCTAGATAATTTAATTGATATTATGGTAAGTTCTATACGACATGTAGTACGTGTAACGGTTGAACTCCAGTAATCAGTCCAGTGCCAGTGTTTTTATCAAAATCGAATCAAAATATATTATGTGTACTTGTTTAACTAGTTTAAAATTTATATTGCCTAAGATTTCTTTGGTCTGTGACATCTGTGAGCTTTAAAACTTAATATAGATGTCAATAAGTTTCACAATTTAATGTAAAAACGGAACAAAATCAGATATAATTATGTAGTATCCAATTCACCGCGTCTGTCGTTACTAATATAACAATAAAGGCGATACAATACGATATTTAAAAAGACAGTAAATGTTTTTTTTTATTATTTACAGCACACGCGACGCTCGTTAAATGTAACTTGATTTTTCGCAATCTATCCTCAAATGGGTATATCCATGAATAGCCTTTATATGGCTTACATATTAAAATATTAATTAATGTGAGTGACAAATGCGACGAGTGACAATGTAAAAGTAAATATAATATTGGACTTTAAAGTGTTTCTTCAGCTTTAAGGAAATGAGAGGTGCTTACGATACAAAGTTTTTCGCTAAGCCTTTGACCCATCGTTAAATCACAATGAGAAAGTGTATTTTACAATTACAACTTAGAACAAAAGTTACTTTCCTATGGATTTACTGTAACTTACTATTGAGACTTTCAAATATATTTTATATATTTTCCAAATAAATGTTGAATTCTAATATAAATTTTAATAAAAAAAAATGTTTGACGCTCATCACGCATAAGAACTTTTGTTGAGTCAGTCTTCAAAATCCTCTAAGTATAGACTAAACAGAACACAAACAGAAATAGACAGAGATTTTTTTATAAATTATACGTTTGTACTTCTATATTACTTTATATATATATATATATATATATATATATATATATATATATATATATATATATATATATATATATATATATATATATATATATATATATATATATATATATATATATAAAGTAATATAGAATACGGAGGACATTCGTTGCGCTATGGATAATACCAAGCTCACTGCAATGGTACTACTGGATTTCAGCAGTGCTTTTAACTCAGTAGATTTTGATATACTTCTTGCTTCTCTCCGTGCAGTTAACATTCCTCCTACAGTTATAAACTGGTTTCACTCTTATCTCTTCGGTCGCCAGCAATGCGTGAAAGTCAATGATAATACATCAGCTTGGCAAGATCTCACAGCTGGTGTTCCACAAGGCGGCGTCCTGTCTCCACTTCTATTCTCTATTTTTATTAACAATATTTCAAAACTCATCTCTTCTCCTTACCATCTGTATGCCGATGATTTACAATTGTATCGACATGGCTACTTTAGTGAATTGCCAGAAACCATCGCGTCATTAAACGAAGATTTAGCTGCGATACAAAGCTGGGCTGAATCTTTCGGTCTTTTAGTTAATCCAAAAAAGTCACAAGCAATTATTATCAGCAGTAATAGACTTGGATATAAGATCAATTGGGATTTAGTACCCAAGGTCATGTACTCGGGAACTCATATTCCGTACCATGACAAAGTTAAGAATTTGGGACTAATTATCGATAGCAACTTAACAACAACAACGCATGCATTTTTCATTTCATTCTCTCAAGCGTCTCCAATATTTTCTTCCTCATAGGACCAAAATTATGCTTGCGCAATGTCTGCTTTTACCAATTCTTGATTACGCCGACGTCTGCTACTTGGATGTAAATGAGGAGCTACTTAGCAAATTAGAGCGCCTTCAAAATCTCGCGATACGTTTCATCTATGGTCTACGGAAGTATGACCATGTCTCTCAGTTTCGCGCACAGCTTAATTGGCTCCCAATCCGTTTTCGCCGTGATATGCATATCCTTTCCCTCCTTTTTAAAATACTTAATTACCAAAATTTTCCGACCTACCTACGTTCCCGTTTCAACATCCTGCCTACTCCCGCCCGCTCAAGAAGGTCTTATGTAAAACCAATTCTTGACATCCCAAAAAGTAACACAAAATTCCTACAAAACTCCTTCTCCGTATATGCCGCATCGATTTGGAACAAACTTCCCAAGCCAATACAAGAGAGCCAGTCATTAACATCGTTTAAATCTAAATTAAAACAACATCTTATTCAACTTTCAGGCAGCACTTAAAAAGTAAAATATTGTACAACGATGTATGTGTATGTGTATATATGTGTATGTATGTATGTATATATATATGTATTTGTGTGTATATATGTGTATATGTATGTATGTATGTATTTATGTATGTTTATTTGTATATGGGTATATGTATGTATGTATGTATTTATAAATTAAATTCAAATGTACATTTCTTTTGCACATTTTTGTCGCCCCACTATGTTTATCACCTTCACCCACTTGCACAGGTTGGCTGGAAGAAATCTCTCTTAGAGATAAGTCCACCTTTGCACACTTCTTACTCTGTACTATCTGCTTATTATGTTTTTGTGCAATAAAGTATATATATATATATATATATATATATATATATATATATATATATATATATATATATATATATATATATATATATATATATATATATTTATATATATATATATATATATATATATATATATATATATATATATATATATATATATATATATATATATATATATATATATATATATATATATATATATATATATATATATATATATATATATATATATATATATATATATATATATATATATATATATATATATTACACTATACGACATTTTTGTAAAATGCCTACGTGTAATGTAATATACCTACCAATCCTTTTTTACTGTTTTATTTTATGATTAATAGATAGTGTACCCAAGTACCTGATTAAATTCAGCCGTCTACAAGTTTTTATAATTTGACCATTACTTTATAACCAACTTGATAGAACATATAATGGATTGAAAATTGAATTTACAACAATTGTTTAATATAAGTGAAATTAATAATGATTACTTTTGTAATTTAAAGTAATATTTTATTTAATATTCAATATATATTTTTTTATTGATAAGAAATACGGCTCCTTTTTTATAAAAATCTAAATTGATACGAAAAAATATAAAACACTTAAAGTAAGGGTTATTCCTAGAAAGATCATAATATTTTCTAACATCCCATAAAGAGAATAACACATATTCGTCTCATAAAAGTTTCTCATTTGATATAACTGATTCGCTCCTTTCTTGTTATCTCGAATGCAATGATAATATGTTATTTTTGCTTGTGTACTGAGTACGGCAGTAAAATGGAGCCATTTATAGTGACAGGTACCTTTTTCTACATAATCTAGATGCTATGTGAAATATGGTGACGGTTGGGTCACGACAATTGACTGTAATGCAAAACGGCATACTTGATATATATTATTTTTATTAATTTACATTTTAAGTGGTGTTCCTTGAAATTTTTTTATATTAACACGATATTAGCCATTTTTCTTCGCTCAAAAGATTATATTTTGATTTCCTTGTTACAATGCTTCAGGATAGCTGAAGTTGAAAAACTTCTTGTTTCTTTCTGGAAAAATTACTTTGCTTATGACCATTCTTAATTATCATGTAGCGACGTAAAGACTTTTGGAATATATGGAACGATTTCAGTTAAAACAATCGTGTATTTAAATTATGTATACTTACCTTATAATTATATTAGATGTCAGCATAAAATACATAGCAAAAGTATATTATTTTACATTGAACAGTGTTATATTGTAAATAACAGTAATATTAGCTAATTTAAAACACTTAAATGGCCATTGCACAACTGTTTCTTAAGATAAACATATTATCTCGGTGACGTAAGAAAACAAACACTGTTGCCACCGTAGCCTGATTAATAACCATAAATCTTAGTAGATTCGCAATAAAGAGACAAACGCTTTTCGCAATATTTAACGTAACACTAATAATAATTAGTGAACTCACGATTTATCCTACTTACGAGGTGTCTTCCGATGGACATTATCGGGTATCTGCAGATATTGATCTTTGCGGCTAATCGACTGGTTGCCAACCGGCACAATGGATGAGGGTTTTTACAATTCCACTTTATTAATGGCCAAGTTTGAGGTTATCTGATTAATACGTGACCATTTAGCAATGTAAGTAATAGCTTTTAAATGTTGAGCTATGGGAATATCATATCATTATATCTTGTATAATCTTAAAAGATATCTACAAATTATATTAACCGTGTTCAGATATAAGTTAATGGAACGTGACTCGCATAAGCGCTTGCTAAAAGAATATGACAAGTAACTTTTAAAGTAACTTCAAGTATAATATGTTAACAATTACATGAGCGGTCATCGATAGCGCTTGACTGATGACCGGGGTAAAATTATATAATCATATTTCAAAATACCTTAGGCATGTGAAATTTAAAAATCATTAATACAATAATTTAATATTGTTATTTAAATATTGTAATATCAGTTCAATGAATGCTTCTTTTCAAATTACACACATTTTGTTAAGACTAGCCAAATACATATTTAAAGTATATATATATATATATATATATATATATATATATATATATATATATATATATATATATATATATATATATATATATATATATATATATATATATATATATATATATATATATATATATATATATATATATATATATATATATATATATATATATATATATATATATATAAATATTAAAAAAGTCATTCTATTATTGAACATCCCAGACGGTTACATATATATATATATATATATATATATATATATATATATATATATATATATATATATATATATATATATATATATATATATATATATATATATATATACATATATGTAACCGTCTGGGATGTTCAATAATAGAATGACTTTTTTAATATTTTAATTTTTATTTACCTTTCCGTTAATATCCTTGACATGCTTTTGTTATATATCTAACTATAAATGTAATTAAGGCTATTTAAGGCTGTTAAGGGTTCGATTCCCTCTCGGGGGAATGAGTTATTTTCATTTCCTCGCTCCGGTAAGAAGACAAAACGCGAAGTAATTTAACTCTACGTTCAATCTGTCTAGTGTCTACTCAGCTAAAACAAACATAGATACCTATAGATTACAACACTAGGTGTGGTTATGTCACCACATGTCGGCGTCAGCCTGACCAACGCCTGCTGTCGTCAATACGGAGATCCGTCGCGTACAAATATCGAAGTGTTAAATTCTTCCGCACATTTCACTATTCGCAATACTATTTAATATTTATTGATGATTTCTACCATCCCATTCAGGATGTGAAATTTTTCTAAACGTTCCTAGATACTTTGTCGGCGAAAGTTGAAAGAAGGTGGGTGCCTTTAAAATGTTTATTACGGAGTGGCTGTCAAAATGAAAAATATATGTAATGCAATCATAGTTATAATTTTGTATAATCGATATTAATTAAGTTGGACACGAATTATTTATTGACATTCGTAATATACAAATACACAGTATTATGTCATTGACAAATATGAATATCTAAAAATTAAGACGAGAAATTTTTTATGATGTATAATTAAAGGCGGTTATTTAATCTAATATGAAATCAATTACTTAATTAGATTATTTTCATCACTGACCATGTTTGTCTGTTTATTATATATTATTCTACTTATACATATTTTGTTGGTAATTCACATAGAATTAGGGAAAAAATAATATTTAATTAAAGATTTTATTGAAATTTTGATTTTGATTGATTCATTAAGGTCCTCAAATACCGTCGTGCAGCAGGGACTGCCAGTTAGCGCGACGATTTGTAGGTTCGATTCCCACTCGTGGAGAATAAACTATTTTCATTTTCTTCGCTCTGGCAACAAGGCAAAGCGCGGCGTTGAGTTCCGCCATTCAACACGCAATGCCTCGAACGGCGGAAAGTAGGGAACGGAGTGTCTTAACACTAGGTTCCTTCAACCTACGGTTACCTCTGCCTACTCTGCTATATAAGCTAAATAATAATTAATAAAGTGATTTTCAACTTTAACGAAAGAATATGTATCCTCCGTCTAGTTATATAATTGAAAATGAAGTGTCCAAAGATAAAAAATGTCAATTCTTTGTGGATAGCATACCTACACACATTAAAACTTCGTGAGATATTTATATTTAATATAAATGACTTTTGATATATCTTATCAATTAATTATTCATTGAGTAAATATACTTTTACGTTATGTATGTCACGTTAGGTCATCGCAAGACAATCTATTATGGAATTTTAATCAGATTACACAGCAAAAGAATTCTGGTGTCCGTCAAATATTGGTGTCAGAGTTATTTGGGTCATCATAAACAAAACGATGTGCGTTTGTTTCTTCTAGTTTTACATAATAAATTAATTTCTCCCAAATCTTTAAAAGTCTAAGGATATATGGGAATTATCCATTTGTTATTTATTTGAATATCAATTCTATTAACATCTCCGCCACATATTATTATGATATGGAGATGAGAAATATGATCACCGCCACTTGTGTCGGTTGCATGTTATAAATTGTATGTACTATATATATTTGTATGCTCAAGCACTAGGTGTAGTGCTCGTAAGATGAACTTAGTATTACGTACGTACGAAACAAAATAAATGTACCATTGCATTTACTTGCTTACATTAATAAAGTAAACACATTAAAACAAAACTTAAAAAAATTATTTTCAAAAGTTTATAACGATTTATTTTTTTTTCTATGGAATAAATAAATGATCTGTAAATATTTTTTTAAATAAATAATTGTATTAAAAGTGTATTTATTTTAGTAGTAGTAGTTGGTGATAGTAGTTGTAATCGTATTATTTAAGCTTAAAGTTAAGAATTAAAAGTGTTTATAATATTTGCACTAAATAAATATGAAAACTAGAAATAATATAAACGACTTTCCCTTATGATATGATATCAAAATAAAACATTATGGAACCACAACAGCATAAAAACTATTTTTTATTGCATTTCTATGTGAATGGATTAAAATCTTATAGTAAACTTAAAGCGTGGGCTTAATATCTTTGTTAAAAGACATCCGTTGTGGGCGTTCACAAGAACGCTTGAGGTAGTTTCAAGATAGAGCTGTTTGAATATGGTCTAGTGTTTGCATTAAATACTCATATAAAAGAGTTTCTAATGTATATATAAATTGAATCCTGACACTTTTATTCAGTATATTATTTTACGGCTAGATGTATAAAGTAGTGTGGTATGCTTATTTTGTAAACATGCTATAAAAATGGTAAGTTATTTAAATACATGGAAATCGGTCACGACGGACTTGTCTGTAGGCGCCATCTTCCTACAAGCTTGGTGATTATACTACGTTTAACAGCATAGAAACTGTCTTTTTTGTTTTTGTTTATGAAAATTATTAAGTTCTAATAAAAATAACAGTACTAAAATATTGGAAATCTCTTAAATAAGTATATGAAAAACTCATTTATTTTTAATAAAAACACTCACACTGAATCTGGACAACGTTCCTCAACACTCGTCTTGGAATCAACATGGCATACATAGATGTCTATTAGATAAGGGGTATCCGACTTCTCCATGACCAGGGGCCACATTTATATTATTATTATTATCAGGGAAACCATTATATTATGAATACCGTCATCAAGAGCATGTATCCCTTAAATTAAAAATGGCGCACAATTTGGCATGTTGGGGGACCTTTAAGATATCTGAGAGATATCATATAAAATGGCTTTCAATCTTTGTATTTTTACGAAGTTTAATCAAGTTTTGCTTATACAAAACTTGTACATGTCGTCCACATTATATTTCATCACATTCAATTAAGAAATTTTCGGTAAAACCAAAATTGTTAAGTTGATATTTACTTATGTACGCTAACATGGCGCGTTTGGCCTATATTCTTTACATCGCAATTCAAATATTAATCAGAAAAATATGTATCTTATGTATCTCCTCTAGCTCAGCAAGGGTGGAAAAAGGAAATACAGCAAAAATTCAACTTAGTTTAGTCATATAATATATATTTAAAACACGGCGGACCTAGTACAAACGTGTTACATTCAAATGCAGCAACAAACATGTTTTATCTGATTATTTATTGTATATGTATTTCTATTATTTCATTTGGTAAAATTACATAATATTTTATATTAAGAAGATTATGTAAGTTTTTTAATGTTATTGAAAACTAAATAATATTATTAATTTAAATATTAACGTCATTCTAATAATCGTTTAGGATATAAGTACATAATATATCACTTTACGGAAGCGATGATTATTTTTCAATTCTACCATTAGTTATATTAGTTGTGCATAACATATTTAAAATCATAAAACATAATATATTTTGCATTTTCGTAATACTAAATCGATTTCAAAAGCACTTAACTTAATTCTACGAAGTTATAAATAATATTAATGTGTCGTTTATCGATATTTCGATACTGGATCTAGAATAAAATAATAATGATAACATCAAAATTGTGGTGACGGTTCATTCATATCAATCGCGTCGGTGTTTACTGGACAATGCTTCATTGTGCAATTATATTATCTCTTACATTTCATCTGCGTACGTCAGCCTCCAATCTCACGGCTGCTTTCTTTCTTGTACAAAGCTAGTATTCTCTGTACAATGGTGTTTTATTTACAAAATTCAAATTAACCTCCCATACCGTATCATCAAACGATGATGTGCAATAGTTTAATTTTCGTATAAGCAATTACATCATATAACCCGTCGATATAACGGTATATTGTCAAGGTGCAAGTTGCGTAAGCGCATCCGTTTAGTGTCAATGACATTACGGATGTGTTTGAATAGTGATCAAGGGTCTTGAGATATTCGCTAGAGTGGGCTCATTCAACATTAACTATTTAATATATTCATATTTTGCATATAGACATAAAATTTAATTACAACCATTAATGTTTCTCGGCGAATGTTACGCTAAGATATCTTCAGCTTTCAAATTTATGGTAGCGATATATGCATACATATTAAACTACTAATAAAAAACTAAGCTAAGCTTTACGTTTAGTGTTTCCAAACGTCTCATCTTCGTTATATTTATAACTTTTTGATTTTAAATCCACCGATCCTATTAAACGAAGTGCACGCAAAAACTTTGGACAAACTGACACATTTCATATTTTTTTAATACAAAATATTTCTTAAAAAGTATCGGAGTGAACTACAATGAATCAAAAAAACTTTTTCCTACATAGCAGGATAGACAGGGGGAACCTCCTATTAACATATTAGGTACGTTCTTGACTTTTCGCCCAATTTTCTAGACATAAAAAAGTCTCATATCTATTACTTTTTAGTATAGAGTGTCATAGCTTAATGCTGCGCTTTGTCTACCAGAGACAATACACAACCACTAACCAAAACCAATACGTTAAAATCATTACAATGACCACTTCAAAAAAAAAAAAGTTACAAAACAACTATATTACGCGTAGGTTCCTTTATCACACATGATATATAAAGTGTTCGTTGGTTTGTTGGTAAAACGCTAAGAGCATAGATAAGGTAGTGATGTTGAATCGTTAATCGTGCAATATTTTGCGAGTTATGCAATCATTTAGCGAGTATCTATTTCAAACCTGATGTTATGATATATGGTGTTAGCAAACCGTGTCGTGACGTGCTCTAATCGTATCTAGTTAAATAGCTAATGGACACTAATGGAAATAATCACGAGCGCATCAGACGATTCTGTGCACCACCGTTCGAGAGAAAGTAAAGGCTATGCATAAATATACAGCTGTTTCTGGAGCGGTTTCTTTACAAATTTACGGTGAATATTTATAACTTGCTGTTTAAGTAATCGATCCCAGCTAACTGTTTGTTCCGTTTGTTTGATAGAAACAATTTTTTTACTAAATGTATAGTTTATTTTATTTAACTTATGAAAATAAAAAAAAAAATTGTTTTAAATGTATATTTTTATTTTTATGTTTTTTTATGTTTTACACGGCCTCTTATAAAATTTATAAATATATAAAATGTATTATCTACTGTTCTTCTTAGTTGTGCAAAAATAAAATATTTGCAATTATTGCATCGTTTTGTAATCAAAATTTATAATTTATCTGTTTTTGTGACAGATTCACATTTTTTGACAAGATATACGACTGAATATATATGAGAAATAGTAACCTACTTATTTCTCAGATATTTCAGAATATCTATAATTATTATTACGAAAAAAAATATTTCGTAATTGCATTTTATTTGACATATATTTTTAATTATTGGTCAATTCAGCTATATTAGGCCTAAATAGCGCAGACGAAACGTGTCTAATCACCAAATGCAACGGTGCTTCATATCCTGCTATTTTATAAAAAATGCATAATGGGACGAGAAATAATCTTATCATAAGTGTCACCTGCTTGTAATGCCTTGTAATTAGAATTATGTATAATAATATGTTTTTTTAAATTTTTTATTTATTTTTATTAGGTCGACTTTAACTATGTAAAAAATCTAAAAAACTGAATTTTATTTATTCACTTGTAATAATTGTATCATCATAAAACTTAAGAGTAGTAGCTTAGGTAACAATATAATAGTATACTATCATTGAGCTCGTTAGATGACGTAGCCTGGACCTGAATAGTGGAACTCTTCAGAGGTAAACCAACTTAAAAGTGTGTTTTTTTTTTATTTTTAACCTATAATTTATAATTTATTGGGTTTGTCTTACACTTATAGAAAATAGGATATTAAAGTGGAATTATGTAAGGAATAAAATTATGACGATATTAAACTATATCCCAAAAACAACCTTTACAGTATGCCGAGCTTATATTGCAAAGCCGTGTATGTCAATTTATTTTACAAGATCAAGCTCTATTGATACATGATTATTGATGTATATTTAATTAATTAAATGGACCGATTTCATTTGGTCTAATGGATATATTCTTTCAATTATGCAAGCAACAGTTCACACATCGTGATTGATGTCTTTGGGATAAGGTTTTGGTAATTAAACAATATTAACATTTTGAATGTGGTAATAGTACGGTGGTGTGGTCAGCTTGATGGCTACGCAATGTTTTCTGCATGTCAATGCATGTCAATGTGTTGAGTAAAGCGGTATCGTATCGTGAGTTGAGATTCAATCATACTTGAATGTTGTTCAAGTATTTTTTTTAATTTTTGATATTACCAATATGTATGCTAACGATTATTGTCTGAAATTTTATACGTATTGTTAAATTGGAAATTTAAGATTCACTTTTGTACCTTAATGTTCAAGGCATAAAATTATTAAAATATTTCATAAAATGATGCTAATTGCGCTATAAATACATTATAAGTTAAAGCACTTGTCTTATGTCATGAAAAAGTGTTTTATTCGTATAAGTTTATGACGAAAACATTTGTTTCGAACATGTTCAACCTTAATTTTGAATAATAATTGTCTTTTGGTATTCAAGAGGAAACTTAGTAATATAAAGGAACTCTTACTTATTATTCTTCAAGCAAAAATATTGTTGTATGTTTGTAAAAAACATTGGGATAATTAAGTTAACTCATTGCCGCTTTAGTTAATTATATACCGGAGAATGAATATTTTTTTCAAATGAACGTAAGATTTAACGCCCAATTATTGTGTGAATCACTGTGCCAACAAGTAACGATGGTGAATATATAAATTTATTATCGTTTGATGCGCGGTTTCATATCTCGCTGCGTTCAAATTTGTAACTATTTTTTAATTCTTAGTGTGGATTAACACTTTAAAAAAATAATAATAAAATAGCATTCTCTCTTGCCAAATGATTGTTCTTTGAAATACTCTTTGGGTAGCGGAAATTATGGAAACGTAATAACTTGTATCAAGCATATAATGAAGAACACATAACTTAGTGGTCAGAGCGCTTGGACGGTTTCCATGAGGAGCGGGTTCAAATGCAGCTGCTTTAAAATAAATTATGTGTAATTTGTTATATGATCTGCATATTATATGATATGACATTAATATTGTCATGAATATTAATGACAATTTTAATGAACTCAATAAGTTCTTGAGTTTACGCTTTATCCCGTTCCCGCGTATAGTAGATAAAAAAATCGTTCTTCACTTTTCACCACTATCATAATGTAAGTATTCAAATTCAAATAATTTTATTAAAAATAAGAATACATGATAAATGTTTTGAACGTCAAAAACTTTACCACCAGTTCACTAAAGTTGTAAATGCCTCACACTTGAGAAAAACAAGAGCAAGAAACACGGCGGCACTTTACGTTTCTTAATTTTTGTTTAATTTGGTCATTTACAATTGTGTCATTATTTAGTGACAATGATACCTTTGATATAGACTGGAGCATTCTCAAGGCGTGTTCCCATTTATAAAATCATTAATTAGGTAATAAAAAAAATTGTAATAGCGTACACACTATCCCATGAAAAAAATTGCGGACTCGATGCAATCGAGTTACAGGCGCAGTGGCTTTCAGCCTATTTCTAGTATTAATATTGTTTATATCATCGATTTTTCATACATTAAATTTTCAAGGATATATTATAATATCTATCATAATTCTATATGGTCTTGAAATCTCACTTCTATTTAGCTGTAGGTATATCAATTAGTAAGTGAGAAAACGTTTGTTAATATATGATTGTAAATTCTCTTTTTACAGTCAAAATCCAGAGTAGCTTCAAAACGATTATTAAATGTTCTAAACGTCTTTTAAATGTTCTAATCGCCCTTTAAACCCTCCATCTGCATTAAGTAATATCGATATTTTTTTTAATAATATTACCAACACGCTACCTTTATTTTAAATAAATTGTATATACAAAAAAACTTTTTTTTTCGAAGTATCGCTAATTTAATAGGCCATTGTAAAATCTTATTTACTGGCAATAAAGGTGAATAATCCATTTAAAGGCGGCCATGACCTGGTGTATTAGCACGATTTAAACATTTGACTCACTATTTTGATACTCTGATCTCGGAGGCCTTCGGGGTTCGGGAAAGCTTGCAATCATGTATTTGTTTCACTTTAAATAAAATATTATCATATCTTTATAGTCACAAAAGATTAGGAATGTATACGATTTATAAACAATAGTTTTAAATATTAATGATAAGACCTTTTTAGGGTTTCGTTCCTAAAATGAAAAAATTGAACTCCGTCTGTCTTTTTGTTTGTTCATCTGTCAAGACTATTTTTCTCAAAATTCCGTGAAAATGTCATGCGGAAATAAATGCCAAATATCCTAGACTTTATAGTTAACTATTCTTGTTAACTTATAAGTTATTTGTCAATAGTTCCTTGGAGTACAGAAAATATCACAATTTTAAGTCGACGCAATCAAAAGATATGAATGCTTATGAACTGTTTTTACCGCGATTTGTCATGGTGATGAAAATCGCCATGTAATCAAGACCTTACGTACTTCTCGTTGACCACTACTTGCAAGTGTTCTTGTATCACTACAGCAGCAGCATACAGCACCTTATCATTTCAATAAAAAATTTACTAATTTAACAAATCTTTACATCATTTTTGTTTTAACATATTTTACCTGTTCATTGGTAGATGAGATATAAAACATTTTATCCAGATAATATTTAAAGGTTAATGTTTTATTATTTATGAGGACCAACGTGGCGCAGAGGCACAGTGTCTGCCTGTAAATGCGACGGCTTGTGGGTTCGATTCTCACTCGGGGAGAATGAATTACTTTCATTTTTTTCACTCTGGCAACAAGTCAAAACGCGGCGTTGAGTTCGGCGGCGGTGGTTGGAGTGTCTTAACACTAGGTTCCTTCAACTTACAGTTTCCTCTGCCTACCCTGCTATGTGCGGGATCCAGCGTGAAGCAAAATAAATAAATAAATATGTTTTATTATGTAACAGTTTCAAACTAATTGAGGGCGCGACCTCAGTAATGGAGGCTAGATAATAGATATTTTTAAGAGAAAGTAAATAAACGTTAGTATTCGGAATTATATTCACATTACCTTTAATCATGTAAATATCCTAGATATAAATACTGTTAGAAGTAAATATTTGAATTATCTTCTTATTCGTATATTTCACTAGGTTTGAATAGTGACATATATACACATATATTTCGACAGATATAGCTGTCGCATAGTACTTTATTTTTCATGTATTTTTAGAGATAGATTTTTGACATACAGAGAACATTAAAATTTCCCCCAAGTGGAATCGAATCCACACCCTCAATAATACCAAATATATCCAAAATTATTTTTTTTTAATTTATTCCAAAGGATATGTCCTAACTTTAAAAAGGATATGTGCTCCTTTACGCACAAACTTTAATTCCATTTTGGTTTTTAATTTCATTATTTATATGTTTAGAATAGATGAATTTTCTCACATACGTAATATTCTTTTTGTTTAATCTTGGTGGTACGATTCCAGTTCCGTAACTCAAATGTCCTTAAAAATGAGATAAAAATTAATATGTTTATTACAATATGATTGTACTATGTATATATGTAGCTAGCTATAAAACATAATTGCATAACAATATTATCTATATTTTTTTCTAGTATGAAGGTGATGCATAACATCTGTATAGGTACGATATCCGTCATAACGTTTTGACAGGTTTCTGTTCGCTTAACTGACAGTGCCTTGAGTGGCGAAAATGCCACTCATTAATTGCGGCCAACAATACAATATCAGGTCGACTTTCAATTATTATACAAGCTATTATTTGCATAATTTTATCATCTAACGCTCGTTGCAAATTTCGTTCCCTACAATGAGATAAATATAAAATACTAGCGACCTGTCCGCGGCCGACCTACACAATTGTTCATATAGAAATTGAGATGCGTCAATATTTTAAATTTCCGTGTAAAATTTGTGTGGAAATTGTAATACCTTTTATATTTTGGTACAATCAAACGAAATCAAACGACCTATACTTATGCATATGTTGATATTTGATATTATTAATAATACTTTATTATTTTTAAATTGGATATTATTAATAATACTTTAAAAGGCTAATTATTTCATTTCTCAAATACCTTCTTCTTCTCCTACTTACTCTTTCCTTATGCCTGCCCCCCCCCCCCCCCCCGATGTCACCCGTGATTAATGCGGATCACGTCACGACTATAAAATATTTTATACTTAAAGTGCACAACGTATCTAACGTATTTACTTAGATAAGTATTTGTTTTTCTTATTTAATTACTATATTGTTTAAAATAGCTCGCTCCTTCAGTCACTCATTATTTTATGCAATATGTAATAACTGCAAATAATCTATCTACAAAAAATACCATGGAGGAATATCTCTATATTCCTCCATGTATTTTTTGTAGATCTTTTCAATATATATAAGCCAGTGCTATATTATTTTGAACTCAATCCTAAGTAAACCTTAACTTAAATTAACCTTAAAGTGTCAAAAATAAAACACACAAAAATGCGAGCGTTACAATTATGCTTTTTCCCACATTTAACTAAAATATAACTAAGGGCCAGGACAATAATTATGCCTGGTATGCATTAGAAGGCCGAATTGATATGTTATCGCATGCTCTTAAAGACTACATGAAATCAGTGTAGCAGCGAACGTGCTAATCGCTAATGTAACAAAACCAAAGACCTTTATACGAAAATCATAAGGTAAATAAATCAATTATATATAAAAACTAGTTTTTTTTCTCTTCATTGTTCAGCAAGATAAAAAATACTTACCTATCTATCGATATCGATATGAAAAAACATAGTGTCAGATCAATTGGCTATGCACGATGCACATCGAACTCGAATTAAATACCGCATCGTGTTAGTGAACTAAACGTACCTATATATCTTTTACTCGATTGACAAAAAAAGTCAAGAGAACATAATGAAATAAATATATTAATTATTTAATCATATGTACTTTTCTATCAACATTGTATGTATATATCAATAATTTTAGCATTGAATTAGAAATTAAATTTAAAAAATTAAAATATGCACTTAAACGTAATTAATTATTAAAAAAAGCTTTTTTTAAGCTAAAGAGCTTAAGATTATTAAAAAAAGCTAATACATGTATGTATTATAATTAGTTACTGCACAATACAATGTTAAATGCATAATTACTCCGGTCTACACAAAGTATAGACTATGGCGATAGGTAATTATTTAAAGGAAAAAAACAGCTGATTCCATTCTCGTAACAAACAGAACATAACAAGAACAACCAGTGACCAACACATACAATAAGAACACAAAAGCTGTACGGGATCTGATAAGCCGACGCAAAAATACTCTCAACGATACTCCCTCCCACAGGTATTTCATTCCTAGCGGATTTAAATTGAATATATTGCGAGAGGGGTGTAATGTAGCGTATATTTACCATGCTTATATAGTAATAGCTATACCTATTATAGTAAAATAAAACAAGAAAGCAATTTCTTAATAAAAAAACTTATTCATAACCAATAACAAGTGACGAACACACAACGATGATAGCCTAAAAATAATGGTAATATAACTTATGTAAAATATGCTATAAACATTAAATTTGATTATTATGCTAATTAGTTAATAGCTCACATCTATTAATTGATTAGCTTACTAACATAATATATTAGACATTCATTATTTTCTTTGTTTGCTTCTCTTGCTGGAGAGCGTAGATAGACGATTAAAACACACATCCAAAATAATTTTTCTACCGTTTTTTATAATTATACTTACTTTGTACTTATATTGTTATAAGAAAATGACAGATATGAAGCATCATTAACATCGTAATGAAGTACAGCTCAATAAACAAATATCAACATAAAATTTATGATATAATTAAAATTTTGTAGAGTAAACTTGTTTTCAATCAAACAAGTTTTTATATAATTCATTAAAATAAAGCTTTTTTCTAAATTAGCTAGGAACTTAGATACGATCAAGTTGGCGAAAGTTGTAATGGTGGAACATCAATTTCCTAATTGTTTTCACTTTCTGTTGCGCAGCGTCAGCGGGATGCTCTTGAGATATTATCTCGATAACAAACGATATTATACGAAGCACGATTAATGTTACGCAATTTATATAAGGGCCCCATTTATATATGCCACAGAAAGTATTTATAATAACAATATTTTTTAAAATAATTAAGGATATTTTATATATACCTATTAAGTAACGAAGTGATAAAATTTTATACGATTTGGGACACGTCAAAAAAGCTGTTTCAAAAACGATACAAGGTTAAAACTAATTTCTGTCCCAACTGATTTAAATATATTTCTAAATAGCAATGATTTTTCTTTTGTTTTTTTTTATCTATAAGCATATCGGGCAAAAGAGACTAGTAAAAATAAGATTACCGTCACTTTACCTATTTAAAAAAATGGTATTAGGTGTCGTTGTGTAAACAGATCAAGAAAACATCTAGGCTATATTTCCAAAATTGCACTAAATTTCTTTTTAAATATCTATAAAGAAACATATATAACATAACCATCAAAATTTGGCTTCGAATACACAAATATTGTATTATATAGGTCCTCCTTAAGCCCCAATTGTCGAATTGAGGGGAATTCATATTTACATATGGAATACATTTTTTTTTTTTGCTTTATAAGCCATTTACTTATATGAAGACGTGGCATATAAAGCAATTTTTCATATTTATTATAAGTACACGGTACGAGTTTTCCAACGCTTCATACTCGTTAGAAGTAAGTACTCAATGGTTCGATTCGACCGTCTCATAATGCCTCCCTATATATGGCTATGTTAAGACGTTCCGGAGCGTCTATCATTGTAATACACGAACAACCCACTACAACATGCAGTATATTTAATTAAATTATTTGTAACTTTTTTTACTAATGTTCTTTTTATTTTATACATATATAACTTCTTCTACTTAGCATTATCCAGGCCTATTGCCAGGGTCTGCTTTCCTACTTAATCGACTCCACTTTACTCGGTCTTGAGTATCCTCAGTGGTTAGTCCATTGGCGCTCATGTCCTGCATCACGACGTCCAGCCATCGGTTCCGGGGGGCGTCCGGGGGGTCTTACGCCAGGGACAGACATATCAATGCATTTTCTTCCGACGTAGTTCTTAGGCCGGCGTAAAACGTAGCCATACTATCTCAGACGACGCTCTTGGAGCTTATCCGCTACGTCACGGACCCCAAGACTACCTCGAATGAATGTGTTGTGTATACGGTTAGCCTGAGTAACGCCACACATCCACCTCAGCATCTTCATCTCCGTGACGTGAAGCTCCTGTGCACTATGTTATGTACATACGACGACGTCGATAAATAAAATTTATAATAAAGAAATAATTAGAAATAATGAATATATATATATATATATATATATATATATATATATATATATATATATATATATATATATATATATATATATATATATATATATATATATATATATATATATATATACATATATATATTTTAAATTATACATATTATAAGTTTGCATATCGGTATGTAGATGATATTTTATAATTGACATATCTAGAACGAATCTCGAATTTAAAACAAAAATATTCTTCGATCCGTACCAGATGTCATGACAAAATTTCATATTAAATATTTTGTATCAATATCAATTAAGGTGATTACGCTTATGTAATCCTTCAAGAGGGTTATTCTTTTTTCATTTAATGACACCACATATCATTCGGTCGCAATAATAAATTAATAAGAAAACAAAACGTAAAAAACATTTAAACTCATGTCGTACAGAATATACAGATACTGTCAGCGAAAGAGGGCTCGATGCTATCTACCAGCGCATCTTAATTACGTAACGCGAACACCGAGCGCATTCGCGCTGTGTACAACGGACCCGGTGTTTCACCGAACAACAATAACTTTATTACATTGCTAATTCTGATAATTTATTTTACGTGAAACTCTCTTATGAGTGCACTCAATCATTTGATATATTATGCTTACACTCGTACTTGTCGCCATAAAGCAGTATAAAATAAAATTGTGTTCTGTATAACGTAATAGTGTCATTGTTTAATATTACTTGTATGATAATACAACTTTTGAGCTAAAATACGATGCATATTTCAACTTTCATTGAGTTCGACGATAATATAACTACAATATCACTCACTTCAATCATCATTTGTTTTCTCAACTTGTATTAAAATTTGACTGCTTTATTAAATGTAAATCCTTGACTTAAAAATAAAATAAATATGAGAAATCTTAAGATCTGATGTTTTTCAATGGATGTCAAACTGCATTGATATTAAAGTAACTCATTTTCGTTTTAAGCTTCCTAGTCACATTATATTTACTAGCTTATTTGGACACCGGTCACTGATCGTATTGTTTTTTTTCTTACAAAGTATAAATAACTATTTAGATTTTCACATACTTACCATCAACATGCAAGGAAATAGTTCATTATTTAGTCTAAAATTTTAAAAATAAGAATGTTTTTATAATTTATGCTTGGAAGATAGATTTGCTGTAGTAGATATTTCAATCAAATTTTCAGATGATATTTATTTGATGATATTTATCATCGTATATTTTAGATCTTTGATGCAGCACCGAATTGTGTGAAAGCTCTCACGAGACACTCCTTAACCGACTTACGGTGTACTCAGACTGCATAGTCGTCAATTAATGCAGAACTGATATAAATTGAGTATTAAATATTATATCGATTTGATTACAGTTAAAATTTAATTGATGTCTCTGAGCCCGGTAATGCATTGTATTATTTTATATATTTATCATAATATTTCTATTACATTTGTCACTTTAAGCTTATTCCTGAGCAAAGGACACTCAGGGTTAACACTCTCCACTTGACGTGGGCGTTACATTGACATTCGTAAATTTTTTACAACATTTTTTCGTAGTGTCTACAACAACCTCCCAATATTAGCTATTTCTGTCGAATTCATGCTTTCTCTTGAATTGTTGTCACGCGTGTGCGTATACCCTGACACTTTCGCCGACAAATCAACAATTTAATGTTTCACTTATGTATAGATTTCATGTTTGTAGAGCTATTTACTTTTACGTATTATTTTTATTCTGTGTTTATTTTCATACTTTTATGTATGCGGCCGTTGTAGTGCTTTCGGACAGCATTTGACTTTAAATGTGGCAGCTGTGGGTGCGTGGAGTTGGTGGAATGAATTATTTTCATGAGAACAGGACTAAAAACGTGTCTTGTCACAAGAAAAAAGGCCGTTTTTGCACAGTTGGACTAGTAGAATAGTACTCTAAGCGCGATGGTTGTGGTTTCAATGACCACTAAGAGAAATAATTATATTTAAATAATTTCCATTTCCCCGCTCTCGGAGACAAAAGTGTGAAGTGAATTTAGTACCTCCGTTCAACATGCAATGTCACGAAATTAAATCACAATTAAATATTTAAATGTTTCATTTTAATTAAATGATTAATAATAATTTAATTTATAATCTTTTGATTTAATTATTTTTTTCTTGCCTTAACTAACCATTTTATATCTGTTAGTTAAAGTTAACTTTAATTTTATGTGATAATAAGAATTCAATATTGACGACATGCTCAGTTCAACAAATACGTTTTCTAGCTCAAAGTCTAAAGTCTAGAATTGGATTTTACTACGTTGGCAATAATAGTGTAAAATTTACACAGTAACATGCTCTATACATATGTATACATTTCACTTTAGGACAGCTAACTGTTGTTTCTTTAACGATGATCTGATAAGTTCAATAATTGACTTAGTGATTGGAAAGTCTGATTTTTTATCTTCTAAACACTTTTAACCACGTACTTAACAGAAAGGGAAATCTTAATATTTTAACTTAACGAGACATGCAATGGAAAAGATTTATAACCTGAATTTATTATTATATATATTTTTTAACAATTAAACTTAAAAGAATTGTGTCATATTATTTTTAGAATTAAAGACGGCTGTTGATTTCGATTTGTAGGAATGGGACTAAATCACAAGTAGATCAGTCAAATCTTTCAAATTCATCTACAACATCATGTAATCGGTATGTAACGGCATGTAAAAATTATACATTTAAATCGTCGAATGAACATAAAGCTACCCCCGGCTAGGAAGGCAGCTCTGCTCGGAAGATCCGACGCAAAACTCACGAGTGTGATGTATTCAAATGAAATTAATGTTCATATAAGTTAGAAAGCAAACTTTAAAGGAGAAGTAGTCATAGTTTAGTTCTCTTAGATTCAGATTTATTATGGGAACATGTATTATAAATATTTATTAAAGTGGTATATGAAACACGAAATACCTAGTTGCTGGCAGAATAAGCTAAGAAATTGAATATTTATTGAAATTTTATTTCACTAGATTAAATCGTTATATTTTACGATCATAAAGTATTGCTTTGTATAATAACGTTCACTCACAGCTATATGTAATATGCATGACAGATGCAGATGGAAAATATTCAAAATGACTAAAAAATCGTGAATCTTTTGAAGTACTGGCTTGATATTTATATTTTCTGGTAACATAAGAAAAAATCAAGATTCACTGATAGATATATATGATTATTTTTTGTAATTATAAGGTTCTATATAATATTTTTAAACGTACGATTTAATATTACACAAAATCATATTAAAACTAAACGTACCATAAATGCTAACGGAAATTTTAATTAACTTTGCATTTAAGCTTATCTGAATCTTTACTCACGAAATATTGTAGCATTACTAACAAAACATGGAGGCAAAATCGTTATGAACACTCCCACCATTAAAATAATATTTCAGTCGCGACAGACAGACATCACGATGTGGCAAATCTAGGTAATAGCAACTCATTAAAAATTTTTGTTGGTGAAATAATAAAATTAGGCCATCGTGGCTTAGCGCCACAGCGTCTGACTGTACTCGTGACGGTTGTAGGTATGAATATTTACTCTAGTATATATATACATATATATATATATATATATATATATATATATATACACATATATATATATATATATATATATATATATATATATATATATATATATATATATATACACTTTTTAAATGGGTCCAGATCTGCGTAAAATAAGACTACCTACATTCAACTTGCCCGCTTGGATGCAAATGTAGGCGATCTTTAGTTTAATTTAGCTTAACCATTAATTCGTATTAGATCTGTATATCCAGAATACCTCACATTCTCAAGACAAGTGAATTGCTAGAGAAACACCTATAAATGGAATGTCTTTCATTTTTGAATACCTTGAAGAGTTTATGCCGCGACTGTATTGCTTCAATGAATAATAAAAACATTCAGAATAAAGCATAAAAGAAATTTCTCTAAACCTATAAATTTATTGATAAATAGATTGCGTGTTTTCGTTGGATAGTTTCATAATCCATAAGATTATCTCGGTTTTATGCTAAATCTACGGCTATCTATAAAATCTTGAACTTGACATAGACTCTGAACTTTATTTTGCTATAATAATAGTGAGGTCATCTAAATATATGAGCATTTAACCTCTCTATAATATATTCCAATATTTTATAAAATGTAAAATTCAGTTCATATTTTAGTACTCTTCTGAAATTATTATTATTTCATGTATTTACTAATAATGTTATTATTATGTCATTATTACAGAATTAAGTAATTAAAATAAGCTATTCTAGTGGATTTTGTGGAGTCTTAATTAAACACAGTTCACTAATAATTTCAGTATAAAAATACAGATATTTAATGGAACAGATATTTGAGAACAATGTTGAAGATTAAGATCTAATATTAGAATCTTATGTTGAGTTGAGCTTTATTTATTGTATCTCCCTCATGTCTTTTTAGGGCTCCGTAACTCAAAAGGAAAAAAAGGAACTCTAATAGGATCACTTTGTTGTCTGTCTATCTGGCCGCCTGTCAAGACCATGTTCTCAGATCCAGCTGAAATTAATATCAAATATCCAAGCAGATAACCTCTTGAATGTGCACTTGAAAATAAATTGTCATTTATCTTTGTGTTGCTTATTTTAATTTATTTGTAATTTAAAAAAAATACCTTAATCATATAAAAATATTATAAACATGTTATTTTTGATTATAAACGGTTGTTTAAATTTCTTAGATGGCGCCCAATACGCTATTGTAATATATAGTATCAATGACATAAAGGTGCTGGCATGACATTGACCATTTATAGCTTCGAGGTCGTGTAAATGAAAATAATTTTTAACCTGTGTCAATTTACTTGAAAAATTTCAAAAAGGGTGTAATTATTTTGATTGATCTTTATAAATTTTTATGAAGATAAATTTCGAATTTTCTTCCATAAAATATTCTTGACACATCCACAATTTTTTGGCGTCTCGACAAATACAATAACAGGTACATATTCTTTAAATTGTAAATATATTTACAAATCTTATTCAATTTTTTGTCTGCAATGTCAGCTATGTTGTCAAAAATCAGACATAGGATTACTCTTAACAAAAAAAATTATCTTGTAATTCGAATGTTAGCAAAAACGTTACAACTAATGTGATGTATGAACATACTTACACAACGGTCAAAATCAAGCAAATATTTTAATCAAGATTGATTCCTTATAAAATACCGTAGGTACTTAGATGCTATAATAAAAAATTTTTACTTTAAATTATATTGAAATATTGTTCATCTACTGATGCATCCATATAACTTAATTAACTGCCTCATATATCAA
This sequence comes from Dione juno, assembly GCA_037127375.1. Lineage (NCBI taxonomy): Eukaryota > Metazoa > Arthropoda > Insecta > Lepidoptera > Nymphalidae > Dione > Dione juno. Next base: position 433,293 of record JAXRJS010000043.1, on the reverse strand, counting down.
AAGAACCACAAGGCAAACATACTCGGCTGATTGTGATAAAATATCAGAAAGCCGCATACGGTTAACTACAACTTAAACTTTAAAAGTGCAAGCGCAAATTAGTCAGAAGAGTAATGTAGTGGAACGGCTGACTCTTCATTACGCGGCTACTGTTAACTTTCACCATCGACATCGTGTTCTGAGGTCAAGTTTATATGACTTCCGATCACCTTCCCATCAGATTCCGCATGTGGGACGCATCACACGCATCACCGCGTCAAAATACAATCATTTGTTATTTTGACAGCTTCTTGTAAATTTTAATTTAGATATATGATATGCATTCACCGTAATGATTTTTTTCATGTGATTGACACTTTGTTAAGAGGATGAAACTCTCACATACTCTCACATCTCCTTGTCATGCTTTTCGTACTCGCGTCACTTTGAGAAAATAACTTTTTAAGTACTTTATACTAATTTAACATATTTAATGCATTAGTCATAATGATTCCTAATAAATATAATATTCTACTAAATATTTATGTACCGTTTAAAACATGGTGTTTTTGTTGGTCTTACGTGTAGCCGCCATAAGTAGTGTTACAGCAAAGATTCTACAGGTTCCCCTTTATGGTCCGTCTGCGAACATCGCAGCACTTGTCGTAGAACCAGTGCATTATACGCATCCGTCTGTATAGCTCATTAAAATGTAATTTTGTTTATAAATGTGCCAACTAGATATGTTACTTGGGATGGCTTATCTAACCTGTAAATAATGTGAAAAGATGATATAATCCATAAGTCAATGAACTACGAGACGTTTCAAAATAAAACAATACCTAAATAATTGTCGAGCTAAAATAAATGTTTATTCCGACAAAACATACTCGTAACCACTCCAACCGTAAAACAAACGTAAAATAATGTGCAAACATTTATTTCAAATAACAAATTAACTCAATAACAAAGAAAATAAATGGCTATTTTCTAGCAAGTAAGTTTTGTTATATTAATATATGAGTCGTCCATATGTACAGAATGACACAGATAAACCGATAAATAAAATGAAAATAGTATAGACACTATACTCTAATTAATTTAATCCAATAAAGAATTAGGTGACCACAGATTTTGCCAATTTCGAGGTATGTGACGCTTACTCGTTTTATTGAAAATGTTTTATAAATATCATATTTATGAAATAAATTGGGCGTAACATATATACATCTTCATAGGGACTGCCAGTTGGATTTTATCAATTTAAATACTAAGAAGTTGTTTAATAACACACCTGACGCTGATTATTCGAACGCTGATATCACGCTAATGAACGCTGAATCGCTGATACTGCTGGTACTATGATTACTAGTTTTGCAAAATGGTTATAGAAGCTTAAAAGAGTTGTACATACATGTTTTTAGGTACTTTTAAATAACACAGACGGAGGAAAGAGTGTACGAAGTCATTGAATAGTCTATTGACAATCTATCCAGGCATAGCTAGTGAGCGCAGTAGTGTCAAGCAAAGGTAGTGTAAATAACAATAGGAAATGAAAATTAGAAATTATAAAATAAGATATACGTATTATTTATCTTCAGAAAAGCTGCAAAGTCAAAGTAAGAGCTTTAAGGAAAAAATTCTTCAGATTTGCCGGCCTAAACGATGTCAAGATCAATAGAGTTACACAGGATATTTACGTTGGTATTTTTAGCGTAAGAAAAAGAAACAATTATTCTGAATGTTTTCACTCATACACAAATTTTACTCATATTAAAACTTGCCATATAAAATAACATTTTAAATTACAGATATAATATGCGATAGTAAGCAAAAAACTACTTCACTTGTTATAAACAATGTTCGAGTTTGTAGGTGCAGTACTGGGACAGTAACCGCGATGGTATGCGATATGCGTCGATAGGATACGAGTTGGACATAAGCCCTATTAAACTAACCGTCTTTGATCTAACTGGCATTAGATGTTGAGCTTGAAGCCGCTAGACGATAGTAGGTTAGGCCACTGTCATATACCCATTCTGCCGTCAGAGTCCGTAGTTGTATATACGTAGTATTTGTTTTACCTGTTTACAATAAAAGCTTTCTATGAAATCATAATACATTCATAGTACATTCTAAGATTAAAAAGCTTTTAAAAATATATAAACATACAACTGATTTAAAGTACAATGTTGCATTGTACATGAGACGTTATTATAATAATACTAAGAAGAATGTACAATTTTTAGCTTATCAGCCATTCGAATTAGGATTACGAGAAACAGTAGCGTAGCAAGGTATAGTATCGGTATGAAAGGAGTCTAAAGTATTGTTTATTTTCATGAATTACTGTTATTTTTAAACTGTGAACAGAGAGGGGGCGCACGCGTGTAACCATCTAATCCACTGTCAACGCACAAAATAGCTTTTTATTATGAACAATAACCTGCACAAGTACTAGTAGTCATTTCTTAGTAATTTTATGTGCCAGTACTGTGTACATGATTCTTGGAATATAAAACTGTCAACATACGTTAGCATGATGTATGTTTATTCGCAATATGACAATATCAAAAAAGTTAGCATAGTAAAATATTGTAGTCAGAGTAGAATAACAAATATTTTAGATGTGCTATATAACGTGTCCACGAAAATATCAAAATGCAATTTGTTAACCGCTGCTCTTATGCCCCAAAGACTTGGTCATTTTGTTTATACAAGTCCGCGTTCCGGGAAGCCGCCCGCACAGTCACCTGCTGCGACAGAAACATGATAAATAAGACATAGGATTAATTACTTCCTACAACACAGGCCCTACAAATCACACTGCATATTAAACTGTTCCCATTTAATCACAATAGTCTAATAGCTTTTTTCTATGTATATAACATAGCTTGGTTTAGTGGTTATTATAAAACTGTCGGTTTGTATTGCAATCGCCGGCATTGGGTTATTTATTGTAGACTGGCCTAGTCTAGAAATAAATGTCTCGATTTCGCCACAGGCACTACTAGCAGTGAGTCACACGGCGTTTATTATAATGAGGTTTCGCGCCTTCCATACAAATTGATGTTTAAGTTAACGACAGAAACTGACATTATGATTGCGGAGATTTTATCGATGTATACCGGGATATTAACGCTCATTGAGATTTTGCTTTATAAGGGTCGATTGATTTAAGGAGTGCGAATAAAGTTTGTTTGCGTGTTAACAATAAAATGTCCTTTGTTTGAACAATTTATTGAACGTAGATGTCTTGTCAGGACGTCAAAAAAGTATATACCGTGCGACTTTTAATTTTTTTTTAATTATAATATTGGTAAACATCAACAAAGCTCACATTCTATAATGTAGGCAAAACATGTTATAAAAAATGTAGCGCTCTTTGTAAGCAGACAAAAAAATAAGACTAACCAATGTGGTTAAGTAAAGGTGGAATTTTGAAAATGGTTTAAGATAATTATAGTATTCAGAGGAGTGCAGATGAGTGCTGACCTCCTGCTAGCAGACGTGTTCCAATTCTAACACTCATGATTTATGCGTACAAATCACAACAGATTGTGAATGATGAAAATTAACTAGCTCATCACATCTCAGAGTCAGAGCAGGTGCATAATTGATAGTCGTTTTAATGTAACCTATAATCATGCTAAGAACATCATTTCTATAGTGACAGAATAATATATACATTTGTTAAAACTAACAATGTCTATTTTTAACTAACCTATATATGTATATTAAATTATAAATATATATATGTATATACGCACTTATTCTTATAAATGTACTCGTAGGTACCTATTTCGCATATTCTCAATTCACCTTTAATGTCAGCTTAATATAGTTACATAAAAACGTCTTGAATAGTATAGTCATTTGCCTTATGAGGGCATCACTAACATTCCACTTGTTGCATTATGATAATGTGCCATTTTCAATAAGCGCATCGTAGTCGTGCCCGGCAGAACACGTTTCCTCTCTGGCGCCGATGAAATAACCAAAGAAAGGACCCAAATGACATGAAAAGTATCGCCGATTATAGCTCTTATTACAGTGTGATACAATGTAAAGTGTAATAGTAACAATATAATATCGTAAAACTCTTAATACCAATCGAGACAATAGGTTTAATCGAAGCTAGATCACGCGGCTAAATTGGAGAAAAGTGTTGTACCTACTCATACATATATACTTACATATACAAGTTAACTTTATGAATATTTTTATAAACTATTAGAACATTGTTTTTGGTATATACATACATTTTATTGCAAAATACATACATACATAAAATTATAAGTACCTAACATAAAAGTTATTAAAAGAATTGCAATTCAGAAATATTTATAAAATCATATTTTAAGCTACAAATAAGTTGACTAATGATACTCTCCTGGCTAACGTGAAATTAAAGACGCGTCTCGCCAGAAATATCTCAAATTCCTTCGAGTCTTAGTAATTTAGTAATTTGGTAGATATCTATAGCGTTTTTTGATGTTAAATCATCGCTTAGCTGGTTTACGTATATCACAATTGCTGTAGGTTACAACTAGAACGAAATAAATTCTTGCCTGTTCTGACTTTTGCTTATTGTGTTTATTATTATATTTTATTATATTATTATATATTATTATACATAGATACTATGTATAAAAAATCCTATATTTAAGTAAAACATTTTTTTAAGACTGTTGTTCTTAGATTTTTATGTTTAAAACATAAAAAACATATATGTAGAATTTATTCATAACATTAACTATTATTTCCTCGTTATATTTAAAAGAAATATTTGAAAGTATTTTCAAAGCATCTATATATATATATATATATATATATATATATATATATATATATATATATATATATATATATATATATATATATATTTGATTTTTTTTTTGTAATTATGAGTACACATCTTTTTGGCAAATATTCCTTTTTTCCATCTAAATTTTGATTTTAAGTAAAATTAGTTTTCGCATGATTAATTTTTTACTGTAGAAAATATTTGAAATAGTTTTAAACAGTGAATCTATATAGCACAAACGATTACATCCTTGTAATGTAGCCGCGGTCAACTACATTTCCATAACTGCTATTTCTATTACTATAGAGTACGTAATCTCAGAATCTAGTACCGTTTACCTTATTTTATGGATAGTTGTAATTACCGGCTCGTTCTTTCACGTCTATCCTTGACAAGCAGCGAAAACGGACGCATTTATAACATCCGTGCAGCCTACATAGATGCAACAGCACTCTGAATAAATGTTATATCATTTAAATCCCCCCCATTTTAAGTATAGAGTAGTAACAATATGCAGATTAAAATGAAATTATTACGTTCTTAGCAAATTTTTTGTGTTAAATCAAAAAGTATTTCAGAAATTTATTACAAATCTATACATTGATTGTTTTTGTTTACGTATGGAACATCAATTTTATGTCGCGTATATTTTATATAACGTAAGTAAATTTATATTTATATAGAGACCTTAAAAAACACAAGGGCAAAAAATTTCGCCGCTTAACAACTATATAAATAACTGGTTGTTATATATATATATATATATATATATATATATATATATATATATATATATATATATATATATATATATATATATATATATATATATATATATATATATATATATATATATATATATATATATATTATATATATAAATTTACTTGTTTACTAATGCGTTAATTAGAATAACGAAATGAATCGTGCACAGCCCATTACTATGTCCACTACCTATACAACCCATAACTATCTTCTTTATAAATTTCCATAAATATACTTTATATTATAAATAGGTATTAAGAACGTGCCATTATATTGTACTTTAATATTTGTAAAGAAAGTTAAAGTGCTCAATGATGTACAGTTGGGGAAGGTCAAAAGTGAATACATTCATAAACTACAAATGATTTATGCGATTGTATTCATTACAGCTGTAAACCTCTTAAAATTTATTTGAGGACCTCGCTGTAATACCGTGAAGCGTTCAAGAAATTACGATTTATTTGTTAACGGTTCATGCTTTAGTGAAGAGCTTCTCATTCTTATATTTTATTTATTTATTTTATAATTAATTGCTTATTTATATGATAATGAATACAATACTATACGTTTGTACTATCTATGTTAGAGATTAACCTCAAATATCGCTACATATTAGTTACAAGGAGAAGGAGGAGGAGGGAAGTTTACTATTAATTATCATCTGAAACAAGTCAGCATTGCTATTTTTACTCGTCTAGTTCGTTGTATCCATACAACAGTGTAACTACTAGTTGGTTATAGAAAAGTGGATCTCTGTTGACTAGTGAAAGGCGTCAAAGTGGTGGTTACTTACCATTATAGCTATTTAAACAGTGAACCAGTAACAATATTTTACAGTTTATATCACAGTCATAGAATAAACATAATCGGAATTTTATTAAAGAAGTTTGTATATTATGTATAATTTTTGGTATTTACTTTATGTATCTGATATTGGTCTATCTCTACTGATATATGTATTTCTTCTAACTAATATTTTATTAATTTACACTGACATGATGCTCCAAAATATATATATATATATATATATATATATATATATATATATATATATATATATATATATATAGTTACGCTTAAAAGAATATCACCCACATATAATATTCGTCTTGATAAAACAAGAGACTGTGTGATATTAAAAAAATATCCCGAAATGTGTACTAGCATGGAATTAATAGCGAAAGTAAAACTGAAGAATTTAGATTCGAGAAAAGAAAAAATAAATATCCGTTAAGCGTGTCAAAGAAAGGCAAACTCTATGTATGCAAACATTAACAAAAACCGTGACAAATATTTTGAACAACTTGTAACTACTGCTACCGCTTCCAAAAACTTATTTAGAAACGTATATTGAATTATATAATTATAGCTTGAGCTAAAGTATACAGGCTTAATATAAATTATATGAGTGTTTTCATTGAAAGTGTATTTATATAACATATTATTATGATTATGTTCTAATTATTTATACGAAAATGCTTAAAAACCATTTTACAGCACTTACTTGCCTTCCTTTACATGTTATGTTATAGTAGCACTTTAAAGAACGTGTTAACCTAATTGTTCCCAAGTGGATTTTTATGTAAAATATTATTGTTTTATATTAAAATCTGAAATAGACATTGACATCAATGTTCTCTCCCGTCGATTTGGAATTTAATTATAGCCCTCTTGCTACGGAAATTAGTAAAGTAAATAAAAATACAGTTATTCGTTAAATATACGTTTATTTAAATTATATTATTTACATTTTTACGTTATATGTCAAAACGGAGACAGCTTAGGACAACATGCGATTTCTGGTCCATTTAAAATCAGTCGCATAACCTTAGAACTAGTAGAAAAAATAATGTTTACAATATAAATATATTATTTTATAGGTGGGTCAAACTTCTTAATGAATAAAAAGCACTTAAAAGTAATTCAAAAGGCTCATTGTTATAAATTCACAATAAAATTAAGTAATATCCTGTAATCTGGCAGATTTTAATTTATTGGCGTAATTAACATGACACCGTTAACACTCAATGAAATTAAATAATGAAATGGCAATAATTAAAAATATTCTCTACAAGGTCATTATTGTGTAACAAAGCGGTCAATTAACAATACTTAAACTGAACGGGTGTCGCAGTAGAAATATTTGAATAAATCATATAAAATATTTAAAATACAAAAAGAATCTGTTAACACAATAAGACATTTTTGTTATCACAAAATGTCTGACTTTCAACATTCAGTAGTCTGGATACCCAATTGTATGACTGCAATTAATCATCTTACTCCAGTAACAAAATTGTATATCACACGCAACAAATACTTTAAGAACATAAGTAATACATTGAAATATTTTCAAAAATACAGGAAATAATTCTTTAAGAAATTCATAAAATTCTTCCGAACGACGTTGCAATGCGCCATTCAATCTTCAAGTCCTTATGGACTCCAACTCTTGGCTCCATCATCAAGATTTTCTTCGATATAAAGAAAACAAACTCCACCGTGGAGTAAGCGAGACCAATAATGAATAGTTTACAGATCATATGCTGAGTGAAGGCCGTTTCTTTCGCACGCTCTTGTTGCTCAGTCCGAGAATTGTACCAATTACCTGTACATAATAAATTAATATATTCAAACACAATCCAACCATTACGCTTTATTATAACGTTTCGAAATATTATATATTCGAGTATTATATATTATACAGTAGAGTCCAATTGAAGATTTAGTTTGGATAGATTCCAAACGCAATTTGAGGTGTGTGAAACATTTGAATTAGCAAATTTCATTGCTGTGTTTTTGAAATGCATTTTGAAATAAATCAAATATATTTATTTTTGCTTGCAATCATTTTATTATGCAAATGAACGTAACCCAAATACATATATTACCTTAGATACAGAGTACGCAGCAAGCTTTCGTCGCGGAGTTGGCAGTAGCATAGCCGACGAGCGCGCCTCACGCAACAGTGCGTGGAAAGCGAGTGCAGCGCCTGCGCACGATTCCGCTGCAGACACCTCGTAGAACTGACAACCGAATCTTAAAGACATTTCTTGCCCTTCTTCTGTATTTACCACTCTAAACAAAATATATGATGCAATTAGCCTAATATTGTACTTTATGGTAATAATTAAAGATCATCATTGTAATCCTAAGTCTTGAAAGTAAATTTAACCCTATAAATTACGAGTACGTATTTATCTGTCAACTTATTTTTCTGTTGATTTTATAAATTATTACATTTTGCTATAATTTTGTTAAATTGCTATATATTAAAATTAAACATAGACTTTATGTTTAAAATGTTATTAACTATGTATTTACCGTTTTCTGGTACATAACTTTCGTTTTATGTCATATTGCGTTAGCATTTTTTTTAGTTTAAAACGGCATGTTAGCAATTCTTGGTATAAGATTGCCATGGCAAAAGCTAAGAGAAGTGGCGCCACCATTCTCGCCAAGTATTCTCGTCGCCAGACCGACGCATTATAACATGAATCTTTAAGTAAAAGTGGCATAACTACATAGTAATGTCTCATAGCAGTGATATCTTTCTTACTATAGTGTAACACAATATTTATTTCTTTACGAGCTACATACTGATAGTAGCCAAGTCATGAAAGATTTATATTATTGTATGATGAAATTCTATTGCTTTGATAAAAAGTTATTTTTATTGAGCCTTTCTTGACTTTATGCCATTAAAATAAAATATATATACTAATTTCATACAAAAATATTTTGAACTGACCTTGCGTGTTCCAAGTCCCTCTTGTTCCCTAATAAAGTTACAGAAGTACACCCTGGTAATCTAGTGCGTTCAAGAAGTGCTAACAGCTCAGCCGCTGCTAAGAATGACCGTCTGTCACATACAGAATAGACGACCGCAAAAGCGTCACCCCATCTAAGGTGCTCCGGTAAGCATCCACGTTTCTGTACAGAACAAAGTTATCTATTAAATATTTTCAAGCAATGATGATCACAAAATTTATAATTTATATATAAAAAATAAACAAGAACAATGACTGGCTATTACATACCGCACAACCGCAAGTATCCAGGATTTCTATTTCCGACGTGACGCCATCAAAGGACACACGGTGCTGATATAAAAAATCTAAAAACAAAAAGTAAATCATACAATATTTTCGTCAAAACATGAATGTTTTACAAATATAAAATACATCTCATCTCAAGAGTGTTGCGTCTATTTTCGTCCAAGTTGACTTATATTTTCGTGGGCATTTGTCACAAGTAACATTTTCGCAAGCGTCCTTGGGTTAATAGCTACAACATTTCAATGCGTTAATCGTGGATTGCGAAAAGAAAGAATGATGTAATAGATCGGGAATTTTAATATTTTACACAACATCACAAAATAAAAGTCAACGGCCGAGTTAGTGGCGCCCGTACTCATCCAGCCTTGGGTATCACATGCCAATTTCGCAAATAACCCATTGGCATCAAGCGCTTGGCAGCTGATAAGGGCTTATCTCGAAAAATAAATTTATAAGTACTCTCAACTAATTCTACAAGGTTCTTTGTTTGATATTGAATTGTTAACCTAAATGTGGTTATTAAATGATATAATTTTATAATAAAATAGGTAACAACTTACCGCCAGTCGAACTATATTCTCCAATATATCGCTTGGTCAAGTAGCGGACAACTACGGCTGCAACAAAAATAACAGTTAAATATAAGTATAATTCGTTATTCATCTATATTTTTAATGTCGTTATAAGAAATATCTGGGAAACATAATGTAGACCCATAAAAATTATTAATATTTTTGTAGCTTTACACTTATTTGTTTTAACAGCGAAGATGATTAATCTACAATGTGCTACAGTTGTTTGTTTTTAAATAAATTTATAACTACGCGTACCAATAAGAGAGAAAGCAAACTTAAGTGCTAAGTCAGAACAACATTTTAAAATTGCTAGGCTATTCTTAATCATAAATGTTTTAGTAATATATATTTATATAAAAATATGATGTAAAAGACATACTCGTACAACTACGTTAATTGTTTAGAAATGGATAATTGTTTTATCGATTCAGCTCCAAGATTAAACTTATCTGCTGGAATATTACAACTTTTTCATGGCACTTAGCGATATATATGTATAGCTAAAACACATATATATATATATATATATATATATATATATATATATATATATATATATATATATATATATATATATATATATATATATATATTCTATTTTGTATATACAAAATTTCCAAATATATATTGAAATATATATTGAACTTATTAGAATTGAACAGCAATTATCTCTTAAGACAAATTTAGGAACCATTGATTACTTATTATATAATTATGTATTTAATAGAACTGCACTGTTTCTATGGCACTGAATATTAAATAGATTGTTGCCATGTTTGAATAAGAAATATAAATCCTGAGCCTAATCCGTTCAATGGAGCATGTCGTCATTATCATCTGTGATTGCATTAGTTAATTGTAATAACACAACTCTACGAGTATTTATAAAGCGCGTTTCTGGGTTCTCTCTAGTATCCAAAGTTAATCTGACATGTTTAATTTTAATTTTATTGTCTGATAATTGTATTATCTGCACTAATAAGAATATTATATACAAAACATGCACATAAAAGAAATAAAAAATATCGAATAAAATTAAAATATTATATTATATCAATATAAATATTCCTGTGTATATTATTTAAGGATTAAATTCAACGATGTGGTCCATATCCTTGATCACAGCGAAACTTAAGGCACAAGAAGCCAGTCAAAGAACTTGTCTCCTTATCATACGGTACCAAATAAACTTCAACTTGGGCCGAATGACCAATTAAACTAACAAGTCACTTTCACTACTTTATGCTGATAAAGTTAGTAAAGTACAGTCTTTTGAAACGAAGTCAAATGTTTATATATATATATATATATATATATATATATATATATATATATATATATATATATATATATATATATATATATATATATATATATATATATATATATATATATATATATATATATATATATATATATATATATATATATATATATATATATATATATATATATATATATATATATATATATATATATATAAATATATATAATTGTACAATTTCATATAAAAAATGTACTTCCAGTAAACAAAAATATCCCGTTTCAAACTACACATAGCTCACGTTAAAAAATAGCATAGTATTCTTCAAAACTATAAAAAGTCGTATTATTTCTTCGAATAACCTGAAACGGTAACGAATAAGGAGGTCTATAACGGTATTCTTTGAGACGAAACGAATTTAAAATGTTATATATATTTACCGAATATGGTAAACGGTGGCTAAAGTACACCTTAATTAAATCACTGTCAAGTACTGACATGACATGATCCCAACTGTCCATCTGCCACATAATAATTGGACACCATTTTATTTAATGCACTGTGTTTACGACGTACATTGGTATTGTAAAATAAAATAAGGACTCAGTTGCGCTTTCTCCCAAATCGTAATGTGTGACCTAGTAATTTTAATTTCGCTGCCTACAAATATTGACAGCGATATGTTTCTAAACAATGATGTTTGACTGCATGACCTGGAAATCTAAAAAATTGAACGCTATTATTAAATGTCTAGTCCGTGTCAAAATTCAAGACGTTTCATTTCTAATAATGGATAAAGTCTTAATATAGCACAAGTTGTTCTGTTATTATTCTTTCAAACGCTTAATGCTCTATGAACAATAATAAAATTTATATGTCAAAATATTTTTTTTGTTATATTATATAAATTATGAAAATGATATTTCTATCAAATACTAACATCTCTGATATATCGACATATTTCAATAATATTAAGAAGTGTTGTGATATTATATAGCATACAGAACACAGTATTTTACAGTGAGAAGACAAAATAAGCAAGATTAGACGAGTAAATGTGAATTGTAGAGACGGGTGTCCCAGCAGACGCTCGGCCGGGTGACTCACAGTGTCTGTCAGTGGCCGGTGGCATGCGGCTGCGCAAACTATAAATATAACTGCAACTGGCATTTAGTCGCTCTCGATGTTAGATCCCGAAATGCATTCTTAGAGTTTTTTTTTTTTATCTCACTATAATAAAATGATTACATTTGAAATTTTATTCGAGATAAAATACATATGTAACGCTAATGTGTCATGGTGCTACAAGATGTACTTAAAATTTGTTAACTTAGATTATACAATTCTTTAATGTGATTAAGTAAATAGTGTGGTTGAATTAAATTGAAAACTTAAAAGCTTACTTATAATAGGCACAATAATTTTAAAATGTAAGTATCTAAATTCACGAACTTGGACTGTTACTAATTTTTTGATCAACACAAATAATAATGTAAAATTTTGCAGCAATGAAGTTATAACAATCATATTCTGTTTTAATAAATAATATCGTAGAGTTCTTAATAAAAACAAATGTAAGGTGCATGTTTAACCATTTTATTTTCGGGCGAATTCTAAATATTTCAACAAAAAAATATTATTTAAAACGTAAATAAGTATTTGTTCGTGCTCTCTTACGGTAATTATAATTATAATACATTTACAAGCGTTTAGCCTTCGGAGAAACGTGAAGTGAACTTTTTCAAAATTGACTTAATTACATAATTGGGATCTTCGTAAATCGCGTTCCGTGGCAACACCAAACAATATTTGTTTCTTAATTGCTTTAGAAATTAAAACATATTGTATTCGCGTATATATAAAAGTTATCGTGGGATAAATCTGACGTTATCGATTTTTTTTCTCCGTAATTCGTTGCTTAATCGATGGTGACATAAGTCGAATCACCTTGCCTTACCCAATATATCTTAATTGTTATGTTAATATGTTAAGTGTTTCTAAGACGACATCCGAATACAACTACGATAAATCAATTTCACTCGCCAGCTTTCGCTATTATTGTTTATACTTTCTATTGCATAGGTAACGTTATTTATTATCCAATAGCACCATTTCACGGATTATTCAACAATTATGTTGCCAATTTATTATTGCTAGGAGTGATCTTAATAAATTCTTATTACATACTTGGTATTATTATATTATTTGTTACGTGAATCTTGTAACATATAAAAAATGGACTATTAAATGTTACGAAATACTAGAAATTACATTTAATTATTGTTGAAATAAAGTTGTTTTTGAAAAGTATAACGTCCTTAGATAACCAACATAAAAAATATGTAATATTTTAAAAGATTATTCAACCTTTATTCCATCAAGCCATTAATATCACAAAAATATCATATGCCCCACAAATTAATATTAATTTCAATTTATCGTGTCATTTTTTATAAATATTTAATTTTATTTTTTTGTTCTTTACACTACTTTTACTTCCTATCAATAGAGTATTCAGTTCGTCAACCTAGTTTCTTTTAGATATATTGCAACCAACCATCGGTTATCATATCGATATCTAATATTTGCAATATTTTTTGGGTTACCTAAAATGTTGTTATTTGTTTAGTACACTATAATAAGGTTAGTATTACATGATACCACGGATGTCTCTATCACACCTAATCTTAACGCGTTGCAAATTTATATTTTAGTTCCCGGCTTTCTCTTAGTAAACTAACAGTAAAATATAATTGCAATCACAAATCTTCGAATCGTTAATTTTTATATACACGCTATATGAAACTATAAAGGCTATGTCACTATAAAGACATATTCGAATAAATAATTTTTATATTAAGATCCTTTCATCAGTTGTTGATCTTTAAAAATGGCTTAAGACAAGGTATACGATTATATTTAAATAATAATCAAATTAAAAAAAAAAACAAAGATAACCTAGTGTAAAGTGCCTCTGTTCTCAGCTGCTCAAATTCGAACTTACAGAATTTGTGTTAATAGTCAGACGCTGTGCTACTGCGCCACTATGGCCTAAATTAACATTATTATATATATATATATATATATATATATATATATATATATATATATATATATATATATATATATATATATATATATATATATATATATATATATATATATATATATATTTATATATATATATATATATAAAATAAACTTGTTATGTTTTGAGCGTAATATATTTTGTGTAACATATAACGGTTTAACATTAAAAAAGTAAGGTAATTGATTTTATAATACTACCCAACTTTAAATAAAATTCTGAACCTACTAATATTAGGAAATTACCAATTTGAAATTAGGAACATCACAATTTAGTAGATTTCGTATTAATCAATATCTTTATAATGGTCCAGTTTTTGCATGTTTTTGCAATTCCGCCATTAGTATTTATTATTTTGATACGGTTACATCTAAATTCTAGTTTTTCTGGTCGTAAATATAACGAACTTAATTAATTTTGCCACCTTTTTAAATTAATATTTCCGCGTCGGAGTGTTCCATAAACTGTTTTAAATTATTACAATCTATATTATGCAGCTCGTAAGAGCTTAGCTAAATTATGCTTACTGTGTCAACCGTCTATATATAAAATTTGTAATAAACACGTCGCCCCCACAAACATGAGTTGCCGTATAATAATATTCAATAGTGACAGAATATGACTACCAGGCCCGCATTCCGTGGTGGTCTTACTATTTTATGGCGCTGTCTCCATACTGTTTTCACTTAGACAATTAAAGTCAGGCAACACTACTTTCCCCGTATATAATACATTTTTGCAAAATACTTGAAATTAACTTCAAGTTGAGAAGTATTTATTATTTGCATCTACAAAAAAATTACATTTATAATATAAATATATGTATGTATATATATATATATATATATATATATATATATATATATATATATAATATATATATATATAATATATATATATAAATATATATATATATATATATATATATATATATATATATATATATATATATATATATATATATTTTTTAAAGAAACATACTGCATAAACTCTTTATTTCGTTATCATATGCGCAAAAACGCATCAAGCACCACGCTATTTACTATACACATTGTTTTACTATCAAAATAAACAAATGCTTATCTTATTTACGTTTGTAGTTCTATGGAATCAGCCGACAACCTATTGACACAATACTAGCTATCGCGTGTTTCATATCTGTTATACTACCTACTGACAGATAAGAAAAACCTAGTTACATCTTAAGCTTAATTAATCAATAATAACAAAAATTAACAAAAAACAACACTTCATATACATACATTATTAATCATACATTATTAATATACATACATTATTAATGTGAGACAAATTGAATATTAAATTCTTTTGTTTGTTACAGATCTATGCCTTAGATCTATTTTCATTTAATTACAGCAATAGCAATCAAGAATGTTTTTGGTTCCTTTTATTTCGATCTCAACTAATTAATAGTTCATACACATTGTTTAAGATTTGTAAAGCACCTATTAAAATTGAATATCAAGTAGAACAACAATAAATTTGAATAAATAAAAAGCAATACAATTAATATATAAAAAGAATATAACATAACAATAGAATTGGAATGAGAAGTTTTAATTACTATCGACTATACAACCTGTAATTACGGTACTATTAAATAATATGTCTTTGATCCCAAAATAAATCAAGGCACCTCTTCCCAAGCCATTAGAGGTAATTGATTTCGGCGTCCTGGCCATGAGGTCATAATACAAAAAATAGTTTAAGGTTGGTTCCAGCGAAGTATCATTAAATCTATATTAGCGGTCCGGCCGATATAGAAAAACGTACGATATCAGGAAATTGAAGTGATTTCATCAATATTAGGCAGCTGAGCGTGAATTCATTATAAGGGACTTACCTGATTTGCCTGAGCGTGCGCTGCCAAGGACCACCACTCTTATTCGATTAACTGTCATTTTCATTGGTCTTTAGTCACAGAACTTAATTTGTCAATAGGTCATTTAAGGAGACCGTGATTAATATATGTAGACGGGTAGAGCACTATCGTTAGCGCCAATCAGCTGTTGAAAAATGGCCGACGCACGCGCGCACAACGCACTTGCTAGTGAGCGACTGCAGCGACAAAACGAATTGGCGCATAGCGCAGTCTCTACGAGCTACAATCATCACCTATCGAATAAGTTTTATTTCGTCGAACATGTTAGATTTCATAGACAGCTGCACTACATTCAGGTTGATATTTGTTATACTATAACGAAATATATAAACTTATTTGGTACAAAAATTAAATTAGGAACACTAATAACGTTTTTGTTCGATATATTTTTTTTAAATATAAAAATTGTATTTGAACCAGCAATAATTCCTCAGTAATCGTCACGCATAGTTCAACTCTTATAGCTAGCATCTCTTAGTGCATCACACTGTTGTCCAGCTCACCATGATATTATACAATAACATTATTATCGTTGAAATAAAATTATATTTCAATAAAAATGCGTGTACATTTTTACATTAAAGTCTTGTAATAAACAGTGTAAATGTTAAGAAAGCTACAAAATATACAAATCACATAAGTTATCCGTGTGTACGGTACACATATATACTAGTATATGTTAGTAATGTTGTTTTATTTTTAAAGTATTCTAATTTTAACTGTACTTTTATTGTTACGAAAATAATCTGACATTGGATATAAATTATGACACGAGAACGTTAACTATTATCTTGTAATTGAAGACATAAAAACTATAACTTGCAAAAACATCCATAATCCGTCTGTCACTGCTTCGGTAAAACATTAATCTTGATAAGAAGTCAATTAGTTATATTAGAAATATACATAAGTACAATTATGACAACTTTGTCAGCAAACATTACGGTTACGCTTGACTTGAATTGAAGATGTGTGCCGTATGTGAACTTAATCTCTGAAACGATGCCAATCTCCAATAACACGACTGGTACGCAAAAAC
The DNA here is from genome assembly GCA_037127375.1 of Dione juno. Taxonomy (NCBI): domain Eukaryota; kingdom Metazoa; phylum Arthropoda; class Insecta; order Lepidoptera; family Nymphalidae; genus Dione; species Dione juno. The sequence continues at coordinate 415,815 of JAXRJS010000043.1, read as the reverse complement.
GATAATAGAAGGAGACTTAAGCATATTATTTTTTACTAATATTTTAGTGCCGACGTAACAGTGCTTATTCAAAAGGAATAATTAATTAATTAATTGTGATTGGTTGAGGATGTTTTTAGTTATATTTAAAATGAAAACGAAGTTTTTGAAGTCACCTTCACATCAGAAGAATGTAATTTTTTGTTATATTTTAATAAGACGATTGTTTTGTTGCCACGAATGAATGTTAACAAGCGCTTTTTAGCACATCCTATTGTCTACATTCTTTGATAAGAAAACATGCATTTCCAATTCATGAGAGGAATTTAAATCATTTAAAGGCTTTAAAAGTTAATATTGTTTTAAATTTCTTAAAAATATATGTTTCTCAAAAGGTTTGTTTTTAATTGGATTTAATAATTAGATTTTTCTTTGTTTACTCAGCTTCTATTAAATATATATAAGAAACAAAATGTAATCCAGTCCAGTGCTAGTAACATTGAAATAAAAAACAAACATTATGCGGGCAGACGACACCTGTGGAGATTGTAAGTCTTCTTTGCGGTTTTGAACACTCTTAAGCCTTATTGAATCCTTTGTCCAAATACTAGGCACACTAAGAAATGGGCACATTAGTCATAATATATATATATATATATATATATATATATATATATATATATATATATATATATATATATATATATATATATATATATATATATATATATATATATATATATATATATATATATATATATTAAAAACAAGTTGTAATTTAATTATTATGATTGATGAAGTTGGTTAAAAAAAAATAAACTCGTACCTAAGTGTTATAGCATATATGTATAGATAAATAGTCATATTATGTTTTACTCTATATAAAATACAAATATAAAATTAAATCATTCTTATATTTCTATGAAGAATGAGTAAAAAAAATTTAATTTTCATGATTTTTATTCTTGCCAATTTGCAGCATTCCTTTTACATCAACATTTTGAAAGGGCTCATTGCCGTTGACGTGACGGTAACATCACGGGTACTATTACAAAGCCAAACGTATTCGGTAGCCAGCCGACATTTAACACTTGAAACAAAAAAATATGATATAATTTATATCGATGTATACCCACCCATAAAGATTTTTTTATTTTATTTTATGATGCACTAATAAACCCCAAAAAGACTTCGTGTTAAGCAAAATGAAAAAGTATGCCATATTAATCATATTCATTGACAGTCAAGCACATTATTTTTTGCACAATCTGTAGGATTTATAACTATGTAGTTATAACGTTAATCCATAATATTATGTATGAAACACTGAAACTGAAGCATAGTGAATAAATTGAATTAAATTTTTTTTTATATTTAAATATATATATAATGATTTAATGAAAAATTAAATTTAATGAATAAATTGAATTAAATTTTTTTTTTATATTTAAATATCTATATAATGATTTAATGAAAAATTAAATTTAATGAAATTTAATATTTGTGGTAATAAATATAAAGGAACTTGCTTCTTGTAAACAAAATTGCCAAAACTATATTCAGATCACAAAACCACAAGCATATTATTTACGAAAACTTAAATAAGTCACAGAGCAATAAAAAGACTTGGAAGCAAGGAAGGAACTTGGAAATCGCTTCAAGTAATTATTATCGATGTGTGAATTATTTTCAACAATATATTTTTGCAGATACTGGCACAATATTTTCACTGCTAATCATATTTGTGAAACTTATTGCGAAATAATTTCTTTGAAAGTGGTTAAGTATATGTTATGTTAAAAAGTGTTTATTTTTGCGTAAGTATTATTCACCATTTTGTAACACACACATGTATATAAAACACAAGTAATAACTTCTGTATATATTATTAATATTATTTTTTATTTGAACGTGAAAAATATTTTAAGATCGAGTCTTATATGAACATACTGCTTTCCAAAACAAGATTGATCAATCATTAAGTACTTTTTACTTAATTATCCACAAACGGCATACGAATTAAGGTCGAAAAAAGTGCACTTTGTGAAGTAGTCCTGAGAGTTGCCCTAATTTTACTTTCAACTTTTTTCACTGATATTTCTGTATAAGTATTTACGTATAAAACTTAGTCAGAAGAGAAAAATAAAAACGATAATTTACTACCGTTTTCGTGTTGGTATATAAAGTGAATTTGGTTTTCAAAACTAAGTTAGGTAAATATGTAACATTCTTTTTTGAGCTTCATTGCTTGTATGATGCTGTTGAAAGCTTTTAAAATTAAGGCGGAATTGAAATCGAGTAAAATTTGGATTTTAAAATAATTACATTGTCAACATTGTTTGATCAAAAAATGTCTTCTAGATATTTGAATATAATTACATTTATTTAACGACAATCCACCATATAAGCCTTATCACATATTTTTTATAGCATATCTGAGTCCTTTTTGGGTGTACAATAAACAGCTATTATTTATTATTACTAATATTAAGATAAAAATGTGGTTTTTTTTATATGGTTTCACACCAAAATTATAGTTGTTTCTTATAAGTATAAAAAAATATAATCTAAAATATACATCAGTTCTTGTTCATTTCATTTGTTGTCTTAATATTAGGTTCTTACTGCCTACCCTGCTATGTGTGGTATACAGCGTAAAAGTAAAAACAGTTTAGTAAAATTTTCCTCCAGAAAATAATGAACAATTTGATAAGTACATACCAACATGAAGTTCGGGAGACCTTGCCGGTGTCTCTGAAGATGTTTTCCTTCTTAGAAATACGTGAAAGGAGTACAAGGCTAGTATTTTGGATTTACCAAAGGTCGAGTAAACTAAACGTTATACATTATTTTACGTAAAACTATCTCATTTTTTTATAATACATTCACATATTCCTGTAGCAACTCCATGTTGAAAGTTAAAATATTACACTACAAAAGAAAGTTTCTTTTCATTCTAGAATAACTTTATTGTAATTTATAGACCATCACTAAAATTTAACAACGATCGAAACCGACAAAGGCAATAAATATCTCTATTTAGTAATGCTAAGTGAAAGGCTTAATTAACAGATATCATTAATATGAAATACTCGTGAAGGAAATCTTAAGAATGTATCAATATATTAAGAATATAATTTTGAAGAACAGCATCTCGTGTAAGTATATTTTTCTTAATTGGTCTTGCTTTATTTGTAACACTGTATGACGAATAATGTCATCTATAAAGGGTAAAGCATGCATTCACGTAAATATTTTCTATTTTTTAGTTTTTATATATAGCAGGGTAGGCAGAGAAAACCTAGTTTTAATGTACCCTGTTCTCCACTTTCATTGCGTGTGGAGGGGTGGAACTCAACGCCGCGCTTTATTTTCTTACCAGACAGAAGAAATGAAAGTATTTCACTCTTCCAAGTGGGAATCGAGCTCACAACCATTGTGATAACAGTCACACACTGAGCCGCTGCGCTTATTATCATAAATAAGTAAATTGCGTTTCATGTACATAAATTAATACTTCTTGTCAAACGAGAAGGTATTTTATAAAATAGCGCAGTTAATACAAAACTTATAAGAATATCTTAAATTAGTCTCTCATATAAGGTAAGCAGACTATACAAACTCGATTGGATCAACCTTGACTTACAATAATGTTATTAAAAAGTTATATTAGATTAACTGTTTATATAAACATATAGTAAACAAAATCCAACAAATACAAAGTAAAAGAAATAAGCTGAAATCACAAACTACCAAATCTATTAGTTTTATACTAATTTGCGCTGGCAGATTGTATAGAATAGTCCTAATATTTATTGTATAAGGTTATTTCAGTTAATTGAAACATAAATTGAAACTGTATTTCAAATAATATATTATGAATCTTACATATTAATCTGTTCTTCTTTGACGTATATAAAATGCGGATACAAATGAATGATGTAATACAATATTATAAAATATAACACAAAAGTAACTTACAGCTGATAAACCATGATACTATTCACGTCATCAACGCTCAAGTGCAGTCACTTATTCATAACAACGTGCGTCATAAAATAAAACTATTAGAAAGAAATTTGTTTCATAACCATATTAATATAAATTTAATTCAGGTGACATCCGCGATGTTTTTTGCGTTATTAAGAGATATCATATATTGACGTTATTTTGATTTCTTCTCAAATAAGTATTGGATAAATATTCAAAAAAAAAGATAACTTAAGTATATATAAGTGTCATTGCAAGTCATAAGGCAAGAAATGAACGCTTGTAGGCAATAAGTCAATAAAATTCATTATGCGCAAAGGAAACCGTTAGTAAGTGTCACACGTACACGTATTATGTATTTTACCAACATGCCATATGGACCAGCAGTAAAAAACGTATCTCACAAGAAGAGCGCGAAGTAATGCGTTCGTGTCACGCGATACAGTTCAATACGTTCGCAACACAATATCTTTAAAATTATATTGCCAAGCGTAACATTTTATTTAACGCACCTTCGGGATACCTCAGATTAATATCTCACAAAAGAAACGAAACCAAACTCATAAAAGTAATTACATGTCATATCAAAGTCAGCTGTTGGATTAGGTGTATGAAATTTTGAGGGCCTTTTAATTCATGTGAATTATAAAAATAATGACTTCGTAATGAAAATGTGAATATTACGAAAAATATCCTCTTAACGATATGATATATTATTATAATATTTTTCGATTAGTTGTGTGGTTATGATTTTTCGGTGTTATTATTTTTATTTCGCATAGAGTATTACTGAAGATTTTCATATCCATAAATTACAAATATTGCGCTAATTGGAAGATTTTAACATATTAAATACATAAAAAATGATTGTTTTTCAAAAACTTAAAGTTATCTCATCCTCCAAGAATTTTCCAGGTCATATTTGTACAAGATCCCTATGACTTCTTATGACGTAAGAAGGTCGATGTTTTATCTTCAGCGCGCCTCGTAAAGTCTCAAAAGGTTAACATTTATATACTATCAAAGGCTGACATAAATATTGCGAGCACAAGAAATAAGTTTTTACTGACATTTCACTATAACACAATACTGTTCGTTTTGTAACAAAACAATATATATTAAAGTTCCAGTCACTAAAGAATACCTGCTTAGCTTTGTGCAATACTTTTATGTGTGTGTTTCTGTGTACAATATATATATATATATATATATATATATATATATATATATATATATATATATATATATATATATATATATATATATATATATATATATATATATATATATATATATATATATATATAAAATAAGTATTTAAAAGGTACCATATTATACATTAATATTATGTATAAGATATTTAAATTAACACAATTTTTTTTTTACTTCTGTTATAAAATAAAAAAGTTCTGTTCTTCGGTTGACACCTTACTAAATGCTAAAGTTTTTAAGAAGGCCATCCATCAGATCCACTATCGAAACGCGATGGAGTGAATTAGTTCAATTTTCCTGTTCTGGTTCCGTCACCGCCACCCAACTCGCACGCGGTCTCGAACACTGGCGAAAAATGGAATTTCTAGACATGCGTACCTTGAAATGAAAATATGATAATATAATATAATCCACATAGATATTAAATAAAACAGAATGGAATACAATGTTGTACCACTACAAGTAACACAATATTTTTTTACATAAAACGAAAATGTTCTTCACATATTTCTATTTCGTAGCTTATTCCACAGATATTTATCAGAAGACAACATTACACTATGCGTGTGCACAACAAGATTATAAATACGCAGGCGCCAGCGTAGTGAGACCTGACACTATCGTTTGCTATGCTCTCTAGTTCACTGCCTTCAACGTACTATTAAATTAAAAATAAAATGCAAGTAAAAGAACACTTCCCTCATTAAATCCACACCATACTGTGACGTAAGAAAATTAAAGTTAGTTATTCAAGATTTCTTTCATAATTCCTGATAGATATACTTTTCATCATTAAAGTTGTAAAACTATGTTTCTATATAGATAAATCAGAACTTATATAGTTTTTCATTAAATAAAAAAAATAGATTTTATATAAAACTCTTCCATGACCACAGTTAGATATTTCAATTTGTACAATAATAATAATAGGTATAATAAAAAATGTACGATGCAAATTTTTATTATAATCTATTAGGCCTATAATCTATTAAGCAAACAAATATCTAAACTTTCACATTTATAACATTAGTAAGATAAGATAAACTATACGTAACGGAGGAATATTAGTTTATATTAGGTGGAAAAGTAGGTTGGTAAGGCGGAACGCTCGTTTTTGAAGAATATAAAACGAATACCTTTTTCATATATTGATAACAACTTTGATTATTTAATTATAATTATTAGGTATAACAAATATAAAGATGAATACAAGTTTACAACAGTAATAAGCGGCTTAATTAAATTTGTCTAATCGCTTATACAATCACTTGTTAAGTTGTTACATCGATGCTATATAGGGTTTCATTTACGTATCAAATTTCGGCACTTATATAATGGAGTCCTCGCGGACTTCCGCAATTTCGCAGAATAATTATGAAATTTGATCGCTTAGCGCTCAGTAAGAAAAAACAAATGTATCACGGCAATACCGAACTCTGTGCCATTTCAATTAGTCATGCGATTACTTCTTGTTACTCAATATCAATATCATTTGGTAGAAAACAAAGGGACTAAATAAAGCAATACGCAAGTAGCTGACGCCACTGTAACTCATACGCTATCGGACGCTCTTTCTTAGAATGCAATCTGAGTTGAAGTGTCGAGGTGAAGTATTTATTAATCGCATCGGTTTCTTCTAACAAAATATTGAGTATACTGTTTCTAGGATATTGTGATCGTGCTAAATATATTTGGACACTATGGAGATACAAGAACTATCTAGATATAAATAAATTGTTACAATTCCATTTTAAATTCAATATTTTGAATGTTCCATTAATTTGCATGATAGCTAGTTATTTAAATAAAATTTTAACTTTTCGAAACGTGAGTCCTCATGTAAATATTTACGGATTTACGGTTTCATAGTGACACGTGCGCATTTACACAGTTTGATACATTTTTCATATACATTTATTCATATTTATACATATCATATATATATATATATATATATATATATATATATATATATATATATATATATATATATATATATATATATATATATATATATATATATATATATACATTTATTCATATATATATATATATATATATGAATATATAAACATGTTTTGGACTTGATTAACTCCTTTAATCTGACTCATATACTTTAAAAGTAGGCAAATTCTAACATAACAAATTAAATAATTATACTTCAATTATTAGATTTTTATTAGTTACATATTATGTATAATATTCGCTTCGCTTCCCAAACATTTTTATGTAATGAATACGAAGCTCTATAAAAATCTACTAAATTATAAATGTGAGTCACTGAGGTGCTCTATGAACCTGCGACATATAAGCCCCTACATAGATGAAAAATATTAGTATATTAAATATTAATGTATTTTAATAACATTCTAGGCACAAGTGATTTTCTAAACAAAATTATAATGTAAAATTAGAAGTCATTTTACAAACCTGCCGAGGGTATCTCAGTTTTATCGCTCTGCTCTGCAGGGAAATGCAACCGAGAAATTATCTGATCCCTCCCATAACTTACCTACTCTAAAATACTAAAATTGCTTTCAAGAAATATCTTACAGCGATCTTCACGCTCACTATGCTTATTATAATCCATTATGATACCAATAGCTGAATATTATTACCATTCCTTTAACCATTTATTCCACTATCTAAATAGCCTTCCGGAAAGTTGCGTTTTGTTATAATTAAAAATTATAATCTAGTAATATATTATATAGGTATATTTAAATATTATTAAGTATCAAAAATATACTGACAAGGTTTTAGAGTGTATTTTTTTTTATATTCATATTAAAATAGAGGCCCCGTTGACGCTTAAAATACGTGTTACCTTAGTAACCCTTTACTTACCACGTTGGTAACGTGTATGCTGTGATCCCATTGAAATAACTAAGTTGGCACATGACACACTCCAAGTGGAATTAAATTTGACTATCCATCATAAAAGGACTTTTTCAATCTCAACAAATAGCTCCTGAAAATAGCCAATAAACAACTATACTCGGTAAGTCGGTAAAGCCGACTAGACGGCGAATAGTCTACCAAGAGCGCCTACTATCCGGCTTTTCTAACTTAGTTTATATTTCTCAGTACAATGCATTACTTCAATACAAAGTTTGGTTGCTTATTAATATTTAAATATAAATATAAATATAAAACAACTTCCTTTAACAGTTAGCTTCTAAAATGACTTGAAAAGAAAACATTGATGGCGTCAATAATGATTTCTTTTTTTTGTTATTATTATTACTATTAAGTTAACAGGACAATAAAGACTTGTTATCATGAATATTTTATAATTTTTCTCGATACAAATTTTTTGTAACCATGTAGACCATTTACTATTCTATTGGTCCCGTCATCACTCATGGGATTTTTCAATTATTCACACATTACAAATGATCGGCTTCGCCAATTAGACGGCCGAATAATCGGCTTGTCTACGGTTATAGTCGGCCGAATTTATTAGTTGGCAGATCTCTCATTATTATTAAATAACCCAAATCTCATATTTAATTTTTGATTCTTTTTTTTTTAAGTTTATTTTGTAATAATACAGATATTCCATTTTTATGATATTGTATTTCTAAGTAAAAAATCTTAACTTTTATTTTAAAAATATTTTAGCATCATGTTTAAAAATTAACTACCATGAATCGAGTATGGTATATCATTGGAGAAAGCGTGCACAACTATCTATTTTTTATACATTTCATAAAGCACAAGTCTTTATAGTAGTTAACACATAACCCAGTCACGAAGCTGAAAGAAGACACGAGAAGTGTTTTACTGGAACGATCGTTTACACGCTGTTGGCGATGAAAGAAGCTTTCACGTAGACGAATGTATTAAATTCGTTTCAATGTAAGCTAATGCTATCTGAAAATTCTCGGAGTAAATAAACATACTCGTCAATATCCAATGTAATCATGCTAATATGTTTGAAAATTTCGAAACCTACGTCCTTGTAGTCTTGATCTCTTGTTTCTCTTCGTAATTGTCTATAAAGGTTACGGTTTATCTTTGTTCATGTTCCTCATTCCTCTCTGTTAGGTAGGATTCTGATTTAGCGTTTCTTATGTCGTAAATATATATTATGTTTTATTACTTTATCTCATTCATGAGAAACGATGGTCTAAATCTTAATAAATGACATCGTAAAACTTTCAAATTTAAGTTAAACTTAAATTCTACAAAAAAGTCAATAAAAATCATATCTAGTTCAATGAGCCATATTTCAAATGCAATGTTGATACAAAACAGCACTTACAAAACATATTAAGTCTAAGCAAAAATAATATATCCGTGAATCTTGTGAAAATATGCATATGCAAATTATGAAGAAAGTAAATGTTGTGATGTCTTCTATTAGAAATAAGAGAATCCCAAAATTTTGCTAGCATCTCAAGTACAAAAGGACCTGATGAATTAAAGTATGCGTAATACGTGACAATACATGCTATATTATTATTTTTACCGCTTCTATTAACATACGGTTTCGGACTTGTATAATTTTTCAAGAAATTTGTATATAATATTATTATAATCAAGTTAACGAATGTGTTCATCGAAGTTATAATATGATTTTGTTAAATTGTTAGCAAGACGTAGGAGTTAAAAGATGACTCTCACTTTCTTTTCACACGGCGTGGAAATTAACAATATTTTGGAAACTTGTTTTATATTGAAGATGAAAAAATGATCAATAAATTACAGTAATGAAGAAGAAGGTACGCTTTCTATTCCGTAAATTGTTACTTACCAAAAAACATTTTGTTATTTTTTTCCTAAGTTTACAAGTTCGTTATTTTGTGTATATCGTTTATTATTAAATATTAAGAGTAATCACAAAAAAGAACTTACTTATTACTTACTGCTTCAGCAATTCAAATTCGCTTCTATACAGTAATACATAATTAATTTATCACGACACAAACTTCATTGTAATTTTAGCATATATTGTTTTATATGCGGCTGACAGAAATTTTAGATTATCTGGAGTAACTAAAATTAGGCACATTGCAAACATTAATCGAAGCAGGTTTTAAAAGTATTTGTAAAACAATAGAGAAAAAAAAAAATATATATATATATATATATATATATATATATATATAGATATATATATATATATATATATATATATATATATATATATATATATATATATATATATATATATATATATATATATACTAAAATAATAAACAATAGTACGAATATTGATAGACCGAGGATCCGTTAGAAGTGTCGATGTCTGCGCAGCCGCAACAAAGAGTTCGTGTACCATAAATCCGAGAACCTGACCTTCCGCGCAGCCGGTGCATTGCGTCATTGCGTTAGCACCAGTATAAATAATGTTCGATCTGTCTAAAGATACCCTCAGACGGATCCTTTAAACGGGCACAGTAACGATTACATCATTTATGCCAAAAAATCTTAAATTATGTTTACAATACTTGTTATAAATTATATTTACGATGCTTATGAATTGCTTTTTTCATAAATCATTCTTCGTGGTCACTTTAATCCTTATTTTTTTTTATTTTTATACATATTAAACAACAGCTGAGTCAGTCATAATAAGGTAAACTAATCATTTAATTATGTAGAATGTAGACCATCTACGAATGTTTATGTTCAACTAAATAATCATTTCGCTTCAAGTCTGCGTCTATTAAAGATGTAACTCATGCAAAATGACAAGCACATATACCTAACTGATTACCATGTCATTTTATTCTCGTACAAGCTCCACGACAACATAAAGAAATGACTGTCTGCTTATAACAAAACATTAGTAATATATTTTATCTCATTTTAATAGTTTGAAACTAAATGGATTAAATTGTATTTAACATAACAGTAACGTAGCTTACATAGAGTTACTAGGCAGAAATAAATACTTTAAGTAAAATACGTAAATGTACTGCAATAAAAATCATTGAAGAATCTAGTAAAATTGCTTTAAAAAAATCATTTCGAATAAAAACGAATGTCACAAGTATAAATTGATTTTAGTTTAATCTTAAGATCATTAGTGATACTAGTAGCTTTTAGAATATTGTGGAGAAAAGATTTAAAGTTGTAAGTATCCTTCCATCGTTTCCGAGTTGAAGACTTACCTGTAACACCATAAACGTTTCAAACATGTGGATTACGTCACCTCTTTTTAACCTTAATGAAAACCGAACAAGAACAGATGTCGAAAATACTGTTTCTCAAAAAAATATATGTACAAAATGAGCACAGTTATGTAGAGTATTCAATTTTTCAAACAGCACACCATCATTGTACATACAATTAAATAGAAAACAGTAAAATGCTACACATGACGGCGGTATCTCTTTGGACTCAGTTTTTCAATTTTAACAGGTGATAAGTGGAAATGAAACGGCAACTGTTATAAAGTTCATGTAATCGTCGCAGCCTATGTTACCGACAACACCTAATCATTATTCTTCCTCAAAAGGGACAATAATACTACAAGATCTCGCATGTAGTTAATCGCTTCGAAATAATACTTTATGTAATTTCACAGAACAATTATATTATTTTAAAGAAATACATGTACTTCTGTAGTTTGTGTGTTGAATAGTCTGTACTTGTATTCTCTGCAGCTTTCCATTAAATATGTACCTTAAACAATTTTAGGTGTCCAGAATGTTACTCGTTGAAATAAATTTCGTACCCTTGTTTTTGAGTACCGTTTTTTGTTCCATATCCATGAACTTATCAGAACAAGAATCACGATTGTTACTCCAAATTGTGAGCTAAAAAAGTTACATGCGCGAAAAAAGTCCCCGTAATTGGATTTACGAAGAAAATATTCACAGCCAGTTAAGTTTGGTAAGATAAAGTTAATTAAGTAGAGAAATACTTGATTTACCTACCTACGCAGTATAAATCCATGAATATATATTTAAAGGCAGCTACTTTCATATTGCTTACTGTATAGCTCATATACAATTGAAAAATAAAAAATAAATATTCGCTATTAATTTTAAAGAATTTTATATTAATACACTTCTACATGATAAATGGACACACGTTGTTTATGGTTAATATTTCAATTAATAAAACAACTTCTGCTGACTTTTGTTCCAGTTGGCTAGTAATTTCTTGAAACTTAATAATATGGTACACGTACAATTGCATATTAAAATATATGATGGCACGAGGAAGCTTATGTACTTGTTTCAAGGTAGTCTTTATATGCGACAGGTTGCTATTATAATATCAAGATAGCATTCCAATGTCGGCCCGGTTATTAATAAAGAACCAATACCTCCCCCTTGTCTACACGGCCTTAACGAATCTTAAATCAGAAAATTATAATCTATAATAGATTATTTATGAAAGCTAATTTTGATATGTATTTAGCGTTATGTTTTTAAATTCACTTACAACTTACAAGTCATATAAAATAAACATATACATATACATGTATTTAATACACATTAAAATATATTTGTGCATTATATTATATACTAGCTACCCGCCCCGGCTCCGCACGGGTGCAATGCTGATACTAAATATACTACTGGATGTCTTTATATACAATGTTCACAGCTTTCTTGTCATTACCCAAAACCACCATATTTTCTTTAAAGAAAGAGCGGCATATACCTAATTGACTATGTAAAAGATATCATATTGGAAAACTTAAAAATAAGCAGTGTTCCTCTACTATATTGTGCTTACGTTTGATCTCAGAAACAACTGGTTCGAATAGAAAAAATATTCTTGCATTACATAGTCAGTTTATTTAGGAAGGCTACACGTTTACATACGTAAATCGTATCGATGTAACCCACTATACCTACAGTCAGAGTTAACTTGGGCACTTAGAATGTGACAGAGTCTTCAAAAGAATTATAGGTAAATACAAACAATACACATTGTGTGATTGACACCTTGTGTAGCCAGGCTGATATATAAAGGAAATAGATTATTTTCTTATAAAAAAATGTCGAATATTCTAATTTGGAAGCCAAGATTCGATAAATCTTAGCTATAGTGATATTTTACGTCGCCAATAATTTAAAATCTCCAAAAATGTAAATATACAGAATGTAGATTACTCAAAAATTACGTGCATATGATGCAATTTCAATCAAGTAACATTAAAACTTAAGTGGACTGATATAAAATGATTGAATAAAACGAATGAAGACCTCATTTAAAATTATTGGTCGACCTACTCTTATTTTTTTTTAATAAGCTCATTACGGATTATTTAAAAGTTATGTTAGAGAATTTTCAAAATATTCGTCGACGGAAATTACCTAGAGTGCTTATATTTCAAAATGCATTTTTCTATATTTTGGTAATCTCTAGGACAGCTGCCCCGACTAAATTGCTTTGGCAACGACTTCGCGACCTTGGTTGCGACCTAGGTAGATAGGCAGCAAAAATTACCTAATCATAATAAAGTTAAATGATATCTAGAAAACGATAAAATTTCGCCTTTTGCTATTTGAGGTAAAAATAATTGGAAATGACCACGTTTCACACAACCTGGCATTCATCCTGTAAAGTTATTCCAAAAACAAAGGCTACTTTATCTTGACTTTTTTCTAAGGAAAAAATGTCAATAGGAATCGATGGACATAAATCCACATACATATGTAACAAGTCTAACCTTCTTCTGGACAATTTTTATAAAATTTGCGTTAACGTTTTATAGGATAAATTATACATTTTCTAAATATATTTAAGCAATATATATGTATATATGTATAAATTATAGCCATAGATTAATAATAAAATAAATACCGTTATTGTAGCAGTGGTTAAGAACTTAAAATCAGAGGGCTATTATTAGCAAAATTATAGAATATTGCCATCCTGACAGGAGGTCTGGAGATGTGATATTTAACAAGCTATTCATCGACTTCAATAACGTCTGAGCGCACAACGCGAATGAATAGACACATCGCATGAATCCTTGTTTAGTGCAAACGAGCGGTAAATGCTACAAAGTAATAAAATATTTTCATGTCTTGTACTCAAAATTATACACATCCTAAGCATTGAACTGTCTGTATTTGTTATATTTTTATTTTAGTGCCTGCTATACGTATTTAGTGAAATATAGTACATAAACTTAACGTTGTAGTTATCGCAGTTATATATATATATATATATATATATATATATATATATATATATATATATATATATATTATATATATATATATATATATATATATATATATATATATATATATACATATATAAATATATATACATATATAAATATTCTTTATTGTATTAAAAAAACATATAAGTAACAACATTAAAAAAAAAAGTAGCACACAAAGGTGGACTTATCCCTACAAGAGATCTCTTCCAGCCAACCTATGGTAGTGGATGAGTTTTTAAGCAGCGGGTAAGAATATAGTACAATTAATTCTATAATAAATTAGAAATACATATATAATTAATTATATGTCACACATAAATAAAACTTGATATATACAAATATGGAACTATAATATATACTAAATACTTACTTATTACAAATACATAAACACCATACAAACATACATACATACACATATATAAATATACATACATACACATACACATACACATACACATACACATACACATACATATACATATATATATATATATATATATATATATATATATATATATATATATATATATATATATATATATAATATATATATATATATATATATATATATATATATATATATATATATATATATATATATAAAATAAATAATACATAATGCATACATACATAAGTAAGCTGAAAATAAGGTTATCACATTGATGACTGTCTGAAAAATTAAGTTTAATTGACATTTGAAGGAAATGATGGTTGGACTATTTTGAATGGATTTAGGGAGTTGGTTCCACAGGGTTGCAGCATACACTGAGAAGGATTTCTGAAGGTATATATATATATATATATATATATATATATATATATATATATATATAATAGAAATTATTTATCTATTATATGCATAAATTTTTAAATAACGTTTTTTAAATGTTAATATAAACATTCTGTAAGAACGGCCAAATTGGCGATATCGTTTGTTTGCGCTACTCTCAGGACAACAAACAGCGAACCTGACAGCGTCATCCAACTTCATCGCGGACTGGCACTGATAAAGCGGCGCCATCATTGCCAGCGCCGGCCATTTGACCCTAAGAGACGTAACATGACTAATGCCTTATACATTACCTACAAGCTCATTTCGATAGCAATATGCAACTGTCAACTGTCGACATGGATAGACAGCGACATTTGTACCTATATGTATGTATGTAAGAGTTTACACAAAGAATCAAAGTCGAGTAAGTTAAGACAAATCTAACATATAAAGATTGCTTTCTAGATTTAACTTGGACAATCAAAATATATTGGATATAATAAAAAAAATGAAAAATTGTCTCTGCACATTGAATATTTCTGCGAAAACATAATGTAAGGAGATGTAAAGACACTACCAGAATATGAAACTATGACTTATTTATATTTTGTCTGTTGTCGGTTTGTCTGTTTGTACATGCACATCTTCTGATCTACTGGATGGATTTGAATGAAACATTTAGGTCTGGACAGGATCTAGGCTTTGAAAGACAGTCACACCTGATATAGAACTAAAGCTGTCTAGACGAATTATAAAACATGATGAAACGCTGCTATAACAAGAATTGGTGATGTTTTTGATTGACATATCAATAACAAGGCTCTGAACATACATATGACTAAGAACCACAACAAAATGAAATAAAAAATGACTCTTTAGTTAAAGTTGTTGAGTGTGATAAAAAAGATTTGGAAGGTCTCATGGTACTAAATAAAGTCACGACCTTAACAAAAGATGATGATGTTATTCAGAATGATGAACATTTTTCATTGATATATTAATATATAAATAATTAAATATCATTAGCACTAGATGTATTGTGGTTCAGTAGTTAAACTAAACTATAAATAAACTATTAGAAAAATAATCCTTACTACAAATTGTTAGGCATCCTAAGCATTTTTAGTTTTCGTTTGAAAATCTTGTTAGATGTGAAATAAAATATCATGAATCTGAAAAAAGAATAATATAATAGTATTCTAGCTAAAATATTTTAAATAAGAAAATACTACGTTAGCAAAAAATTTGCAAGCTATCTGCGTCGAATGCGTTCAAAAAGTAATTAAAGGCGATAAAAAAACTTACCTAAACTTACAAACACAAATTTAAAAATATAGGTTTATAGATTTAAAAATACGTAATAGTAAAGTCTAATACGTAATAACGTAATACGTAATAACTCATCTATACTATTTATAGTAAATGTACTAATGTATAAATATTTTCTTTTGCTTGAACGTCTAATCTCAGGAACTACTACGTCGTATTACTAAAATGTTTTATTAAGAATATGTGTTGGACAGTTTATTTATTGACAAAGACCTATAGACTTGATGTTATATGAAGTTTTTTTGTAACCTACAGTACCTGCGGAGAGGGTTATTTCAGGTACTAGTAATGTGCCATTTGTCATACCACAACTCTGGGTTATTTACATTTGAGAAGCGAGCGAAGCCACGGGTAAAAGCTAATAAGAATATAAGTTTATAATCACTATTTTGCATATATACGAATTAATAAAATATAGAATTTCATATAGCTTACGGCACGAAATTTGTATAATTTTACCAGTTCTACATGTCTATTTATTAGATCTTATCTTTAAGGAAATGCAAGTTGTGTGAAGTTTGCATAATGATAGCCGTGACTGGAGACGATCGTACTTGTGTCCACACATGCACCACACCCTTGCCAATTACTAGATACACCCTACACACTTTCGCTTATAGAAGTGCCCACGGACAGGCATACGGTTTTAAATTGCAAACGAGATGGTAATTAGCGAAAACAACCGCTAAAAGCCGCTGCTAAATGCCACTGAGAGACCCGTATGGAAATTAGGGACAAATTACGTCTCCACTTTTACTTTCATTTGTATAGCAACAGTTACATAAAGCAGGTAATAATGGATGATTTCTTAATCAAATTTTATCCTTATTGAGTAATGCGCCCTAAAATTGAAACAGCGTTCAAGTTCAATTTGATTGATACTTTTATAAAAACTTGTATATACAAACTTTGCTCTTCAGATATTTTTGTCGAATATGACATACAACGAATGAAATTAACATTATTTAGCCTTGAAAAACTGCATGGATCAATGAAATGCTTCTGTCTAACGTACAAAAAAGTAGTACCATTATAAATCAATGTTGATATGTATTAAAAACAATCAAGCAAGTATTTATAAATATATCTAGAGCAAATAATCGCGTGTATGCTTTATCTGCGTCAGTTATGCAATACATTATATCATAGAATGAAAAATATTAGAAAGCACATATTCGATATTTTGGCGAGAAATGGAGCAAATTGTAAAAATGTTACCGTGTTTCTCTTACTAATTAATATTCTGAAATTAATATTATCTAATTAATATTATTATTTATGAAAATCTATTTTAAATATCACTGTCCATCGTGGCGCTGTCGGACAATGTCAGACTGTAAATGCGATGGTTTTGTCCTATAGGTTCGATCCCAACTCAGGGGAGCGATTGCATTTAAATTATTTTTTGTTTCACGCACTAGTATACAAAGTGCAACGTTAAGTTGCACCACTTAACATGCAATGTCTCGAAAATTGTCTTAGCACTAGATTTTTTTAGAGGCTATTTATTAATAAATTTGTGTGATAGTTAAATAGATATTAAACAAGACTACTGACATTATTATGGCAGTAATAATTAGAAAAATATAGATAAATCATATCGACATACATATATACTTATATATGCATAAATATATAAGTATACAAAAATTCTAAATAAAAGACGTAATTACTTATTAACAATTTTAAACGCAACCTAATTAACCATTTACTTTTAATATTTTGAACGTTAATCTATTTAACATCGTACATATATAAAAAAAAACGTTTTACAGTAACCATTATTGATTTTAATTTGATCATATATAAAATTAAAATAATAGAACCTGTGAATTTTAAACTAATTATTATTTTCCGAAACAAAAAGTACGCACACAAAACGTGTCCGCATTTTTCTTTATAGCAAGTATGAAATATTGCGAATCACAAACGAGTACGCTCATACGAAGCTGACGATGATGGAATTGCAGATAATGGTAATCTAATAAGTCTGATCTGAATCTAACCGTCAACTAATGTTGAAACTCAGGGTTGAGATGGCAGAGGTTAATTAAAAATAGCAACTTTAGTCTTGTATAACAGAGATCGGGTTAGATAAAGACGCATCTGACTTATGCAATATATGCTGTATGCGGTGCTTGATTACACGACGTAAATGTGAAATACAAATACTTGAGTTCCTTCGGATTACAAATATAAAAATAACAAAACAGGTGAGCAGTGTAAGGTAATCAAGGTGTGAAATTTTTTAGTGTGGTATAGGATTCTTATAGGTACATAGTTTTCTCTACAAATGCATTAGGTACTTAACTAGTGCGTTGTTTGAACGTACCTTTAACTTTAGGTATTGCAGCTAATTTTACAATATGATTAGATCAACTAAATTAAAAATATAAAGCTTATATAAAATCAAAATAATATATATACAAATAATATATATCTTCGCCAATAAAACAGAAATCTATTCCCGTGGACTAGACTCGTATAACTTGAACCCACATTCAGTAGTCACAGTAGTATCGTGAGCGATGGTGTATTTTATTTTTAATTTATTTAATATTGAGTCTGTAGTAATAAATTAGTGTTATTGCATATTTCTTCCTCAAACATATAATTATTTTATATTAAAATTTACAAGCCCAAAGGGCATCATTAAAGAGAGTTCAGTTTGTTTCCTTTTGATTAACCTTATTAAAACACGCAATATACATTCCAACCGTTTAAACAGTTACCATTAAGTAGCGAATAAGTGATTTACTCGGCGCACCAGTGACATCACTGGCGTCTGGGTTTACATCATAATTTCGTGCATTTTACACCGAATTTGGATATGAATTTATGGATTTTACTCATAATTATATTTATTCGGGCGTTTACTACAATTTTATTTTATAAATGGCTTAATTCACTCAGCATTGTAGCAATTATAAATTTAATTGTATTTTACGTAAAGTATACAGAACAGCGAATTTTTACTTCATAATTACAAAAATACAAACAAGTTTATTTCATTATCCAATTTGTCAAAATTCACAGGTATATATATATATATATATATATATATATATATATATATATATATATATATATATATATATATATATATATATATATATATATATATATATATATATATAAACCACTTGAATAATTTAAGTAAATAACTTACTACCCATGAGAGCTAATATCAAAGTGCGTTACATTGAAATACACCTAACAATACGTTCTTAATCACTGAAATCGCGATACAAGAACTTCAATACCGGTCAAAGGTTTAAAACTGATTTTGATCTATGGCATGAGAAAAGAAACAGGTATGTCCTACTAACACTACTGGCAAATGCCAATCATATCGGAATATAGGTAACCTCTGCTTTTTTAAAAAATATCAAATTCACCTTGACACGCACACAATATTTTCGATAGTAAGTATTTTTTTATATTTTTTAAAACATGTTGCGATTTTAAGTGTTATTAAAATACAATAAAAATTGTTCCTTACATGCAGTTGATATTATTATTCCATGCATTTCAAAACATTTTAGTACGAAAAATTCTATATTACACGTGTTATTGCTAACTACTTCTTCATAGCTAATTCGGTAGCAACCTGTTTGAACTGTGCCAGAAGATCATGTTGCAAGAGTCATCGGTAACCCGGGCTTAATTCTATCAACTAATAAGAAAGACAGATAACGCTCAACACTCATTAATAATCCTTGTACAAGGTCGATCCGAACAGTTACATTACCAATACAGATGTTACATTTTGATAACAACTAGACTAAGGTACGAACGCATATTTGTAATTCAGCCAAAATTCACGCAAAGTAGGTCGCCGTTAATCGCACCGAAATAGTAACTTGTTGCATACAGCGTTAATTTTTATGATACGAAACACTTGGTCTCGCGTGTTTGTTGACTTGTTTTCAATTCCGGCTTAAAAGTCGCATGTAGTCCAATCAATTTCAGTGTAGCATTCGCAGAAATTTCGCCAGGAGCGTTAACTGATAAGATATATCTCTTGTAGACGGCTATTAATAATAAAAATTGAATACGTCCAGAATTACTAGGTCATTTGGTCACAACTGTCTGTATCATGCACATTGCACACTCATACTTCCCATGTGTTTATTTAAATCATTATAAATATACATTTAAATAGAACGAATAGTTATCTACGTGTAAAGTTTTGTGTGTGTAATACTCGTAGTATATTTTATTGGAAAAAATTTGAAATTACAACAGAAATTCTCCCTATAGAGATGCTAACAACGTAATAACTTGTATAAAGCATATAAGAATTTCGACTGAGCGCGATCCTTAGTGAGGATTAACACTTTAAAAATCATCAAAATACAACAGAAATCGTTTATTTTCGTATACATACATACAACATTGAACATACGACGTGGAGTCTTATTATTTTTTTTATATTGGTCATTTATTTTTATATGATAATTGTATAAAAGAAGTTTTTAGGCTAAGTTTATAAAGGTAGAATATAAAAGTATATCTTTATTTTTATATTTCCTTAACGAAAAATTCTTTGTTTACAAAACAACATAAAGTGACCATCATTCATCCAGGATGGTTCCTAATAATCTATTACTGTTAGTAATACCAAGTAATAAATAAAATATGTTTAATACAATATTCATATTCGTATGTATATATAAGTTGTAAGTATATGTAGAACAAATCATCATCAACTGAAATGGATTCTCTATAGAAAATACACCTGTCAAGTGTGAGTAGTACTCGCGCACCGAGTGTTCGGTACCAACGATTTGTAAGAGGAAATTACAATTTAAAAAAATTACAAATTTTGAAAATTACAAAAGTTCAAATGAACTACAAATATAAGTTTATAAAGGTTTATTTTTGTGATAGACAAATAAATTACCAATTTTCACTCACTTGTCCTCCTTTTGTCAAATGTAATAAGATTTATAAAGTTGACAATTTTTAATTCGCGGTTGTATGCAGGTTTGAAGTTTAATTTGATAGAATATGTTTCTTTTAGAATATTTCCGTTTATTTGTTCTATAAGATTTAACTGTTCTAACTCAAAATTCTCAAATTTCAAAATTGTCGGCCAACAGGAAGTACCCTTTAGGTTTTATTGACGCAGCTATTGCGGCAATAACGAACCGTAGCCGTAAATTTATTTATTGCACCAACTTAACAGTTTGATTTTTCTGTGCTCTGAGAGACTATAGATATTAATTTCAGCTTGATATCTCCACACAGACTTGAGAAAAATTCTCTTAACACACGGACAGAAAGACAGACGGACAGTAATATAATCGTATAAGGATTTCGTTATTGAATTTTGAGGTACGGAACCCTAAAAATATAATATGTTTTATTGCTATATTGTAAAAGATTGCCAGCCGGACCGAGAATTAAAGTTATTTAAAGTTAAAAATGTACCAAATACATTTTACATAAACTTAATACAATTTTCTACTGAATATTATATTGGCCTTACCATTATATACCTATATAATTTATAGACATTTAATAAGCATGTACCATATAGAAGCATATATCCATATACTCGCTAATAAATAGCACAAAGTAATAATATGACGCCTACACTAATAAAATAATACTTTCAAAAGTATGCAGTAGCCATTTCAATAAATCTTTTAGATTGAAAAGCTTTTGAAACGGTCAATGTTTCCTTCATTGGGCCAGAAACCCTGCTGTGCTATCTCCACTATATCGTGGTTATTGCATTATACTAACTCCTTTAACAGTCAGGAAATAAAATATTATAAAAACTACATTAAATACTAAACATTACACATATATTTATTACTTAAATCAATAATTATTATTATTTGATAAAGTAAATGAATCATCATTATGCTATGACAACTATAATTACTACAAAATAAATAAAAATAGAGGAAATCAAATCACTGTTTTATAATTTTTTTATATTGTTTTTCTTTTTTGTAGCGTCGATACTCCATAGTATTATTAGTAAGAATTTATTGTGGTTTTCGTGATGCAGTGGGACGATTTGACTATAATAGCGACAGTTGTAGGTTAAATCTCCACCGGGGAGAATTTTTTTATTTAAACTATTCCCCGTTCCGATAGATCATTCTAATTTGGCTACCTTGTAGTGGAAGAAAAATTTTGAAGTTTCTTTTAAATATTTAATTACAAAAGTTTTATATCATTCATAATGTATAACGCAAAAAGTATATTTTTTTTATTAACTTATGTAAACAATTATATTTCAATTCTAAATGGCAATATAGTTAGATTCATTATAGTACCTATATATATATCTAATACATTACCACTTACCAGTCTTCACTTTCTTTTTCTCAGAGATATTATAATATTTAGATGAATTATCGTCTTGATGAATCGATCCTGATACGAATCTTGCCTTTGTATAAAGCAGAGCTTCTACTCAGACATAAGTAGTTAACAAACTAGATCAATATATTACATATTCATAAGGTTTAATGCCTTATAGTTCGTATTTCACTAAACAAATCTTCTATTCTCTTATAAATTATCTATGATAGAAAATATGTTAGCTTTTTTGTATTTTATAATGATGTCGAACGAATTTTATAACGTTAATTATACTCGTATAAAAATTGTTTTAAACAAATATATGTAAAATATAAACTTCAAAAGTAATCATCTGACTCGTTCTGCTTGGCAACGAGTAATTTTCTCTCGAAAACATCAAGATTCCGTTTCTGGTTTTTAATTTACTTTGTAAATACACAATCTAGCAACTGTATGAAATATTATATAACGAATGTGGAAAAAGGCCAGACGATAATAAAGTACAGTTAATACACAATTTTTTTTTTGAGTCCAGTCCGAAGTCCAGTTTTATTGTTTAAGCAATTGCATTTTCGAATTCTTGTCGAGAGGTTGTGTTCAAGTAAAAATAAATTATTTACAATATTTAATTTTATGGTAATTTAGAGGAATTTCTCTACCTTATAGGATATAAGCTGTGATATGCTTACCTCTTCGTTCCGTACCTCAAACGTAAAACCCTTATAGGATCACTTTGTTGTTCGTATGTTTGTCTGTCCGTCAAGACCATTTTCTCATAATCACGTGGCTGAATCAAGCTTAAATTAATATCAAATATCCAAGTCAAATCCAACCTCTTGAACACAAAATCAAATCAAATCAGAACCAAATTTCTAAGCCAAAAAGTTTCATTTAGATGGATTTTTAATTTAGTTTTGATTATTATTGCGATGATTTTCATATATTTTGTGTATGAAAACCTACAGGGTGTGTATGAAAACCTATCCCGTTGATTTGTAGCAAATATAGTACTTATTGACTTACTCATAGTAAATATTGACTTATACTATTATTCGCACTTGACCGATATTTTTTTTATTTCTACACATCTTCAAGAATAAATGAAATTATTGTACCTAGAAAAATGTACGAGTATATTTAAATCTATACTAATATTATCTGTTTTGTATATTTATCTTAGAAAATAGATTTATATGAAATGTTATTTAACATTTCTTTTTTTATATTTATTTTTTGCTTCATGTTTATCTCGACCGCAAGGCGGTTACGAGAAGCTAGTGTTTGCGCACTTTGACTTTTCGCTTAAATGGTAGAGTTTTCAACAAACAGACTTTTGTGTTCTGCAATTAGATTGTTAGATCGATACTAATAACAGGTACATACCTATTATTATTACTTACCCAGCAAAACGAAAAAAAGACCATTAAGCCTATGTAAGAAAAAGGAAAAAAATATATGTTGATATGTTTATGTACTAGCTAGGTATATTATGTACAAATTCATGCAAAATCCCGAGTCCAAGTACAATCTTACAACGAATGTAGCAAATAATATATTTAACGTGATTTCTGTACGAACGACATGTTTAAACATGAAGCCGATAACATAATTTCGCCAACATTAACTCGAAACTATGAGGCAAATGTAAAATAGACTAGACTGTAAGTACACGCCCCTAAGATGATTCGAGAGACGATAAATTTAATGCAGCAGACAGCAAAATTGTGTAGTGAGATCATACCTCTAGTATGTTTTTATAAATAAATAAGTATATGTATTTTTAATTTAATTTAATAATATCACAAATATTAACTATTACAAAAAATATAATTAAACTCGTGTCAGGTTGCCATATACATCTGGTTTAAAGAGTTTTGAGAGAGAATTGGTAATGTAATTTCGTATTTAATGAATACGCCTTTCACCGAGTAAAGAAATCATCATAAAGAAATGTTTTACGAATGAAATGCCTACCTACAGCAAAGTGGTGAAATAAGTTATTATAATTTTCTACATTTTTTTATGATTCTCTCACATTTATCGTTTTCTTAAAATTATATTATATTATAAGACCTATATTTGGCTTTTGTTAAAGGATCTCACTGGATCCAAAGTATAGCAGGTTAGGCAGAGAAAACCTCCACTTTCTGCCCGAATTCCCAAGTACAGTGGTTATCAAAGGTAAGAAAAAAATGTATTATGTCAAAATAAAGTATATTTTATTTTTATTGTTTTTCACATCTTGACTCAAATCATTATCACTAATGCATCCCCCAAATAAATCAGTAATTCCGTTTTATCAGTAAATCAGAGACGCTTGAACGTCTCGACGTCTCGCCATTGTTACTCATCTCTCACTGTGACCGCTGACGTCGCGGGAATTGTAACGTTATTGCTCTTAAATTGGTTTACATAAAATAACAAAAAAAGTAAGATGTAACAATGTAATTTTTTTTTGATATTTGAATGTATGTATGACGTTAGATCGCAGCGGCGCAGCAATCCCGAGAGGTGATGGAAATGAAATCGTGCGAATTAAAATATTTTCATGTACTTTTTTTTTTAATAAAGGATAGACTTTAATTACACTAAATAACGTACAATATTTTACAATAAATAACGGATGAGACCCCTAGTTAGAAATCAACGCCGCGTTTTGTCTTACTGACGCCAGTATTCGTAGAGATCGAGCCAACAAAAAACTAAAAAAACAAAAAACTTGTAATCAGTTCTTTCTAAAGCTTAACCACTTATTTCAATGTCTATTTATAGAAAAATAAACTGGCTATAATATGGTGAGTATTAACGAAGAAACTATTGTAATTAATTTAACATGAATAGGAATTTATGGTAATTTCGCATGCATGTAGACAAGAATATACAACTTTGTATTTGGAACACAAGCAAGTGGCGACTAGAAGAAACTATAAGCATTAAAAAGTAAAACTTAGGTAAGTGCATATAAAGATATACATATAACAAATTACCTTAAAATATTATTGCATTGCTTACATATTAAGAAATGGCTTATATTTTAAGGTAAAAATTAAAAAATTTAAACCCTTTCCAAGAGTTTAAAATCTTATTAACTACAGTAAGTGGCATTGATCCTATTCATATCATAAAAACATACATATACGGGAATCATTCTACAGGTTGCATATATGGTATCCCGCTGGACACCCAATTTAGTATAAACAACCGCCATAACAGGTAAAGAATGTAAGAATATCACGAAATCAAGTGGTAACAGACGTGTTTCATTCTCTTTTTCGCTTGATACAATAAATTACAATCCAGATATATAGTGAATTATCATTGCACTAAATATTTCTTTCCTCAGAAATACATGCGTTAATTAAGCGTAAGTAATCATTATAAAATAATAATTTATAAAAAATTCGTTAAGCACTTTAAAATTTTTGGTATTCGTATATGATATTTAATAAGATATTATGCAATGTTTATATTAATTATTATTTATATGGATATGTCTAATTTATATTTCTTAATGTTATATTTTTTTTCTATTTTAACAAAGGTCTACTCTATTTTATACGGTTATTCTTGCCATACGTTGCCATTCTTATCTTTTTTAATAATAGTTTATGTTATGTAACACATTTTGAGGCTTACGAGTATTTTACTATTGGGTACATTGCCAATATAGAATTTATTTTCAATGTATAGTTCTCATAGATCTTCTTATTTAGTATTGCAAGAAGAAAATTATTAGTTTATTAAAAACATATCACCACGCCTTTTCCGTAGTATCACAAATAGTACCAAGACTTTACGCTCTCTTTTCTCTGTACGAACAGAAAATGGGGAATTAATTTAAATCGCTAAAATAACATTCGTCCGTATATCGTAAAAAAACGTCGTTGACGTCTGCATCCTATAGGAAATAATATCATGCAGTATGTCTCATAAAATCTATTTAATTAATTATATTATTATCTATACTTTAATATCAAGAAAAGTCAACAAAGTAAGGTTCTTACAGTAGACTTCACTGCAGTAGTGGAATAGACGGAGTAAATGCCAAATGTCTAAAGTGTGTAAAAGAAGTAATAGCACTTAAATTATCTGCGTGTTTTAACAAACTTTTATTCCAGGGAAAGTTTCCTAGAACTCTTAAAGTTGCGAACGTAACACCAATTCACAAAACTGGATCTACAACGGACCCAGGCAACTATCTATCAATTTCCGTTTTACCTATCCTATCAAAGTTATTGGAAAAAATTATATACTATCGCTTAGAAACTTATTTAACTTCTATGAATATTATTTGTGAAAAACAATACGGATTCAGACCGAAAAGTAATACACTATCTGCAACAATCGATTTAGTTACTAAAATAAGATCCAATATTGACAATAAAAATTATGTTTTGGAGATATTCATTGATTTGAAAAAAGCATTCGACGCAGTCAGTCATAATCTTCTAATCAAAAATCTAGAAGTGCTAAATATCACAGGAAATGCCTTAAACATGTATAAATCTTATCTAGACAACAGACTTCAAGTGGTGAAAATGCATAAAATAAATATCAAAGTAGTGCAGTTCATGTAAATTACGGAGTTCCGCAAGGCTCGATTTTAGGCCCAATACTATTTTTTATATAACTAATATTACTGAAAATGACCTGAATGGATATATCACTCACAATGCAGATGGTACCTGTTTGTTTTACTTTGGGGCATCTATAAACAATATCATAGAACAAGCTCAAGAGGACTTAAATAGGTTGTATACAGGGTTGCAATATAATCTTTTAACAATAAATATCTCTAAAACAAGTTATATAGTTTTTAAAGCTAAAAATAAGCCCATTACAACCGCTTACTGTTAATAATCTCCCAATCAAGCAATAGTGAAAAATTCCTTGGACTAATTATGGATAGCACATTGTCGTGGAACGGTCATATAAATCGTATTATTGGTAAAGTTTCGGCACTGCTAGGATCACTGAGTAACATTGTAAGATGTATCCCTTGCAAAATGCGCTACATCATTTATAACACTTTAGTTAAACCTCGTTTAATATATTTGGTTGAAGTCTGGGGCAGCGCTGGTAAAAAAAGTTATTGTATGTATAAACAACTCAAAATAAACTTATTTAATTAATATTTAACTATCCGCGCTTAACATCAACCAAAAAAATTTACGAAGACACAAAAATTATGCCAATTCGCCAACTGTACTTTTACAATATATCTATTCATATACGAAAAAAACCTAACAAATATGTATATAGCAATATATGCTTTATTAAAACACAGGATGCTAGTGATTGTAATGTTCGCAAATGCCGAGCTAGTTTATTGGTGCTGCCCAGAACAAGAACCAACTATGGTAGAAATATTATCACTTTGAAGGATCAGTCAGGGTTTCAGTCATAAAAACACCGTCGTAAATACAAAGCATAGGTACTATCGGATTATGATGTTCATAGAAAATGTAAATGCTGTCATTTAATATATCATGGCAACTCTTTGAATCTTTTTATTATTTTGAATCTTTTTAGAAACACTAAGGATAGAAAAATACTTATAGAAAACATATAAACAAATTGAACGCATCGGGATTTGAACCTGCGTCTCATAGAAACCGTCCAAGCGCTCCGACCCCTAAGCCATGTGTTCTTCATTAAGCTGCCTCTTTAAATATTCATAATAAGATAAGTAATTATTATTCAAAAAAATATTTCTCGCAATAAGTCCTTGTAAAGGTTTATTATATCACAATAACAATATATATTTGAAATGTGTCGGCATAGGCTAGCTAGCTAAGTGTGTGAGGTGCAGACAGGTGAACGCGATCGCTTGTGGATAGGGATGGTAAAACTAAATAAAACCTAAGTTTATTGTATAATAGTCTATCAGCGATTTCTCCGACTTAACTAATAACGTTTACTTTATTTGATATTGATTTAGACTTTACAGCCTTCTAATGCAAATAACAAAATAACAAGTCAAAAAAATCATATTACATTTTTCCCTGTGATATAACACTTAGAAAAAACCAACAATGTTGTTTATTTTATTTTTATTTAATAAATGTTATAGAGTGAACCGTTTGTTTTGTATTTATATTACACAAATATAAGTTTAGTATAATATCAATTTTATTATTATCATCATCGGCAATAGCACGCCACTAAGCTCCATCATCAATTTTTCGTTTCCAACCGTTGCCAGTCACTTAGGGTTTCGGTGAAAATTAAGAATATTTGTTGTTTATATCATAATTATAACATAATTTCTGACAACCCTAATCACTCAGAATATTCAATAAAATAAATATCCAAATAAACCGGTCCTTGTAATTTAATTAGAGCGTAAGAACATTACTGTGTTAGTTACTGCAGTGCTTATGCAATATTGATATCATGTGTACATGTAATATGACACCTGTCCACGGGAATTAGTGTTGGAAATCGCCATTACAGTGTCCTACAAGTGTTAATTTATTAATAATTATTACAACCGAACTCTGGTTGCAGACTTTTGTAACAAAACTTGAAACTTACGCCCGGTTTATTGGTTCACTAAATAAAGCTAAGCAAGTCTCGCTATAAGTGTAACAAAATAGTACACATACACAATATATATTTGTGTACATAATATCTACATAGATATAATGATAATGACCCAGGCATTGAATGTACACTTCAAGCTGTATCCCGCATATAGCACAGAGGAAACCCAATGTTAAATTTCGTTCCCCGCATTCGACCTTTCAGCACATTCCGTGTTGAGTTGCGAACTCGGCGCCGTGGTTGGTTCCAGAGCTTCCTACTTGAGGAGAATGAATTGTTTTCATTTTTCTCGAAAACAATTCATTCTCCTTAAGTAGGAATCGAACCCACGAACGACGCGTTTACAGACGCTGTCACGCTGCGCCATGATGGCCGCTTATTACTATTACTATTATAATTTACTACTTTATTATACATACATACATATATATATATATATATATATATATATATATATATATATATATATATATAATATATATATATATATATATATATATATATATATATATATATATATATATATATATATATATATATATATATATATATATATATATTTTTTTTTTTTTTAATGTTGGCAACAAAATCATAAGAAATACTGATACTGATAATACATACTATACATAGAGACCTGTCTATACTATACTATAAGAGTTGATTACTTTCTTTGACATGTTCAAACAAATTTTCCCAATATTTCGCATACACACTATTACACTTTCATATGCGTAAGTACTTGCATAAACACCTTTACCTTCACACTACCCGAACCTGTTAGCGAACCATTTATCTTCATAAATGATACGTTACGAGACCACATGCTGCATAAGAAATTTGTAATATAATCTAATATTTATTACAGATTACTTATTAATAGATGAAAATAGCACCGTTAAAGTAAATGGCGATTTTCTTAGAAACAAGTTTGTGGCGCCAGTATTCTATCAGTAAATAGGGGGTGGTCCGAACGGCATCGGCACGACGCGGACGCGGGCGCAGGAGGCCACTAAATCACACGCTAATAACTAGAGGCAGATACGATCTTTGCTTTCAATAATAAAGTCAGCCAATTGTACCCGGTACCTTTCTTAGAAAGTCTTCATGCAGTTCTTTACCGGTTAGATAGCGGGCTCGCTGTTTTGTAATTACCAATCTAACGACAACTTCTTATCTCTCTATTGTAAATATAATTTAAATCATCTAGATAAAATGAAAAGTGTGAATAGGATTAATTTAGTCTTCCAATGCTATTATCAACAGCAAAGCAATTTAATCTTAACTTTCCCATTTTATCTCTGTCACGTGTGTGTCGACTAGATGAGACATTAATTTTTTTAACGCTCGTTAGTACTTATACTGTAACGAATCGTCTCCAGTCGTAATTACTCATTAAAACACTTATCTACTTAAAAAGTAATTATATTAACTGTTGCATTATACGCATTATACATTCAACTGCAGTCTCTTTCAAATTTTTAAATGAATGCGCCTCAAGCCTAATAAATGAGGCGACGCCACAAAAATGAATGCCGTAGATCACGCGTCAGGAGAAAGCACAATAAATCTTCTTTTGTTTAGTAGATGTAATAGCTTTAAACAAACATGCGTGTACCGAGAATGAGATGCGTTTTGTAGACTACGTAACATCCATCAAGAGATACAAAAAGGAGAATATTACGTACGAAGTGCATGTCTAGATGGATAGAGCGTACGTATAATTACCTTGTACGGTAAACAAGTAGGTGTACCGTGAATACATTTGATTGCACCACATACGACGCGTAAACTATCACTGGGCTTAGAGAACATTTTATTCATATTTTATTATGATGTGGGTGGGTGTGCATGCTCAAAATATGTAGGAAAAACGGAACTAATAATAATCGAAAACAAGTTTTAAATTTTGTCTACTCTAATACTTTGTAGGAACTCATTTGTTACAAGCTTTTTCTTAAGTTGAAATATTTAAATTTATTTTACACAAAAATATAAACTATTGCATAAGTAGTAATATTGTATTGAATCTTGTATGTATTTTTTTCATTTTGGATTCCGTCTATGTAAATGTTTATATCTAACAATAGTAATGCTATGTTATAATTCTTATACAGTTCTATTTTACTTGATTAAAGATTAAATAATACAAATATATATGTTATTATTAGTACATACATACATACATTTTATAGATCATTTTTAGAGGTGTATGACATCATGCCTAGCTGTCATGCTAGACTGAGGGTTTTGTGAAACAAAATTATAAAATTGATAAATTTATAGTTCCAACAGCATAAACTACAAAAGCACAAACTTAAATGCAATTAAAGTTTTACAATGCAAGTGAGCTTTTAGATTTGTGATATCGGAAAGGTACCCGCGCAGACCGATCGATCACGCATTAAGCAATTGTAACCCGCAGGTACCTATTACTCAATACACCCGATAGATCTTTGAGCAATCTTATACGTGACAGTCATTAAGCAAGTGGGTTCTTATGGAAGACATATTTTGCGGAAGTATGCATTAGTTATTAATGGCCATACAATTAATGTAACTTGTATGACGTTGAAATCCTAGTAACCTTTTAGCAATGTTTCACCTTAAAAGGAAACTTTATTCCTTATTTGCTACACAGACTTTACAAATGTTGGTCATGAGATGGACGATGACGCCTTCATTGCGTTGTAAATAAGTGTATAACTCAATACATGATTGTTGTCAATTCCGTTCCCGCTCGCAGAAATAGTTAATATGTTAATTGTTTTCATTTCCACGGCTAGGTAACTCTAGCCGGTTCCACGGTTAGAACTCTATTGTGGACAAAAAATAATAAAACAGAGTGTATGAAATATAGAGTATATGAAAACCTCTAAATATGTTCCCATATTTTTTAGTTTGGATACATAGACTCTATATAAAAGTAAATATCTTATGTAAACCTTATGTTACATGCAAATCATTTACGAATACTCATACAGGCGTATGTGAGTATAATTCAAATGGCATAAATAATAATAAGAATAATAAAAAAGTTAGGTAACGTTTTATTGTACTATAAAACATAACATAATATTGTCCGTTTCTTAAATCTTTCTAATCGTTTCAGACA
This sequence comes from Dione juno, assembly GCA_037127375.1. Lineage (NCBI taxonomy): Eukaryota > Metazoa > Arthropoda > Insecta > Lepidoptera > Nymphalidae > Dione > Dione juno. Next base: position 383,406 of record JAXRJS010000043.1, on the reverse strand, counting down.
CCTACGTGCATTAGGCACACATTTGTTACAAAAAGAATAACGCAATTCCGATCGTGTTATGTTAAGTGAATAATTTAGTAAGTATTAGCTTAGCTTAGCATAATTAAGTAAGTAAGCCTTTAGGAAGTAAACACTGGCATAACCGGATCTATACATGTTAAATTTCAAAAGTTACTATTGCAATTTTTATTGATATTCTTGTGGTGCTTAATATGATAATTTGTAATGTTACTTCATATTAAGTAGAACGATATCTTGTCATGAATTGATTTTTATTTATTATCTAAAATTAAGTAATACTGTATAGAGTATACACCTATCCATATATCGATGTCAGACTATAAATAGAGGCCGCCGTGGCACAGCAGCACAGCGTCTAAGTTTAAACGCAACGATTGTGGGTGCGATTTTTTTTACACGTTATAAAATAAAAGTTTATATCTAAGATATAAGCTCTTATTTAGTGTAGTAGTTACTGTAGTAAAACTACAGCCATATTTTTACAAATTGTTTATTCCTAAATTTTAATTTTTCATGAAATGCACATTTAAAATGATTATAAATAACCAGTTACATAATTGTGACTTGAATAAAGAAAATGTTGCACCTCATCATTAGGTGCTTTCACGGAAACGCAATTTTCTAGAAAACGGTAGCACGAACATCACGAAAGTTTCTCTTTTTACCAGCCCGTGGCCGCCCTCGGCTGCGTTACACCATAATGCCAGCAGTTAAATAATACTTTATGACCCGCTTGAGTTAGAAATTAAATTTTCACCAATCCTACAAAATCACAATCATGACCAAGGCCGACGATCACAATTAGGTATCAGGCGGTCCCTATTACAGGGTATCTGTCCAATCGATCACGAGAAATTGCCACACCTAATAATCAAAATTTACGACCAGTATAGTAGAAATTATATAGACTTTGTATAAAATATTGTTATTGTCAACAACACAGACGCTTTCTAGCGCTATTTAAATATAGGTAAAGTCTACAAATCTTTATCAGAATATTAACTAAAGTTTTTACTTTCCTCGTTAAGAATAAAACTTGTAATACCTCCATAAATAATTTAAATTACTATTATAAGTTATTAAAATGCTAAATAATGAATATACGTTTTAACCTATAAGTGCATTCTCAAACAATGTTGTACATGACCTGGTAACGTCAAGTTCCATAGGCGAATAACTTATATGCAGCTACAAACCTAAATTCAGTCAAACCTTAAATATGCACGCTCACTGCATTCTGAGCAATAAAACCACTGAAGTATGTTTACATTACAAAATACATGTCAAACAGGAGACAAAAGATCGAGGAATCGAGGATCGAGGAACGATTGTGGTATGCACAATATTAATACTATTATATTATATAATAAATATCCTTTTTACAACAGGCGCGGCATTTATTTCTATTATTCAACATGCAACTTGGTCGTAAAGCCGAGAATGGAGTGTCTTGACACTAAACTCTTATATAGGTGGGATACAGGGTAAATAAAAAAAAAGTTAAGTAAGTTTTTTTTTTAAATCCTTATATTTTTGTTGTTATATAATATTAATCTGAATAATAAGTAATGATCTATATCTCAGGTATTCCACATTCCATACCTGTCCTTCACCTTTCATTAAAGGAAAGGAATACGTACCCTGGCATCTCAAACAATGAAGTAACTCTATCTTGATACTTGCAAAACTTTCCGCGTAGATAGTTCATGTTGTGACACGGCTTTTTGTGATTTCTTATCTGGAATACTTGGTGAAATATTGCTCACGGAATAGTTCTTTTACAGTTTCGTCATCGCTGTTGTTCCAGAAAAAGGTTACATAAATAAAGTTAACGTTTCCATATAAAACAATAACTAATACTATTTTATTTCACAGCACACGTAAAGACAACTACAAAAAGTATTAAAATCACTTTGGTGAGTAATTCGTTTTACTTAATACGTTTAATCTTCATATTTATTTTAATATCGTTAAAACATCCTGCTTGTATGTATGTGAACTGAAATAAAATATAACTTATCTTGGTTCATACAAAGCTTGATCTGAATATAATGAATGACTGCTCTCGACTTCGCCTTCACGGTGCTTTAATTAAATATAAACATTATAGGATTAAATACAAATCTTAAATATCCAATATATTTTACCATATATAGTTTAAGCTTGCAGTTAATATGATTAACTTTTCGTCATTTGTACTTTTCATTTTATTTTGCTTCAATTTGTGGTATCGAAGACTAAGTTTATTTAGTTATCTATAATACATCTACTTATGAATACAAACGCAAATTTATTCACTCGTCCTTTCCTTTCTTTATATTTATTATAGATTATAATCACAATACAAAGGCTAGGTACTTCCGTTAAAATATAAAGCTCTCCTACAAATACAATTTCAACAACCGCTGTAAATTCTGAGCAAAAACGTTCAATGTTCATTGCTCGCTTAAATAATAATAATTTAGTACGCCAAGCCATAGGTCCGTATATTATAAAATGCACTTTGTTCGTTTTAAGAGCCACAAACATAAAATGTGGCTATTAAACTAAACAATACTAGCATAAATGGTCTTTGTCCGCAACATTGTTTTGCAAAAACTCGTATTTAAGCACGTTGGTAAATTTTCCGTATAATAATGAGATATTAACAGCTCCTCTAGTGATGAAGACCACCTCCGCAGCCCCAGCGGGGCGTCTCCGATCAAAATTTAGTGAAATCAATAACGTAATGAGTAAATTGTGCAATGATCGGACGCTATTGACTGTTCATACTTTATTGCTTGCCGATTCATCATTATTGTGTTGCAATCTTAATAAAAGCATAAAACTTCACACAGGCGATAGTTTGGGCGCAGTAATAGATTGGAAATTTTGTTTTCTTGCAAAACACACACACACATATATATATATATATATATATATATATATATATATATATATATATATATATATATATATATATATATATATATATATATATATATATATATATATATATATATATATATATATATATATATATATATGTAATATTATGCTTTATTATAATCTGTCCATATATATACATGCGTCTATGCAAATATTTGAGAATAAGGTATCATAACAATTTTAATTTGATTATTTTATTGCTAAGATGCTGATGGCGCAACTTATTAAGCAAACAAAAGATTTTACGCGAATTTAGTAATTATTAAAGAACAAAATAATTGTTAGAAGCTTTTATTCTTTTTATTACCGGTAATTATAAAATTTGAAGCAATACTGTATAGAACTGCATAAATCTAACATTAAGCGCTTTAAAACACCGTCAGATAACAAACATTTATTAAAATTGCTTAACAAACTTTTCCATTTATTCCTGTCGTCTACACTTCAACACTTACAACACATTTGCCTATAAGAAATTATGTTTTTATTACGAACCCTAGCAGTAGACAATACTTTAATGGGTACAAGGTCTGCAGCATGGAGCAGATTGCGCTTTTGAAGCCCATCAACTCTTTATATGCCTTGCAACACACAAATAATGACTTAGCGGCTTCTATTCATTAGTGTAATTAAGCTTTAATGCACGCATAGTGTAATCTCATATTTAGTATATGTCACCCTGACATGAGGACAAAACATCTTAACATTTAGGTATAGGTATAATATTTATTAATCTAATATTTGTGGCTGACAATGTTAAAAATTTATGTTACTGCGCATTTAATTTGGCTTTATGGGTTGCGTGTAATTAAGTCTTCGGATTACCTGGAAATTTTAGATTTTCGTAAGTTGTTTTATTTAAAAGATTATATACAAATACTTGTATTCATTATTAATTTTTAAATGGGAGGGCTCTACCTCACATGATGTTTAACCAGACCGGCAAAACATCAATATTGTGAATATAAACATTCCTCGCAAGTAAAATTTAAGCTTAAAACCACTCTGTAAAGTCCAACAATCTTACTTCGTTTTTAAAATATGATTTTAAACATTATGTTGACTCTTATTATTGCAACCGTGAACACACATGTATTATAATATTATAATAGTATACGAAAACGTTACAGCACTACAATAGAAACTAATTTTAGTACAAAATTATTTACTAAATATTTGAAAAGAATAAAAAGATTATATTTAAACATAGCTATAGCATAAGATCATATTTAAACATAACTTAGTATGGCTATACTTATATAAAATTTGACCAAATAAATGACATAGTTTTCAATATAGTTAATTATTTTTAGCTTGAAAAAATATGATCTCATATTTATTCCATTTTCCCTACATTAAATGTACACGGTATTCCTTTTAGACACGAAGTTAATCACTGTTTATTTTGTGCTCATTGTTCTAAAGAATCACTTTTACAACGAAACACAAATATGGCATTTACAGGCAAGTGTTTTAGGTCAATGGAAAATCCATTATTAATTTGAAAGCCGTCACTTCATTAGAATGGTTCAAAATTTTATTCATCTCCATGACCTTGAAGTCAAGTAATTGGTAGATTGCATAAGTTTGCTTGTAACTGTCAGTGTGCATTTTGCGAAAATCATGTTTTCACTTACAAAAACGACCTTGACTATTAACTTATCTACAAGACCTTTTGAAAAATACATTTCATTTATTAAGATGGAGGAGGCGCTTAGGTACGTATCTATATGCCGTGAGAAGATATGAGATGCAATTGAAGTATTTGTAAACCTTATGTTCGTTACTAACTTACTAAGACTTTTATAAAAAGCTTTACTAATAATTCCTAAAATATTAATAAAAGTACTAAAATTAAAAATATATATATTTTTAATTTAATACTATATATAAATACAAATATTAAAAGTGAGTCTTTCATCCTTTTATAAATATAGATTTTATTAAATTCTATAATAAAAAACTAAAACTACTACCTACTTCGAATAAATATGGTCAAATTATAAAATATTCAAAAACTTAAATAAAAATACTGGCCAAGAGAGAATGATATTTGCTAGCCCTACAGAGACGTGAACAATATAAACAAGCTGTAATAAGCATATAATAATTTCGTTGTAGTTTCATGAGAACGTGTGGCTCAGTGGTTAGAACACTGACGGATTCCAAGAAGCGCGGATTTAAATCTTGTTACATTAAAATTTTTGTACGCTTTCTAAAATATTTGTCTGTCCTTATTGTGAAATAACTTTCATATTAAAGATATCAAATGCTCCTGGAAAACTATGCAAAACTTAATAAACGCCATTACATATATGTAATATACAAAATTAAATAAGCTTATATATGATTAAGATGTAAATGGAATCTTATTTATCAGTATTGAAAATCCTTTTTACGACCCTGTGTCCGTTGTCGATGAATCCTGTGATACAGCATCTTCAATCTAGTATCGCACCCCGTGGATATTTTTATTGAACACCTTCACATAGTAGATAAAGCTATTTTATTTTTATATTATAAATAGTGTTTTTTTTATAGCTTCACGCTGTATCCCACGCACATAGCAGGATAGGCAGAGGGAACCGTGGGCAGAAGGAACTTAGTGTTAAGACACTCCGTTCCCCTTTCATTTTTCGAGGCATTGCGCGTTGAGTGGCGGAACTCAACGCCGCGCTTTTGCATTGTTACCAGAGCGATAAAAATGAAAATAATTATTTCTCCCCAAGTGGGAATTGAACCCACAAACTGTCGCGTATATAGGCAGACGCTGTTTCTCTGCGCCACGAAAAAAAAAAAGAAAAAGAAAAAATAGACAGACGCTGTTTCTCTGCGCCACGACAGTCCTCAACATCCTGTGAATAGTGCTTGTTATATTCATATCATTATTTAAATTATTGTCAAGATACTCCAAGACTACGCCCGAATTGGAGACTGCGTGAAGAATCGCAGAACTCAACGTTATGTTTCACAATAAGCAAGGGTTAACCCTTGATGATGGATGAGTATGAATATAATTCATACTCATCCATTATTTTTAAAATCCATCTTAGGGGAATGCATGGTATAAAATACTTAGAACAACATTCCAACACCTTGTAATGAGCGGATGTCGGGAATCGATAGCAAAATGTGAGCATATTTTATAATAATATATTAGCTTAACCTAAAATGACTCTTATACCATGCTCCTATGGTTTCTTTTCAACAACGAGCAAGAACTATTCGTTGAAATGAGAGAAATCTATAAGGTACAAAGTTGCGTCAAAATAAGCCTTCAGAAACTTTGAAATAGAAGCTGAATTTACGTCTTCTTCATAAGCGACATGCAATAAATACAAGGGATAGGAGTTGGCGCCAGCCATCTTAAACGCGTATCAGATATAATCTAAATCTAGTCAACAGGCTTCAGCTATTTTAAGTAATTTCTAATAATAATCCTTTAATCTTATTTGATGAGACAAATTATAAGCCACCGTAGCGCAATTGGGATCTAGACATGAAGATTCAGATTAAAGCTTTATCACACTATAAAATCAAAATTATTTATAGAATGAAAGGAATCTGCTTCATTAAGAGATGTATTATTGTAGCAATTTGAGGACAAGTGTTGTAGTTAGTTATGTAACTTATAAATGAAAAACTTACTTTGACCCTTAAATAGAGCGAGCAAATGAAATAAGTAATACCCTTTAGTGTGAATTGAACCCACAACTATCGCGTTTACATCAGACGCTGTGCCACGACAGCTTTTTAATTTAAAATATAACTAAACACAAATAAAATTGTTTCTGCTTTTACTTTTGTCATAAAGCAAATTTAAAGTCCTGTTCTCAACTCTGTCTTTAACTAAGAAAATAAATACGTCAAACAAGAATTATTTTAAATGATCTTACGAGGAATTCTTTAAAACATGAGTGCTTTTCCTTGTCCTGTTAATATCGTATTCTTTATTAAAAACAGAATAAAAACTTATGTACACTTTTGCCTTTCCATTGATTTTAATAATAGATAAACTTGGCTGTGACGCCGTCTTGGTGTGTTGCTGCTTGTGATGATTGTGGGTTTAAATTCAACTCATGCCAGTGATTATTTTTAAAATATTGACATTTTTCAGTTTCTGATAGGAAAAAATTGCAGTTAAGTGGTAAATTGTTACATACCGAAAATAGTCGGCAAGATTCATTGCACTTAGGTATATTATATACATACTTATATTTCAACGTTCTCATCACTGATGCATAAATAAAATAGAACTCGATTGCCACTCGTTTCCTCGCTTTGGTAGGATGGTAAAGCGCGGTGTTGAGTTCCGCCAATAATCGTCTCGAAAATCAGCCAACATTGGGGCACGGAATGTGTTAACACTAGGTTCCCTCTGCCTACCCTGCTATATGCGTTATATAGGTAAATGAATTTATATGAAAATACCATTGTAAACGATGATATGACCATCAGCAATCATCACATTCTCCAAAGTAAACATAAAAAAAATGTTCACATCCATGAAAGCAAATTACAAACATATTTGTCTGTACAACATGGAAACGTAAAATTTGATTACTCAGATATTTCATCTTATTTGAAATATCAAACTGGCATTAGATAAGATTTGTAATAATACGGAGCATGTACGTTATAATAAGATTAACGTATACATATATATTTTTGCGTTAATTTTAACCATGTGCCACGGTGCATATACTTCGTAAGTAATGTTTGCATGAATCTTGATACAAAGATGTATAATTTTCGTTACTTATATTTCTTATTGAATATTATATTTAGTAAGATACAAAAGTAAGTAAGATATGCAATAAATTTAGAATAAATATATAAATAAATATTATTTTAATACAATATATCAAATTATAAGTTATATTTTCAACTTAATTTTAACTTGAAATTAAGTAACCTATATACATGACTCAGATATGACTAATGTAAATGACTCACAATTTAAGTTATATCGGAATGAAATCTACAATAGGATAAATTAAATGATAAGGCTACTAGTTAAACACTTTAATTTGTAAACTAATTTGCTACAATTCGATAAGCTGCGACATAAACAGTCTATGGTATTATTATTTGTTGCACACATTGCAGATATTGAGAGAAATTTTAAAAGAAATCGTATCATTGAACAACGGTGTCGACGAGAAACTGTTTGGCACTTGAGTCCATATTTTATCACTATCGAATGGAGATCCGGTTTATCTTATTTCATACTTTTTAATGTTTGTGGAGGATTTATTGCTACGTCTTTATAATAAATGGTTCGTAAGATTCTGAGGTTGTAGAAAAGCAAAACATCAAATTGTTTCACTACAAAATTTAAATATTGTGAATAAAAAGTTATATAACACTAAGAACTTGCGTACATATTAGTATGTAAATGGTACTAACACAAGTGACCCGCGTGGTTGTGGGTTCGACCCAAACACGAGAATTTAATTATTTTCATTTTACCACTCTGGTCGCCGCGTCAATCTTCTATATTGCTTTGGTTATTCAACTCCTAATATCTATTATCGTGCTTTACCCTCACCTTTTTACCTTTGCCTACCCTCTATTTCACTCCGTCAAGCGTGAATCAAAATGATCAACTTATAGTAACTTAATAAAGAAGTGGCTACTTAAATTGTAAGGAATAGAATGACAGGGCAAATGTATATATATATATATATATATATATATATATATATATATATATATATATATATATATATATATATATATATATATATATATATATATATATATATATATATATATATATATATATATATATATATATATATATATATATATATATATATATATATATATATATATTATATATATATATATATATATATATATATATATATATATATATATATATATATATATATATATATATATATATATATATATATTATATATATATATATATATATATATATATATATATATATATATATATATATATATATATATATATATATATATATATATATATATATATATATATATATAATATATATATATAATTATCGATATTTAAATTTTAAAAGTTTTTAACACCACAATATATTAGTGAGACATATACTCTAGACAGAAATAACTATACAGAATATATTTCTATATATTTAAAAAAGAACATGGAATACGGATAAAAGTCATTTTTAGGGTAATGTAGGTATGCACATGTGGCAAGTTTAATACAAATATATTAAGAATTTTTTGAATGATTGATTAATATATACCCAAACATATATACTTTCACGTCAATAGTATATCTAATGTTTTGTAACTGGTAAGAAAACAAGTAAATGGCATCCAATTAAATTTTATGTTTCCACGATTTGCTTGAGGTGCAATTAAAATGTAATTAATGACACTTAGTCAGCTAATCATTTTATTATTAATCTAATTAGCTATTGATAAACAGAAATAAACAAATTCAACTAAATTACAATTCGTTATAAGTTTATAATTTATGTTATTTTATTATTTGTAAACAACAAAAAACAAGTATTTATTAATTAATATAAAGGTTTTATATAAAATATTTATTGCACAGATAAGACAGGAAATGAATAAATTTTATGAAAAAGCTTAAAAAATTATAATGAAAGAGTATCTAAATAATGATAGACATAAATCAACGTCACAAATGACTAATTAATTTGATTTATTTCATAACTTACATGATGAATAGATATTAAGAAGCCTGGTATTAACGTGCAACACTTAATTTACTGTAATTTATTACCGTTCATACTTCTAAAGTTTGTAATGACTCCATAAAAAAATATATCAGGCTCTATTGCTACCGGTCAGTAAGGTTTCAACGTAACAAACGTGATGTGATTTGCGCAATATATGTATGGCAATACAAATTAACCATTTAGTGTTATCAGTGGACTAGAGAGGTGACGGACATATATTATAATATACATTTATAATATAATATATTCAATTTTGACTGGATATGTCTCTATAAACAAATAAGGCTTAACTATTAATATAACAATACAAAATACATATCTAACAGTCTGTGATTGTTATTTGTAATGTATTTATAGATTTATTTGCTGTAAATTATATTGATATTACAAAGATTATAAGAAAACATTAAACAAATTAAAATAATACTCAAATGTGAAATATTTCAATTTATAAAATATATAATAATATACATTAAAATTTCTTAGTATTATTCTACTACTATTATATCATTTCTAGATTCTCTAAGTTGATAATTATTTCACTTTCTCCGATGAGTCTGTGGGACACAGCAACTTCTCATTCGTCAGCGATTAGACAGGTGATCTCTGATTATCTATATTAAGCTCCATTAGTGTTTAACTCGATACTATTTGGCTCACCGGTTTGAAGTTATACAATTAGATTGCAGGACTAGGAAATATGAATATTGCACAACTTTTGATTTGCAGGTTTATTTGAAAATCTATTTTTGTATGCAGACGTCATGCATGTTTGGCATGCATTTTTTGAATCTGTGGTCATTTTTTTTATAAACGCGATGATTGAGTGTTCGATTTCCACTTGAAGAAATGAGTTCCACTACTCAACGTCAAAAGGCAAATTATTCCCTATTTAAGGCTGGATACAGCGATAAGCTGGAGAAAAAAAAATATTTTTTTTTAATTATATAATTTTTTTTTCTCTTTTATCTTACTATATAAATTAATAGATATATTACATGTTATGCAAATCGTTACTTACCTAATATCAAGATATTGACGGCGCACGTTACTACTATAATGATTTCTCATATGTATAGAGATTAATGTTAGGCACTTACTACTAATGTCATTCATTATATTTTACATAATAAGTATAAGTTGCGGACAAGGGCGCACTGCGGTCACTAAAGCTATCGGATTCAAGCAATTGACCACACGACGTATATGGAATGTCATTCTAATAGCATGCCCTTCAAGTGCACTGGACTTGTAGAAACTTTGTATAATAGTAGGTATATCATGTTTACATCGTATAATATTACGTTTCTTATTAATAATAGATATACATGTTACACAATTGACAATACAATACGATCATATCGTCACGCAATTAAATCGAATGCAAAAATGTGAAATTTTCATCTCTTTTGAGTTAAAGCCCCACACGGCTAAATGCTTGCATTCTGAATATATATAGGTATGTGTCTGTCCATTGATTTGTTAATATTAAATACAACTTTGTGCTCAGTTACTTAATGTGCAATGATGAACCACTTTAAAGGAAAATGTATAACAGAGTCACATGTAAGAAAACTGTTCTTACACTTCACTTCACTTACTTAATGATAAACACAAACGCTGCGGAGGTAGAAGATATTAAAAAGGTTGTTAATTTGTAGTATTACAATTTTTTGCTTGTTTTTTAAGTAATAGCTATCTTTATTATGGTAATGATAATTACAAAAGTACAAATATATATCTACATAATATGTTGATATATGTATGGAAATAAGGATTGGAAATAATGTCTAAATATAATATACAAAAAATTTTTTATAAAAAATTATATGACATTTTAATATAGCCATAAATAAATAATTACATGATGTATTTATTTTACCATACGAAAGTGTCCCTAAATATTAATACATTAGATAACCATTCGATATGCGTCACTGTCAAGTCATGCGCAAGCCTTCATCTGCCCGAGACAAACACGAGCAATTAGACGACACTGGTAATCACCGATCTAAGAGAGATGAAAGTGACTGATAGGATGCTGTATCAGCTCCATCAAGAACGCGCCACGAACACTACGATGGATGTATCTCCGCATGTCATATTCCTGTCATTGTGCTGCAAGGCATCTCTGCCATTCCTTACGGACGCTACATGTGGCTATGGGAAAATATTTTATCGACTTGAAATAAAAAAAATTTAAAAAACGTGTACAAAGTTTTAATGGAACCTTACATATGTATTTTATTGTTTGAATAAATTATATTACGTAAAAACAATTTTCTTACCTATTGACGAAATTGATTTTTTTTTATTGAAAGAAAATTAAATTTTAAAATTACTAATGGCTTACTTACTATACTAAAGAGTTAGCAGCAATTATCTGACTAAGCAACGTTGAAATACAAAAGCGCTTTAACGTCGACTATGACTTTATCATCTAACTTATTACTATTATCGATAGATCGTTAAATCGTGGCCGGTCGTCAAATAGACTTCACAATTATTCGATGAATCTTGCTTGATTACTCGTTAAATGCTTTCACTGACCAATCGACGCTGGTTCATTACAATCTATAATTGACACTAAATTTGCGAACATCAAAAAAGGTTAAAGGCCGTTTGCAGTTTTTAAAAATTCAATGAATAGACTATTGTGTGTAATCATTAGAAACTTTTGTGTGTTACTTTCATTGTATAGGCTCTTTCTTTATTATACGTAAATGTATATTTCAGTAAACAAACAGATTATATTATGTTACCGTGATGTTATTTTAGTGGTATACGCAATAGTTGTGAATTTAAATTCGTCATTGAATTCGTATGACAAGTCTAAGACAGATGTATATATATATATATATATATATATATATATATATATATATATATATATATATATATATATATATATATATATATATATATATCAATTTGCAGGGTTCTCAATCCACAAATGCTAAAGCAATGCAAAAAGTGCAAACAAATTAAAATACCATGCAGTGGTTGGGTTTAAATAGAATACATATAGAATAACATCACCTACATTACTACACATCTAGGTGGAACGATTTACCTCGTCGGTAACCATTGAATTATACCGTTACTACCTTAATCGACGTCAAGTGGATGTATAAAAGCAAGAAAACTAGATTTATTTTCTCTTCTTGCGAGCCATTTCACGGCCCGACACAAGAACGAGCGGAACGCTGGCGCCGCTAACGCGATCAGGGGATCGGATTTATTACTTACTTCTTATCGGTGATATACTCGTTCTAGCATGTATCCGATTAAACAAACTTATTTACACAAGCTGCGATTTGTTAACTACTACTCATAGCTTTTTGTAGTCTTTTATTGATTATTTCCTTGATTTTATAATCACTTAATACTTATGTAATTTATTTTATAAATTTATTTTAAAATCGTATTTAGCATCTTATTGCAAATTTCAATTGGCCGCTCTGATAATACAAAGTGCGTCATTGAGGTGCGCCACAATGTTTTGACTTTAAAAGTAAGGCGGAGAACAGAGATATTCGATTCTCTCTACCTATACTCTACCTATCCTATGTGCAGGATACAGCTTCAAGGTGAAAAAAAATATACATCTCTACACTGTGTATTTTTTATATATCATCTCAACAGTAAGATAAATCGTATCCCAGTCTTGAATTTATTGAGTATTATAGCAATAATATGTCGATATTTTTTTCATCTTTATATTTAATTGTTTGTAATATTTACTTTTTTTTCACAATTATTAATTCACAATGATTAGGAAAAAAGTTGGTTACTTAAATAAACATAATACAACGTTCATATTTTTTCATGTATTCAACTTGTTTTATATTATTTGTACTTAGAAAGATAGGTGTAATAGAAAGTATTATTATTGTAGACTTTAATGATAGTTATGAAATAAAATTAATTTTATAGCTGAGCAATTACAATCGTAGTTGACCAATTACTATCGTTCTTAACCACTTCTATTTATTTATGAACATGCTCTTGAACTTGCCACCGTCATCAACTAATTACCGGAAGCCAAGCGCTATTTTAATTTATTCTATTACAGTGATAATATAGACAATAATTAAATGCATAAACTATGGAGTACATATATATATATATATATATATATATATATATATATATATATATATATATATATATATATATATATATATATATATATATATATATATATATATATATTGCAAAATTTCTCTTATACATCTTAAATTTGCACCTGTTACCAGCTTTCACATGTAGTGAGCTAGTGCCGTCACATTTTGTCTGTGGCGGGACGTTATCAGCAAATCAGCAAGTGGGTGTTGGACTGCTTGGAGCATTACAAAAGCAACTCGGCAATGGAATGCCATGTAATTATTAATACTGAATCACTCTTTATTATCAAAAGGAGCAAATTATTTCTATGATGTCATATTATCTTTTCACTAAAATGTTCGCTAATCGAAATGTCAATGACCTTTTACTTGATAGAGTTAATTAAGTTGCCTCACGAACGAAATGTGTTGAGATATTATCATTGACTCATTATAGCCTGCAAATTTAGCCATTCGCCTGTCTCTATGAAAACAGTCGTTTATCAACGTTTAGAAGTATTGCATGCTTTTATTGTCTACTTGTACCTTGTTAGTGTCTATTTTGAAAGATGTATTGGGCACTATCTGGGGCGAAGTACCCACGCTTGGGGCGCTAATCTCGGGGGCGCTGTGGGTCAGCGGTTCCTATCGTATTTCACCTTAACGATAATAATATATAGTTGTCCGATTTTCTCTTTGTTTTTAACTGAATCGTTAGTTTTATAAATGAATAGATGTAACATAAAGATCCATTAAGAGATTTTTTGTGAAATGGTAACTCGTCAAAGGCAGCCACAGCAAGACAAAATAATCTTGCTTATTAAAAAACATGATTGTTTAAAAACTATATGGAAAAAAAGGAAGCTTAAGTGAAATTTTCATTTTACATGAAAATATTTAGAATTAGCTATTAGCGTTATATTAGTCTGTGTAGTGATTGATATTTAAATAATTTTTCTAAGATTGTGTGTTCTCGTAAATAATCAAAATGTTATTGCTATGTTATTTACGTATCCAGAGTAAATTTACAACACGATATGCATTACATAAGGGAAAGAAAACAATGTGTAATAGCAATAAACCATTTTATTAGGCTTAAGTAAAATTTATGGCTAATTACATAAAATTTGTATTTACAAAATTGTTTATAGGTTATAACATTAATTTAGTATTTAATGCGAGGCTTATTTTAATATAAAATAACGCTAAAATATTTACACTTGATTTTTCATTTATATACAACTTAATGGATAAAATAACATGTTACAAAATTTGATTACTTCTTATGTATATTTATTATCAGTGTCTAAGTTTATTCATTTTTTGAAATCAATGATTTAATACTGCACAATATCTCTATTAATTATCGAGATAAAACAAACAAAATATCAACTAAAAACATTTTTCGTTTTCAATATAAATCAATATAATATATTATTCACAATTAATATTAAAAAAATATTAATATTTAACTAAATGCAGTCTATAAAATTTAAATCTAAAATAAAATAAAATTTTCCTTAAATACTAAGCGATGGTCGTTTCTTTCGAACGCTTTTGCTGTTTTTTCCAAATATCGTTCCGATTACCTGTAAAGAATTTAGAATATGTTAGTTGTTGTTTTGTATATACCTATATTTAGTTAATTTATTTTTACGTATTAAACCAAAAAATATTTGGTTAAATATACATTAAAGTATAATATTACCTTAGATACGGAGTACGCTGCAAGTTTGCGCCTGGGTGCAGGTAGTAGTAAAGCCAGTGCGCGCGCTTCCCGCAACAACGCGTGGAACGCGAGTGCTGCGCCGGCGCACGACTCTGCTGCGGACACCTCGTAGAACTGGCAGCCGAAACGCAGCGA
The DNA here is from genome assembly GCA_037127375.1 of Dione juno. Lineage (NCBI taxonomy): Eukaryota > Metazoa > Arthropoda > Insecta > Lepidoptera > Nymphalidae > Dione > Dione juno. Next base: position 367,771 of record JAXRJS010000043.1, on the reverse strand, counting down.
CAACTCTTGACCTTCTTCTGCATGGACCTCCCTAGTACAATATAATTAATCTATTAACATTTATTAATCATTTAATGATGAAACAGTACAAAAATTAATATAAATTATATTAATATAATTTATTTCACTTTAACGCTAAGAATATAGAACACAAACACATTTAGACGCTCCGTTTGCCAACAAAAAGAATAATGATTTAATTTCCTTGTAAGATAAGAAACATTAAGTGTAAGTGACTTTTACCTGGCGTGTTCGAGGTCCCGTTTGTTGCCCAAGAGAGTAATGGCTGCACAACCCGGCAGCCGCGTACGCTCCAGCAGTGAGAGGAGCTCGGCGGCCGCGAGAAAAGAGCGACGCTCGCATACCGAGTATACCACGGCGAATGCATCACCCCATCGCACGTGATCACCCAGGCACCCTCGAATCTATTGAACAACGCAACATTCAACTTTAAAAGTAATCTTAATCATCGCTTGTCAAGCTCAATCAAATTTCAAGATTTAGAGATAGCTTTAAAATGAGAGCGATTAATTATTATTATTTAATTAATAATTAATAAAAAAAAATTAAAAAGTTATGTCAGTATATATATATATATATATATACATTCGAATTAAAAAACTAGTTTTATATTTGACAACAAATTCAAGGAAAATCTTAATTGGATTTCTTAGAAAGTTGGCAGGTACAGGCAGGCACACAGTAGCAATTAATTAACGACTAGTGCATAATAATTATATGTATTGCCTTTATCAATAAACACAAGAAAAATGTGAATTGTGATTTAGCATATACATATAACAGGCACATTGATAAATCGCAAAAACAATTAATAAATTTACATTTTTAATTACAATAATATAATTACACGTGTATTTCTGCTTAACTGACTCCATCAATCAGATAACACAAGGCGATTTTGTGACTGGACATAAAAATTATACAGCTCAGTGAGCAATAGTATACAAGTATATAAGACGTTAATTCGAAATGGCTATAAATATCCATTTTTAGTCTACATAGGGGTAAGGCCAAGGACAGCCAAGTGATACATCAATCATGTAGATGACAGAACCTAAACCTACCTCACGCTTTAATGTACCTCCTTCCTGTGTCGAGGTTGAATAAAAATTGATAAAATACAAACGCGTACAAATTCAAATTCAAATAACTTTATTCAAAGTATGTATTCTACATGATTCTTTTTTTGAATGTTAAAAACATTACCACCGGTTAAAGCTAAAGCTAAAGTTAATGCCTCAGACTTGAGAAGAACCGGCGCAAGAAACTCGGCGGGACTTTTTTTGTTATATATAGTACATCAAGTACAAATTATCTCTGGCTTTGACAAAACAAAGTGGCTTCATTTATTACCAGTATTAAACAAATTCCACAATATAACTAGGTATACTGGCTATAACCGTATTTCAAGACGATATAATAAATTTATTATAATTAAATCCTACGTAGTACATCAAGCGGTGCCGCGGGCAGAGCCTGTCAGATTAACATCTTCATTGTTTGCTATTTAATTAAGTCTTGTCCCATCTATCTTTTGATTATGCACTTCCTATTTGAGTTAATAAGCCTTATCAACGTAATATCTATGGGTACATAGATAAGTGCATTATGTAGGTATTTAAAATTATTAAAAACAACATACCGCACAATTTGAAGTGTCCAATATCTCTACTTCGGATACAACACCATCGAACGCCACCCTATGTTGGTAGAGGAAATCTAAAACAAGACAATCAATTTTAAAAAGCTGAATTCATAAAATCTCTCAATAAATTTTTATTAAAATACATTTTTCTTTAAACTTATTTTATTTAAAAAAGAACTTGTTTAAGAAAGGACAAAATACAAACATATTACAAAAGCGTAATATTGTCTCAAAACGTCACATACAATGGTCGCAATAAACTTCAATGTTATAGTTAGCAGTTGACTGACCTTCCTAAGTTTATGCGGAATTTACATATTTTCATTATATTAACTTACATAAAAAGTCAACACGTACGTAATCAGAATGCTCCTTTTAAATAAGTAAAATATATATACGTCAGATCTTTTACGTTACTCGTGCTCAATAACAATAAGAAACATTTCCTATAGAATTCAATATTTTATTCAATTACTCTGACGTAAATCAAACAATTTCCTTGTTTATAAATTAAAGCTAAATTAAATAGATATTATAATATATATTTAGTTATAAGTTATAACTTACCCCCGGTTGAGCTGTATTCGCCAATATAACGTTTTGTAAGGTAACGCACTACCACCGCTGTAACAAAAAGAGAAACATCTATTAGTACATACGTATATTCAGGTCCGTCTTTAGTGTTACCATACTTTACTTCGGGCTTGTGAGCAGTATTCTCAAGCTCATCGGATTCCCGAATGGCCTATTACACAGCTAGTATTGCTACAACATTTATTTGCTATTTTTTATAAGGACTGCAATTTCACGTGTGTCTTGCCGTGTCCGTAAACGGTACTGCATATATTCTAAAGGTATATTTAGATTGTGGGTCCTATATCGAATTTGTTTAACTATTAGGTAAAAGTCATAGAAAGGTCAATACTCCTAACTTTCTACTGTCCATGGCATTGATTACTCTTTTGAAGAAGCGTGTACAACTCCTGGAATTCCCATTTAAGGGTTTACAATCAACAGAGATGACGCAGCACGTTATGTGAATAGGCGCGGGCTACCGACAAAATAAAGTGTGGAGAATCCTAGCAACGGATCAAAAGGACGCATCGATCTCAAAAGATGATTGCTTCTATGCGATTGCTTTAAACATCCGACATGTTCTCGACTTTATAATAGATTACAGCTGTACACGCTTCTAATGATGCTACGCTTGTACCCACACATAATATAATGTAATGCTTCATTTTCATATATGAAATTACGTACGTAATGCTACGTATGCACGTAATGCTAATGTTGTGACAGGTATTAAAAAATTTTATAATATTATGTTTAGACATATGTAAGTAATAATTGTAAATTAACATCTATTCGGCCCGTACATAAGAGCAGTCATAGGCATGTTTAAGTACGTACCTACAGGTCAAATATCCACATAAATCCTGTAATATTATAACAGTCAGTGCAAAACATAGCAATAAATTACAAACCCATTGAACGTTAATTCATTAAGCCTGCGATTGGTGGAACATTGTTTGGTTATACAACTATTATGAGTCACTATCTATCATCGGGCATATTTCCTACGAGACTCCTATAGGGACCCTGTTAGCGTTCGCTCGGACGTGTATCTGACAGTTGACAATCACGAACTGAATCGGACCTTCATCCAACTAATGCCATAGCAAAGTTACGCAACCCAGGCCAAACACCGCGTGACAATGGACTTGAAAAAACTTATACACACATTCATTGAATTTCTAATAATTCCGATAAGAATTAATTTCATTCTATAAGTATAAGTTTGAGGAGGTCACGATGCAGGTGATATACAATCAGACTGCACCTTGTATTGCTTAACAGGAAGAATTGATTTTGTGCTTGTAATATATAAATATATAGAGCTCACTTATCAATTGTAACTAAAACACTAATGCTATACTTATGCGGGAAATATATGAAGTTAGACTGTAGCATAATTCTGTCTTATATTATGTGAGTCATTAATTACCATATCAATTTAAATAATTGAAAACAAGTCAGAATGTTATTTAAAAAAATCAAATTACTTAATATTTTTTACTTTAATTTACAATCGATCGTTAAGTAATTCGAATCATAACTTTAACTTTTAAATACTTTACTTAGCAATCGTTATTTATGAAATGCACGCCAAATGCCACACTCTCATTTTCATTTTTACCGGCTTCAATAAGCGGGCGTTAAAATGTAAGCATTTTACTTTCTCTTTGATCAGATTACGCATGTATTTTTGCGTACAACACTTAATATTCATTCATTACACATTTGTTCAGTATTACCGAATGAGCATACATTTTAACAAAGGGAGACTAGTTTCATCTTCCTTTATAATAGCTTTAATAATTATAAAATGGGAAAATTATGATTCCATGTACTTTTCATAGGCATACATATATCATTGAAATAGAGATGACAGTGCAAGTAGCAGGTAAATTTTCAACTCGGCACACTTTATTCTGTTTAAATCTGCTATATTCACATAACTTCCACTATTTTAGGGACTCTTGCAACAATAAATGCAAAACAGGTTGACATTTTTTAACGTTTCCCCTTTCCTTGATGATCCTCCTTAATTCTACCCTCCAAAATATAAGTATACCACGTTCTGACGTTAGTTTAAAAAGTAATAGAAGAATATTAGTTAGAAAATAAATTAATTAGATTAAATATTCATAAAAGAATATACATTACAAAAGACAAATTAGCGCAGCCAACGACCATGGCACAGCTAGCTTGATAAACAACGTATAATAACAATAGGTGTTGTATTGACAACAATCACAGATAATTAATAGATTATAGTTACGTGCCATCCATCAAATAAGCCGTATCGCTTTATATAAGCTCCAATGACAGGCATCGTTTTATAAGAAAAAGGATAAAGCTCTTTTATTTATAAACAAAAAGTAACATGGTTGTCTAAGAAAAAGACAAAAAATAATATCGAAAACTGTTGTAATAATAATTGTAAATTTAAAAATAAAATCTATATATGAGTCGATTCAAAGAAATATTGGCAATGTAATCAAAGCTAATAAACAAATATTATTATAATCATTGTTTAAATTTAACCGTGAAATAAACTTATTGTAAGTTTAAATAAACTTTTGATTTCTCATTGTTAATTGAAATTTCTTTAAATCATATTTAAACATTATTATTGAAAACTTTCTTGTTTCGTAAAATCAACGAACTGTATTTAGCCACAGGATATTGAGATAAATATCAAATTTCTTGACCTACTCATATGGGGCAAAATATTATTCTTAAGTCATAAAAAAACATTACCTCAGAACCGTATTGACCATTTATAGAGATAAACCATCGCCCAATGAGGTCATGGCCACTAATAAAAATGGTTTCTGTAACATTTTACATATATAGCCTGTATTTATTTCAAATATAGAAATGGAAATATGAAAATTTAAAGCAATCGTAGACAAAAAAATAAATATATAATACTTTAAATTGTAAAGTTAAATAGAACCATTTATTATATTTCATATAGAGCAGCAACAACATCTCAGTGGATGTTGGTTATTTGAAAGGAAAAATTTAGTCTCCTATTGTATATTATTTAGTAATGCTTAGTTTATAAAGTAGAATATCTACAAGTTTGGTACAAAGCAACTACTTTAACAGATGCATAAGTCATCTTCGAATGTATAATACACTTGTAGTGTAAATAGACAACCATGTTACTCGGTCGCATCCGTGAATAGACCGCTTCAAGCAGACAGGACTCACTTAAAAATCGTTTTCGCGTGTCGGATGTGGATGTAATGAATTGCTAAAGCGTGCGTCTCTATGGGCCGTCAGCTGTAGGCTGCACGTACAATTAGGGCGGTGCAATTATAACCAGTCGGCAACGACTCGGCCGGTGGGTCAAGAAGCGATTTCCCGACAGCGACGCCTGGCGCCAGCACCACGTTGTGTAACTTAACGTCCGTTCAGTTTAACAGTCGAGGTCGTTGATCTACATGTAGTATGTATAGAATTTGCTGATTGTACTATCTTGGTATGCGGATAGTTCTTTCACTGTAACTATGACAAAAGTAGTACGCGCGAATAACACTATCATTTTATAAATATATGTAATTATAATCAAAATCTATCTAAATATATCAAAATTAATTACAAATTACACAAATTGAACATAATATAAATAAACTTAACTGTGTAATGTTATTCAAATAACTTTGGGATTAGTTGTAGACCAAAATGAATTATCGTATATACAGTAATAAAATATATTACTTGCGTTATAAATTATGTGCTAAAGTGTGTACACCATAAAGTATCAGTTAAGTAATACCCATTGGTAGTCGCTGTGATCGAATAGCTTTATTTATAACTTCCTCTTATACCAGGAAAAGCTTCAAAATAGTAGACAGTTCGTATTGGAAAACAATTTCAACTACAGAAATTATCTTACAGAAAATAAAATTATTTAATAGATTGATTATTTTATACTTAATGCATTTTTTATATATATCCCACATAAACCTGCATACCCGTGCATATAAGAATTAGTAGAAGATAGTAGTTTAAGACATAGATTACCAGGGTCTCATTTTAAGCACAATTTTCAAGACATTGCGTTTTAAATATCGGAACTCAACGCCGCGCCTCGTTTTGTCTACGTTCGGAGCGGGAAAATTTAAATAATTTAAATATATATACAACATTAAAAAATATAATTAATAATACTTTATATTTATTAAATTTTCCGATTTTCTTTAAAATATATTATAATAAAAATAGTAAATACTTTACACTACCCAACTAATTTCTTAAAAATAAGAATAATCGTAAACTTGGACCCTTGTACTTTCTTTTCATACTAGGTTATCTATTCTATTATATACTACGTATATCCTATTTTACTATATATTTTAACAAGATTTTACCAGTTTTGCTCCATGGCATTATAAGAAAATATATATGACTGCACACAACAGTCATGAGTTCAAATTTGATTCGTTTGTTTGAACAATGCGTAAAGCGATGAAAATGAAGAATTAATTATGTATGTATTTGGTAACTAAAGCACAATTTTGTTTTTCAAACAAAGTTTTAAATGCGATATATCTGTCCAAATATAATAGATGCACCAATAGAATAATAAAATAATATCTCATGGCCGAATACAAATTACGTAAATACACATCGAAAGCTATATAACGAATTTACTCAATGAGGAATGCGACGACACTGCCTATCGCTGAATAAATATTAGAGTATATTATAAAGTGACAAGTGCCTTTTGATGTGTATATTTTAGATCACATGTATTAAGACAATGTAAAACAATAGAAGTAAAGTCGTTATATGCTCGTTTATGTAACTTGTTTGTAAACAGACAATGCTAGCTGCGTAGATAACTGCATTATTATGTTAGAATATATTTTATCATTTTCTATATCAATATCAGTTACTATTATATATTTGATAAAATGATACAAAAATCGCTATTATTATGTTTTTAATTTAATTTACTTTTTTATTCTTTAATTGTAGTCAAAGAATTATATAATTATCTTTATGTTATGTATAACATAAACATAATTAGGTCCGTTAAATTTCAATTTTAATATTTAACATTAACAATTACTCTCCATTAAAATATAAAAATGTTTTACTAACCTGATTTTCCACTTCGAGGACTCCCAAGCACTACTACCCTTAAGCGATTTACAGTCATCTTCATTTGGATAGATTTCTAAATAACACAATTAAGTAAATTTCTCAACTTGACATTATGATAGTAATTTATCACACGAATCGATACACTTTTTTCACGTAACACTATGTAAATTTTGAAAAGGTTCATATAATATAATAATGTCGTATTATAAACGCGTTCGTGAAAGCGTCCGATAGCGGTGGCGAGCGCACCATCGATTCGACTATCTGCCGCTACGTTGCCTGTGCGACTGCCGAGTGCCGGCGTCTGCGCACGCTGCATCAGAAGCGCGTGCGCAACCTCCGATTATACAGCCTCCGTTCTAGTTTCGCGTATGCGCACGCTGTACGGAATGCCATTATCATTATCTCATATAAATATTACCACGCTCTGGCAAACTAAATCACGTCATTTTCCCTGTATCGAAAGTTTTCATTTAAGTACACAAGTAAAACTTTGAGATAAGAGAAATTGCAAGCAAGAAATTGTAACATATACACTTACTTTATTCATGAAGTTTGGTATTTATAACCGTGTTATAATATTTCTATTTTTATTAATGTTTTCTTAAAATTGATGAAAATGAAAGTGAGCGAAAGTTTGTTCGTTATTAATCCTTTAGGCCAAGTTAAGGGCTTGCGCAAACCTGTCGTAGAGTCCGGGCGTCAGATTGGGCGCGTCTACATGTCAAGGTGAGAGCGACGCCACGGCGCCTACTGCTGTGAATTAATTTGCCCTACCGGGTAATTGGATCTGTTCGCTCCACCCACACCAGCTTCTCCACATTCCAATGGGAGCACATACTACATACATGTACATCGGTTAATGATTAGCATGAAATACTTTACTTTCTACTAATCTAATCGCATAATAATGACAACAATCTGTACAATTTTTTCCCGATGATTGATTTCTAAAAGGGCATTCGTTGAATTTCGGTTACAAGATCGAAAAATAAAATAATTATTTTATACTTTGACTATTCAAATCTAGGTTTCGTCAATAGAAAATGACTTGTATATAAAATGCAATTATTAAATTGAATAGAAGATATGTAGTCTCTACACAGTTTCACACACCTCATTATGGAAAGTTGAATTGGAAAAATGCGTCGTGGCGGCTTCCCGGCGCAAATTGCTCATTACTAAGACTTCCTCGAACAGGCTTCACTGTATTTATGCAATCGATGAACTCTGTTTTAGCTATTCCATGTACCTAACTTATAAATGTATTTTTTTTATGTTCTTGTCGTCTCTTCGTTTCATTATAAGGAGTAATCGAACGTTGCGAATTATTTACGTGCGGTTTATCCACTTTTTTATCATTATATCCAAGTCTATTATTGAAATAAATCAAAATCAAAGGTACTGTACTTAACAGAACAAAAAAAAAATTCGTAGTTACAATTATGTGTACATAGTATATACCTACTTGTTATTGCTAAAACATTTGTCCTAAATATTATTTTAATTTATTTTATGTAAACTTTGACCTTAATACCTGTATATAAATCTGTATTTATTAAAACATCTAATATATTGTCTGGTTAATTTCGTAAGCATATTACGGCTTACTTAGTAAATCCTGCTAAATCATGTAAGATTACTTTCAAAATCGATATTTAAGAAAACCATTCCAATTTAATTACTTATCATGAACTTCTATAATAATGTAAGTAAGAATTTGCTTAGTCGTGAGCTTAATATTTCGCAAAAACTATCGCACGTTAAAACGACTATTGTTGATCCGAATAAACGAGTTATTTGGATAAACCATAGTCGTTGACACTCGCCCATTGAACAATACTGTAGGTATATCTAACCATCTTTTAACCATTTAAGGGCGTTTGTTTCAGTCAGTAGTCTTGTACATGGCTTTAAGTTTTGATTACTACCTATACAAACCTAGCAATTGGCCATTTATCAATTATAACTAATTTAATATTACAATAACAAATTATATTATTTTGAAATGTATAGGTACTCTTAAGTACGGACTGGATTACTAATGATTATGAGATGTCACTTATATATATTTTTTTTAAACTTATGTCATAAGCTTAATTTAAAGTTCACAGGGTCGCGAGAGTATGCAGTTTTAAAAGGAATGAGATTGGTTCAATAGATTAAAGTATTAAAACCTTTGTAAAGAAATTTCCTTTTCTAAAATGTGTTTATAAAGTATAAATGCATATATACGATGCACAAAATTTATATATATCGCAAAAATTAATTTTGACTGTTAATAAACAATTCGCCTAGAACTGTTAATTAGAACAATTGTTGCAAACGCCTATATATATGATATGTGGAAAATCCCACGTCGACCTAAAATTCACATTCTAATTCTTAAATATAGACTTTTATATGCCTTTCAGCCAAACTGTAAGATTTGTAATAAAAATTATCAAATCATCGTTGCTGGGAATAACGATTGAAAATCTTGAAATTTTCTATCTTTTTAACTGTTCCTGCGATTAACGTAGAGTTTCCTGATCATTAAGTATGTCGACTTGAAGCTTTTGTATCTTTTGAAAAATACACACCGTTTACTTTTACACAAAAAAATAATTAAAAATAATAATTAATTTTTATTAGTAAAAAATTTATTTATCGATGAATTGTATTGATACGCAAAAAATGAAACCCTTAGAAATTAATTTAGGTACTATTAGCCGATGACTAAATAATTGATTTAGCCTGTGTTCTTTTTCCTATATATTCAATCTAATACCAAGACAAAAACAAATGCTTCGCGTTATTTTCCGCTTGTAGACAGAGGGAACATAGTTGTAAGACACTCCGTTCCCCGCTTTCAGCCCAATTTTGAGACAGCATGTTCAGTGGTGGAACACAACGCCGCACTTTGTCTATACCAAGACATGTCGCTTAAATTTTTGACGCACCCCAGTTTCTCCTAGGTTAACGTGTTTGTACATAGTATCTATACTTCCTCCATAGATAATAATCATTTACAAACATTGTCATAAAAATAAAATTCTTTAATATGATATGCGGAAGCTTACCTGACCGATTTTTCATTATTGTCATCGCAATACGATAGCTTTGCGAAATGATCACTTAATCTAATTTCAAAATTGTGAATGTAATAATTACTAATATAATTTATCTGAAATATATCGATGCCGAATAGGGCATTATTACAATATCGAGAACCTTATTATTGTCCAATTAATATCGATTATTTTTATATTAATAACCATGTTTTTATCGAGTGTATAAAAATGTCAAAAGAATATATGACTACGTCCTTGTACGAGTACATGTGCAAATGTTTATCTTTTGTAATCGTCACGTATAAGTTAATGTTTATGATTAAACTTAATTTTACATATTGTTTCAATATGAACAGTCTCGTGTTACATAAAACGTAAGTTTCGTACGTTTATATTTTATCGTTATTTATTGATAAAATTACATGATAATCCTTATATAATAATACTGTTTTAAAACTTGAGATGTTACCGAATCAAATGTACTGAATTACTATACAAGTTTATTGGTAATTCAACGAATTCCCGAGAGGGAATATAGATGAGGTTACCTACTCTACAAGAAAATTCAATAAAATGTCAATTACGACGGTCTGCATCCCTACAAAAATTCCAAGTAAATATTGAAACTCGTCAATGAGAAATAAATGTTTCGTAATAATATAGTGTAACCGTAGATGACTCGAGATTACCGAAGACACATTTTCGTTAAAAAATCTTTGACCTGGAAATGTCATCGTACGAGTATGTGCGAATCGAGACATATCCACTATCTTACCCTCATTAATAATTTCTCCGTCAAGCTGTGTTGAAAAGCGTGATTATTTTTTACTTCTCCTTAACCGCTAAGACCACTTAGTTTAACTGTATCTTACTTTACATGGACTGAAAGCTACCGCACTGCTTCGTACACTTAAGCCTACATTTTTTATTGAAAATCAATAAAAATTACGCTGACAGCTAAATGCAAACTAGTCATTCCGTAAAAATAATTAACAACTTCTTCTATGTTAATACATTTCCTTATTTAAGACATGCATGTGTTTATAAATACTGGTGACATTTTTTCTTCATAAAATGTAAACGAACACTTCGGCAAATAAGGGAAGGACTGTATATGAAATATGAATTCTTTTGCATGTTGTACGTTACGTTGGATTTATATTGTAGGTAAAAGTTTATAGCCTATAGCCTCGCTCAATAAATGGACTATCAAACACAAAATAATTTTTGAATTCGAACCATTCAGTAGTAAATGAGATTAGGGCGTTCAACTAAATTGTTCTTCTTTCTTCATTTCTATGAATATTATGATTATGTAATATATATTTTTTAAATTAAATACATAAGTACTCTAAATACCCTCATTTCAATTTCATTCAAATATGTTTCTCTACAAATTTGATAATAATTATAATTATTTGTATTTTTTGCATTCAAGTCCATCTTGAATACAACAGTTCAGATTGTTTATTGCTATTTTAAAAAATATATCTTTGTGTAAACTATACTTATAGAGCTTTAGCTTTTTTAGTATTTAACATGTTATTATTACTTATTAGCTTAGAAAGATGAAAATTGTGATAAATGTCAAGGTTGATATATTGAGGTGCTATAGTGCCAGATTTGCCCTCTGTTGACCGTGGCAATTTGTTGTGAGTAAACAACAAGTCGTGACTGGACACACCTCCTGATATAGGAATCAAGACGACTAACCAATTTACGAGCTATCCGTTATATTTATAGTACTACGGTTTCAATAATATTTTATGCACTTACAAATTATCAAGACCGAAAATGTAAAGTTTAAGTTTCAGAGAACTGTTAGACCCCACAAAGTAACAATTATATTTTAATATAAACCGATAGAATTATTACCTACACATTTACTATATCGTCATGATATGTAGTTACAATAAGTTACCGTTACAAAGCTCAGTTGGAACGTTACAATACAAATAATCTTAAGACTGCAGACGACCTGCGCACGCGCTCACCTGCTATGATTTATGCCCTAGAATGAACATTGTACTGTCACAACGGACAGCTAGAATAAACTTATAAACTACCTACTTTCGTATAGGTATATTTTATATTGGCTTCTGTTACTATATAACATTTTTATTAATAAAAAATACTTTATTAAATCATAAAAAAGCTATATAATAAATACACAATTCAATAATTTTGTACATAAGAAAAAAAGTCATACAAAACTAAGAACTGGTCATTTTGTAGACAGATCAAGGAGGAAACAATCTAAAAGAAGGAGGAAAAAATCTATTATAAGTAATCTTAAGTCTATAATATGATTTGTACTATTAAATTCCATTTTAAGTAAAATGGAACACATTTCTACATTATCCTTCTATATACAGAAAATTAATAACAGAACATCACAACTTTATAAGTAAGTAAATACTCCTTATTATACTATATGTATGTGTTGTAAGTACAGATAGAAGATACAATATTGATACATATTTATAATATTTGGAGCAGCACAAAAAGGGGCCTTATCCGTAAAATATTTAAACGGACTCAGAGTGTCAAATAATAAGCTTTCAGCCGTTTTTTTTACAATGTATTTTTGTATTTTTTTTAGCCTGTTTGTGTTTTCGAGGTAAGGAACTCCACAAGCGGATTTTACAGAGAAAGAATTTATATAGAAGGAAGAAGAGTGGCAAGGAATATTAAGGGTTAAATTAGTTTTAGGACGGAGTGGGTAATCATGTGATGGGCATAAAAACTTACATTGTTCTTTGAGGCTTGAAGAAGAATATGGGAAAAAAGAACATTATATAAAAGACAAAGTCGCGTATTTCGGCGAAATCGCATACGATGCCACTCAAGCTTTTTACGAAATTCGGAGACATGATCGTACTTGCGAGTCCAAATATGAACCAAAGTCCAAATATGATATTATATCACACTGCATCAGGAGAAAAAGAGCTTAATACGGGTAGATTACATTTAATTTTCTCTATAGTGTTTTAATACCTATTTTATTTATGTGGTTAACATAGAAAGTGACTAAACGATATCATGTAGATAGATGGTATTTACATAACATATGTAACTAAACTATAAAATGTATAAGAAAGTAATAAGCTCGATAAATGTAATAAATTAGAGGATTTTAAAGTAATCGCCTAACGATAAGACAGCAGAGCGTGGGCGCTATACTCACAGGATCTAACGATATATCCATTTGTTTTACTTAATTCTTGATGCGCTTATAAACAGTTATAATAAATTACTTCATTGTTTAGTAGCGGTCCGTTCTTTACTAACATAATATAAATCATCCCTATAGAGGTACTATTATAGAAAGTCTAAATAATGAATCCAAAGGATATAATATAATTATGTACTTATGTTAGTCAATTTAGATAAAGTGAAAATTTGTAGTTATATAATATTATAAAATAACTTTACACAAAATTACTCATCTTAACTTGTAGGATAGGATAGGATAGGATAGCTTCACGATTTATCCCTAGCGGGCTAGTCAGTCAGAACGGAGTGCCAAATTCTGCGGTCCTCCGCCTCGTGCACTGTCATAATATATATATATATATATATATATATATATATATATATATATATATATATATATATATATATATATATATATATATATATATATATATATATATATATATATATATATATATATATATATATATATATATATATATATATATATATATATATAATATATATATATATATATATATACGGACTAAAACTAATGTTATTTATCTTGACATTCTTAATACTGATTTCGATGTTATAGTTTTTACTGAAACTTGGCTCAATAATAGTATATATTGTAATGAAATAATTGACAATCGTTATAATGTCTTTCGCCGAGATCGCGAGTCAAGCGATAGTTTTAAATCAGATGGAGGAGGAGTATTAATTGCTGTGTCGAAGCGATATAAGAGTTATAGGGTCTCTACCCTACCTTGGGAAACAAAATGTGAAGATCTTTGGGTAAATATTATCCTAGACTCAACAACAGTCTCTTTATGTGCAGTTTACATTCCGTCACCTTAAAAATATGAAGTACTCGAAAGATAATTCATAAACAATCCTGTACTATTCTAATAGGAGATTTTAATATACCAGCAATACATTGGACTGAAGAGTTGGATAATAAAAGTTTTACTCCTGATAATAAAAATACAGCAAGTGCATTAATTAATGATTTCATGGCAATAACAAATTTATCACAGTATAATGGAATTTGTAATTCATATGGAAAAATTTTAGACCTTATTTTTAGCAATTATAACAACATTAGCACAAAACATAGTACATTTTTTGCGTGTCCAGTAGATAAATATGACCCTCCCTTAATAGTAAATTATGAAACTACTCACAAGTATGCGTTACTGCAAACATCTACAATGGTGAGACACAAATTTTTAAGTGCTGATTATAATGTAATAAATAAAAAACTATCAGAAATAAGTTGGGAAGTTCTATTTCAAAATTCTATCAATGTCAATGAAATGACGGAAGTTTTCTATAGAGAGATACGTAAGGTGATCGAAAACTGCGAACCAAAGAAAAATATAAGGAAAATAAATTTACCTTACCCTACTTGGTATTCTACTAATTTGATTAAAAGATTGGCTGAAAAAAATAAATACAGAATTCGTTTAAAAAATATAAGAATCCATTAGATGAAATAGAATTTAAATTACTTCGAGACAGGTGCGAATTTCTTATAAAGAGAGATTATAAAACTTATATCGACAGAGTTGAAAATATCATAACCAAGGATCCAAATTTTTTTATTCATTTTTAAAAGATAAACGCTATAATAAATGTGACTTCCCAGCCGTTATGACGCTAAAAGGTTCTGCATTTACCGATGGAGCCGACATTTGCAACGAATTTGCTAATTACTTTTCTAATATATATACTCCAGTCAACGCAAAAAAATCACTCAATTTAGGAAAGAATTTCCAAAATGATTGTCAGCACTTTTATTTACAGAGAATTAATATCACAGAAGCTTAAAAAGAAAACAAGACAGTAAATTTTAAAACAAATAAAGGAGCTGGACCGCATGATATATCTCCAATCTTTGTAAAACGTTGTGCATTATTCTTGACTAGGCCACTACTGCTTATATATAGAAAATCTTTAGATGAAGGAGAATTTCCCAAAGTATGGGAAAAAGCACGTATTGTACCCATATTTAAAAACAAGGACAAAAAGGAAATATCAAACTATAGACTTATATGCATATTATCAGTTTTTGGTAAGATTTTTGAGTCGTTGATTTGTAAAGTGCTTAATTGGCATATGAAGTCTATAATTACTGAAGAACAGCATGGCTTTATTAACAAAAGATCAACTGCGTCAAATTTGGCTTTATTTGTTGATAATTTGTCAGAGTCACAGGATAAAGGTAGCCAAATAGACTGCATATACACGGACTTTGCTAAATCCTTTGACGTTGTTAATCACTCGATTCTTATACATAAGCTTAAGAGTTATGGTATCTACGGAAATCTACTTGACTGGTTCAGGACTTATTTAATAAATCGAGACATGAACGTTATTATTGGTGGTTATCAATCTCGTACAATTATTGCAACATCAGGAGTGCCACAGGGCTCTCTTCTTGGACCTACTTTATTTGGAATTTTTATCAATGATGTAACGAAATGTTTTAAATATTGCCGTGTTCATCTATACGCAGACGGTCTTAAATTTTATAAGGAGATAAAAGATATAAACGATTCGTTGCTAATGCAGCAAGAAATCCTTTGGTGTAATAAATTTCAACTAAATCTAAACTACCAAAATACTATTACTTTTAGTAGAAAGGTCGTAAATATCAGCTTTTCATATAACCTAAATGGAAAGACAATAAGTAATATAAAACAAATTAATGATTTGGGCATTACGATAAATAATAAGCTAAGTTTTGTACCTCATATTGAAAAATTTTAAAAACGACATTAAAACGGTAGGTTTTATCATAAGGAACACTAAGGAATTTAAAAAATCTCATACTAAACTAATATTATTTAACTCGATGGTAAGAAGCAAATTGGAATATTGTTCTACAGTGTGGAATCCATACTATCAAACACAGGCACAGGATTGAGAGAGTACAAAAAAAAAAAATTTTAAAGCATTTAAATTTTATAGATCATAAAGCAAAGGGAAATGAGAGGTATATTGATAGGTTGGCATTTTACAAAACGCTTTCCCTTGCCAGTCGTAGAGTTATATTGGATATTTGTTTCTTGCATAAACTTATAAATGGAGGAATAGACTGCAATCAACTACTTTGAAAGACATACCGAGAAAAAATGCTAGAGCTCAATTAAAAAAGAAATATACTTTTCTTAGCAGGATGGTAAAGTCAAACCTTGGCATAAATGCTCCTTTAAGCAGAATTCTGAAAACTTACAATTCCATCTTTAATACAGCAAATATTGATATTTTCAGTGATTCCATTATAGTATTTAAGAATAAATTAAAGAAATATTGCGCGTTTGAGGGATGACGATAGTGAAAATGACCTATTACATATGTCACTCAAATATAAATCAAATGTCAATTATCACTTTGCTTCTTTTACTGGTTGGTTTCTTTGTTTTGCGTAACAATTGTTTATTATATTAATATTGTTATTACTTATTTAATTTTTTTCTAATTGTTTTTATTTAGACGCTTAGTTGTAATTTTGTATATTTTGATTGTATTTTTAATTTTTTTTATTGTATTTAACTTGGTGTAGGGTCATAGATTAGAAACTGTAGTGGGTAGAGACCTTTCACTATCCAGTGTGGTGGGATCCATGCTGGATGGTGAGAGGTGCTGGTCTGCAATGGTCTCCTTCTGCGAATCTGTCATGACATTGAAGGAGGCCGCGGAGCGATTGCGAGAATCCAGCGCGATGGCAGGCTCGCTCCGCCATCGGAGACTAAGGAATAGGAGAAGGCGGCCAACTTCGTTTACCCTAGGCAGGGTTTTGCTTAAACCCTTAAGGCGACGGTTGGCTTTCCACTGAGGCGTCGTAGTAGCATACGCGAGCGATCCTGCGGCGTCTCCATGTAGGTGCAGAGGATTCCGTTGGGTTTTAGTGGGTAGTATCAGCCTTATATATCGGTGAGTCCCACAGTACCGTTCGTATGAGCGGTCTGCATAAATCGCATTTCCCAGCGTAAAAAAAAAAAAAGGTCATAGATTAGAAATGCTTGTTGTTTTGCTTTAATCATGTTGAGCTAGCCTGTAAGTGTGATGTACAGTGTAATTCGCTTTCTCATTATTGTACACAAAACGTTTTTCTCAATAAGTCTCATTGTATGTTACGTTGGCTTGCCTAAATAAATAAACTATGTGTTATGATATAAGATGACGATACATGTAAATAAAACTTAATAAGATGATACATATAAATAAAATTGAAAACTTGAAAATTGAAACATTATAAAAAAATTCTATCCGGCTATCTGTTGTTCCGTATTCCGGGCTAATATTCGGAACAGCTCAATTGATTTTTATAGAACTTTCTCTAGAAGATAGAGGAGCTTGTGAAACAACATATACCGAAATTCCTGCGGGATCGGGGTTTGCGTGGGAAACCGCAGATAAATATAAATTTTTTTTTTTCTAATACCGTATACGTAATAGTAATAATGTTAAAAGTAAGCCTTTTAATTACAATCAATTTAGTGTATAACAGTGTAACCGTATTACCAACCATCTTTTCCTAAATAATATACATAATATAAAAAAAAGCTGTAATATTCAATATTCTAATATAATTTAGGCCGCTAGTAATATAATAAAAATAGCTACATACTATATTATTATAATATTTTGATTGAATTTACTATGGTTGTAATATGTACTTAAATATTTTTCCTAATATATAAAAATGTATCCGTATTCCTCCCGATTCCGTTAATTCTTTAAATATTTTAGTTGATTGTTATTGTCAAAAGGTTCTAGTACAAAAATTTTATTAAATATTTGTTTTTGAAACAATTATTTTCTAATTAACTTAGAATTTAATACTCATAGGACAGGATGTTTACCGGGTAAGTACTAGTTAACTAGCTGACTAGTATTCATAATAAAAAGAAAATAACATTTGGATGTAATCTACTTTTATACTATGTTATAGAGTTGATATTTTTGGCTGGGCGCACCAATCTTTATAAATACTGGTTCACATAAAAAAATGCGTAAGTAAATTTCGTTTACAATAAGACAAATACAAAGCTTTCGTTTTCTCAGACTTAAGAGGGAGGAAAAAAGTTAGATATATATGGAATTTTATGAATTTAATTGTAATTAAAATTATAAAATTGTCCAAAATTAACACAAACAATATTTTTTAATAATCATAATAAATTGTACCTATATGAATAAAAAGACAACATATAGGTATTATATTACTTTCTGAACTGATTTACAAATTTATTAAAATAAAACTACTAAGGACAACAAAGTCATTTTTAGCATTCATTTATTAAATTATTTAAGGTAAAGTCAAATATGTCTGGTTTTAAAGTCCAAGATTTAAAGAATGACTCTTTAATTTTATCCCAGTTTGCTTGATATTCTGTGGACTTTCTCTTCATTTGATTGTAGGGTATATCACCTGGTGATTCATTTCCACAAATATTTATTTTTATTTCATTATTATTTTCTAATACTTCTTGAAATTTTTTATATAAATTGTATTTACTTATACACAAACTGCTCTTCATTGAATTAGCTTTTTTCTTGGTGAGACCAAGTTTTATGCCATGAACTGCAACTTCTGAACTATAAAGAAAATATATTTAAAAAAAGATTATGAGTTACATACAAATTTCATATATTTTACTCACTGAGTTAAGAAATAGTTGTAGTATTAGCACAAAACTACACTTAACTTAAATTTTAAACATAAAAAATTACCTTTTACTTATACTAGCCCATAAAATACTTGCAGGTGCAGGTCTTATAAAGTCAGCACTTCTGATGTGACAAAATTCTATGGAACTTCTATAAAATTTAGGTATTTCTTTTAATCTATCTTCAACAGGTATATAACTTTCTCTTAACAATAATGATCTTTTAAGGGTTTCTTCAGAATAAGGAACTCCTGCACCAAATATAAAATGTTTAATTAATATAGGTTTTAGCAAAAGCATATTTAACAAGCCTCCTTGAATGCCTAAATGTATCCATCGAGCAATTTTATCACTACATGACACAGATAATGTCCGATCTCCTCTGCCAGGCTTTGTTCTAACTTTTCCTACAATGTGATAGTTTTCACCTGATAGTTTTGGATCTTGTTCTGCATCTGGTAAGCATTTTGCTCCTGTTCTATGTATATCCAATTTTTGCCTTTTATGGCTTACATCACAATCAAAACCAGTAGATTTCCTTTTATTTAAGATTAATTCACCAAAATGTTCTTTATCTCCTTCTTTAGGTATAATCGATGCATCCCCACATGGCATCTGTGATGAATAAAAAATAAATTCTATATTATCTTTAAGTTTAAATTTTGTTTCTTCTTTAACAAAAATTGACTCTTTCTGATGTGATATATTTAAAATATTTTCATATATGTAAAGTAGAAATCCTCTTCGTGCAAATATTTCAGCATGAGAATCATTCAAAGTATTACCTTTTGGGGACATCTTAGTTAGCCCCAATGCATTTTGAACCTGTACCAAGAGAAATAACTTTGTGCTCATTAAGTTTGGAGTTGTATTGGACTACACATGATAATACTGTCCATTCAACCTTCTGTGGTTTCCCTGTTTTTGGAAGATTGTTATAAACATTTAAGCAGCCTTGTACAATGTTATCAATGATTGTTGAATTAATATCGGACATAATTTAAAAAAAACTTTATTTTACTTTTTTTCTTTAGTTTTCTCAAGAACTTATTAAAATTTCTTATTTGCTATATAGAGCTTCTGGGGTTAGCTAACCTTAAGATCTATCTAACTAGCTTTCCTTTTCTACTATACCATATTTTAAAAAAGTCATAATAATTACTTTTTATAATATAATTATATATGATTTTATAATGTATTATTTACATACATACGAAGTTCAGTTCAGTTCATTAAATATGGCGTTCCAAACGTGCTCAAGTAAGCACTAATCACTTCGCCGTTGTATGGTAAAAAGAGATATTTATACAATAAAAGATTGCTTGTTAAAAAGAGTTCAGTAACAAAATAGGAACTAGGAAGTTATACATTTTGAATTTTCATAACAAATTATAATAGACAAAGGTCACAACCAAAAAAGCAACTGTCAGGTCAGCCTGACAAGTGTCAAGTAGTTGCTACTGACTAGTTGCTATACATACTTGCTTTTTGAGTTAAAGACCAATGTCGAAATTTTTTTTTATTAAAGAATAAAAAATCATAAAAAATAAATTGGATAGACTTATTTAAAATACATACAATTTAAATGGTGCAATAGCACTAATTTGATATAATAAATTGCAAAAAATACGTTTATTATTTAGTATATTATAAACAAATACAGAAATCGATAAAATTCTTCCTCTTTATAAATTATGGTTCCCTCTGCCTACCCAACTCTTGGAAAGTACTGCTTTTTAATATATCAAAACTAGCTGAATATTTCCTATTTTAAGTAGGTACCATATATATGAGAATAATTATGATTATCTAGTGACAACAAAAAAGGTCGTGAATAATTTTGATAATTATTACCTAATAAAATTAGATTTATTGCTTTCTTTGATTACCAAGGTACAAAAAAACTTCAAAGGGCTACCTTTACTATGACTTTCATATCGTATAACAAAAATAAGAAACATATATATTTTTAATGAATCTATTATTAGTAGAATAAATATTTATTAGTAGTTGGTGCCAGTACCAGAAGTAGTACTTCGTTGTACCAATAAAATTATTCAGACATTTGTTTTTAAATGCCATTGGAAAACGATCGTCATGCCAAGCAAAATGTAATAAGGCAGCATTTCCATGTTCTGTACAGGTTAGCTGTTCTCTTAGAGTTCCACTTCAGATGTTCCAAACCCTAGATCTTTTATATCTTTATTTAATAATTATCACTTCTTTTATTGAACCATTTCACTGTTTCTTATAGTTTAACTGGTCTATTCGTGCTCTATGTATGTTCCAGTTTCCAAAATCTAATATTTATAGCCCTATGTCCTTCTCGAACTTAATATCTATACAATGAAAAAAGTTTTATTTAAAACTTTCCAGTATATCAGAAGATGTGCGCGTAAAACATTCAGTTTTTACTGTATTTCTATATTGTTATAGAATATTTGATACTTAAGCCTCATTAAAAATTCTTATTACGTTTAGATATATATTGAATGAGTAACACTAACACATCAAAATATTAAAATAAAAGCTGCATTTAAACCGCAAAGTTACAGGGTTGAGCGTTTTTAATTTTCACGGAACTGAATATCGTGTCCGTTTGCTGCTGTTTGCAGTAGGTAGGTAGTTTGCAGCTATTATTTTTAGTTGTTTTTAGTAGTATCGGTTATTTAAATAATATTATTATTACTCATGATACGAGTACTTTCTCAGGCTTACACAAAACGACTCAAACTAAATCTCAATAAAACCTTTAACGAGGTGATAGGTAGTTTGTCATTCACGCCTCATTATAAGTATACGAAGATGACGTGCCTGTTACGACGTCAATTTGAATATCAAAAGGATGGGCGAGGCAATAATAAAGGAGATTAAAAAGCAATCAAAATATAACTTTACTATATGAGAAAGCTTATTATATTATAATAATACTTAGATTTATTTATTTTTAATAAAATTAATTTTGGATTTATAGAGAATATTTAAAAAAAAAATTGTTTCCACTGCAAATTTGCCGTATATAAATCAGGCACGGTCAAGTACAATTTCTAAAAATGGCTGGCAAATTTGTATTTATTCGAGATCCAAAAATTACTTACTATAAAATATTGTTACTGCATTGAATTATTTGATAAGGCGTTAGATATCTGATTGTTAATTTTAATTAATTGCCACTTAAATACTTAATGTTATTTACTTTTTGGCTAATATATTACATGTAAATGGCTTGCAAATGCTTATTTTGCTAAATCGGTAAATTTCTTATTTCTCTTATGCAGTTTAGCTGGACATTTATGGTTCTTCATGAGTTCGACACGTTCAACAACTTTTACTAAAGATCTATTGTCATATTTCTTATAGATTACCGATCATTATTTGTTATAGTGCAGATTGTCTACTGCTAGTTTGCTAGTTTAAAAAGTCTATTATAGACTAGGTCCCACCCTGACCTAACAGCTATACAACAACAATAAGTTTCATTCAAAGCTGTCCAGTTGATCCGAAGATATGTGTGTACAAATAGACAACAATGTTAAAATCATAAATTCAATGTACAGACACATTTTTTTATTGTTTTATTATAGTATATATATATTATACAGTATACACCCATTAAGGTACATCATTTTATAAAAAAAAAATAATTATATGACCAAACACTGCAGCATTCCATGAATCGACGTTGTTAGTGTCATACCTATCGCATTGCTTGGAGAGGAGCTCGGCGAGAAGAGAGATTGGTACTTGTGAAGTTAGGACCCAAATTAAAAGCTTAAGAAGTTACTTTAAAAAGCGCATTAACGCTCACCTCTACTCTTCAAGGTTTTTTCCCGCCAAAATTGGTGAATGATGCTGATTCTACTAATGTCATCTTTGAAAACTCTATGTATTAACAAATTTATAGTATTTATAGATTATTACATGTATTATTATATCGTAAGTAGCGACGACCACTTTATGATATCGACCATGTCATAAATTGGTCGCCTCAATTAACTTTTTTTGCTGATGGTTAAAGGTCAAGGGTCAAAAAGTCAACGCAAGCAAAGTTGAGATCAGATAAGAACGCCAGTCATTGGTACATTTTTAAATCTATTATTTTGAATTTTAATCAAATATTAGTATATCACCTTTAAAGTTCCATAACATAAAGTCAACTATTGCAAACTATTTATCTATATGCATTCGTATTAGAAGGAGATATCTGTCATCTCTATCTTTAAACATAATGCAATATGAATAATTCAGTATTCAACACTATTATGCAATGATACAAAATATAAATTGAAATTGTTTCGGAGTAATTTGTACAACTATAGACTCCTGCTGTGAGAAACCCCATGATTGTAACGTAACAAAAGCTCCAGTCCTTCAATGTCGTCGGCTTAAATCGATTAATTTAATACAGGTACCGATATCATACAGCACTATTTATTAAGTCTTTGAATGTCAAGTGCCAATGTTGCACAATACATTTGTTTATTTACTCAAACTAGTAACCAATTTAACAGCATTGTATTTTTTTTGCTTTATGTACTTACTTGTCGTCTCAAAATCAATTTATCAATAATAAAAACATTATTTAATTAAAACCATAGGTAGGTACATTATCGTATCTTCATACGCTTGATCATAAAATGCATAGACTGCAGAAATATACCCCTTCCTATAAATTTTACATTTACGTAATGTTCATATTGTTCTACTTATCGTGCCATAAAATAAAGATGAATAAATTACCTAATACGAATAGGTCTTTAAAAAAATTATATTGTATGTAAATAAATATAGAAATATTTACTATTTTTTATAAATGGGCCTATTTAATGTTAATATCAGCACCACCAAGCTACATTCAGGTTTTCAATGGGAATGATAGCAAATCGGAATCGTGCCGGATTCACATTAGCTGGCAGCAAGTTCTGGTGCACGGCATCTGATATATGAAATGCAACTGTAATGTAATGTTTGTATTTCATATTATTATTTTTGCTGCTGCCGAGCTGGTACAGCTCTAATTCGTATTTATATAAAAAACCGCGATTAAAATATAGAAGAAATTATTTTTTTTATTAATTACCAAATAAACAAAACGCAATACGCAACGGATAAGCAAAGAAGAAATATACCTTATATTAATTTGATTTTTATTATCAACTAGCGACTCGCTCGCGGCTATGCCCGCTGGAAATACAGGAATATTCATTTAATAAATTGAATTACGTTCGTTTTGATTGTAGCGCACTTTAGATGAATTTTAATATGAATATTTTAATACCTTCGAACCTAATTTCCCTTAATAATGACTGAAACTTTAATGGTCTAAAAGAGACAGCTCTTTTAGACCATTAAAGTTTCAGCCATTTTAATTAAAAAAAAATATTTTGTGAGAAATTTGTAACAATAAAAAAGTACTTTACTTAA
Source organism: Dione juno (assembly GCA_037127375.1). Classification (NCBI taxonomy): domain Eukaryota; kingdom Metazoa; phylum Arthropoda; class Insecta; order Lepidoptera; family Nymphalidae; genus Dione; species Dione juno. The sequence continues at coordinate 343,061 of JAXRJS010000043.1, read as the reverse complement.
ATAGATATATCTTTTTTATATATAAACCGATTTAAATAAAACAAACACCAAATATTAAGTAAGGCATACATCACTGAAAACTGTATTTACATCCATTGAGCCGTTTCGGAGATTAGTGTGCACAAGCGCACAGACAAATAGACAAAACATTTTAACATCGTAGTTTTGGTTTCTATGGCATTGATCAATGTCTCCAATAATAGTTTTATTAAAAAATCTTCCAAGTACAGACAGCGATCAGTTACATTTTATTATATAGATTTTATAGATATTTGCTATAGATAGCTATTGCCAAGCTTTACACATTCACACATCTCGACAAGATTAACGTATTATAGTTACTTGATTAGTCATTAAAAAAAAATTATGTAAATCAAAATTCAGTTAAAGCTCTAACGTCCTTTGAGTTATAAGTATGTCGTAAATTTAAGATTGGACTATAATACGAATGTATTTATCAATTTCATAGTCTTTTGGTACTGTTTGAACGGCTTATGTTTTATCTGTTTACATTAGAAATATTTTGAACATAATATTGTAGATTAAGTTTAAAAAAAATTTAAAAAATTGAGATAAATATTGAGAACCGCAAAATTTAATATCTCAAATAACCCAAAAGTAAAATCAAGACTGTTCTCTCTATATGTGAAAAGAAAAAGACAAAATGCCTTACACATAATTAGTATATATATATATATATATATATATATATATATATATATATATATATATATATATATATATATATATATATATATATATATATATATATATATATATATATATATATATATATATATATATATATATATATATAAAGCTTCGTTTAGCACTACACTAGTACGTGAGTCACAATATCTATAATCACAATATTTGCTATAGATATAGATTTTAATACAACATTTCGGGAAGTAACCGTAATGCCCAGAGATAAATGAGATAAATCCTCTTACGTACACAACTGTACAACATCTTTATGCGTCCATCGGTAGCGGTAGTAAGCAATAAATATTAGTAATGTGCAGTGTAGTTACTTTAACATGCTATTAACGGTTTTATGGATCTTTCTCACGTATGTAGTTAATACCGTAAAAATTGACAAATATAACTATCATTAGTGTTCACAATTAGCGTGGACTTTATGATCCTTGTTTTTAACTTGCTGAGTGTTTTTCTTAATTTTGATCGATTGTGCTTCAATACATGAGGTGTTCCAGAAAAATGTCCATCGCGCTGAATAACAACTGTTAAGGCACCATATATTTATTTCATATAGTTTAGCTACCCATTATGGTTCCTTATAAGATGTTCCAAATCTTGGATTTCAAATGCCAACAAAAATACTCATCAGTCATCACGTTCAACAACTTTTACTAAAGTCATTTAAATAATTTAATAACTTCTAGCTTGGTTGATCTATTGTGGGTCTACATCAGGAGCTCCATATCCTTGATTTTAATATGTCAATGGCAGCATTGCATTAGTGCTTCAAGTTAAGCTGGACTACAATGATTCTACATCAGGTGCCAGTCTTCAAAATAAATTATAGAAACTATAAAACATTTTTTGTGTAGTCCGTTAATACGTCCAGTAGAACCGAATATATGCGTGTACAAACAGACAAACAAACAGATACAAATGAAATCATAAATTCATATTCTATTAGTGTTTTACATGGGAGATGTACGAAATTTTTTCGTAAGAATATTCAATGTACACATTTTTTTCTGTATTATTATATATCTATAGATATCTATTAACAATAGCTAATAACAGAGTTATTATAAGTTTGAAGTTTTCTAGTCTTCTAAGTTTATCTAACTAATCTAGTTTTTTATGTTTGAAAAGTGACTAAATCGAGAATGTTTTAAGCCATGATTCAATAAAATGTATGTAGTAATTTAGAGATCATTATCTCTTTTCTAGTTGATGAAAGAATGTAAGCAACTTTATCTGCTACAGTAATATTATCTGAAATCTATAGGATACCTAACTCTTACAGCTGAAGTATTGCGGATATTGGATTTGGGCGTATTGTAAAGAACATGTAATATAATGTTTTAAGGTATTTTTATTTTTTATTTCAAGGATCTTTTATTATTATTAGCTACAGCAATGAATACGTACTGGATCTATTACCTAATAAGAGCCACATAACAGGTTCCGTTTTGTGAAATCACACAGAATTAGCAAACATATAACAAACTATTAAATTTCACTATTTAGGTCTTGTAGGTAGATGTACTCATAGAATAGAAAACCATTTAAAGCGATAGGTATTGACTTTTTAGTAAATGGCACGTAAGAGCAATTCCTTTTATAAACCAAGATAATGTCCGGGTGGTCTACAAAACATCAAGCAGCTAAGTTTTGTAGCAAACCAAATTAATAGGTATACTTTTAAGTTTATACTACTATTCAATGTATTTTACGACATTTTAGTTTAATGCGATATAACTAAGTATCGTAAATAGACATAAATAATCTATTGTATATTTATTGAATATTCTAGGTTTTTCAGAAAGACAATCGATAACATTTTAGAATTACTACTAAATATTTAAAAACCAGGATTGCCCAAAGCCGTAACATTTTACAAAGAGAATAATGTCAAGACGCTCTGTTATCTACTTACCGCCTGAATGCGAAGAATTACGGATTGAGTGGCGGAATTCAACCATGCATGTTATCTTTTAGCAGAGCGAAGAAATTAAAATAATTAGTTTTACAACTATAACTGTAAAACGTCAAGTCAGATGCTGTCCTACTGGTACCTCAATGGCATACCTGTTGTATAAATGATAGGATATATGTATGTATAATACTATTGTATATACATTGACGTGACGTTTCGATGTAACCCACTATACCTACGGTCACCTCGGAGACTTTGGTCAGTCATGGCATACACTATACGGGTGAAATCCCTTTACAAGCTTGTAACATATATTTTAATATATCATTGAAAAATTTACTTTTGTTTAATTTACGACGCGTCAATTTTTATTTCAGATTTTTACTGGACTTTGACAATTTAAGCAAAAAATATATTGATCCTTCGTATTAAATGAAATTGAAAATGTTTCATTCAATATTTCGTTGTTATTTAATCTTTAAATTCAATATTTTTTTCTACTTTTATATATCAGAAAACATTTAAAATTGAAGATTAAAATGATGATAAGCAATAACACAGCCTATTTTCCATGTTTTTGTAGAAACGAAATCACATGTTTGGTGCTTTTCACCAATATTGACACCAAGTTATAAAAAAATATATCATTTTGTTTCGAGATTTGCTTTGAACTACAGTAAAATTTTGTTTTATGGCAATGGAAAATACAGTACCGCCAACGTACGAACATAATCTTTATGAAACGACTATGTAAGGAGTACCAACTATAAACTATGGCACGCTTGAAACGCCATAGGAAAGCTGATAAGGCGAAATTAAGTTAGCGCTACATTAGCAAATAGAAGAATTTTAAAAACAAAGCTCCTTAGGCCTAGGTGAAGCTATACTAGCAATTATAATTAGCTGTAGACACTTCAATTTGTCCCCTAAATAAGATGGTCTTATTTACTTTTACCAACCCTCCATAGTCCAATCGTTCATGTACAGTGTACACACAATCTCACAAATTGACAGTTGTCCACTGATGTTGCTATAGTGGTTGACATTTGACAACATAAGCGTAAGTTAGTTACTAAATAAAAATTACAACCCTGTGATTTTAAAAACCTAAATTACTTATATTTATTTTGCAAACATTAAAATACAAAACAATGGGTAATTGGAAGCTAGAAGTGGGAAGAATGGCTATGTACACTTCATTTCCAGTGGCATTATTCTTTTTCTTCAATCAGCCGACATATTTTGAAGAATGGGTAACTAACACTAAACGTCAGATATTTCCACCAGAAAGAAAGCAGGACAGGGAAGCTATACAACAACTTATTCAAGATATGCGTAAAAAACAGCTTAAAGCTATTGATGGAGACACTTAATAACATTTAAAATCTAGAATATTTTAATGTAAATATAGTTATCAATAAAAACTAGTTCTTAGTTTTTGTTTTATTTTTTATAAATTAATTGTATTTATACTTTTTTATGTTACAATTTTGCTAGTATTACTGTCAGCATACTTATATTTTCAACTTTATTCAGCGCTAAAGGTTATCTTAAATTGATTGCTACTTTGCAGCCATATGTATATATTTATTTGGATTTTTTAAGAGTTACTGTACATTGAGAGAAAAATACTTTTAGTAAATCCACTCCTCTTGGAAATGTTAAGACAGTTTCAAATAGGCATGGATTCACTGCTACACAAAACTTTTAGGTTTTCTAATTTTCATATGTATAATAATTCATAAATATTCTGTTATTACACAGAACACAAATAATTATAATTAATTATGCTTAATTTAAGTTTATACCCTGCTTCATATACACAGGGATAGATAAATCTAAAAAACATATCATTTTAATAGAGATTAAAGAAAACAAGTGGGTGAATAATAAAATATTTCAAAATATATTTAAAATTATTCCACTTTAACATGTTTAGTCTTGTACTGATAACTCAATATTAGTCCTATTAATGTAGAAAACAAAGAAGCATATAAAACATATGCCACTCCAAACATTTCCCCAATCAATCCTGCAACCATTGGTGCCATAACCCCTGTCAATGATCGAACACTATTAGAAGCTCCAATTAAAGTACCTCGATGATCTCCATGACTTTTTTTTAAAACCATTTCTAATGTAACAAGCCTACCTACTGCATTTCCTATAGCTAATGGAATCAGTAACAAAGAGTACATCATAACATTAAATGATAAGCATATTCCAAGTAAGGATAAACTTAGTAAAACAAAAACATGGTGGTTTCTTACACTATAGTCATCATCATTTGCATAGAAACTATTTATATAACCCATCAAAAAACTAGATACAGAACCTATAACACCTTGAATAGAAATTACATATCCAATGTTTTTTGGTGAAAGATTATACTGGGTTTTTAAATATAGGGCATAATTTGAATAATAAACACCCATAGCAAAACTATTTAGAGCCTGAAATAAAAAAATTGTTCCATACTTAGACCACTCCAGTTTAGACATTTCTGAAAATGATTGTTTGCTGTAATCCCATAAAGTGAATATAATATTTTGTGAGATTTTCTTGGAAACTTGTTGAGATATTTTTGGTGGAGTGTTAGTTTTGGGAAGCAGGAAAACAAGACCTAAAATTGAAAAAGCATGGGTTGCTATGATAATTCTAAACTATTTGAAATCTCTTTTTACTTAGCTAACTACATTCTTACCTGCATTGATAATAAAGAAAATTCCAACAAGTAAAGCTATAAAATTAAAGCCATAGGTAGGAAAATCTTCAACTATGTGACCTCCAATAACTGGCCCTATTGTAATGCCCACGCCAGAAATTGCAGCCATTTTACCATAAATATTGGATTGTTTTCTTTCATTTTTTTCATAATCGGGTACTAAAGCTTTTGTCAATAACTGTGTTTGTTTAAACAATCCTGAAACATTAGTATAGTTTCACGATGTGCTATAAATACTGCAAGCAATGATTTAAAAAGATGTTGAAATATACCTAAAATTGCTCTTATTATTAATATAGCTATGATAGAACTTGTGAAACTTAAAAACATATATGCAATACTGCATATCAATAAAGTTAATATTAAAATAAATTTACGTCCTTTTAAGTCACTAAGGCTACCCTGAAAAAAAACAAAAAGATTATATAAAAATTATAATATTATGTCTGAAATTTAAAACTAGTTTTAAATAAAAATTTACATGTTTGATGTAATATTTGAGGATGTTATAGTCTGCAACACATCTCAAAATACATGTTTAATAATAAATACTTCAAAAAACTTCCAAAGATTTTATGAATTTGTTAAATTGAAACTACACTGTTCATGTGCTTAATAAATATTAATAAGAAAATACTTACAATAAAAGGGCCTGATCCTAATTGGAATCCTGCATAAACAGAACCGAGCAGTCCAATGTAAATATGGTTGCCGCCCATTTGTCTAACATGGTTTGGTATTAAAGGCACGATTATTCCAACTGATAGCAAGTCCTAATTTAAAAAGATAAATATATTGTCACTCATGTTCCTATAACACTTTTAATACAATATGTTTTATAAAATCAATTATAATTACACATTAAGTAAAACTTTTGAGCCCTTGATTATTTTTATATCATAATAATAACTTACTAAAAATGCAACAAATTGCAGAAGAGATATTGTGAATGACATAGTTGTTATTCCTTTAGGTAAAAACTGAATGAAATAATACTTTTGGCATTTATAATATTATTCAGCTCAGTAGACATCGGTAAAACTAGTTCTCCTTTAATACTTTTATCAAATTCAAAAATATACAAATCCTGAGCATCTATTTAATTTACATTTGACAAATGACATATGCGATTTGATTTTTGAATTTTGACAATTATAGTGAGACATGGGGAAGGGTGAGGGGGATGGCAGCTGGCCGAGTCATATGCTCATTAATTGATATTTCTTTAGATGATATTTAAAATTTAACAATATTATCTATTTTTAAACTATGTTACGTATATAATTTACTCGTATTTAAATTCGCGTGACTGAATTTGTCATTAAACTATGAATATGTTGTCCTTAAACTATGTCATTTAATTATGAATTTTAGATTTATTGGCTGGAACTTGAAACTCACATTAAGTAGATTAATAGGCCCAATGATATATATTCACTCTCAAAATTAAAATAAACCTATTCCGTCGCATCCAGTATATATTATAGAAATTAATTATTAATACTCCTAGACCGAATATCTTTTGGTACATTAACTATTAATTATGTCATTATGCCTTACTTTTATAACTGCAGTGTATAATTAATGACATTGGTAGCTCATGTCTAAATAAATTAATAAATTTTTGTTGATAGCCCATTGCTCCACTATCAATTCTCAAGTTTATTGTCTATTTCAAACGTCATATGTCAGAAACAATAATACTTGAATGTTTAAGAACCACTTATTTAGGCCTTAAAATGTAATAATGGATGTGTAAATTACTTATAATACTTAAATTAAAATCGATATCATAAAGATTATTTGAAATAAAACAATGGAGTCTTCCTCTATAGTAAGTTTTAACAACGATTCTACCTTTCAAACAACATTAAAAGCTGATTCCAATAATATAAGTGTTCACGAACTAGCTCTTCACGCCATGCGAGATAGATGCTTGTTACTTCAGCGCAGGATTAATACACTCGAAACAGACAATATGAAGTTAAAGCTCGATATGACTAAATCTGGAGAAAGATCACCTTATACACCTCTGTCAGAGGACGAAAAACTATCATTACAGCAAAAAATCGCCGAATTAAGCAAACAAAAGTCAACGCTATTGCATCATGTATTTATGGTTTCTTGTGAAAATAAAACTCTATGGAATAAACTTTCAACTTTAAAAGGGATTGGAAAAGCTGATAGAGAGAGAGATCATGCTAAACAGCCTTTAATTCGGACAAATACATATATACACAGCACACCAAAATATAATGCTCAGAGTCAAGAAAAGTTTTCAGATTCAAGTCTAGAGGAAATTTCTCTGAAATTAATTAATAGTTACATTCAAGAAAAATCCCAATTAGTTGAACAATATGAACAAATGACCCAACTCCAAGAAATAGGTGATGATATATTAAATGTTGATTCAATAGGATTTACCTATATTGAAGACCCTGTGACAGATTCATTAAAAGAAATTCACAGTCAAACAGAAAAATTACAAAATCTGAAAAAAGAATTGTCAGAACAAGAAAAAAGTCTAAAAATAGTTGTTTCAAGAATAGAAACTTTAATAAAAAGTAAGTTTTATTATAATCTTGTATATAAAAATATTTTTTTTATGAAGCTATTAAAAACTTAAAATTAGCTGCTAAAAGCACAATCAATAGTACGGCAACCACATACATACATGTTATTATTTCTTAATTTTCTGAAAGAATATGTTGTTTTATTACTCAAGAAATTGATGGTCTAAATGAACTTCTTATTTATTTACTCATGATATTTAGCCTTTAAAGTAAAAAGATAGGTGCTGTTTTACATTTACTACTCAAACTGACTGCCATACCTCATTTTAAAGTTTTTAAAAAATAAGATATTTTGAAAATTTCAGGTGGATATAAGTGTGCAGCCTGTGAAGCAAGTAAAGAAAAGTCGATTACATTTGAACACAAAGAAACTGAGACCAGCGATAGTCTCATTACAAGTGATATTCAAATAGAATCTAGTGCTTACAATAATGACCATCTTTATGATCAATTGGCAAATAGAATAAATGAAGATCAGGACTCTGAGAATTCTGAACCATTTGACAAAATATGTCCTATTTGTGGTGAAAGATTTACAAAAGACATTGTGTTTGCAGATTTCCAGTCACATGTGGAAAATCATTTTGTCAGTAATAGTGAAATTGATTCCATAGATAATTTTGATACTGTCCCTAACTCCCTTGATAATATCATATAAGCAAAATACCAAAGTGACTGTAAATACTTAATATTTTAAATAGATAATTTTTTTTAAATGTAATGCATAATTATCCACAAACTTTTGCACCATATTGATTGTCAAATGCTATTATTAGTACAAATAATAGTAGGGTTTTTGATATATTTGGAATTTTATAATTATAAAATAAAATAAAATAAAAGCTATATATAGTTTCAATAAAAGACACTTTAGTCCTATTATTTATTGAGTCTACTATATAGTATAACATATTTTTATGCTAAATCTACAGGCTTCACGTCTTTAGATTCTGATGGCTGTTGTGTTGTTTTTTGCATTAGATTTTTACTAAACCATTGTGGTCTCTCTTTTTTCATTTCTATTATTCTTTTGCCTTTCCAAAATTCCTTAGGCTGAAAAGAATGTGAAATTAGTTTGATCTATACAATTTAAAGCTGTGGTGGTGCTGTTGAATTTGACTGTAAATATAATGGTTGTGGATTTGATTCTCACTCAAGGATATAAATTATTTTCACTTTCTTTCTAAGACAAAGTGCGCAGTTAAGTTCTGCCTTTAAAATGTAATGTCTTGAATTCAAGCAGGTAACAGAGCATGGAGTGTTTTAACACTAGTATATCCCTGTCTGAGTAGTTAGCCTACACCTTATACCATATACCTACCATAGGTATGTGAGATAATAAAGGTGTTAAGCTGAAAATAATAAAAAAAATAATTTATTTAATATAAAATTGCATGCTGGTCTATAAAATCATATCAGATCCTTCTAAAAAACAGATCAAGCACTACAATAAATAAATCACAAAAAGGGAAAAGAGCAGAAAAGGGTGTGGATGACTTGGGTGTCTATAAGTAGATATTCTGATTCTTAAGAACCAGTACAAAAATATGTCACTTATGTAAAAACTTTTTTGTAATATCTTTATGAAGGGGATTTACAAGAATCATAACAATAGTGTTCCTGCAACAGTATTACAATCAATGTTATCATAAATGTATATTACCTCATCAGGAAGGTCTTCATCATTATATAACACTATAACATCATTTTCAATAGGTTTATGATTGCCAAGTTTTTCTTGAATTCTGTGCTGAATTTCTTTTGTTTCTGCTTCTACCTTTGTATAACAATTGCCTGTGGGCAAATAATTAGATTTTTTTAATAGAAAATTAGAAGTGTTATATAAGTCTGGGAATCTCTTGGTATCATGCTATGCAAGGCATGTGGATAAGTAAATAATACAATATATTTATATCCTCTAAATAAATTATGTCATACCACATAGATGTCCACGTTCGTAATTATGTCCACAATCTGTACAGACTGCAATGCTCGTTTTAGGTACAAGCAGCTTCCAAACATAGTCAGAATGTCCAAATTTTCTTTTCCATTTTTTTTCTATAGTTCTTCGAAATTTTGGCACAGCCAATAAAAAGCCATCACCAACAATATCTTTGATAGAAAATTTATTTCGAGGCACTGATATATGCTTTTCATAAGCATAAGATAAGGCCAGTTCTGTAGATATAACAAATATATACTATGAAATAATTGTTACTTAAATAAGATTGTCATAACATTATTAAAAAATATAACCTTTAGGTGGATAGCCAAAAGCTTGGAAGATTTGTTTTTCTAAGTTCCTGAAAACATTTATTATATAAGTAACTCGAGGCAGCATTTTTGCACTGAAAAGTACCCGTCTATATATGAATAACCCGTTAGATTACAAAGCGAAATATTGTTTTGATTCTAAAAGTAACCTTAAAAAATCGAACGATTATTCTACCTACACAATTACAGACCACTATACTCTATGGATTCAAATTTCAATACATTAAATATGAAAATTTAAAAATATAATATATAAATTATAAAATAACGAAAATATATTTAAGAAAACAAATGCTAAATTCTAAATAAGAATATTACTTAATCTATAACAACAACAATATCCTATCGTAATACTTAACAACAATTTCTGATGATATATTTAGTGCAGTTATTTCGATGACATTTTACTTATTTTAAATATGAAAATTGAGAAAGTTGATGTGAGATTAAGTTATTGTTCAAAATATGTAATTGTTTTGCATTACAACAAAACAAATTTTATAAATCACAGAGTTAGTGTGAAGACATCCGTGATTTAAGTCTATGGCACTGCAAGCTTACCCATATTGTCTATGGTTTACTGTTAGTTTACCTACTCTTGACACCAGAAGGTACACATATGTTGGTTGGTGCGAACCCATCTTTCACTTTACCTTCAGTTTTCAAGTTTCAATCTTTATCACTATTCACCACCAGCGGCAAGTCCTACCTGCTTACGCTGTGTTCTATCCAACAATTATAATGTTTTTGTTGAAAAGCAAAACAGTTACAATGTGTTTTAAAATAATTTAAAAAAACATTAAAGATTTAAAAAACAATTTCTATTTATAAAATATTTTAAAATTAGCTATCCAAGATCTGATTTTAAGAAAGATACAAATTATAAATAGACTTTGACATAATAATACAATTATGTGTAGTTAATGATTGATGTGTTAAGTAGGTCTGGTTACTGGTCTAGTAACTGTGTGGTTTAAGGCATCCTCAAGTAATTAATAATCTACATGAGATATCTCTCGCTAATCAAAGAAAAGAAAATAAGATATAAGGGTATAAGGATGTTCCCATATCAACTATAAAAATTACATTTAATTTTATATGACATTCTTTTTTTATTATTATATAATTGAAGCAGAAATAGATCAGTACTCAAATATAGTTAAGCTTAAAATCTAATTTAATTCAAGTGTGATCTGGGGTTTTGTAACATTACGATGAACTACATTCTTGTCACGCTTTTTGTAAGAAATATTACTTTCCTAGTTCAGTACTGGTCTTTCCACTTCTAATTTTCTGTTCCACAAGGCATATCGTATCCACATGTGGAAGGTGTCTGACCTATTAATTTGAGCATCAAATTCTTTCAAGTCTCTATCCATTGTGGAGATATAATACAAATTCTCCTTTTGTCTTTCAAAGTGAAGTGAAATTCTTCTTGTAAAGTGAGATACTAATTGAGAAGTGACATTGGATGGTGGAAACAGCACCTCCAATCAACAATCCTCCTGACGCCAACGGATCTATGCATGGAATATTCCAAATTTTTAATATGGCCTCCATGGCCGGGGCTAACAAACGCTGTCCAAAACTGCAGCAACTCAGGACGTTTCAGTTCTTTCGAAAGGTGGACTTCAATTCTTTTTAACCTCCCCGGGAGGTAATGAACTAATGGTGTTGTTTAGAGCGGCTCAGTAGGATTTAAGGGCTTGGTTGTTGAGTTTAGAAGGGCAGTCAATATAATACTCTATATGTAATGTATGCTCATGTATCGGGACCAATATTCAGTTTTTGATTGTATAAGTACTTAGTCTCGTCATACTTAGTCTCGTTAATGCAATTTTTAAAACCCTCCATACGCTTAATTTTAGTTAATTTAACTACTGTGGACTTCAATTCTTTTTAACCTCCCCGGGAGGTAATGAACTAATGTTGTTATTTAGAGCGGCTCAGTAGGATTTAAGGGCTTGGTTGTTGAGCTTAGAAGGGCAGTCAATATAATACTCTATATGTAATGTATGCTCATGTATCGGGACCAATATTCAGTTTTTGATTGTATAAGTACTTAGTCTCGTCATACTTAGTCTCGTCAATGCAATTTTTAAAACCCTCCATACGCTTAATTTTAGTTAAATTAGTCATTGATTTGAATCATCAGAGTTGTAAGATTAAATCGCCCTGTAAGCTTTAACCTTCTCATATTGTACTGCTTGGCATTATAGATTGTCGAACTGTTATTGGCTATTCGACAGTATGAAAAATGCAGGGTTAATGGTTGTCTCATATCGAGCTCACAAAGCTTTATAAAGTTAAATAAATTGTAAATAATCATTAATTTATCATAAAATCCTTAAATAAAAATATTTATTTTATATTTATATAGCGACGTACACTACTGTAAACATATCTCCGACCACTAATATTTTGGTGATGGTAATGTATACTAATTTTATGAAAGCGGACAGCAGAAGCCTTTTCTAATATTGACGCATAAAGGGTAGAATATTGTTCTAAATAATTTAAATTTTTATGCTACTGATTGAAAGGTATCAGCTTCAAAGATTTATAAAGAAAGAACATTATTATATATTAAAAAATATTATATTTTAAAAGGAAAATTTTACCCACTATAATTATTATTTGACTTCAACACAATTTATACTGATAGTAATTTACCATATTTTGTTCAAATTGTAATGTTAATTTGCAAGGACCACATAGCACACGTTGAAAATGTAAATATATGACTACATTTTGTACTAAAGAAAACAATATACTGAAATCACTACTTCTCAGTTAGAAAATTTATTTAAAATAAGTAAAAGAAATGTGTTATAATGAATTATATCATCAAATTCTTATATTAAATAATATTATAATGAATTTAATTGAAAGAAGGAAAGTTTACTTAAATTAACAAAAAATATTTCAACTCGGCCATGCACCATTTTACAAGAGAAATCACTGCTAAAATTCTGTGTCATAAAAACTAGTGCGGCGTCATTTTGCTTAGAGAAGCTGATATAATATTTTTTAATATTTAATTTGAATATAATATATAATTAAGGTAAATACTAAAATAGTAATAAATAGTCACTAAAAAGTAATTTAAAATTGTTTTGAAATCTTTTAAAATAAAACGCTTAAAAACAACTTTGGGTATTGATTAATAACCCTGAAGTATCTAGAAAGCTCAGTGTTTGTGCATCCTGAGTATTTAGATCAGATTAGCGTGGAGTTAGCACCAGAGAGCTATCTCACAAAACATCTCTTTGCCTCTTTTGTAAAAAGCCTAAAATAGACTTTGGGTACTGGAAAATTATCCTTAAGTAAGCCTCTGTTAAGCTAAGCATTTTCGAAACCCATTAGAAATTGTTGCAAAATGTCGAATTCCCTTAGGGTATCCTCAATTCATTAAAATATTGTTGCAAATGATAGAATTACCTTATGGTGCTACAATTGATAGTTGTAATATCAATTGTAGCACCTCATTTGTATTTAGCCCATAGAATGCTAATGCTAATGTTATTTAACCAATCATTCTGTTGAAAGACTCTATCTTAGATATCAGATATTCCTTTGTTGAAACAAAAAACATTGAGAATCAGGGGGTTGGGAATAGTTCTATTTATTACATACTCTTTTGTGCAAAAGTATCTATAATACTACATAATCCGGTCTAAAGTTATTAGTTAAAAATTAACTTATAGGATATCCTCGTGGCACTACGAGGGACTTTTCCCCTTCAAGTAAAGGTGACTTGTGACAAGAAATAAGAGTAGCTTGATTGTGCAAAATCATTAACAACTAAATTTTCTAATAAACTACCTATTCGATAGGAAACTTAAAGATTGAAAGATGGTCGTTTACTCAAAGACCCAACTAGTAAGTCTGCAATGACATCCTTAATAGATTACTTATTAATATTCACTATTAAAATTTACCAACTTTTTAAATTACATTTTGCTTTATTAAAGCAATTACACAATTTCCGATCAAATTTTATCAAAATACCAATATATATTAAAAATTCTAAATTCTAAATTGTACTCGTAGCGTCGTATAGATCTTCTTTGAATAATAATTCGCAACAGTACTAAAAGTTAATAATTTATATTTTTTTATTTGTTATTTAAGGTTACTGTGTAATAGGTACTGGTCGATACTGCAAAAAGCATTTAAGCTTAACTCGTCTTAATTTCATTTAAACTGATATATTATGCGAATCATAATTTAAAATAATAAAGTAATTTATCTGAACCTTTAAACTTTCAATAAAATAATACAAATAATGCGCAAATCACTTCTCTGTTGGTGAGGGTTATCCTGATATTTATATGATATTTTTTCCCTCTGAGGTCCGTTAATCCAACGAACATTTTATAAGAGCGCATTCTGGTGTCAAAAATAGGTAAGCTAGCAGTAAACCATAGACAATATGGGTAAGCTTTCAGTGTCGTGAACTAAATGATGTCTTCTCAATAACATTGTTTTTTAGGAGACACATAATAAAATTTGCTAGCAATAAATAATAATAATATTTCGACATAGGCATATGTTTGATAATAACTATGTATAATTTAAGCTAAGCTTGATGAAAAAGTTCTGTACCTTTGGTCTCTTTCTTTGAATCCTGACATATTGAATGCCCATCATATGAGTCAATAGGAGCATCGAAAACAGTAAATGTTAATAATCCAAAGAATCGTAAATCGTAATATTTTTACGTAAAAAAAATTAAAACTAATAAAGTAACTCTATATACTAACATCTTTTGAACATTTAAAATCTTTTTACTTACCTTCTATGTAGTATAATATATTACAGTGAAATTGCAAATATTGTTAAATAAAAACTATCTAAGCAAGGATTGAGAACTGTAATGAGTGGATCACAATTTATCGACAAAAAATATAATTTAACGGCTTTAGCAATTTTATTGTGACATTTATATATTGTAAATATGGTTTAAGCTGGATAACTTATAATATATAATTTTATTTTGTCTAACGTTAGCTCTTCTGAACCGAACGATAGACTTCGTCTATTCCCCATACAACGAGACATTGACTGTGGTATATGCGCAACTGATAATCATCGAACGCCATAATTTTTTTATCACGCCTTTATGTTCTATAATAGCAATAACATATAATCATAAAATATATAACCATGTCTTGTTTAATATAAAATACGTACAATTTTACGTTACTTTTCTTATAGTAGGGAAAGCAGAGTGAATATATTGCTAAGATACTACCAAGTTATGTGAAAAATACAGAATAGTACAGAGAATCTCAACATTGCACAATGAACTTGACATACATGATTTTTTATAGGTTTTTATTATTCTTATACTATTTAGATTTAAAACATACTATTTAAATTTAGCTCCATAAAAAAATACATAAAATAGCTAAATTGAAATGCAAATATGGTCATTTTTATTGAAAATGACAGAATAGAAAAATCTATTTCTAATAAAATACTCACCTTTGCTACTGTCAGATACGACGTAGCAGAATAATCTCACTTGACACTGTCATGGGTTTTTACTTTAATTTTAAGCATGGCAATTCCAATAGATTCATAAGTTTGACAATCAGCTGTCTTAAGTGGGGAGGAAAAGGCTGATAGCTTATGTGCTATGCGCGTTATGTAGTTCATGTCTTCGAGCGTTTCGTTGCAGTTGTAGCTATGGCGTGTTTAAGTTCGAGTAGGCTTTGTGCTCGTGTTCAGGATAAGTTAATGTGTCAATTCGGACCTAAAGTTAGAAGGCAAACTGTATTTGTGAAACTGAAACCTCCTGGACCATCGTCGATGCGGATATTTGGAAAGACCTGCGAGGTTAGATAATTCTTTTAAATTTTTCATGATTATTTTTCTTATATGTCATTTCGTGAAAATAATTACAAAAATATGTATATATTTTTAAACGCTTCCCATTAGAAACATCTTATAACAATAGCAGTCACTACTAACCAACACGGCTTTTACATAACAGCATGACATTAACCTATAAATCAGCTGATCCATTCAGTTTACTTTAAAAATAAACATATATTTGAAATACAATTATAAAAAAATATATAGGAGCAAAAATGTTTTCATAAAAACTAAAAGTGAAATCATCACAACTCTCTGCGGGCAGTAGGTCATTTCGCGGCACAGGTTTGTTGGGTTTAGCTTGATATTTTCACTGCTATTTAAACTTTTACTTTCGTCAAATAATATATTACTTGTGAATTTAAAAAAGAGATATTAATTGAAAATGTCATAACTTGTAAGCAAGCATATTTTTACATATGTTTTAATTTACAATTTTGTTGTTATTTCCTCAATTGTTAAAAGTGCAATAATATTGAACTACATACTTGTATTATAAAGAAGGCAACATCGCGGTGAGCGCTATTGCTGTGTTAAAGCCGCGCACCGCTTCGTGCTTTCTCGTACAGCGTGCTAGCATGCAACGTAAATCTTGACGAGTCACAAAACTTTCTAAGCAACAATTATGTGAATATGACATTAATATTCCATTTCTTTATTTTACATAGTCTATATATACTACTTTACGATAAAAACACGATTAGTTAAAGAGTAAGAATTTAGCTGATATGTTATTTTGATATAAAAAATATATTTTTTTTATCACTGTTTAATATTTTTGTGAAATAAGTGTAGCATCTCAGTTTAAGCGAATTTTGGCATAGTCTATATTGAAATTGTATAAATATTACTAGAAACTATTTCTTTGCCCTTATTTAACAACTAACTGACAATTTATGAGAACAATATCATTTGTCTTAAGAATTTTAAACAACGCGCTTAGTATTAGAAATGTCTAATGAAAAATTCGACAAATTAATATTATGTAGTCCTCGCTAGCCGCTGCTAGAGAAAGTTTAATTTAGTTTGTTTTTGCAAGAACGGTTTCTAAATTATAAAAATAATTCAATATACATACATAGTTATGTGAAACCGTAGTTTACTTTTTATCGGTAACCTACATATAAATGTTGTTCATACACTTTTCTATAGACATTTGTTGACAGTAGACAATAGTAGAGCTATAGTAATACTGATTCTAATTTATAAAAGATTATTGGATCAAGTAAAGATATGAACGCCGAATAGCGTAACACGTAACGTCCTGCGTAAACGATGGTCACTAGAAATGCGGAACACATCACTATTTGTTCAGTGGACATCATTGTATAAGAGTTTGTTGTAAGGCATACCTCGCATATGTTATTTTCGACTTACAACACTGTTTTCAATCTCAATGTTACGTGGTTGAAATGTTTAAGGGCATCTTCTAACATTTTGTGAAACCTCGAAAGTGTTCGTTCTAATACACTGTAAAAAAGTAATCTCTACCTATCATCATCAATGTATCGCCATGACATACCAATGTTTGCTAACCGCGATATTTAAGCTGAAGAAGAAAATATTTTTTAACATTGAGAGAAAAAGAGGTTATCAAAATATATTCACATTAATTTCCCTAATTTCATACAAGAAAGAATTAAGCCTGAAAAATAAACATTTTATATAAACGTATTATATAAATTGTTTTCGAATTTTATTTTACGCCAAGGTCGATATAGATTTAGTCACTGAGACTACCACTTACTTAACGTCCTTGCAACCACTAATGCTTAGCCCGCTGCCATTGAGTAAGTCGCTGCCATTTCGTCGTTTCTTGCTAACAATGGACTCATCACCAGTAACTGGAAGCAATTAATAATTGCAGTTAAATAGGTCTATGACTATAAAATAATTTCGTATTATTAATATTTTTGTTTACTATTGTTTGTTGTAGTTATTTTGCAACCCTTGTATGTTTTAAGTAGATACAGTCTATTATTATTTTAATAATTAATCTATTAACATACATTTTGTGCCATAGTGCTGAGCTATTGGAGTTATAAAATTAAAATAAATAGTTGTTCATGAGTCATAAGCTTATATGAACAATGAAGTCTTTTTAAATTAAACACATTTCCGGTACGCAGTTGAATCGAAAGATGTAAAAAAATATCAACTTTTATATTCATGTGATGAATATTATTCGAGATACTCTTTTTTTCCTTTCCCTTTTATAGAGTCCAACG
This sequence comes from Dione juno, assembly GCA_037127375.1. Lineage (NCBI taxonomy): Eukaryota > Metazoa > Arthropoda > Insecta > Lepidoptera > Nymphalidae > Dione > Dione juno. Next base: position 324,743 of record JAXRJS010000043.1, on the reverse strand, counting down.
CTATTTTAATAATAAGATGATATTTATTTACATTTATAAATTATTATATATATATATATATATATATATATATATATATATATATATATATATATATATATATATATATATATATATATATATATATATATATATATATATATATATATATATATTACTTAAAATAAGTTATTACTGTTTTGAGAGCGTGACCGTTGTGTATTTTGTAATGCACGCAAACAGTGGGTATGGTACAATACTGCAAGTATACCTTTATCATTGGATTGATCACCAAATATTAGAAGAAAGAATAGAGAAGGACATAAATGTATTAAAGAAATCAAGAAGATGCTCTATATTTCATGAAAAATATTTAAGAGATACACGATATTTTTAAGTGCATAAATAACACTTTTTATGTGGAGAAAAAGAGGGTCCTTCTAATATAGTGTCCTCCTTTGAATTTCAGGTACATTACTAAACGCAACTGTTGTGGATTTGATCCACCCAATGATCTTTCTTATTTTAATGAAACATTTCTATTTTATTGATCAGATAATTGTGTTCGTTTTGTTCTTAAATTTTTGCAACGATCGATCAAATGTTGATTATAAAAAATAATCTAATGGCAATGCGATTATGCGATGCAATGTGATTGCATAGATTCCAAAAAGATGAAATTATTTCATTTCTTATATTTTTTTTAATATTACTTTATAATGCTTATTTAAATTCATTTTTCTGAACGTAAATATTATTTTTAACTTACATGTATGCATTGTCTAAAAGCCTCCATAGTGAAATGTTATTCCCCGCAATAAAATTCTTTCGAAGTCACTGACTTCTTGTTGTTGTCCATATGGAGCTTTAAAAATGTTATTAATTATTATATATATGTCGTTACAGTGGTATGCAATTTTTTCTTCGATATCCTAAAAATTATCCGATATATGGATAATGGGTTGCTTCTAGTAAAACATGTATTCATCAGGTATAGGAGGGAGGTTACCTGATGATATTTTACAAAAAGTAAACTTATACTAAAATCCAAACATTTATCAATTCAAATTAAATAAAAGTTCAATAGCGTTCATGCTTGTATTATATATGTGCTTTTAGTTGATACATAATAAAACACTTCTTTTGTTTAAATATTAAACATAAGAGAAGACATTTTCTCTAAGAGATATGAACATAAAAGTACAACAAAATTTTATATCCAAGGATGATTTTAAATGCCAAAGTATTATTCTCTATACGGAAGCAGTAAAGAATTTTACATGGTGAAATTAATATCTTCATTGGCGTAAGTAATTTGCTACGAAGTGAAATGAAAAATAACTCATCCTTTTTGTATAATGAATTATAGTGAATATTTCATAAAGAATTTCAAGGCTATTTCTTGGACAATTATAGTTTTTATTTACATTTAATATTATACGTGTATTGTGTGTACTATACATACAAGTATGTATTAAAAAGTTACCTTTAGTATTGTAAGTACCTATAAATATGGGAAACGACGTTGAATGGTCAGCTTTGTTGTAAGAGGTAAACGATTTAAAAATATTAACAGACGTTTCTATAAAAATAGTTTATATATATTTATATATATGTCACAAGAATTATTGCATCAATAATTTCAATTCAATTATCAATATATATATATATATATATATATATATATATATATATATATATATATATATATATATATATATATATATATATATTTATTGATCGTAAACTTTTATTTGACAATATATAGTTCAGCCATTCTAGACTTCATCTGCTAAAAGTGATTGCGAGATTTATATGTAAATTCGTTATTTTGAATATGTCCAACTAATAAAGTTAAACGTGATCCGTATCCAAAAAAAATATTGTGAAAAAATTTAATTGTCTACTTATTCATAGGTGTGCAATTCAGGTCGTCAGGAATACTCTGTAGATTGGGGATTAACATAATTCAATATATCAACTAAAATGACTTTTTAGATGTAAACTCTTCTCACTTACTTACTGTTTTTACAGTATAAATTATAGTTATATTGGGTCACTTTGTAAAGTAGTTATTTTGTATTTGATTATTAGAATAAACATATTTCAAATATATTTATTTATAAATCTACTAGCTAGCTAGACTAGCATCCAATAAAAAAAATCAGCTTTATATTAAAGTATGGCTGATATGAGTACATTATTTATATTGATAAATCACGATTTTTATTTTGTATGTACATTCTAAAGTAATAACTTTGCTGAAATTAGTTTTCTAATTTTCAAAACGTGAGCGTTTTATGTAACGTGAAATTAATAAAGAAATACATAAAATACCATTATAGGTTTATGATTATTGATTTCGTGTATGAGCTTCGACATACTTATCGTTATCGGCTAATTATTTTAAAAACTAGGAGAAACATTAATATGAAGTTGGTAAAATACACAAATTATCAATATGGTGAACCTTGATTACGTCATGGTAGTATTAATTAAAACTGTATGATGAATACGTGTCAATTGTAAGGCTTCTATTTTAAGGATTGCAGGGCAATGAGAGCGTTTACTTTCTACCGCATATTAATTGTTATGTGCGGCGGAGGTTGTCACATGCAATTTTACGTGCGGCAATGTTAACCGTAATTTGAGGTTACTTTTTTATTTTTTATAATACTGTACAGTACAGATATATAATATAGTACGAAGTAATAAATATAGTAAATGAAGCGTCAGAAGAAAAGAAAATTAAACACAAAAAGAAATTATTATTACAAATAATTAAGTATTGCCTTTTATCTGTTGCGTTCCTGTGAACTTTGTAACCCTTGTTATTCTACATCTATTTGCTGGTCATTATGAAAATTGTACCTATACGTTATGTAGCAGCTAGTTTGCAATTTCCTTATTTATATAGACCAGCTCTCCAAATCGCACAATTTTGTTTCCACAAACAAAAGAAATATATAAAATAAAATATTTATTCCGCACAATTTTTGGTCGCCCTTAATTAATTTTGGGAAATACCAACAACTTTTAACCACTTCTAACACTTTCTAAACCTCTAGGACATACCGCGGTGTCTGATTTTATATCATACTTCGATTAATCAAATAGGGAAATAGAAGTTGTGGCGCAGTTGCGACAAGACTGAGAGAATACGATGGTTGTGGATACAAATCTCGAATCAAGAAATAATATTTTATATAAATAGATATTGTTAATATAACTACATGTAGTCAAAGAAACGGTTAACTCGCCATCTTCGATATACATTTACGCTGATTTTTTACGCTTTGTTTAACTTTGCTTAACATTTTTCTAGATTAAGTACATTAGAAATTATTTGAATAGTATTGTTTGGCAAACATATACACATAGTCTTTATGTAAATACGGATTGTGACGTGCGGTAAAGCAATCGGCTTAAAAAATTTAATTAATATGCTAACCATGCTTTATTATTACAATTTTTTATCATAGGTAATACCTATTAGATATATCGTAGTCAATCGTATTAGTATTCATTTACGTTTTGGCAATCTATTTGCGACCATCTTTAGTTAGATCCTCAATATTCAATGCTATACATTTATGAATGGTAGATCGATTCATAAGTCACATATTAATTACGTAATTTTAACTAAGTGACTAGAAGATAAGTGAGTTAAATATTGTATATAAATGCTATACTTATTTTATAAAATGAGATTTTATATAAATTTATAATTTGTCGCTATCGTAGAACATAGACCATGGAAAATTGACATTGTAATTTGCTTAAAAAAAACAGCTTCAAGCTTGTTCCTACATGTAACATCAGAGTTAACAGAGGGGACCTAGTGTTAAAACACTCCGTTCCACACATTCTGCTTAATTTTTGTGACATTGCATATTGAGTGACAGAACTCTACACTGCGCTTTGTTGAAGCGAGAAAATTAAATAATTAATACCTCCGAGTGGAATTGAACCCACAACCGTTGCGTTTTCAGCCCTATGCTGTGCCACTGCGCTCAGATTTTGCATCTAATTCGATTCTTGACGAGTTGGGGAAACCACCACCGTCCATCCCTAGGTGCAAGCACACTATGCCAGATGATCGTTTTACGCAGAATGCAGTGCGTCGTGATCCGGGGCATTCCTTTTTGTACTAGTTTTAATTATTGATTCTTGGATATTTCAAATGAGGTCCAGTTGAAGGCTTATTTAGCGAGCAAAGCCAAATTTGCTTCAATAAAGCTCCGGCTACTGAACAGGACAAAGCAGTATTTCACTTAAGGATAAAGACATCTGGCTTTATAAAGCCCAGGTCATCCTCATGTGGAATACTCCCCCTCAGTAACAACCACTTGAGTCTAATTAGCGGAAGGCAGCTCGAATCGATCGATTTGGTGCCATCATCTTCTTTTAGGCGGGCCTAAGAAGCAATACCCATCAACACCATTTGGGATGTATTTTTTGCGTCCAACGTGCGTGCATCTAGATCTTTTTTTCCGCGTAAATGCAAGTCATTTAATGATCTACCTCCTGAGGATTCCTAAGTATTATAATTTACAGGTTTTCAAGCGTCATCTGGACAATTATCTTTTCCAACATTAAGGTCGACAAAGCTTCCACCTCTTCGATGGTTGTAGATGTCCATGGGCGAGGGTGTCCACTTAACATCAGGTGACCCTACTGCTCGTTTGTCTCATTTTACTATAAAAATAAAGAGAAATGTATTGTTTATTTAGTAAATAATCTTTATTTCATAAAAAAACATATTATTAAGTATACATTAAATGCAATTAAATAATTTTTAATAAATAGTATTGTTAGCTTAAATATAAATTTGGTTACGTTACACATTGTGAATTAAATATTGTAAATTATTTGATTATATTCTTCTATTTTGATTTTCCATTTGACCCAGCTCTTTTGTTGCTAGCTATTTCGTCGAGGTTGCCACATTGTTATATGATAGAGCAATCATATATAAAATGTAACATTAATCGGATCATCCTGTGACTAATGATAAAATTTGAAATCATTAAGTAATTTGTTTGCAATAATTCTGACATTTTTACGTTACATATTACGTTCACTTTCAATGAAACCGAAACTGTACTAGAGTATGAAAAGGTATGAAAAGCTAACGATATTCAAAATGTTTTGTAACAATATTAACATATACAAATTTCGTGACATGTTAGTAAATCGCACCACATTAAGGGTTGTAGAAGCAAGTTGCAATAACAATTGTCTTTTAAATGAGTCGTACATATACAATTACAATGTAAAATGACATACCTATTAACACCTTGCATTTATTAGGTAGTACATATATGTAATATTTTTTATTAAATTATTAAGATGGTCAATAAGCTCTTCTTATCGTAGTATTTTCTGCATTCTAAATTATACATAAAGTATCAATACGACTAAAATATACCCACTCATAGATTTGTATTAAGCTAGCCAAATCCACGAAACGCCTTCTATAATTATTTATGATTTAACCCATTACTCCAAGTAAAATAATTTAGACCAAAACAATGTTATATTAAAATATATTTTATATTATCAGTTTATTTCTTTTTATTGAAAATATTTTCGACTTAAAATTCATAAAAATACCTCATTCTTTAACTCGCAGCACGTACGAATATGTATGTGCATGGACATCAGTCGTAGCGGTTTTGCAACTGCCAGTCGTAGCCCATCAGGTGTGGACTGCACTCGCTATTGCATAAACACTTGCGAAACACGGATCTCGGTCACTGCCGCTTTTGAGCTAAGGGCACCAGCCGCACCCTCAGTTTATCAACCATTGAATCATTGAAATATATGTCGCATTATTTCCAAAAATATATTTCAAAGAAACACAATATATATGTATTTGAATATTTTAAATACAAATATCATAAATTGATATATTATTATTATTTTCATATTAATTTATTTGCTGGTCATTCATTTAATATGTTTTTATATGTTAAATATTATAATCATATTTGTGACAAATAAATAAAGTCATTTGTAGGTTTCATTTTTACCCGACAGCGAAAATCTTTACACAAATAATAACTTTACTTATTTTACTATTCTATGACTATTTCAATGTAAAATCACAAGTTTCATAATGCTGTTGTGTAGTCAATGAATGGATTATTACGTACAGACACATAAGTTACTGATACAATTATCTAATTGATTTATTACTAATGCAGATGGGTAGCTTGTTACGTGCTTTTGTAATACTTTTACAAGATTTGCAATACTTTCTTTTAACCAAATGAATATCTTAAGTATATATATATATATATATATATATATATATATATATATATATATATATATATATATATATATATATATATATATATATATATTTATTAAAAACACTATAAACTTATGTTTATTACTATTGCATACTATATAATAAATGATTAATAATTTTAAATAACAAGTAGTCATTATTACAGCTTCATGCTATTTGCTGCTTAAGCAAGGAAGACAGTGAGAGCGGCTTTGTATCCTTATAAAATCGTATGATATTCTCTTCGAGTAGTCTAGTACGCCTTATAAAATTCATATATTACATGTATGCTATAAGGCGCCATGCCTAATTCATTTACGAATTACATTATTAAAATACTAAATGCTGACTTACAAATGTATTTAATGTATGTATGGTTCGTACAAATTAACATTTTATATATTTAGTATTTCAAACAGCCTTCGTTCGAGTTAGTAAACTAAAAGGACTTCTTTATTTACAGCGAGTAACTACATGTGGTCCAGTCTGTGGGACAGCCGGTCTGGGGCCAATAACTGGTGCGGCTCGACGACTTGCATCTAGTCTACAGAGCACAAGTACTGGCTCTCTCCCAGATTACGGTACACAGATTGTAGACCCCTATCGTTTATTAGAAGACGACTTAAACGGAATATACGAAGATATAAGAACAGTAAGTTTGAATTATTTTATTGCTTTACACTACTATTCCTATAAAAAGTATGAGGGTCAGGGCCAGTCAAATGTATGAGGGTCGGGTGTGTCAACGTCATGATAGACATAGTTCACTATTGTTTCGTGCGTTTGGGCCACGTCTTAAGCCGCAGCGTTATTAAAATAAAAAAAAATATATATATTTTAATTTATATTGCCATACTTTATGTTAACAGTAAAGACAGCAAAATCTTTATTATTTCTTGAAAATCCTGACATTGTCATAATCTTGCTTGCCTACTTTCTTAAGCGTATACCCATCTGGAACAACACGTTTTAAATGCTGTAGTACCAGTTACATATTTTCTAAATGCTTTTTCCTAGTTGTCGTACTTAAAGAAACATCTAAAGAATTTATGGTTTTAATAAAAATATTTGTATGCTTACTAGATTTTTTATTTGTATAAAAATGTTTATGTTTATGTGAGAATTTGATGGATAAATGTGTTCCCACATTTAAAGATTAACTTTAAGATTTTATCCAATCTATATCTATTTTATTATTTCATACCAATCACGAAATTTATCACTCAAATTAATTCATATGTTCATATTCACTTATTTGTATACACATGAGACTGACAGAATATTTTGTGCCTGTTAACACAAAATCAGCCAAATTATTTATCGTAGATTTAGTTTGGAGTATTTATTTTTAAGACTTATCCGGTTTAAACATCAATAATTAATATTATAAATATTTATATTTTTTGATTTTTTGAAGTAAATAATCGAAATGTTCTCTATCTATACATCTTACTGACATTTTGTAATGCGTGGTATTACAGTATTGTTGCAAAAAATCCGTTTCGGATGTTGATTTTGCTAGATCCTTGACTCCGATGTTCTTTGACAGTAGAAATAAAGACGTAGATACAGAGACGCGCACAAATGATAAAAGATGCATTATAACGAAATGCAATAGTCGAACGCCTTGAACGTTAAGCTTTGTAACAATTTAGCAATTAATAGATGGTGGATGACCTTTAATTTTTTTAATGTAATGATTTATCTCCAAATTAGATTTCTAAATAAAAGTGGTTGTTAATAAGTTGGAATTAATAGAGTAAAATAACTATTTTACTGTTTAATTGTTAAGTTTTTTTATAACTTACTTTTTTGTTTATTAGTTTTAATTTCACTTTTACACTTTCATTCAATCGATATACTGTTTGATAGCTAAAATAAATATCATATAAAATATGTTTAGTGACACTATACTACAGTTTAATATTATATTTAATAGGAATTGGAACGCAACACAAACCAGCCCGAACTGAACACCATAGCTACATACTACTTCGATGGGCAAGGGAAGGCCCTTCGGCCAATGGTAGCCATACTTATGGCAAAAGCTGTTAATTACCACGTATATGGAGAAAATAGGTAAGTCAGACATTTATATTTTATTACCCACTTTCTTATTGTATTAAATTATAAAATCGTGTAACTCAAGTAATTTTTATATTTGTGTGATTTATAAATTAATTTGATCAACTTCATGTTGGAATCAGAAGTATATAGTATTTAAGCTTGGCCTTTTCGGAACCAATGACTTGGCGTGCCATTCACTCTAATGTTCGTTGTTAAATTATACAGTTGAAGTTTTCAATTTATTCTTATATTGAGGTCAAGGGTTCAATGTCTTTATCATAGGTGAGAGAGAAATATCGTAAAAAAAATAATTTTCGGCACTGAGTTTCAGTATATTGTCTATTATGAAAAAGTAATATTCATTGAAATAGATATTTAGATAAATATATAATAATAATTTTAAAGCTTTATTTACAATCGTGAGTGCAACTTTAATTCGCTCATCTGAGGGTTCCGTCTTAACTTTCATAATTGTAGGTCAACGGGAAGAATAACTTATAAAAGTGGACAATCCTACACTTATGCACATTTCCTATGAAATTAACTACATATATAAGTTTGTAGTACTTATTGTTGTGATATACCTATAAATTTACTGTACTGTACTGTAAATTCTAACTTAATCTAATATTTCATATTTTTAAGCTGTTTTGATTACGCTACCAATTTCATACCAAATGCATCAAGAACTAAGCATAAACGCTCGTATCATTTGAGTGCGTTGTTGTATAAGTTAAATATTTTTAAGGTCTGGGGAATTATAGACTTGTATATTTGACATCAATTTCAGCTGCCTGCCTCCACGCGATCTTCACAAAAATAATCTTGACAGACGGACGGACAACAAAGTGTTCCTTTAAGGGTTCTGTTTCTTTTTTCTTTTGAGGTATGGGATCCTTAAAACATTACATGTACACGTAGATCTTTTAATGATGTTAAATTTTTTTTTAAATTTCTTGATTTATGCAAATATTGACTTAGTTTATTTCAAGGTAACCATGATAGTTAAACCGGATTATAGATAAAATTTGTTGTGCCAATGTTTAATTTTCTCACCAACTTTACTGTAGTTACACTGACATTCCTTATAACACGTGAGGAACAGTTGGTTTAGGTTTATATTTGGCTATCATTAGATGTGTTGCCTGAAACCAAACTATCATGAAGTGATAGCCCACCCATGTGTATTTTCAGTTGGTACGTGTACTGCACACAGAAATATTAATATTTTGAATAATTCGGATTGGCCGGTTTGGTAAATGTAATGTGACGTAGAATTCTCTCATAACATTTATAAACTGAGAGGTGGCGGGATTTTAGAATCGCTCGTGGATACGGTTAGATTTACTTTTATGTGTTGTTCAGTAGGCCAGTTCTTCTCAGGTCTGAGGAATTGAGGCAACTTAAGTGAACTAGTGGTAAAGTGTCAAAAAAAAGTCAACAACCGTCAACATACTCAAGTATTTAATTTCAAAATGTAATAAGTTGATCTGCACGCTCTCAGTGAAGCTGAAGTGCCAACCGAAATATTGTTACTAAAATTGACCATTTCCCTTATGGTTTTTTTTGCAACAATCGAGTGTATCATAGCTCTGAAATGTAACCACTGAGCATAGATATCCTACTTTGTTTTGTTTTTTTCGCAACGAAAATTCGTATTCATGACCGTTTCGAAAATTCTCGTGGCCTCTTACTATTATCACTTCATAATGTTAAATTTAAGGTATTAAGTATCATTAAAAATATATATTATATTTATTATTTCATTACTTACAAAACACATTTTTTTCAGCTTTGTGCATTTTGTTGATTATATTTTCGTGTTCATGTACCAGTGTTCGCATATTAGTGTTAAATTTATTTTAAGATATAGGTTTATATGATTAAATAAAGGTAGGCATGTCTTGACGTGATTATACATACCTACTATACATAAACGTAAATAATTTAGTTTTAGAGAATACAAGAAATAAATATTTTGAGAACACATATTACACACACACATACACAGATATTTTATTACCATAATAAGAATTGCTTTTTTATATTTTATAAGTAGGATCTAGGTATCTTGAATTACTAAAAAATGTAACTAAGGAGTTTAATTTTAACATTGCTTCAATACATCCTTCTACTTGTTATTTATTAGTCATTAATATATATTATTACTCGGGAATTTCTTTAACATAAAACCCGAGGAATTCAGTTCAGTATAATAAATCTGCTACTTATACAGTATGTTCACGTATTGTCTATGATTCGCCGCGGACTACCCTATACACTTTAAGAATATTTAAAGAACGTGATAAGCACAATGCGTGCACACAAAGTTGCGTGTAGAATTATTTATAATCGTATAAATAATAACACCATTGTATTCAATAATACATTAGGGAGGCTGTCTTCTCCGTGAGATTAACTTATGCCCTTCATTATCTATTGACATGCTATTACCGTGCTTTTATTTTAAAATATCAATAACTGTATTAACTGATGATGTATATAACAAAACCTTGAAGATATTAAAAATTTAAAGTTACGAAGTGATGCTCGTGTTAATTTGATTTATATATGCTTGTTATGTAATGTCATAAAACATGACCAAACCATGCTGTGTCATGTTGGAATATACCAATTTATAATTTCCACACTACATATTAGCATGTTGACATATCGCACCTGTCTGTATAAGAATAGAACTAGGAGCTGATAATAAAATGCAAAATTATATTGCAACAAGTAAGCAATTTCTTTACGGATGTGATATTACTTGTATACATTATTCTGATATCCTATTATCTCTCTTGCGTTTACAATTATAAGAATTGGAGATAGTAAGAAAACAAAATTATAAAACTTAAAATATAGGTATAATGTAAAAATTTAATTATTTCGATAATTTAAGATGGACTACATAATTTGGATTTATATTCGTTTGGTTTGGTTTGGTTTGGTTTGATTTGTACCTATAGCTGAATATGTATTTATTTGTTTATTATATCAGATACTAAAACATATTTTGTTCTTAGCGCAATACTGCCATCTCAGAGGCAGGTTGCGATGATCAGCGAGATGATCCACTCGGCTTCGCTCATCCACGATGACGTCATTGACCAGAGCGACTTCCGTCGCGGAAAACCCTCTGTCAACGTGCTCTGGAACCACAAAAAGGTAAAATAATTATCATGAATGGCGTTGCTATTTTACATCATTCTCATTGTTTTTATTCTTTATAGCTATTAAATCAACATTGTCCAAATGGTGATCTATAAAGTATACTGTTTATTATAATCATTTCAATTTGAAATCAGTCTTTATAATATAAATATTAATACAGTATTATATATATGACAGGAGCTAAAGTCATTGAAATATTCATTTGCTACCTGATATTAATGATGCGACGAGTTAAGATGCATACCTTCCAAATACGTACGACACGGATAGCGTGAGGTGATTTTTAAAGCTGCCTTACACATTTTTAATTATAATTCAATATACAATTATTGTAGTGCTGCAACTGTGTCAGAGGTATATATTGGAGTTAATGTTAGGGAAATGTTGAAATAAAATAGACAACACGTGACGTATATATGTTTTAATACGATATAAATATATATGCTTATGTTTTATAAGTATATAAAAATATAATCAGTTAAATACATTTCTTTAATTTTCCTGTAAATAGTTAATATTAATTAAATAGGATAAGTTGGTATAAGAATTGTAAATATCTATAATAAATTCCAAATCGATTGATGGAATAACTCGAACTATTTATGTATGAATGCGATGTCCTGTCCATTAACAATCGATGTGTATGTATGACGTCGTTTATGTAATGATATGTATGGCAGGTAGATAAGACAGTTGCTAAGGAGTCATGGGCGTATTTTTATTTTTACAAAACGCTCATAATAATGATTCATTGTCATACTGTTGTGTGATAAAGAAATCTAGTGGTGGTTGTTTTTTGAAGAGTAACATACTTACTCAAATAACATACTATACTGAAGTAACATACTATACAATTAATAATAATAAATTAATAATACGTACAACGAAAACATACATGCGTGATAGGTAATTTTAAAAAAAAATTATGTATTTTGTCATAAACTTGTAGATATACGAGAATTCTTAAAGAAGTGATGAGATGATTATGTATGTGTATATGCATTATGGCTTAAATAAGTTTCAATAACTGCGAAATAAAATAAGGAAAAAGTGGACTTAATATTTTTTTAAATTTATATTTTCTTTCGACGATTTCTGGTGTAAACTTTCGTAATGACACTTAATGTTAACATAAGGTATTTATAGAAGAATGTAGGGATTTTTGTATTAATGATTGTGGAATATTTAAAATAAATTATTTTTTTTAAACTAAAACTCAGTATTCACTTAATTATGTGTTTACATTTTGCCTTAATTAATCAATCCTTAGCTAAATATTACAACAAAAGGACAAAAAAGTACAATTTTATTTTCAGATTAACATTGAAAGCTATATTAGATATATCTGCACTTATATTACTTATAAGTCCATGTAACGTTATCTAATATGTACCTTCGAAATTTCGATCTTTTAAAAGACTGCATAAGATGGGTTTCAATTAATCTAAAGAAGTTGAAAAAATTTGGGTCATTAACTCACGTTCAGGTTCTTGGCCTACATAAAAAAAAGAATAAATACAAATTGTGGGAAGTAGTCCGTGTCGCTTACACCTATACACAGACGACGCGACCTTTCACTAGCGCGTTTGAATGAAAGAGACAGATTGTTCGTCTAATTGAACAAGAATGTACGTGTATGTATTTTTAATATTTATGTTTGTGTATATATAATATTAAAAGTCCGCTTTTGATAGGTAATAAAATAAGATTAATTATTTTATATTTTTATAATTTCATTAATGCCATGTACAGATAAATTACTTATATCGCTTGCCTACGCAAACCACTTAAACAAAACATTATAAATGTATACTTCAAGAAAATTTGTATACGTAGGCTCAAGCATGGTTGGTGGTCAGTTGAGATGCCAACGAGTGCGGGGCCGAAAGCTGACGACCCCCGGTGAAAGTGCCCTGCGGCCAGCAGTCTCGCGCTTATGATTTTCATTTTGTCTCATTTCTTATATTTGGTCATATTTAACTTAACATCCGGCCGACATTTATTTTGAATTTGTCATTAAGTCTTAATTTGACATATAAAATAGTTTAAGCTGAAAGAATTGTATAAGTCTATCTTTAGTTTATTTTTAATTTAATAGAAAATTAGGTTGCATTAAATTAAATATTGGAACATATTCAAATTTAGCCTCAATCGCTCTCGTCATCATTCATGGGATTTTTCAATTATGCTATTATGAATTGAAACGTAACGATGACGAGATGTACTATCCTTATTATTTGTTATATCGTGAATTCAATAATGTAGCCAGAAGAAGAAGACTTTGTCACGCTTGACGTTGAATCTACTTTTCAAATCATTTATCAGCGATACATCATTCCTTTCATTTTGTTTGTTTTAATGATTGTAGAATTTTTAGAGCTTTATATTAGGTTTTAAGAATAGGTTAAATACCAAATATTGAAATGCATATAGAGATATGCATGAGACATATATTGCGCAAAGTTAGTTGTGAAATATTTCCTACCTATAAGATCATATTTTAGTGTAACTTTTCTTATCAAGTTTTTTAAGCCAGTATTTTGGACAATTGGCAGCGACTTGGTTGTCAAATTCAATCATTTTACTCTACATTCTTTACGTCTTTTGGTCTGGAGTCTTTACGTGACCATTGTACAAGAACTTCAGTACAACCAACCAGTCGGCTAGCCGACTAGTCGACTAAATGGAAGATATAGGAGGTTGTGGTGCAACATACAGGATTTTATTTATTTATGGCGTTACTTACCACGCGCTAGTACTTACATTCTCTCAGATAAAATATATCATATAAAATAATAATTTTCATTTAAATAGGTAAGAGTATTTTGCATTATTTTTCCTAGACAACGTGATACATGCACATTATATTTAAATTAAGCCCAGAACATCGAAATCGAGCGTGCAAAGCCCCAAATGGGTCGCTAGTTGTATAATATATTTGGACCAGACCTGCACACATAGATATATGTACGTAAATAAACGTTACAAACATAGAAATACATAACTCATTGAGTAATATTACCCCTTAATTGAATATATTTGTCAAACCTATTATGCCTATTACTTTTCTCAAGGTAGTTTTCGTAAGACTTCAACACATTAAAGATTCAATATAGGCATTTATAATAGCATGTTTTGTTTCACCCAAGATACTAGTTTAAAAAATATTATAATTCAGTAGGTATCATAGACGGTGTGGCGCCTTCGGCTTATCTATTTATATATATCTTACATTCTATGTGTATCACACTTGTTTTTGTTGGTTTAAAATCAGTATTATATCATTTTTATTATATAATAGTAGATGCCCTTAACTTCGTTAGCGTGGACTTTATGATCCTTGCCATCTGATTTCCATTTACTGATTTATTGTAATTGAAAATTTATTATACCTTCACATTAATAGAAAAACTCATCACGCTGATATTTTTTTGCAATTTTCTTAAATATTATTGTGTAGCTGATTTTTAAGTCAGTATTCCCGATCTTTAATGTTTTTTAATGTGTTCATCTAGTACTGCGAAATGTCTATCAGAGCGCAGAAAATAATTTAAGTATAATCACTTCTCCGGGTAGAGCTAGACCCTGCGCATCGATTTATACTTAGTTTTTGGTATATTAGACGCAGACACCTTTAATAACATTTACTAAGTCAGCATGTCCTTATCTTATATATTTTAACTGGACTATTATCGTTCTTCATTGAGATTCCTAAGATTTTATTCCACATCTTAGATTTTCATATGGCAATGAAAAATGCCCAACAATCCAAAGCTCGAACAGCAAACTAAAAAAGTTTTTCTTATTTTTTGTAGTTTAGCTTACCTATTGTGGTTCTACATCAGGTGTGTAAAATACTCTGAAATAAAAAAAATATTAAATAATCACTCTTAACAACTTTTAATAAAGAGCCTATTTGTTATAGTTTATCTGATCTATTGTAGTTCTTTACCAGGTGTTCTAAATCTTTGAATTTTATATGTCATTGGATAATGCTCTTCATTTTTAATCGTTTTTGCTATGGCAGCATTTTATTATTTCTTATAGTTCAGCTGGACTACCATGGTTCTACATCAGATGTGCCAGTTTCCAAAATCAATTATAGGGTATAATGTTCTAAATCTTGTACAGACCTAACATCTATACAATAAAAAAGTTTCATATAAATCCGTTCAGGGGATTCGTAGATGTGCGTATATAAAGAGACACACAAATATTAAAAAATCATGGATTTACATCTACCGTCATTTATTTTTTCATACAAAATATTTAATGTACAGACGCAGTTTCTTTACTGTTGTATATATTACAAATAAATAAATCCACGCAATGTATTATATTGCTTGAAATATCACTTACATATATGCAGTGCGCGTTTTAGTCTGTCCTTCACAGATAAGACTTTAAGTCCATTATGTCTTCCGGTGATGTGATCCTTATTAATAAGTATCACTAGGTATATTGACACAATTGTTTTAGCATAAGTAATGACTCTTTAATAGAATGAAAAAAAAGACCATATTTGAATACCATATTATGTAGGTACTCAGTATTCAAATATAGTGTAAAGAAATAAAATTTTAAAATAGGCTAACGTTTTGTAAAAGTTAATATTGACAAAATTAAGGATGTTGTCTCAATTACCAGTTAGCTATGATATAAAAGACGATATTTGAGATAGCTTTATTACGCAATAGTGTTGATTTATGAATTCGTGGTTAGACTTGTAATATACTTATTCTTAATTTGTTTATTTTGTCTGTGTGTTGATAAAGTGTATTAGGGCGTGCCGGTTTATATAAATGTTCTGACATGTTGCTATGCCAGCATAATCTTAAAAATCTTATATATGAAAATTTGTATTTATTTATTGTATTTATTTAATTTTGAATTCAATTCTAAAATATTATATGTTTAGTACATTATTTACAATCAACAATAATAGGTTGAAACAAGACTGTGCTAAGTTTCTTTTTTCTTCTTTGTTCATACTTACTCATCTTCCATTGATGATATTTTGATATATCCCATGAATCACAAATAGCCAAGCTTCGGTCTTCCCAAATATGCTCGTTTGTACTAATTTAAATAAGCGTTCTTCAATTGACGCGTTATGTCGTCCGCGACAATAGACGCACTTGTCAAGGATGCGAAATTCAACGTCAGAATCGAATTGGCGATTCCTATCGTTTCTGTGACCATTGTTCAGAATAAGTCTCGCAAGTTATTGTTCACTGGACTTCGAAGCCGTCGTTGTAGTATTGCGAGTTTTAATCAGGACCGTACGCGTCTAGAATGTTAATGTTTTGTATTCTTTATTTATTAGTAAGTATCTACGGTTGCATCTTTTTTAGTGCTATGCAGGCAAAAGGTAAATCTAGAAGTATTTTATATGTTGACAAATTTTATTGTAACTACTTTTCTGATATATAGAGCTCAGCTGTGTAAATACATGTGTGTGTATGATACATTTTTATATATATTTAAGATATACATAAGCATATGTTATTAAAGATAATTTTGGGTTACGTATGTTAATGACACTATTGTGAACTTAAGGGTGACCCCAATGTTATATTTTGCAATTATTTCATGCTATTCCGTGATGATTGCTCTTTTAGCACTTTACTCCATTGCTTTCCTTTTTGACAATATTTACATATTTTCCTTATATATTAATAAACTTCAAAGAAATAATTAACGGTTATATTATTTAATCGCTCTGAATTTCATAACTTTGAATTTTCTTGAAATTCAATGTTGAATGTGATTATGCTTGCGTACATAATTGTTTGTATATATGTATATTCATACTAGTATTACTCGTAATATTGAATAACTGCTAGTTGACTATATATGAGTAAAGTAATCTACTTTAGTTTTCAACCAGTGCGTCCTACCTGTCAAGACTTACGATGCCGAAACGTGGACACTAACAGTCGGTCTAGTCCACAAATTTAAAGTGGCCAACGTGCTATGGAACGAGCTATGCTCGTAGTCTCTTTAAAGGATAAAATCCGAAACGAGGTTATCCGGAAAAGAACCAGAGTTACCGACATCGCTCGCAGGATAAGTACGTTGAAGTGGCAGTGGGCTGGACACATCCTGTCGAAGAAACGATGGCCGTTGGAGCAGACGAGTTCTAGAGTGGAGACCGCGAATTGGCAAACGGAGTGTAGGGCGCCCTCCAGCTTTATGGACCGACAACCTAAAAAAGGTAGCCGGCATTGACTGGATGCGGAAGGCGGAGGATCGGGATCTATCGATCGGGCCTATGTCCAGCAGTGGACAGTAATGGGCTGATTTGATTTGAATCTACTTTAATTATTTAACTTTTCCTTTACGCTGAATCTTTTAATATTTTAGTGTAATAGACATTTAAGTAATCTGTCACAAGAAGAAATAAATGTAAAGTGATCGCGTTGATGTCTTTAATATTGCTCATATTGTGGACGGAATTTGCATGTAGAAAAATAAAAGTTAAAAATGTTCTTTTATAGAATATTTATTTTTGTATATATAAATGATTGTATTAGCTGATTTCTTTGATTATTTTTATTTTTCGTACGTTATTACATTCACAATCTATTTAAATATTTTATTGTATTAATTTTATTTAATATATAGCAATGTATATTTTACTAAATATATATTTATAAAATATTACCTTATAGAAAATGTTCAATAAAACAAACAACAGCGATAATATTAAATATACTCATAGTACAGTTAAGTAAAAAAAATACTATAATCGAAATACGAGTAACACTTTCTATTAACTTGAATTTGCATTGAAAGCAAAATTCGTTCATCACTTTCCTCTGACCTACCAAGCGGTGCTTAGTAATGAATTAAACTGGTCCTCATAACAGTATCTCAAGGTACGAGGGGGGCAGGTCGTCGACACTTGTTTATTAATTCATACAGTGAGTAGTTTTACTTTGTAAATTAGGCGTTATTTTGTAATGTATAAACTTCTATACTGACATACATCGATGGTGATTATTTGGCCACATTCCTTGTGAATGATTTTAGTTTAATATATATATATATATATATATATATATATATATATATATATATATATATATATATATATATATATATATATATATATATATATATATATATATATATATATATATTCTTTAACAAACGAGCAGGATCCTAATACTTATAGGACACGTGTCACTTCGTCATCTAAACGTATGTGTTGAAACGATGACCCACTCGTTGGCTCAACACTAATCACCACAGCATGCCTGTATGTTTCGCAATCACCGGACAGACCACTCACTCGATGCGAAATACTTTGATTTGATCAACTGTCGATCTGATCAAATAAATCGTTTTTAATATTATTTTAAGATTATGGCTTATTAGCCCTATCCATTAAATGAATCTTGATATTATATACTTTGCAACTAATTTACAATTATAGAATTCTTATGTTATGTCTAGGTGAACAATATTTAAAATAACAAGTTTTTACAATTACCAGAATAGAATATTTTGAAAGTAAAATCTTAGATATTTTATGGAAAATTGAAATCATTAAATTATTTAAATTAAAATAATCGCTACGTTGTGTTGCAAGCCCCTTAAATGTTAAAATATACATATTACTGTCGTGCCGTTTCAACTTTATAAAAGCTATATAACTTAAAATATATTTTGTAAGTCACTCATTATTATTATGATTTCGTTAAAACTATTTCAACATTGACAAAAGAAACTGTAAATATTATTTATGAAAATTATATCTTCTACGAGATATCGTTTGGCGTCGATTAGAAAAGTGGTCGGCGGCGCAAGCTCTAAGAGGGGATTCAAGGCCGTCCACGTGACATACATTCATCCCACCACATTCACCTTCCGTCCGCCACCTGCCCACCACCACTGTCAAGGCTGGCTTACGAAACACAACTTCGGCTGCATACACACGCTAAGCACTTAGTATACGCGAGACCCACTTGTGAAAATTTCATGTTGCAATCATAATTATACAGACTATTCTCATCATGCGAATCATGTTTTTCAAGTTCACAAGGTTTGTAATAGAATTTGGTAATTTGAAAACAAAATAATCTTAAACTTTAGAGACATGATTTACTTATTTTTTTAAAAAAAACCAGATTAGTTGTCATTTATTGATATCGTTTTATCAAATTTAATATATTTTTTATATTAAAAGGTTTTTAGGTATATTAGAAGTGGAACAGGAACTATTGCACACTTGCATAAGTTACGCTCTGTGTAAATGAATTGCAGAATAGAAACTTAAACGCATTCAGAATAAAGTTGGCGTGAAATCGTAGAGATTTTTCTGGTAAATTATTCATGTGGCTTGCGATGGGCACACTTTCAAGACTGTCTATCGTTCATAAGAAAAGAAAGCCTTTCACTCTTATTGATACTTTCCTCCTAGATATTGACATAAAATAAAATGTTATGTATCATACATGTATGGTCGTCGTGATGCTGTGGAACAGCGACTATAAGCATGATTGTAGTGAATTCAATCTCCACTTATGATTCTCCTTGCTTTGGTAAGAAAAAGCTTGCTGTTGAGCTCCGCCATTCCGGTTACTCTGTTTATCTGACTGTATTATACGTGAGATAAAGCGAGTTGAAATAAAAATAATAAATTCAAATCGATTGATATCTTCTATGTTCTATATTGTACTATTTAAATAAAATTGGAAAAGATTATATAGAAAAATCTGAAGAAAGTAAATATTTACCGTTAATATTTACATTATTTCTATTGATTAGTCATTAAAAAATGAAAGTCATTTAGAAATATTTACTGAGCTTTCTATTTTAGTTTTAGTTTTAAAACAATTTGTATATTTATGTTTGCAAACGGTATAATATTTTTGTTTTTCTATTAAGACCACAATATTTTTTATGTTTTATTCAAAAACAGTGTATCTTTGTTTTAATAAATAAATAAATTGAATATACCTGACCGTATAATTTTACACGAGCACTAATTTGAACAATGCAAATGTATGTTAATATTTAAAAGTACAAATGAATTAAAACTTGTTACATAAAATAATTCATATATATTTTTTTCTATTACTATAAAGCTTATTTAATACACGGCCGCATAACGGATATAATATTGGTAGGATAGTTGCAGAAAGTGTGTTAATGCGTGCATGGTTTGATCACCGAAGCGCGAACGACACGCACCGCCACCAATCATTCCCGTCTTAAATCCCGTTGTATCATATTCGTATATTCCATGTACTAACAAGCTTCATTTTCTCGAGTGCTTATAAAGTGCTTTAAAAGAAGTTTCTCATCGTATATAAAAGTTGTTGTATACATTCTGTCAGAGTTTCCTTGAGCACTCAAAATATGTCATGAATACACAGGGGCGAAGTCGCAGGTAAAAGCTAGTATACTATAAAGCTAATACGCATATTTTATCTAATAAATTCATCTTGACTTTTGTTGTTTCTCAATAACCGAGTTCTCTCAGATTGTTTGAGTAAATTTGAAAAAGGTCATAGGCTTAAGGACAAGTTGCTTCGTCTGTTTGATCATTTATGTTCTATCTAGGTGAATGGGTGTGGTAAAGTCCCAAATTTATGACATTCTACGGTAGGTACCTGATATAAGCGTTCACTAAAGTAGTTATGTCTGTCTGTCTGTGTATGTAAAATGTCCAATGCAATCCTAAGTCAGGCTAAAACAACTTCTTAATCCGTTTTTAACTGTTTCTACTAAAATCTATTGGTTGTGTTTGAGTAGAACTTTTGACTTCCTGTGCAATAAATTTGTTTACTTCTTTAGTAGTGAGACCAAAGTAACATTGATACCGTTTGTTATATGAAAAATATAAAACATTTACTTCCTTAGTTCCTCAACCCCACCCATCCTATATTGGTAGTAGTGTAAGCAGGTCAATGTATGTAGGTTAACCAGTGTCCAGTGTTTATTAATGGGCAGTGTGAGTTTCCGAAAGCCGGGTGCGAGTCACAAGCCAAGCGGCGGCGTCCGGCGAAACGTCCGACATTGTATTAGTATGCGGCGGCATCACAACTTTCTACACATTCTTAGCGGCAGTCGGAGAAATGAGTGCCGCCTATATACATAACAATCGTTTATTGAACGCTGGATCTAATGACGTTATTGATTTTAAGTTATCAAGATCCACAATTATAATGTAAAATGGTCACCTCTCTTTGTAATAATATTATTTTCAAATGAGTGGAAAAAATTACATCGCTAATGTGTCTGATAAGATGACCTACTCCGAATCAGAGTTATACACAATATTTAACTTGCTTAATTCTGAATAGCAAATTTGAGATACCTCAAGCAGTCGTCATTGAACTAAATATGTGAGCTGTTTGCTTTTTAAATATTATAGGTACTTTGACTACTGGCTTGGATTTATATACTATATTTTTCTAATACATTTGGCATGAAATATATTTCAGAGATTTTTCATATTAAAATAATTATTAACAGACGAAACTAAAGAAATAGTTTATGACACGTTACTTCATTATAAAAGGCTAATATTTGCTAACTTAATATATTTATAAAAATCTAATTGAAATGGTTATTGAAGAACTAAC
The DNA here is from genome assembly GCA_037127375.1 of Dione juno. Lineage (NCBI taxonomy): Eukaryota > Metazoa > Arthropoda > Insecta > Lepidoptera > Nymphalidae > Dione > Dione juno. The sequence goes on along the minus strand of JAXRJS010000043.1, from coordinate 302,624 downwards.
TAATGCTACTTCCTTTTAAGTGTTTCTTTCTATGATTTATTTCTATTTAATTTTTATAAATTTGTTTCTCCAGGTGGCCATGGCCGGCGACTTCATCCTCGCTGTGGCGTCGATGATGATAGCTCGCCTGCGCAGCGATGAAGTCACTCTTGTCCTCAGCCAGGTAAGAGCTAAGAATCAACCGAGATTCTAAGTAAAACCTAAATTTCCTAACAAACACAAGTATAACATTAAATAAGTAACTTAAGTAAACAACACAACAACATACATTTTTTTTTTACATCTGGCGCAATGCTATTATAATCATTATAGCACCTTTAATTGCAGCATTTCTTTTTAAATAGAGCTATTTAAATTTAGCAATACCAAAACTAGTAATATACATTTCAATATTTAAACAATGTTTATTAGTTTTGGTAAGAAATTTACATTAATTGGACATTATTAACAATAGATTATAGTGAAAAAAAAGATGAAACTAATTTAATTAGAGTACCTAGTAACAATATATGTGTGAAGTGGTAGAATTCCACATCAAGCCAACGGTTTTTGGTAATCAGACCGCAAAAGCGCCCGCGTCCGTCAGACGTACCACGTACTATTTGTAGACTAGAGCGTCTAACTTTTATTAGCCATCATCTAGTATCTAATATAAGCAACACAATGATGAATTTGAAATAACCTGTAATAATTGATACACAATATTCGTTTTTTTAAAGATATGTTATCGCTTTCTTTTAATATTTATATATTTATGCCTAACTTTTCAGGTGGTCACTGATTTAGTTCAAGGAGAGTTCATGCAGCTCGGCAGCAAGGAAACAGAAAATGAGCGGTTTGCACATTATCTAACAAAAACATATAGAAAGACAGCCTCCCTGATCGCTAACTCTGTTAAAGCGGTAACTATACAGTCTTCGACTTATGTACCTACTTTACTCATAACACATCATCGGGCTCAGTTCCAATGTTATTACTTCAGTTTTTAGTCACGCATATATATTGTTAAAATTACTTTCATTAAATCATACGTACATACATTTTTCAGGTCCTGTTTTTGTTGACTTTCGTAATAATATGTTAAGGAAATAGTTACGTACCGTTTGGAAATTACAGATATGTGTATGTAAAAGATTCCTGCTTTTACAATCTTATATCAATATTCATGTCCCGTCCCAATTGTAAGGAATTTTGCATATGTATTATGGAAATAGATGTAAGATAAAATCAGTTACATGTATTTTGGACAATCTGCAGAAGCATGCATACGAATATAAACATTCAATAGCGATGGTCTTGTAATTTTTATTTTATATGTGTATATTACATCTATAATTACTTTTCCAGGTGGCGCTCCTAAGTGGCGCAGACGAAAGCACTTGCGAGTTGGCATTCCAATATGGACGTAACTTGGGCCTGTCCTTCCAGCTGGTGGACGACTTACTGGACTTCGTGTCGTCGGCGCAGGCGATGGGCAAACCAACAGCTACTGACCTTCGACTCGGACTGGCGACCGCTCCCGTTCTCTTTGCTTGTGAAAAGGTAATTGCCACAAAAATTTGTCAATATTTTATATAACGTAACTTACCTTTGATAGATGTTACTGTATATGATGAAGGTCATATAACCGTTTTATTTACGATCTAAATGCGGCGTTGAGTTCCGCTACTCACTCGAACCTTTAGTGAAACAGATTGTGTGTAGCGCTATCGGTCGTCAGGATACGGCGTGAAAATAAAAAAGTATTCTGTAATAACCAAGTCATAATAACTAAAACTTAATTTCCAGTATCCAGAACTGAATCCGATGATAATGAGGAGGTTCCAAGAGGCGGGCGACGTGGAGAAGGCGTTCGAGTTGGTACACAAGTCGCGCGGCCTCGAACAGACAAGGTTCTTGGCTAAGAAGCACGGGCTGGAAGCCGCGCGCCTCGCCGCCGAGCTCGCCGACTCGCCCTACCAGAAGGGACTAGTTGTGACCACCGACTTAGTTCTAAACAGAATTAAATAAAAATATTACGAACAAAATGCTTTGGAGGTAAGCACAAAATACGGATATTGCAATTTCAATGTCACTTTTTATATGTAATCAGTTCACGGTACACTTTCAGTCATTTAATTGTTGGTGATTTGATATAGTCAAGATCTTAGAGTTATTTGTAGCTCTAATACGATATTAGATTCGTTAAATTGTATTTCGATGTTCATACAAAAATAGTGCACCAAGAATGGCTTGAGAGTGTTACATGATTTTTTTATGTGAGACAGGTCTACGTTATTGTTCATGTGGGCTACATGGACGTGTTAAAAATTAACACCATATATCGTATATTCAGAGCAAGGCATTGTGTTTTTTTAAATAAAATTATAAACGTTTTCACTGTGCCTAAAATAATGATATTAAAATTGTGCTTTAATAAGAACATGCAAAAATTACAGAGATGAAATTAATACTTGTAAACTTATTACATCAAATGTAATTAGAAGGATATTATATTTGTTTCATATTTTAAGTATACTATCGTAATCAAAGGATTGTCTCCGGAATATAATAGAACTGGTGTAAGTAAATTGTATGAATAGTTGAATGTATTGTATTTTTGGTTGTTACTTTCCTCCAAACTTCAGATACTAATCACGCTGTTGAAAGGCATCCATAGTTCTCGTGGCTCCGTCGTGAGTACTTATTAAATTGTATTTGTCGAACTCTTCCTAGTACTTGTATGTTCTTACACCTGAACTTTCAAGTACTTTTGAAGATATAATATATCAATGAAAGTCTTTAATTCTTTAAAGATTCGAACGAAACATAGAATTTTGGATACCTTTTAGAAGGTAGAGTGACGTTTAAATATAATTTAATTAAGAGCGTATGAATTCTGTTGTGATTGAGAATTGTTATATGCGTCCATAGGCTATTGTGTATTCGTGTAAAATGTTTTATTATTAATAAAATACCTTAGATATTCTGTCATGTGTCTAACTCCAGTGTTATTTGAAATCAAGGTTAGATATAAACTGACCACTTGACACCAAATTCATATGTCGTCACGTGACCTTAAAGTTTTATTTATTTTATTAATACTTATCTTACATTATTCTTTCCCTCACATGTGTGACCTGATTTATTTTAAGTTTTCTTTGAATATTACGTTCTTAGTAAACTATCTGTTCGTCTACTTATTCGATTACCTTGACTAGGCACTGGTGTAGATAAGCGTGTACGTAACCGTAGCCACCCGTTACCAAATACCGCTCACTATACACTTGTACTATTGAGTATATAGTATAATAAACTGCTCAACCGATGCTGAACAGGTCTACGCGTTGTAGACGAAATTGTATATAGATATATATTTTAGTTTTAATAATGTTCATTTTTTTCAATTTAGCTTGTGAAATTTTTCTATATAGGCGTAACGCTATATGAAGTACCTGTGTGCGAGCACACCGTCTATGAAACAAATTATTTGCAACATTTTCCACTGCTATTTGGTTTTCTATAATAATTATTAGACATCATATTATACGCATATGTGATATAAATTAACATCAGTTTTAGTTTAAATTTTATAATTGACCGTTAACGTATTATTAAATCTATATTAAATTTATTTCTGTGATTACATAATGATACTTTAAGTAAAATTGTCCATTTATAATGAGGGGATATGTACGTATGCGTATAATGTAGTCTCTTGTCTTGACGATTCGAACTTTGTAAATACTGAGTCATTGGATAAGTTACCGGTGTTTAATCTTCAAAACCAATTACCTCAATTTCTTTAGTTTACACATTCGTAAAAGTACATGTATGTTCATATATAGTATTAAATTGTTATTTTTCTCGGGAGTTGCACCACGAAATTACTTGGCGAAAAATTATCGTTGAAGTATATAAAAGCAATTCTGTTTGTTACATTGTATATAATAAATGACAAGTTATTATTCTAACTCTTAAAGGGTATATGATATATATGATATACAAATAATACAACATTAGTATATAATATGTTAAATGTATAGAGAGCCGAGGCAATGATTAAATATGTATGTTAGTATTATTAAAAATGTTTATTAACTTTAACGAAATAGGTCTACATAATGTGTAAAGTGGAAATTCGATTAACTGGAGTAATTATTGTCATTAGGCACACGGACCGACGAATACCTGAGTAATCGAATGAATGAGGAAAAGCTTACATACTACTGTTTATTTAATATACACTTTTTAAATAGTATCAATGCTGACTTGTTTTTCTCTATTTTCATACACACGTTATATCACTGTTATTTTAAATATTGTCTTTCAATTAAACTTCACTCGCCTATCTACACCGGATTCATAGTCCGGATAATCGTGAATCCGTATAACTGAGAGGTGGATAATCGAGTCTCCACTGCGTATCTATTTCGTTAAAGTATTGCTTCAAAAAAAGTAAAATTTTAATATTTTAGTCATTACGTCAGCTGACAGTAAATGTACTACGAATTGTATATGTATAATGTATATTATGTTAAAAGGGAGTCAATGAGTTTTATTTACTTACATAATATATGTAGTCATATTAATAGCTTTTGTTTGTAAATATTATTTTATTACTTTGTAAAATGCTAAATCATGAATAATTCTATAAATATTAGTTACAAAATATTGTTTTATTTAATACACCTGACTTTATTTATATAAATAGTAACTTATTATTTTATTTCTACTTCTTTTAGTGAACTCCTTTGTGTTCAAGGTTAATTCGAAGCTTCGAATTTAAGAATTAAAATAACAATTTGTGTATCATACTTTCAAACATCTTTACTATTTTAATGATTACCATGGTTTCTATGTCTGTCAATTTTACATAAAATACTAGTGCTGATTATAACAGTAAAATTTTTATCAAAAATACGTACAATAATACTTAATAATAAATAATGAAATATAAATGTCCTTTAGTAGTTTCATTGTTTACCCTCGTAGGTGCTCTAAAAATAAAAATGTATTCTCAATTATTATACTATTTGCATCAACTAAGAAAATAATGCTGGGTAATATTTTTTATTAATCTTAGCTTCACGCTTTAGCCCTTTAGCGGGATAGCCATGGAGAACGGAGCTCCTCATACATGTCGTCTAGGGGTCCTCATGCTATTTACGTGACCTTCCTCTAGTATCTTCAGCACTGTGTCACTCCTTACTTCTCTTACCACTTAATTTTGCTTCATATATTTTTCTACTATTCTTTCATCCAATAGAGAATGGGCCCAAACCACGTTCTTCTTTATTCTCACTGTGACATCCTCGCTGGTACTTGCTACATTCTATGTATCTCTTTGTGCGGATTCAGTCAGTTGAACTGACTGCATAATCTTCTAAAGAGATCACATCTCCATAGTATTGATCTTTTTTTAATTCTCCTTCTGCAGTACTTACGTTTCGCGGTCACCTGCTACACTGACGTTTTGCCGTCCTAACAATGTAGCTAAAGGACAGTGCGTCAATTCTGTTACCGGCGCAGCTATACGCCTTTCCAGATCCATTTCATATTTTTTCTTCTTTTTTTATCTAATTTTAAATTTTATAAAAAAACCAAAGTGTATAAAGGCTAAATATATAAGTTTTAACTGCTTCAAGGATTTCTTTTCAATACACGTTTTGGTTTCAACGGTTTAAACATATTAAAAATGAAATCATAACCGGATTAATCCAAATGTATTATTTGAAAATATATTTTGACACTCAGCGTGGTTTATTTGTATTTCAACACCAAAATACTACTAGATATACATTAATACTAATTAACCCGATCAAAGGGTTTTATATACAATTGTCCAGAATGTTTTATTATTTAGTTTCAACTCCGTCCGTTCCGTCTAACCAAAGGATGTGAAAAATGCGTAAAGATAAAAGTAAAATAAGTATAAAAATTATTACATTTATGTACGTATTTGAAATATGCAGGTTTAGCACTGTACAAATGATTATACACAGACACTTGAATCTACCTAATAAATTATTATTTTATTTATTACTAGCGACCCGCCCAGGGCTTTGCCCGCTTGAATTACCTGTCATTTATTTGTTAGTGAAGTTTAAAATTACATCCGTTTATTATAATCTACTAGACGCCCGCAATTTCGATGTTTACACAACAATAATTATTACTAAAGATACTTCTTTTTATTTTTTAGTCAAGCTTATTATTTTAGTTCTACACATGATGTGTTTCAGATCGTTGAAATAGCAATGGAAAATTTCCATCACATTGCTGTGGCGCCATTTACGTATTTCATGTAGTATAGCTGGACATAATGGTCCTTTATGAGATGCTCCAGACCTTGGATTTTTATATTTCAATGAAAAATGCTCATCACGCTCCAGAACTTATACTAAAGAGCCATATTCTGGTTTCTGATAGTTAAGATATTCTATTGTGGTACTACATCGGTTGATTCAGATCATAGTCTACTGTTTCTGCTTTAGGTATGCTAGTCTTTAAAATCTATTATAGTCTAAATCCTGCCCTGACCTAACAGATAAGAAACATTTCGCTTAAATCCGTCTAATCCGACAAATATTTTAAAAAATATTGATTCATATTCTGCTAGTGTGTTTTTATTCTGCAGCGTGTTTTCAAGGTACAGTCAGAATTTTTCAACTGTTTTTATAGTATAAAAGACTGTGTGTGCCCATGTGTTATTCTAACAAATAAGCGATATTACTGTTTTATCAAAGTTTTATCTAAATCCGTTTCGTAGTTTTTACGTGACGGCGTCTGACTGTAAACGCGACGCCGGTTTGATCGATTCCCACTCGGGGAGAACGAATTATTATCCTCGTTCTAGTAACAAGACAAAGCGCGGCATTGAGTTCCGTTTTAACACGAATTGTCTCGAAATGCAGAATGTGGGGATGGCTATGTTATAATATTAGGTTCCCCCTGCATACCCTGCTATATACTATAAATTATAATTAAAAGAACATAAGTTACACGCTTATTAATGAATAGCTGTAATAAATATTTTATTCGCTTGTAAAAAGATACATGATACAATAATATAACGGACAAACAAACATAGTCTTAGTGCATTCCTTCATTATTCCTTTAAAAAAATCAATGTATCTACTATTTCAATCAGTGTGTAATATGAAAGTACAATAGGTTGTGCCGTGTTTGCGGATATCGATCGACCTGCGCCCGGTACCGGCAGGACGAACCAATGCTTACTGAAAAATGACATGGAAAATTTAACCACTTCTTCAATTTGGGAAGCGCGTTTATCAAATCTACTAATCGTGTGATTTTTTTATTGTATTTTGATACTGAATATTTCTCATTTTATTCATAATAATTTGTTATAATTTAATACTCCATTATCCATATATAAATTTTTTCTTAATATTTTAAGTTTTCTTTGATTTATTTCGTGTTTACATTTTGTATTTAAGTTTTTAGCTTCTTTTTATTTAAGTTTTGGCTTCAAACATGTCATGTGGGGAATCAAAAAACACACAATTCTTCCATTTCAACATATTCTACTATTATTTAATAATAGTTAATTACTAGTGGGTCGCGTGGCGTTTATTCAAAAGATTTTCATTTTGTAGCAGGTTCGCACATTTTTCATTTGTTATTTTATACAGTCGTAGCGCCGCACTCTAACCGGCCAGTAACGTATTTCATAAATTGCAACCAAGAATCCTCTTATTTTTTTGCACTTCTACGGCTGGGGCTCTTCAAAATGAGACCCTAACCGATTTTGTATGTGCATTTATCGTCCCATAATCGTCTAAAAATCGACTGACCTTTTAATATACAAGATTATTTTGTTTCGAAGAGATTGTACTGAAAAATGTATATATTTTTAAGTTGATTATAATTAAAGACACATGTATATATAATAAACCATAGCGTAATTTGTTTAAAAAATATGATATGTTTGCTTAAAAAATATAAAAAGCTTTTAGTTGACACATAATATAATCATGTTCCGATATAATAATCAGTAACAAGCCCGTGACAAAATGGGGTCATATTACCAGTACCTAAGAAGAGTACAAGTCATTTAACAATTTTGCGTAGTCGTATACTTATGCGATTTTTATAACTACTCGAGACATCGCTAACGTCTCCTCGTCATCACAAAATGCTAGCCGACATTTTTTAGTATTTTTATTTCTATAGCTACTTCTATATGACTTTCTTCAATGTACCCGTATAAATTACATACTCTATATAAACTTAGAAGACGGTTCTTATTTTTTTAATTTTTAATACACCTTAACAAATTGATTGGTACAAAAACTGATGAAAACGCCAAGTATATTTTTTTAAATTGTAGGCGTTTAACCTAAATGTTAACATTTATAAAGAACCCAACTTAAATAGCACGATGAATTGCTAAATACATTAAAAGATCGTGTCAAGGCATAGCTACTTGAGGCGCTAGTTAAACCTAACGTGTTGAAATTCTTGTACTTATATAATATTACAAAGTACTTTGTTTTGGCTAATTGCACTTAGGGCTCGGTAAGTACTTAATAATTGCATTACTATCCGTTTCTTGCGTTTCTGACACATTGAAATACTTTGATTGACGTGATGCAAGTTGGTTACATTGATATATTTTAAAAAAATGTCGTAATGGTAGAAAAAAAAATTGTCGAAATATATTGGACATAGCTATAAAAATAAAAATAATAATAAATCGATGAATTAAATGATACCTTTTTAATTATTCTACAATTTCTTTGCTTATTTGCATTATTATATGGTAATCTTACAATGGAAACGCTTCCTGAAGCGTGTGGCTTTCTCGTTATAATACATATTTCAGACATACAAATTCGCAGTAGGACGCGAAAACTCGTGCAGCTACAACCAGTACAATCTTCTACATTTCTCTTTATAATACCAACATAAGTTATGTAATATTTTTAATACATATACTTTTTCTAATAATATTTTATATGAATCTATAAATACCTTTTATTATATATATGCAACTTTTACGTTAAAAATAAATGTTTACGTTACACTCAAATCGGTTACGAAGGTGAGCTATAACAATTTAATTTATTTTAAAAATACAAATAATAAAAAAATACAAGGACGAATCATTATTATTCCAATATACTTAATGACTGACAAACAACAAAGGAATAATAACATTAATTTATTTTAATAAATTAACGTCAAGAAGATTAAGTGCTCCTACATCTGGTTCGGCGAGAAGACGAGCTCGGGAACGGCGGCGGGCAGAACGAACTCGGGCTGACGGTGAAAGATTAGCGAAAGAAAAACGTGAACAACGCCTCAAAGAAAAATTTGAGCAACACAGACAGGTTTAATTAATATAATTATACTCTTAATACTAATTACATGCTATAAAAATCACAATTACATTTTTTTAAATTCAAGCCATAACTTTTGATTTGCATTTCCAGTATTGACTAGAACAGACTAAATATGGTATAAGTAATAACCAACATTCATTACATATGCATATTTCAGGCTCGTGTAGAGCTGGCGTCATATGAGCCGTGGGGGCGCGCAGGGGGCGGCGCGCCCAACCCTTGTGGAATACGTTTTTCCGACCTTCGTACAGTTGGTATTTACCCTGAGGATGAACTAAAGGTAACTTTTGATTTATTATTAACGGCTTCATATAACATCGGCACTAAATTCGTAATTATTGATATGTTGATACGAAAATCTTAGCAGAAATATATTAATAACTATTTGATATATCTCTATAGTATCTATGTACGCCTAGTATTATATAATAATTTACTTGCTATGACGAATGTGTTGTTATTATATGCTCATATTTAGCTTTATAGTTAGTTCGTCATATATTCTTAATAGCAAATAATATACATTGAGCTTCCCTTAATTCAGTAAAGAACAAAAGTTTCTTATATACTGTTGTATTCATAAAAATGTTTACGAAAAGAAGCATCACGTCACTGGAGCTTCGGGCTATAATGATCATAAAGTAAGCTCATGCAATCAATCTGTATAAGGCAAGGGTCACAATTGTATGTGTGAAGCGGCACCGACCACCGACGTGACAGTGACATAACGAACGAAGAGATTCCAAAAGTGTGCTAATAACCTCCTCCTGACTGGGTAACTTTCGCACTGTGGAATGTAGCTTTGGAGGTACACTCATATGTGGTACTTTATTGTCTTTTAGTAGTATGATCACCTACTACCTAAAATACAGTAAATTAATAATTAATTACTATCGAAATGTATAACAGTGAACTTTGCCATATACTATATTACAAAATTAAGATTGTTATTATATAAATAATCTGTTATGTATCAATTGTGTAAATATAAAGTATACATATGAATATGTGGATACATGCTTCCTATGTCTTAAGTACACTTAAATTACACAGTACATTAAAAGTGACGTATCCTAAGGCTATAAAACCAATATTTGATACGACTTTCATAAATTTAATGCAGCGTTATTTTTTTGTATAAATAATTGATGCTGGTTCATAATGTGGTTAAATTTTAGGGTGTCTCTGCCCACGAGGTATGCAGACGTTGGTCCCCGCGGCTACGTCGCGTGGTGCGTCTGCGAGAAGATCCACAACTCTGTTACGCAGAACTGTTGCGGAAAACTGTTGACAACGATATACGATATAAACAGTCACCATTACAAAAACAAACATATAAAGAAATTCTAGGTTTTTGTAAATTAATTAAAATAATATTTATTTTGTATAAAAATATTTTTTCTTGTTATACATACATATAAAATGCGCTATCTTTTTCTTATGATCTTTTCTCAAAGGCTATTGTATTTCAGATGATATGGTCGATAAAAGACAAAAAGCAATGAATGAGGAAATAAGACACAATTTGGAATATGAACGCAAAATGGTAAAATTAACATGTTAATGGAACCGTAGGAACCGTATGAACCTAGTGTTAAGACACTCCGTTTCCCACTTTTCATCTTCCGAGGCATTGCGTATTGAGTGGCGGAACTCAACGCCGCGTTTTGCCTTGTTACAGAGCGAGGAAAATGAAAATCATTCATTCTCCCCGAGTGGAAATCGAACCCACAAACCGTCGCGTTTATAGGCAGAGGCTATGCCTCAGCGTCACGACGGTCTTTTATTTTTAATTTAATTGAAAAATTTCAGCATAATATGGAAGGGCCTTGGGGCAAGCCTGGACCAGGTGGTACAAGTTGGAGGAATCCTCGAGATATTGGATTAAATTTTTCTAAGTCTATGGTAATAATATTATTTACTTTGTATCTAGTACCTATATATATGTCAAAACATTTCTTCGTGTTATTAACTTTACAGGGATGGACGGATAACGAAATTTTTAATAAAATCAGAGGTGAACATAAATGCTACAAGAGATCATCTCTTACTTTACCTAAAGTAAAGACAGTCGACGATGAGCCCAAAGTTGAAATATCAAATAAGGATTATATAAAACGTTCTCATATTACAAAATTGCCCGAAATCAGAAAAACCTTAAGTGAAGATAATAGTATTGTAGAAAAAAAAAATTGTGATGGAAATGCTTACTACAGTACCAATAAGAAAGGAAAACAGAAAAAAAGTCCCAATAAGAATAAATTTGTTAAAAGATTATCTAATGGAATAGTAACACGAGTAGTCAGTGAGGAAATAATGAATGGAGACGATGTTGTAGAAAAGAAATTAACACCAGAGGCCACCATACTAAGATTAACTGGCGGTATAGAACTTGTACCTTTGTTGGCGAGAAGAAGGCGAATCGGAGCTCGTACCCTGCCATCTAGCGACGTTACTCGTCCTCCAGAACAATCTTGTCAGTATGTACCAAATAGGAATAATATTCCTTCCTTTTCTTTTTTTAAGTATTTTGGTTTAATTAATAGGTCGGAAATTCGATTTCTATTGTCACTCATTATGTGATTACTTTTAATAGGATTAGTTGTTTCATTTATAGGTACAATATTTATAATTGCAAGTTTGGTGTTGTATCTATAACATATCTAATATAATATATTATATTCCTTCTAAACGCCGGGACTGATTTTAATACATTTTTGTTTGCATATTTTACTTTCTGGATTGTTTGAAAATATAATATGTAGCGTTGCAGTTGATATGTACTGCTATAGATAAGCTAATATTATGTTCATGATAAAGCTTCTTTTCCAGGCAAGATCCGACAGCAGAGCCGGCTAGTATACTTATAGAAAAAACAGAGACGTTGTAAATATATGTCGTACTGTAAACGATGATTGTAAATTAAATTACTATTCGTGGGAATGGTTAGATTTAAAATATAAGCCACACAAATATCAATTTCTTTTTAAATTTAACATCACAAACTGAGTTTTAAAAGAAATACATTTTTATGTCGTGACATTCAACTAAATGCCTCTAGGCTCGAGGTCATGTACAAAAGCAAATGTGCAATAATTTTGATGAAACTTTATTAATTAATTTTCCAGATGAATGTTGTTGATAATAACTCATTTTTGTCGTAGCGATGTTTCATAATATTCTAAACGAGGATGGCTCGCTTATGTAGAAATAAACATATGTATTTTGTAACCTTTAAAGATGGTAATGTGATACGCCAAATCTTTCATATACATAGATGATCCAAATAAAATACGATATTGGTTAATATTTTAATAGGCAGAAATATTTTTTATCGTATACCGTTATATCTTGCCAGAGTAGGACAATGAAAGTGATACATTCACTCAAAAGATATCGAACCCACAACTATCACGCTTACAATCACAAACTGACTCAGTTCCAATCACATCAAACATCATTGATGTTCTCACTTTTACTCTAATATACTATTCATAATATACAAATACGTCCTCCTTTTTCTGTCTATATATAAATAGAATATGAACTAACATAAATAGAATTTATATGCTATGTTTTATATGAACGGGAATTCAGGGATAAAATTCACAACCTCCTCTATCTTCCAGCGAAAATTCCATTATGGTCCTAGAAAGACAGGCAGACACAATCGCTTGAAATCACAGACAGACGCTTAAATTTTATTTATATGTGGACAGTATGTATAGAATAGAATATTGTAAATCGGCCGATTGTAGCGGATTGATGAGTAAATAACTCATCACTCCGATACAATCGACCGATATAAAATATAAATATTTTTTTATAATTTTTAGGTGGCGAGAACTTCTTGATATGGAATATTTAACAGAGTTAAAACACCAAATGCGTGTTAAAGGTGAAAAACAGGAGGTATATATGAAGAATTTCTCATATAATCTTATGTACATATATTTAAATAAGATCTTATTTTAATTTTTTATAAGACGATTCTATGTATTTTTTAATGAATCAAAACTCTGACTATATAAAATAATACGTGATACGAACTATGATAATAAAAATACAACTGAAAATATTACAGGAAAACCGTCGTGACTCAGCAGAAAGTGTTCGCCGCCATCACGCGACTTGGGCGTCTCTATGGGGCCGGCCGGGACACGGCGCGCCACAGCAACGCGGCCGCTATTCCCGGAGTAATCTCGCGCAGTTGCTCTACATGCCGCCGCTGAGAAACGCCAATATTATTTAAGAATAATTCACAATGTATAGAAAACCAAAAATATGTATATGCATGAATTAAGAAACATATTATCCTGAAATTAATAATTTAAAGCGTTAATTGTTATTGGTATAAGTTTATACACACAATTTACATTGCCTAGGACCAATTTTGCACTAAACACTTTACTACTTTGATGTTCTAATTAGATATGTCATGTAATATAGGCCAATACATATGTGTGTATATATATAATCAACGGATATATATTCCCGTTGTTTCCTACTTCATCTACCAATGCAGCTAGGGAACTCCGAATTCCCTTAGTTGCGCTATAGCCACCAAGACTAAAGACCGGACAAACGTCTAAATATTAGCGAACGATAGACAGTTAATAAATTCTAATAGTAGATGAGTAGCGTATGCTCTAAGCAAGGTATAAAGCGAAATATATTCAGCCCAGTCGACGACTTACTTTCTGAGAAATTCTATATTTACAGGTATCCATTACGGCCAGCTCCCAATGCTCACTGTATCTGATACATATGCAAGCGGAGAAGACGGTCCCAACCTATCACGAATATGAAAGAGATAAAAATTCACACACTCTCATATTCTATAAATTCCAAGAACACACATACGAGTCAGTAGTCGTAATTCAGACGACGTCTAGAGTACCATTTATGACAGCGTACCATACGCTGTCGTCGCATCCATAAGGCATACGACGGAATTTATGTAGTAAGAAGACGACATAGATGATGAAGAAGATGCTGTCGATATTTATACGACGAGGTAACAAGTTATATGTAAAGAAGTAAAAGTCGTTATCTCAAAATCCTTTAACGGGAACCTCGTCTAGTTACCCCATACGCATCTATACATAATTAAATCATTGAATATTATAGCCATAGCCTTTTTTAGTAGAAGCTTTGTAACTGAATATAATTCAAAATATTTTGATAAAATTAGGCTCATATAATAAAAAAAAGAACGTACGCGTGGTAACCCTGTGGAGTAAATAACTCAATAAAAAAAGTGTTATATAGAATTATTCATAGGAACAATTTTTTTCAAATGTAAGTCTTGGTAGAATGTGTTGTTTAATTGTTATAACGTGATTATAAATAAAAAAAGTTTTTAGGATATTTTATTAATTCATTAATTTAAATAGTCGATTGAACATAAAGTTTCCACCGGCTCGGAAGACAATTCTGCTAATAAAAGTCAACAAACAATTTCATAGTTGCTCTTTTAAATATTAACGTTACAAATTATTATTTAACAACATTAAAAATTCAAATGACATTAATTTCACACATTTTTGTCATTAAAATATTTCTGAACAGTTTAATAAGCTTTACTTACTAGTGTTGTGTTTATATTTTCGTTGGATACTCTCTAGATACTAATAAAGTACATTGATTTAGAGTAATGAAATCATTGTAAAAATGAGTGCATTGTTGTACTTCATTGACCTAGACTTATAAAATTTGACAATAAGTGAGAGGCTACAGTATACTGTAGGTATCAATAATACAGTATAATCAGAAAATTGGTAAATTACAAGAACACACATTACAGAAAGAAACTATTACGAACTTACATCTATAGTTTATTTCATGCCAAATGAGTGGATACGACTGTAGATTTAAGTTCGTCAATTTTCCGCTGGCTTCTAATTACGGTGTTAGTACGAAACCCTCGGTGCGCGGGTACTATGCACACTTGACCGATATTTTATAAAATATAATTTAGAATTTATATCTGAAATACTGCTCAATACTAGTATTCGATAATACAGAATATGCTATGAGTAGTATTAATGTACTACAGTGCAAAGTTTATTTTACCAGCTTAGGTTTTTCATAATACTAATAAAATCAACGCTATTTTAGCGCATGATTTTACTTACATTTTACCGCGCTGAGTATCGAAACCGCAACAATCGTGTTTACCGACACGTGACGTCCACTGTTCCACGAGGGTATATATATTAATGTTTATGTACACAAAAATGTAACTGTACAACAGTATATTATTTAATTTAGAAAAGTAGCCGAAATAAAAGCCGATTCTTAAATTTAAATAAAATATTTTATGGAAAGATATCTTAATAATGACGATCTTTAAGAACTGCGATTGCATCTCTACCACATGGAAACGCGGCACTACGCTACTGTGCGGTTTTGTAGAACCTTTTTTCCACGTGCCACTCAATTACCTACAGCGGTGGCAGTGTTTGAGGGTTGATACGACATGAAGTTCTGACATATCTTTTAGAAGCCTCTGGTGTTACATGGGGTTACCATCAGGTGATGATCATCGCGATCACTCGTTTGCCTTTGTCTACTATAAAAATATAATATATATACTATAAAAATAAATTACTTCACTCTAGAAGTCCTTGAACCGTAGTTGTCAAGAACGATTGGGAAACGCATTCCACTGGATCCATGCTGTGACTGTGACTGCCCCCCATTATGCAACAACTGCATTGATTCCAGTTCATTATCAGACTGCCGCTAGCAATTAATTGTATCCATGTTCAAAATTATTGCCTCTAAATCTTTATGGAAATAGAATCTCCTAAAACCTGTATTAAAATTAATACTGAATTTATTTAAAATTTGTTATGTAAATATATTTAAAAATGTTTTTAAAATGCCCCTAATAATATTTTATTATATTAATGATAGTATATTTTAACTTAAATTATATTTCAATCACAATTTGTAAGATAACTTCATCTTAAAACAAAAACTATTTCATTTCTTTTAAAGGACAATATTAAGTTTTGTAAGACTAAGCAAATCTAAGTATAATATTTAAAGGGAAAAAAAGATTATCCCTCTTAGTCATATTCAAAGTAGTATTAGTAAAATGTAATTTCATATACTACATATATCTAAATATCCTGCTGATATTGTGTTTTCCCAGTTAGGATTCAAGATCCATATAGCTTTACATACTGTTTGTATACACCTTGTACGGTTCTCAGGTGTTCGAAGGTTGTTGGGCCTTTAACAACATGCAGTAACATCCTCAGATAAACAACAACAGACAGCAGCGAATGCTTTGTTGGGATAAATCACGTAGGGTCTGCCACGAGCACTGTTTATTTAATTCCAGGGAAACCTTCGACGCATTACCTAGTTTTCACCGATGAATAGTTTTAAAACTGTGGTTCCATGTATAGTAACATCATCATTCTATCTTTAACAAAAATCGAAGACAAAACTGTTGCGTAGTTTTAAATATCTAAACACACATAGGGACAGACCGCGGGAAGCGACTTTATTTTATACTATGTAGTGATCATAGTCCACAATACATAAATTATAAATAATTATACAAAATAACAAACATAATTAATTTGTATTTCTAAATCATACGTCTACTTATTAAATCCCACGCTTATTAAAATGGATTCAGACATTATAAAAATAATAATTTAAACAATCAAGTATATGGAAGTAAAAGTAGAAAATTTTATTAATCTTATGTTGTCGTGCTTCTAAAATACTTTACTATTAATAAATATGTAATTAGAAAAAAAAAACAATTGTGTACATACTTAGATACAACTTACTATTCACTTCTTATATTACCACTTCTTTATACCTTACTACTCTTAACAATATTTAGTGTCATCAGAGATACTTAAAAAAAATTGGAAGAAAAATTAAACTTGTTTAATTAAATTATCTAATGCGATGACAACATACAAACACAATTAATAGAACATGTTGAGTATGTTGACTGTGTAATTCACATTCCATCAAAGAATACAATGAATACAATATGCTACTTAATTAGGCTATTTTTACTAATAGCCTGTGTAAAAATGTAATCGCTCATTCAAATATAAAATCTGATTCATTTTGTTATCTTACATCTGAAATTCACACACGTATTAAACAAGACTAATTTTTTACTTTAAAATAAGGTCATTAAAATAAAGGTGAATTATTCTACATTCGGTTCAGTAACTTTCATAACAAAATGTTATCATTGATAAGTTAATTTATTATATGTATTATCATCTTAAATCATAATTCTTAAAGTTTGTTTTACCTTAGGAAGTTTTATATAACATTATACATTAGAAATAATTTTAAAATATATATAAAAACTATTTACGAATCTATGTACCTACCGGTATTGTCAGCATATTAATTAATCTCAGCGAATTTTAACAAAAATCGCGTAGGCTATAGGTGGTGAAATTTTTAAGCAAACAGAAAAGCGTAAACGTAAGTATATGTAAATGTGACGAGAAAGCCTCATCATGACGAAACAACCATAAAGCGGCAAAAACAGACATCACCAAAGAAAGGTGCGGTCATCAGTTTTTAATTTCAACAATTTGTCGCGCTGTCACACAAGTTACTTACTAACAATTTATTTAATTAACTTAAAGATATGATATGATATTTGTTTATACTAAAAATTACGCATTTAACGAATGATGTAAATTATTATTAATGAATGCTATAATCTTTAATAGCGGTATAGAATTCCGGCAAAAGCGGATAACGAAGTATTTTGATTCATTAAACTTTCCATGGACTTGAAAAAAAAATCATTAAAAAATAGTAGACTCTTGTTAGTAATTATACAGGGATACTAAAAGTAGATGAGTAAATTGACATATATACATAATATGTTCACTTGACATATTTCGTCATTAAATATAAGCGATAGCAACGATTATAAAACGATATCGTAATACATAACAATTAATTTTATTTGTAGGTTAGTTTATAATTAAACAGAACAACAACAGCTAATTTAACAGTCAATTATATTTATCTGATAAATTTTTTAAATTATTTATGTATATCAATTTTAATTTGGAAAACTTTTCTTGTTCATTGCGAAGTAAGTCTGACATTGTCGACACAATTTATACATTTTCCAAATATTTATATCCATGTACACAAAATTATAACAAATTGACAGACTCTTATGTCTTATATACAAAAACCTCTGTATGTATTACGACTCTTATGTATACTTCATAAAAAATAATAAAGAAACATTTTTATCGATTTTTAACAAAAAATTATATCGGTTAAGTGCAAGTCAGACTCGTGCATATTACTAATTTTGTATTAAATGATATAATGATATCAGTTTGTAATAGGTTTTTATGATATACGTATAAACTTACAATAATTGAATTTTCTTCTTTTTACTGTAAGTTCTAACTCCTTGATAAATTTCATAGTTTTAGATCATCGAGAAGTACTCTATAGGTTTTAATTGCGCGGCGAAATTCATACAAAATTCGGCAAAAACGAAGCATCGTTCGTATCTGATCGTTTTGTAGTCTAGCTTCGTAGTCTTTCATTTTGAAGGACGAAACTTGAAAATAAATTTATGTACATGTGTTATTTATTAAATATATAATGTATACTATACATTTTGTGACTTTACGCTTGCACTTAGCAGCTTATTAGTTTTCTACTAAAAATTCGGTTAAACAAATAAAATAAAAGTAAAATATTTGTTTTCATACGTCAGTAATATTTCACGTGCGAGTTCCAAGACAAGACTATAGTTGGAAAAGAAAGTTTAGATGGGAACCGTGAGCAGACCGGTCGGCGCTTGACCTCCCACTATAATAAGTCACAGTCACAGACCTCTTCATTCATCTCGTTTCTATTATTTTTGTAATCAAAACTTTTTTCGTTTAAAATGTTATAGTATCACATTACATCAAACTATCATTTGGTTAAGTTTATGAGTGTAGTGCTATGTTTGGTTAATACCTATTTGTAATTTTCAGTAACAATTTATATTCTCATTAAATTATATAAGTATTATATTTGTTTGTGCAATAAACTATTTGGGTTATAATAGGAAATCACGAGCGCGTTGATGTCTTTACTTAGATAATTACTAAAGATTTCATTCTTTCTCAAAGTTAATATAAACTCAGCTTATGAAAGCTGAATTACTATTTTAGTTATTACAGTCTTTTAAATATATTACATGTTGCAATATAGCTTCATGCTACCGACATACAGCATGGTATGTATGGAATGGCGAAACTCAACGAAGCGAAGAAATGAAAATAACTCATCTCCCCGGTTGAGGAACCCACAACCGACATGCTTTAGAGGCTGTTCAACTGCAATAACTGTTCTAATGCAAAGCGTATCGTGCTTTAATATTAGAGATGTTTGTAGATGTATTCCAAAATTGTCATTTACTATGTATTTTGTAATTTTACACCATCATACAACATATCGTTAACTAACTGTATGTCTGTGCCTAATTCTAAAGTTATTAATATTCTGCAAGATGATTAAAAATAAATGTATTCGACACGAAATCACACATCGAGGGAAATTGACAAATATATCCAAGGCTAATTTATTGAACAGTTTTATGAAAGATGTTTTATAAATTGATAAATTCAAATTTGGCACATTTGAATTACAAAACTGCTTCCTACTATGAATTATATACCGAATTACTGTTCATCGCTAGGTTGGGTACAAACTATAGATTTGTTTTACAGTTCTGACATTTTTTTTTCATAAAAAAGTAACATAATATAAGCTTTGTATTCTGATGTAGTCTGTCTGTCTGTCTGTCCGTCTGTCAAGATTATTTTCTCAAAATTAAACGCATATATATTTTTTGCATTTTATATGAAAATCACCAAGTAATTAAGCCTACAAGGTACTTCCCGTTGATCTAGAGTTATGAAATTTGGCAATTAGTTAGAATTTATAGTATAAACAAAGGAAAAATATAATTTATAGATATGTCCCAGAAATAAAACCTTTACAAATTTATACTGTAGTTCATTTCATACAAAATTAGTACATACGACCGCAAATTTAGGTAATTGACTCTTATTAATTGTTTTTCATTGACTTACGAAATTTTACTAAAAGTGAGAACTTACAGTAACTATATAAAAGGGGAAATATCAAAATTGATAATTTATAAGTTAAACTCAAAGTTTAACAAAATATGACCGTACATTTAAGTTTATCCGTTTTGATTAATTATTTTTTCCTCAGCGGAAATTTTACCTACAATCATGAAATTTGTACGACACTCTCGGTGCACAAGCACTACTCGCACTTGACTGACATTTTTATTTATTTTATTGCCATATTCATTTAACCACATTCAGGTTTTGATAATAAGTACACATTCAAAAACTAGACATAGTATGTTGACAATTTCTTTTCTCATATAATATAGATAAATATTATTTATTTAAAGCCAGCTTAGCAGCTTTTTAAACGATTATTACTGTTCATAATCTCCAGTCGTTTCACTTTTTAAAGTTATTTTATTTTAATAATAGATAGCGAAATAAAAATAAATACACAATACAATATACCATCTCAGAGGGTGTCTAGCCAATTATCTGTCCGATATTTGGTTTCCGGCATACGGGTACGCGACCCCGGGACCTCGAGCCACCACTTTCATAACCCGATCCAATCCATGTAAGTGGTGTCCCTCCCCTATATTCCAAGTCTTTCTGCCTCTTATTCCCTTTCCTTTCCTGGTTTCTCCCAGTAATGGGTTTGGAGGTCAGATGGCAATCGCTCCACAAAAAACCACTTCGCCACTCATATGGACCGATTGGTCTTAGTCGGAAGGCAGACCCTGGCAAAAAGCCGGGACTAATGCCAGGAAGAAGAAGAAGAAGAATACACAATACAATATATGCAAGTGTTAAAATTTATACCTACTAGAAGATCGTCCAATGTAACAGTGTGTGGACACTTAAAATTTATCCCTAGATCCCTTCAATTATAATATTATGTTATATGCTTAAAGGTTTTATTTATTAAGTTTGTATTGCTCGTATTCAGTGGAGCTTTTTTGCACACATCACCTGCATTTAGTAAGATATCTTATAGAAGAACTATTTATTATATAACTATTCTAGTACATTTCTAAAACATTTCTTATCTTAAAATTTTATAGCAAAATTAAACTTTGAGATTGGTCTCAACGGGAAGTTGAACAAAAGTATTGATTGAACAAATGTGTGTCAAGATTGAATCAGGTGAAGCTTGAACCCACAACTATTGCGCATACGGCGACACACTGCTGTGTTAAATACGAAGCGATGAGCAATGAGTATGCTTGGTTAAAGATTATATATATTTTTAACGAAACAGTAACTTCGTCTTCGGAAGCCTTTATTATAATTTTAGCGTGATTTAACAATTGTAGGTGAAGTTACGTATGCGTATCGAAAGTGATTGACAAAAAATGCGTGATATTCTTCACAGAAGAGTTTTTATAATTTTATAGCATATTAAAGACTTGGTGAAATGGCTGAATTATATAAATGAAAAAATGTAATCTTGATTATAAATTTTTAATATAAACGGGAAGAATGTAGATTTAAATGTTTTTCAAATTGGTGTGAATCCAGTTCAATTATAATATGTTTCTATCGAAAATGAAAACGTCGAATGTCTACTTAAGCATTAACAAGTCAAATGCTATTAGCAAACGTTAAAGTTATTTGTCAGAGCGGTTAATCGGAACAATCACAGATATTCGATACTGTAAACAAGTATTCATGTGATATGATAACATTTGATAGACAGTAGGTGTACACGTATAGTGTAGACTGTTTGTGATCGCAGAGTCCCTCTACAGTGCTTGCCAAGACAGCAGAGAAGACACTAGTGTGGTGTACAACTTTCATTTCGTTCATCCGCGAGTGCAGTGACAAAGCGTTGCACGATGCGCTCGGTGAGTTAAAGTGTTTGTTTGTTTACATTCTCATTAGGTTCCATGATGTATTTTTAGGTACTTACTGTTCATTATTCTCGTCACTTTATAAATAATAAAACTTTAAATTTTTAATATAGAAATATTGTAATAAATTCACAATATACTTCCACTATCGCCATTTTCAACTATTGCATATAATTATACAATGTTTTTATATATTATATTATTTATGAAGTCACCACTTTACATAAAATTTTGTTTGTTTTTTATTAGAAGTAGTTTTTTTAGAATACTTTTTTATTTGGTGTCACATTAAATATCCATATTTTAATTATTAAAAAATATTATATGTATTCACGATAGTAGTATTAATATAACATAAACGTGTAATACAAAATAACGATGCACTTTCCCCGATGACGTAAGATGCATGCGTGATGCGATCTTCCTTTACAATTAAAGCGAATTGTAGAAAAGTCGACATTAAGGATTCCGTTTGCGAATCTGTTGAGAACGTTTTCTGACTTGTTAAAGGAGAACTAAATTATTTATTTTGTTATTTAAGTAAAAGTCTCATAAGTTACTCAGACATAGTAAGTGATATATCTACTGCCAGAAATATATGTCGGATTATATTTTATAAGGAAAAGCAGTGGCTTATAATAGCCGGTCTGGTTTGACAGGTCTGGTTCTATTCCTTAACATGTCTTTTTACAGACTAAGTGGTTTTTACAGACTAAGTGGCGTTAAAGCAATTTACGGTAACTTACAGAATTACAATCAAATATTAATTTCAATATCATCAAAAATATAAATAACGCATAATCACTTACAGAAATATATTTCATTTTCAAGTGGTATTTAATTGCTGTAAATATAAAAATGGTATAAAATTTACATAAACATGCAAATAAAATATTCTCCATTCCGTATTTTACGAAACTTAAGAAAAAAATTAAGAATTATGAAATATTAATGGGTTTGGTAATCTATCTCTTACGCAATAACTAGTAACGCATATCGTCTTTCGTATCTATGACCTATGCTCTCCAAGAAAACGTTTTCTAGAAAAAGTTATATGAATTAAAATTTTACCTGTTTCACCTCTACCTGTTAAACCTCTGCGAATTTGTTATATAAGAACATGTCGCGCATCTGGCGTATAGTGTTATTTGTTTTATAGCATTATACAATTATGGTGACAAATTAATGAACTTTAGTAAATTTCAAAGGAACTATAAAAATGTTCACTGCTCACATTCTACAAAATATGTATTATTTACTTTTCATTGCACCGAGCAGACAAAAAAATGCACTAAGTTACACCATCCAATACGCAATATGTCCAAAATGGGTAAAAAATAAAAAAAAACAATTCTTGCCCATATTATCTGGATTCACAATGACTAATAGTGTGTTAGTTACTATAAAATATTCAACACATTTTTGTTTAATTGACACGTTGAGCTTTCTTCTTATTTATATAGGTACCAATTGCGAAGACATTAATTAAAATTCTATGATCTGACTAATAATATGTCATGTGATGGCAACAGTCCCTTGTGACATTGAAATCAGTCTCTTTAGAATCTCATAACTGCCAACTACAACAAAATATCCGTGATAACCTTGTAGTTACAAGCACTGATGCTTATCTTTCTAATACACTTTGAAATTGGCTACAAATATTGTATATCATGTGTAAACAATTCAGGTAGTTAATAATAAATAAAGTGTATTATGGCTAAGCATTAGGTACATTAGTAAATGAATAGAATCGTGAGCAGTGAAAGCTTATCTCAACATAAGATATCATTGAAACTATTTTCTCTACATGACATTACTGAATTTATATTTAACGATTAAAAATAACATTTAATCAAATTTTTGTATGTTTTAAATATTTATATGATTAGACTTAATGACTTTGTGACCCGCATAAAACAAACAAACAAACAAACCGGAAAATCTATACATTTAATAAAAATGTAACTGGTCGCTGTCTTTATATAGAAGATATAAAAATACTATTATTTTATTATAAATGTAATAAAACTAATGTCTTTTTTGTCTGTTCGGCAGGAACGGCGTAACCAATTTAAATGCCGTTCACCATTGTATTACTAAAACTAAATTTCACTTAATATTTACGATTTATTGTTTTTCAATCAGTTCATAATAAAAAAATATATCAAGTGTAGTGTGCATGACGAAACTGCTACAAAATAACTCTATAATTAAAGTGGCTGAAATTTTAACTCGTGTAAAAGGACTCCGTTCTAAGCAAACCCCGCCTTTCGAGACATAGCGTGTTAAAAAGCGCGACTCAACGCTGCGCTTTATGTTGTTACCAGAGCAAAGCCATTTAAATAGTTCATTCTCCCCGAGTAAGAATAAAAACCTCAACTTGCACTAGTGCATGTAAATCAGTGTGCGTCTTACTGTAAATGTAAGATCCGTAATAATCGAAGCTAATTACTAGTATTACTATTATTATACATTATCTTCAACCAGTCGGAAATTATGTTTGTGTGAATATTGAAGCCACATTTAGAAGGAAGGTCTAGGCTATCTACCATACCGCTTAAGTTCTTGAACGTTATTAATAATATTATAATTATACATTTGAATGCCTGCCATGGCATTATAATATATACTTTGTTGTCAAGGTGGTAAAACTAACTCGATTTTTGATGAAAAAACAGCTTTTGATGGAAATAATATAGTAAAACTCAAAATACAACGAAATTGTGGACGCCAACTAATATCACAGTCTATCAACACATGTGATACGAATGTATTACAAAACATGTCGTACGTATTCCGTTACCTACAACGTGTTTTCGTGATGTTATAACGTCTTATTATTTAAAGATTTCTGTTAAACAAAGCATTACATAAAAATATACATAAATATTTTAACACAATACCATATGTACATATCTGGCGTAACTATGGGCATAGGTACTATGTGCTTATTTATTATATAGCTGAAACAAAAAATGAAAGATTTTGTTTAAAATATTATGGTGTATAGCCGTTATTGTATGTAATTATTTTATAATTTCAGAAATGAAATTGTGCGTTTATAATAACTACTATGTTTCATACTAGAAACACGAAACTATGTATATAATATTTTTCCTCATTAGGTTGGTAAGTGAGTAGACAGTAATAGTATTAGAATATATATATGAATATTTTTTCATTTTTGTTAATTTACATATATAATTAAAAGGAGAGAATCTTACCTGTCGTTTGTATTATGCAATATTTTAAGTTTTATAAGACTGTTAGGTAAGCTGTTTATCTGCACTCTAAATCGTTCTAAAACTGCATTTAAACAATTTATGCGGCATTCATTCTTATTTATTATTTATGCTTTTGTCTTATATTTTGTCTGCCTTTACGTTCGCGTTATCAGTTTTTCAGCCATGTTATTCAAATCAATAGTAATAAATTGTAAACCAGTATAAAATAATTTTTGAAAAATAGTTTTTTTTTAACAAAATATATTTGGAATTTATGGTATTAGAATAAGTTAAATTAAATATATAAATAAAACTACTTATGGTACTGAACTTACTACCGACATTGAAAATCTACGATAAAACTTTCTACAGAGCCAACCATAAATATTGCTTAAATTAAAAGATATGAAATTTAATAATAGCTACATAACAATACCCATGACATTATCTTTTACATTTCGACAAAATCTAAAACACTTGCATGTTAAATAACTACTTGATTATACAAAGTAATTTTAAATGTATGAATTATGTATAAGAATAGGCTTCGTTCTATCATTTTAAATTTATGAACAGATATGTGTGAAACTGAAATTAAATGAGAATAGTACGAATAATTATATGTTTATTGTGTGTCATTTATTTTAAATAATCTTATTTTCAATAGTTTAATTTTATTAAATACTAGCGACCCGTTGCTAGTGATATTTTTGTATTTTTTAATTTTTTTAGTTGAAAAATCATAAAAATATGTTTTTTTTGTTTTAGTCACGTGTAAATAACTGTATCCACTTGCAAATACTCAGTCCAGTTAGTAGCAAAAGATGAAATATACTGTTATATAAACGAACTTAATACACATTATGAATTAAGAAAAACATTACAAAAAGGCTAGATTCTGCAATATTTACGAGACACTCATTATATTTTGATACACTTCAACAAGGGTACGATTGTTCGCAACATCTCATTAAGCTAGCACAAGCATTGTGTTTGCGGGAGAAATATATGCAATATTTTTATTGTGTTGTATCAGATGTTACTATACTCGTACATATCATCTTATTAACATAATTAGTTCGTTTAATTAGTGTTGCAGTTTAATTTACCGTATTTTAAAAGTATTACTTTTCCGCTAGCGGCTTTGCCTATGTGGTTTTTGATATTCTCATATGTCAATCTCATTAAAGTTTTAGATAACTATTATACCTATATGAAATAAGCAAAAGTATTGATCTTACAAACTTAGTTACACACAGTCAAAGCAACAAGCTTGCACTCATTTTATCTTATAATATTAAATACCTATACCTATGAAGTATTTAATATTATAAAATAACGTGTATGTAACTTTTATTTCCGTATTACCTGTTAGAAAACATTTGCTTTATTACCTATAAAATGCAATTGTTGTAGTTGCGGAAAATATTTCACACTCTCTCTCTCGTAGAAACTTATGTGTTTCACATTTGCCATAAGAATCTTTAGACATTAGGTAACTACTATTTATTAAATAAAAGCTACAGCTAGAAGATATATGTTAGCCTATTACTGTTTGTTAAGGATATGATGATTTAGAATATTGAGTATTATTCCCAATATTTTACTATGAAAATAATAAAAAAAATAATAAAAGGTATTCCGTAGGAAAAAAATATCTATATACGAGTACGTATATTTAGACAAGGTGTAGATATATATGTACATATATATTAAAAGAAAATGAATCACAATTATTAAATCCAATGTTTTATAAATCACCGGTGTCAGATGAACCCCGAGGCGACTAGTTCTCTTTATAATCGTAATTATATTAGGCGCCATAAGGCCCGATCGTGCGTGCGTGTTATAAGAGTACGTTTACGCAACGCAGACTTCGCCACATATTAGTTAGATAGTAGGTACATTTCAAAATAAATTCCTATACTGATATTGAAAGTAGTAGCTTTGAAATGTATTATTTCATGTAGTCTATATTATAAAGTTTTAAATTTGTTTCATAAAATAAACATGATACTAATAGGCTAGAATTTATAAGGTAATATAACTGTTATGCATTTAATAGCCTCTTTTATTAACTGCCTCAAAAAGGTGAACGTCCAAAAATGGTACAAATTGGCCACAGTATGAATATTAATATAATTGATAGGCTGTTGGCTTTAATATAATATGAATAAGAAATTCTTTGGCCAAGAATAATCAGTGTTCACCTTTGGAAGTGAAATTCCTTCTTTGTTGACAATGGTATATTATATAATTTATACCATTGTATGTATGTAAATGGCTCAGATGTTGTCACTCATAATTTAACAAATGTACTAACAATACCTACGGTTATTGTTACGATAATTGTTGTGTCCGTAAACACTTCATAAAATATACAAACTCGTAGATATTACTCCACCTCCTTTTTATAAGGAAAGAAAAATATTTTTAGAAAACAAATTCTGGGGTTCAAATCCCGCCAGGTTCTACTTTTTTCAACACTTTTTAATGAATATGTATGTAATACGTTAATTTTAATATATTAACTCAGTCATTTCCTTCTCGTGGTCATGTAAATGAGGATTATCCATAGAAATCATAACTTAAAAAAATGTTTACATCATCTATCAAAAATGGTCAATTTACCTATTGCATAATAAAGTTTACAGAAATGTTGAATTAGAAATTTATTTACTAAGTTCAAAAGAAAACATTCAGTTATAGCTTGTTAATCTCGTATTCTTTATGTAGTGCACGAACCATAACTTAAAACATTTAACGAAGTTTAAATATTTAATTTGCAAGTCAAAACACACTCAAGCGCAATACGCAAATCTTAAAAAGATTAACATTTCATTACTGTGGATTCCATTCTTCATCGGGAGAGATACATTTCAAATATTGTAATTAATCGAGTATCTTATCATGGCATAGACATCAGTGACAAATGCTTAACACCAGATTCTTTCGATGTGTTTGCGCTTAATGTGGAAAAATAATGGGAACCTTATGGGATCACATTGTTGTCCGTCTGTCTGTCCGTATACTCATACGTCTCTCAGTCTGTCAAGACTATTTTGTTAAAATGGCATGATGCTTTTAATATGAAATTAATCATATATCCAGACTAGTGATCGCGATTAGAGCACAGAAAAAAAAGTTAAGCTTCTAAGTCAACGCAATCAAAAGATAGAGGGAGCGTTTATGTTATTTTTTTTGCATTTTGCCGCGTAGTCGCTGAAATCCGTTACCCAAAGTTATACAATTTGGCAATTAGTTAGAACTTTAAGTACAAACAAAAGAAAAAATCCGAAAAGTATAAATTTGTTGGTATATCCCAGATAAAAGAACATTACAAACTTATAGCTGTAGTTCATTTCATACAAAATGGGTGCATTCAACCGCAAATTTAAATTTGTATATTTTTATAAGTTATATTTTCTGCTAACTACCACTTGCTTCCGCAAGTACTTGTCGTTATACTATATTTTATACATGCAAAAGCCAAACGCTATAAATCTTGTCAAAACGAATAAAATTTGCCTATGAACATATAATATGGTGAAAGTATGAAGAACGTGGCAATTTAATGCAAGCATAATTGTATATAAAGATTATAAATCATATCTTGGCGGTCATTGTTGCTGATTCAATGGGTCACAAGACTTTGGAATGCTTCGAGCAATAATATCTTCTTAAATAATTAATATCTTAAGCACGATCGCCTTCATTTGCATAATATTAGGCATATGTGTAATCTTTAAACATTAGTTTAATTCCTTACTCTTAGATTGTAGCATTGGATATTATTTTGTAAAATGGACATCCATGTTTTCTACGGATGATTACTAATTTAGTAATCATGAGCGTAAAAATAGGATGGGCCGGTCTGGGAGAGCCGAGCAAGGCTGAAAATAAAAAAAAACCTTTATACAAAATTTGTTCAAAGCTAAAATCAAGACATCTCAGTAATTTTTTGACTAAATGGCATTTTCTTTTTATGAATTTGAAAAACAATTAAATTTACATACACATCTGTATACATATGATATTTAAATTACGTTGTAAAAATTATAAAACAAATAAAAATAAAATAAAATAAGCCTTTATTGCTGTAACTTAAATAACATGCATCGTTCCTTTTACAGCTTGTCCTACGACAAAGGCCTCCTCTAAGGCTGTCCATGTCGTTCTTTGTTTTGCAACACTTGTTCATTGCGGGCCAGCAACTTTTTTGATATCATCTTTCCAGCGTTTATATTGTTTTCCTTTACTTCTTTGGTTATCACGTGAGTACCACTCTGTCACTACTTTGGTCCACTTCTCTTTTTCTTCCCTTAGCATGTGCCCTGTCCATCTCTATTTCAGATGTTAATAGACAGTATATATATTTCTAAATTTAGTTATACTTTTTATATTTTGTAGTCTTACTTTGTCTCTTCGTTTGACTCCAAGAACGCTTCTTTCCATTCCGTTTTGACAAATTTGTAGTTGTTTACGTTGCCGTGCAGTAAGCGCCCATGTTTGGCATCCGTACGATAAGCATAGGAGGATACAGTTGTTGCATACTTTTCTTTTCTCTTTCATGGGCATGTCATTGTCTTTCATAACCTCGCTCAGGGATCAAAAACGTTTTCAGCTGTTTAATGTTCTTCTATCTATTTCTTTTTGAATTGTGTCTTCTGTGGATATTAGTAGAAGAATTAAAATAAAAAGAAGATAGGTGTGGGTGTAATTGTAATAGTGAGAATTATAAAAATGCACGATGAAAAATGTGTAAATGAAGACTTTATGTGTAAGGGACACTTTTTAAATTTTGTCTAAACTAGCATGGCTTAAAGCTTTCTTTATGTTGAATTTTTTCTATAGCCATCTCGTATCAGGCTCATATTGGTGTGTGGGCGTTGGTTTTTTATTAATTTTGATTTGTTTCAAGAAGCCATTCATCATTTGCAAGAATGAGCAGTGAAAGCGTAGGTACGTCATTCGACAGTGAGATCGATCGTGTTACTTAAAAGCAAAAATATACTCTCAAACATATTTAGTACGTTTTAGTTACAATACTACTTGTTTATATTGGTTGACCTCGTAATAGTATATAATTTTGTTTCAATTATATTATAATATAAATGTTATATTATAACAAAGAGTTGTTTGCAAATACTTACGTTTATTTACTTATGCTATCCTTAAATTTATGTAATGTTAACATTAAACTGTAAATTCATATAGAAAACAATAGACACTCATACATGCTAACGACTTATGGGAAAATTACTAACCAGAAAGTAATATTTTGATACCATATTCGTGATACTTAATATTCGTGAGAACTTAAAGAGCAGCTTACTTCAATCTGAAGTAAATTTAAAGATCTTTAAAAACAATTGCTTTACAATTTACTGGATTTCTTTTTCAAAAATATTCTGTTTATCCCAAATACATACATATTAGATATCATTTATGTGACCATTGTAAATATTTTTATTTTATTTTAGCTGCAAAATTTATATTTATCTTCTAAAAATTTGGATTAAAAAAAATAACACTAGTTAAAGAATTAAAGTAAGTAAAACTACTTAGTAGTAAAACAATGTAATGATCAAGTACGAGACGCTCCGTAACATAGGAAGATGAAGTTTACGCAATATACGATAAGAAATTAGTCATTGTTCTACAGTACACAAAAGTCTTAAACAGAATCAGTTTTTAAGCAATTTTTTTAAATATTTTATTCTATTATCACTATTTAATTACATTGCTTGTTTAATAATAACAAAACACTACAAAATACCACTTAAGTGGTTATTTATACCTATATATAAGACAGAAAGTTTTGTAAAAAATATTTTTTTATTTCAGATGCAGGCTATTATTTTCCTCGCTCTTGTCTATTTCGGGGTTGCTCAAGATACAACTATTAGCGAAGATTTGAATCAGAAAACAAATACTATAGAAACGTCACCTTCGGTACGCTTAGATCCGTATATACGAAAAGCTCTACTTAAAGCTTTAAGTGATCTCGAAGAGAGTGAAACTTTTACAGATAGTGAAAGTACAGATAGTACTACGATATACAGAACGGAGAATTTAGATAGCAATACCGACGTTTCACAAGCCAGTAAAGAAAATATACAAATTCATTCTTTTGTTGTTAATGGTCAAGCTGCATTTGATAATTCATCTCAAACGACTCCAATGATAAAAGACAGTAAAATATCCATTTTAAGCACTACAGTTGGAAACGTTGAAAACTATGCTACCGCTAATCTTCCCACTAAAGCGCCTATTGACGATATTTTTCAAACCAAAGAAAGTGGAGTAAATTTACAACAAATAAGAAGCATATCAAGTAATTATAAATCAAGCCCTAATCTAGAACATAGCAGTAAAGTAACGACACCTAAATCTCGTGGTATATCAACAACGACGACGTCAACTACTACTACAACAACAACACCAAAACCAACACACAACGAAGATGGCGAAAATATCGAGGATGTAGATAAAAAA
This sequence comes from Dione juno, assembly GCA_037127375.1. Taxonomy (NCBI): domain Eukaryota; kingdom Metazoa; phylum Arthropoda; class Insecta; order Lepidoptera; family Nymphalidae; genus Dione; species Dione juno. Next base: position 270,570 of record JAXRJS010000043.1, on the reverse strand, counting down.
GATGTTCAGGTATTTCAAGCTCCACTAGTAGCTGCATTTACAGTTCACCAAGATGCACAAGGTATACCCAAAAAAGTTATACCAATTTACCAACAGTCAAATAATCAAGAAATATTAAAACCATTACCAACTTTGAGTACGCCAACAAACGGCGTAAATCCTAATTTACTGTCACCACAATTTAATGCACCAAATGTGCCATCAAGAGAATTTATCAATCAGCAAATAACTCTGCAAAAGCAATTGGAAGAAAAGCAACGTATATTAGAACAACAACTTCGTCTACTTCAGCTACAACAAAGACAACAAGAGGGACTTTTAAGGAATCAACAGCTGCTTTTGCAACAAAAAGAAGCTCAAAGATTACAACAAGCTTATTTTGACCAAGAACAGCTCAAGCATCAGCCATTTATAAGAGAACAACAGCAACTTCCAAGCAATCAAATACAAAGCAACTTCAACGTTCACAAAGCTGTCGCACAAAACTCTATATTGAGCCAAAGTAACTTGAGATCGCAAAACTCTCAAATTATAGTACAACCAAGTGTCGTTTTGGAACAAACTAACACAGTAGCACCACAACAACAACTACCGAATAGAGAGGCGGTTGATTTCCTATTACATCTCAGGGATCAGCAGCCGAATCAATTTCCCTTACAAGCAAATCACTTGCCTCAAGGTATTGGCAACTTTTTGCAGTCTAGCACAGGCCAAAATTTGAATCAAATACCTAATTTTCAACTCACAAATCAATTACGACCTGATGAACAGCTGGGATTGAAACAAGGTAATCGTGTATTCCGTCATGAAAGTGGTGTGGGAAATTTAGGTTTTAACAACCAAAACTACAATAGATTCAACACATTTGAAGTACCATTTTCCAATAGAATGCTTCCATCGAATGGATTCAACCAATTCAGTCGTGATGCGGAATTGAAACAGCTCTTGGCGAAAACAAACATTAACGCGAGAGCTCAAGAAGATATTAACATTGTATCTAAAGTGTTGTCATTAAACCATGGGATTAATGTAAATAATGTTTCCAATAGACTAGGATTCGATAGTCGCAGACATGTGAGAAAGTCAGTTTAAGGAAACATTTACAAAAAATATTATTATAAAAGCCCATTATGATGCATATGATTTATTTCTACAAAACTGATTTAACTTTTCCGTACGCTTTTACACATTCACTGAAAAAGCTTTAATTACCGAGATGAACTGAAAAAAAACTATCAGTGCAACAATTGTTATCGCACTTTACTAATAAAACATATTTTATAATCACAATTGTGTTGCAGCTGTAAGTGCTAATAGAAAAAAAAATTCAATAATTATACTACTTACACGTAACTCTGAATGTCATTTCATATGAATAAATTTATTTATTTTTGAACTTGTTAAAGATAAGCATTAAGACAGCAAAGGAAATGATAATTATCTTGTCCTGAGAGCATGTTCACGTATTACAATAAAATTATTTATTTAACACAAATACTTTGCCATAAGTAGATAAATAACTTAATTGTAAGATAAATGATATAAAAAATCTAATGTAATAATTGCTACTATAGCTTCTTTATTTAATAGTATTCGAGTATAACAGCTAGTTGTGCATGCAAATATAATTGTACAAATAAATTATGTATACTTATTATAACAAACATAATTTTTAACAATATCATAGACAAAACAAATGTGAACAATAAGATACTTTTTTTATAAGTAATAATTATATTAAGATTTACTTTAAGCAGGCTTTAATACTTACAAGTTATATCTAGAAAGAAAATAAGTTGGAGGTACTCATGTTCACAAGAATATTAATAATTCTAAGTATTTAATTAGTTTTATTTTTTATATACTTTACTTATTCAATATATGCATTGATAGATGTAAATATATATTTGTTATTATAATCTAAACTGCACATTTCATTTAATTTCTTCGTATCTTATAGTGGGGTTGCCTTCTTCGTTAACTGCCATTAACGAGATCTTCATCGGGTTGCCAATAGAAAATATAATACAAGATTTAAATTTATAAGAAGACATGTAGTTCACCGTCGAGAACCGTCTTGGCGTATAGCGTCTGTAAATGCGACGGTTTGCGAGTTCGATTCCCATTTGGGGGGAATTGCTTATTTTCATCTTCTTCGCTCTGGCTCTGGTCACAAGACAGAGCTCGGCCTTGAAGTCTACCCTGCTATGTGCGGGATACAGCGTGAAGCTAAAAAAATGTAGTACTAAAAGCTAGACAGGTAAGAACGTTGGGCGGGCCCTTTTTGTATACTTAAATACAGGTAAGAACGTTGGGCGGGCCCTTTTTGTATACTTAAATAATGATCGCACATACCTTGCGCTAGTCTTGCAGCCTATTTGAGAACTTTAGTGACTATAATCTAATATTTTTAAAAATTACTTTTTAGTTTAACAAAGTCGAATGCGAATAGTTTATTATAGCAAATAGCGAAGTATAATCAATGTACTCGTATATTTTTAGTTATTTATGAAACTTTTTTAAATTTTAAAACAAAAACAAATGTGTTGAACCGGAAGATCTGGAATTCTAAGAATGATTATGACATAGACAAAAATGGCTTGATGTTGCTAAGAATGAAGTTCCTTAATATTATAGGATTTTTTGAAAAAAAACGCTTAGATAACTTAGACGCAAAACGCCTAATACGGAAGACAAAACCAAGGCCCTCTTACACCTACACATATAACTCGGTTGGCCAGCTTTACTGGGAGCCGTGTGACCGAATAATTAAAACTAAATTCGGGATTGCAAGCCATATCAGAGCCCACCACAAAAAAGACTTGAACTAAAAGAAAAAAAAACAAGAACATGCATTGGGGTCGCCGTCGCCGGATACGGTGTGGACGATATGATAATGATGATAAAGAGGCTAGATGTGTCCGATGTGAAGTTGTGTCCAATCAAAAACAATATCTCTAAATTTTAAATGAATGATTAAAATTTATAGCATAGTATTAATAATCTTAAGGTAATTTTGTCAAAATCGCGCAGGGCGCTTGCGAATCCCACATTTTTGACAGTTCGTCAGCGCGTTCATTCCCGTCAGCACTGGTATTCCTTGTCATCTTCCTTTTCCTCTTTTATTGTGGGGTGGCTTGAATGCGGATTTCTTGAAATCGATCCAGTGACGATCGCTAAATATCAAGACTGACTGATCAAGAAAACTGAAGACAAAGACAAGTTAAATTGTTCATTACTAGTCTCCTCTCCATCCTTTCGTCTAGATAGGATTACACCCACTTGAATTCCCTTTTTGAAGATCAGAGGGCCCATGCTATTGTGTACGTAAACCATCAGTTTCGGAATTTAAATTCTCGAGCAACACAAAATCGGGAGATGCCTGTGTTGGCGGAGCTAGACATTTTGTAATTCATGCTAGTTCCCTTGTCAGAGGTAATTTTTACAGTAACTTTTCTTTATTCTTTAGAGACTCTCCAGTGACAATGCCAGTGCAGACGTTAAAGATAGTCGTTAATACAGATAATCTACTACTATTGTCTCTATTAAAGCCTCTTTAAGTATTGTTGTTGGATTGATGAGATGCATCCACGGTTCATCTGCTTTTTTCATGTTAGTAAGCGTAAAATCTCATAATGGGGACATCAATATTTGAGGACAAGCACATAACGATTATTTAAAATCGTAGCTTTAATATGACAGTGTGCTACTGTTATGTTATATTTGATGTGACAATAATACTTTTTAAAAAGCAGTTACACCACGACTCACTAGTGTAACTGTATATCATAGGTTTAATTTTAAAACATAAAATATCATATAGATATAAATATTCCTTTTAAAATTTGAAAAACTTAATTATATTTTTTTGCTGTTTGATCCATGCGACAAAAAAGTGACCTATAAAAATAAGTAAACAATGAATTATTAAAATAAATTAAAAAATAATTATTCAATTATTCCATATTATATAAAACACAGTGTATATAAAATCAAGTGAACTTTAAAGTTTTGAAAAAATATAGTTACCCTGCCTGGAGTTTGAAAATCCATCTGAAAACATTTATATATAATTTCATATTAATAGAGAACATAACACACACAGTAACCAAATAAAAAAAAAAACTTACCAGTGTAAATTACGTTACGATAATAGACAATACTAGTGATATATCCAATGCACAATATCGATACTTATTTGACGTATCGATTTATTTCGAATAATCTCGATTTATTACTGTGCTAAATATTATATATCTATTATCTGTTCGTTGAAACTGTCTCAACTACACTTATGTTAATGTATTCTGTGTTCATCTCTCAACTGTCATGTCGTTCTATCTATATTCTATAATCTATCCTGTCTGTATTTTCATAAATTAGTTACTAATGAGAGTAAGAAGTTCACGAATTAAAAACAACGCACCCTCTATAATCTAAAATTAAAAGTATTATATTTATTACCGCGAATAACGATTATGGTCGTTCTCGATACTATGGAAGGTATGGGTAATTTAGAAGAACTAGCTTTAAAAAGGAAAGAAAAGCTGAAAAATCTCAAGCGAAAAGCAACAAACAGTGACAGTACCCCAGAAACCACAACCAAATCAGAACCTGTATCAGTACTTCCAAAGTATGATATCTTTTATCTATTTTTATTTATTCTCTAGTAAAGTACATGTTTCATTTATATAAAACCTACATTAATATTTAAAACTGTATTTTTATATGATCAATTTCAGACCAAAATTCAGAAGTTACAAACCACAAGATGAGACGTTGCAGAAGGAAAAACTACAGGATGCAGAGCCATCATTAGTGGATGAGGAAGTAAAAGATTTGGTAGAAGCTGGCAAAGAAAAGGTAACTAACATAATATATATATATATATATATATATATATATATATATATATATATATATATATATATATATATATATATATATATATATTCTTGAGAAAAATAAAGAGTACAGTACAAATTAAGCACTAACATTTTAGCTATTACTCAAAAACCTGACTCAAAAATTTTATAGTTAAAATACTCAAATATATTGTATGTTAAAGTATATAGCATTTTAAAAATATGTATTTATATTGTATATATTGTAATGTTTCAGGTAGTGCTACAAGATTTAGACATATCCAGTTTAGCTCCTCGAAAACCAGACTGGGATTTAAAAAGAGATGTTGCTAAAAAATTAGAGAAATTAGAACGAAGAACACAAAAAGCAATTGCCGAATTAATCTGGGAGCGGCTTAAAGAAGGTAATGAAAAAAACTTAAGCGCTATGGTGTCTTTGAATGAAAATAAACAAGTAGATGAAGATTAATTTTTTATTATGTGTATTTAGCTTGTAAGGTCGATTAAGTTCTGTATTAATAAAATTTTACATATATTAATTTTTCATTTATCTGTAATGATATTTCACTGTCCTAATTACTATAATATGGATTTTTTTTAATTCTGAGTGAGTAAAACTTTAGCCAACTAGTTGGTTGTAAAGAAATTGACTAGTTGACCAAGCCAATCATGTAAAATTCTGGAGGAAGTGTTAAATGTTCATGTACAATAGTAATGTAAAGACTCAAGATCAAAAGACCTCAATATTGCTATAGTTTGATAGGTGAGATGGGTATACTTGACACGCAAGTTGCTGCCAATAATCAAAAATATTAGCTTTAGAAACTTGAAAAGAAAAGTTACACCAAAATATTATTTACTGAGTAGAAAAAGTTCCACATCTGACTTTCTGAAATGTACATACCAAGCCATTAGAAAATTTGGTTTTTGTACCTCAGACGGAACTCATATAAAAGGTTATAGAAATTTTACAATCATTAAAATAAAAACTGAAAAATGATTTTAAAAGTAGATATAACATGAAGCATAACAAAGTCGTTCCCTCTGATTATTGGATATATCCATTTTTGGGATAGTAGATCTCATCATTGTTACGTTTAAATTCACATTAGAATAATTAATAATTCCCTTAGTAATGACAATAGTGGTAAAGACGAAAAAGGTCTCAGGGTGTATTTAGTAATTTTTGGCATTTCTGCCAAAAACTTGCATCAAGAAAAAATTGAAATTATTTAAGATAACATGTCTGTCTGTGTACTGTTCTGGCTCTGTTTATAGTGAACGGCAATTCTTAAAAGCCAGGAACAAATACAAACGTATTACGTTGCTGACGTCATCAATGTGTTTCCAAGCTAGTAATTAATAAGTATGGAAACTGATTGTTACAGGAAAACTTGATATGTTTTACATTTAAAAAATATTAATAAGCATGTAAAGTTAGTATTTAAGTAAGATATTTTATTGAGAAACACGAACAAAGTAAAAAGCCGGATGCCGAACACATGTGGCCGAATAGCGGCTATACCTACTAGTTGGAATATCTCTACTATAAACCTAGCGGTTCTACAACAATTGTAAGTCAGGAAAAAATAAATAGTACATACTCAGTATAATAATTTATTTTACTTGCAAGAAAATAAGTTTACTTTATCACAGTTCTAATTACAATTCTTAAAAAAATATAAATAATTAAATTATCTAAATGTCATATGTATACATACAAATGTGCGTGTGACTATTGATTTAAATAATGACTAAGATAACAAATTTCACTAAATATACTAAATACTAGTAATATTAAGTACACTGCAAATGCATGCACAATACCCTTATATTGACATTTTGTTACATTTGTCAAGACTCAAGATATTCTGATCGGCGTTACTTCGGTATTGGAGAAACTTCGTATTGGATGGCGGACTCTACTTGCGCTTTGTCTTACCAGAGGAGGCTATTCGGCTTCCTAGCCTATTGTTAAACCATTTCACAAATCTCTATAGATTTATGCACTCCAAGCCCGCATTTTGCTTTATAACGCTAGGGAAACTAAGTGTGATTTTTATTTGTGATTGTATTAAAAAAGCTTAACTCCGCCACAGTACATCATTGCTGGATTACTTTACAAATAGATTATTTACTTCCCTTTTAACATTAATTTGGTTTATTAGAGAGCTTAAAAAATATTTCATGTTATTCAATATTTCTTTATCTAGAGATGCAAGCAGAAGCTGCTAGACAGACTTTACAATTAACTAAAATTAACAACTATATACTATTTTTTTTATGAACATCACAAAGTTGCAAATAAATAATAAATTGCTAATTTCATTACTACTGACACCATTGCGGCCTTTCTTCTTTCGATTAGAGCCTGTCGTGTCCTGTTCAGGCTCATCAACTTCATTATAACTATAATAATTGTTATCAACATTGTAAAATACTACACGATCGCCAATCGGTTGTATGGGTCTGAAGTTGTGTCTGATTTTCCCTGTTGCCGAACGTAATTCTCTAAAGGATTCGATCTGCGGACAACGTGAACAGGTGTATATTTTAATAGCTTTTTACCTGCGGCTTGGCTCGTTAAGTCAAATGGAATAAATAACAAGTGGTGTATGGCAGGTCCGCAATAGTTTCGATGTAAGCGACAGTGGGATGTTTCGATGTACGAAACTATTAAATATTAAATAGTCTAATAAAACTTCCTCTATAAATGGAATCCAATACAAAATTCAAATTTCAATTCGAAATAGTAGTTTTATATGAGCGCCTCTAGAAAATTTCAATATTTCAATTCAATATGCATGTTATTTACCTAATCTTGGCTAATTCAAGAGCTTTCGATTTTAAAAATATGCATATCTGAGGTGTTTAAGTTGGACAATTGACTTTCTTAAACAAAATTAGCTAAATGCTTGAATTTATTATGAATTAAGTTTATAAATACCTGGTCATGAGTCAATCTTATTGGTTGTTCAAAATCGAGCCATATGACTACTTCAGAACACGGAGGAGTGGTCAACGACCCTTTGTAAGTAAAATATCTTCGTAAGTCTAAAGGGAGAATATTTAAGAAGGAAAACGGCTGGCTCATCACAACACTAGTATGTGGTTCCGTCACGTTGGCAAGAGCTGATGTTATGTCATCGTATGCTGGATGCTGGTGACGATCCAACTAGGAACAAATATTATTTATGTTAATATAAGAATTACAATGAAGAAGTGATGTAATCTATCCAAAAGAGATATTTTGTATTTATATATAGTATGTATGTGTATTATACGTTGACAGTAGATTATTGTGACTAGTTTTTTTTACTATAGGGACGTTCCAAATACAGTAATGTAACGTCTCTAAAAAAGTAGCAAAGTAGTATCTATGTGTACATCGAGGGAAAAGGCTAAGTATATACCTACTTACTGCAGTCATATACACTATTACAGTATTAAAATTCAATGAAAACGAAGTTATGATGTATATTTAGATAATACTTGAACACTTAAGAAATATAATATAATTTGGATGCTAAAACAAAATGTGTGAATTACCTACCTCATAGAAAAATGCAAGAACAGTTAGCCCATCAGAATGCTTCATAGCAGATTTTGGAGATTTGTATTCTTCCTTATAAAACACCATGTGTAATTCCATAGGGAAACTGCCATTTTAGGAAAAATATTAAATATTTTTTAAATAAATTTTAATATTAAATATTTTTTTAATTAAAAATCTATATTTGCACATATACCAATAACAAATTTAGTAACAATTACAAATAACAAGAATTTCGAGCTTTCGTTGGTTACTATTATTTTTGGATAAAGCTCACCTTCTATGATTAATTTTATCTTCTGAGCCGAAAGTGTCATTATCCCCCCAATGAAAGTGCATCTGGCTAAAAACATATGTGCCGTCGAGAGGACCACCACTGACACGAGGGTGAGGTTCATTTTCAACCTCAATTAAAACTGAAATTAAATATAAACTTGACGAATACTGTAGACTAGTTATCTAATACAGTGGACAAATATGAATAATAATAGTGCTATAAATAGAAGACATCACCACACTTGTTACAAAACATGTCAATAACGATTTATTTATTTTTGTGTGTATAAATAAAAATATTTAGAATATATTACTTTTAATCCGTCCAATCGCTCAAGACAGTTAAGCCTTAGGTACACTTACTGTGCTTACATAATATACTTACTGTGCTTACGTTAAATATATTTCTATTGTAAACATGCGCGTTCTGCTACTTTCAAATTTTTATACATCTCCAAATTCTTACCTTGGTTTGTAAATACGAAGCTATCAAAAAGATATTTTATCTATTTGAGTCAAATTTAAGTAATAAATGGTTAACTGTAATAAAACAACTAAACTGCATGTTTTTAAAAAACAGAAACGAAAACGTATCGTGAAAGAATTTTGAACACACTACTTTTACTTTACAAATTAAACCGAAGCAACTGAGGCGCCATTGATAAACTTTTTCTATTACAACATTCTTGAATGATACTATCTAGTTATCATCAGAAATATGACTAAGTACGGCAGCATTTTTTGTTTAGATCAGAAATTACCTAATGGTGAAATTTGATTTTATTCAATAAAAATATTAAGCAAAATGTAAACATTAAAAAAAATAGTAAACGCTAAAATAATAAAACATTTTCAATGCTTAGTACGAAATTACAAAGCTACCTTGCAAGCAAGGATTCAAATGTACATGTACAATTTACCTGTATGTCCATTATTCGAGACGTGAACATCATCTATTGGGTCGTCAAAGCCAATGAAAACTATATCCGGCAATGCAACTTGTTTTACACGTAGTATGTTTATATTTATGGGGCTTTGATGTTTGCCTCTGCATTCGCTAAATTTTTCGCCCCAATAATTAGGACCTACAAAAATATCGTAATTTTATAAAAAAAAAAACAAACTAAAATACATGTCAAAAACAAAATACGAGTATTATTGTAACGTTACAAACATACGTTACAATTATACTGGTATTTTGTTTAGTAAAGTATTTTACAAAATGAAGAACAATTTTTTACCAATTACTCCATCGTATCCGTAATCTTCACCACATGCGAGCTCGGTCGCTGAAATGAAAGCAAAGCAAAACATTATTATGCAAGTGCATGAAAGAGTGTGGATGATGTATAATTTATTATTAAGAAGGGGATATCACAATTACGATATACTCTAAGAATGCGATCCATAACTTTCTTAAGGTAATTTTAATAAAAACTCGATATACAACATGAATATTTTAACTGATTGCAAGTATAGATTAGGTACTAGGATTACATAACTGACTGGAAGTAGTTTTTTTTCATTTATTCTAACTGATTTGTAACTATTCTAATGTAAAACGTTTTTTTTTATTATTATTATACTCTATAGTACACCACATATACTAACAAAAATAATATATAGAAACAAAATTACAGTAAAAACAAAGTAAAAATAAAATGGAAGCACAAAAGGCAGTCTATAGCTAATCGGTAACTTCTTCCAGATTTTCTTCTGGGCTAGGAAGTGAGTAAGAAGAAATATATAATAGTTGGTGGTGTCACATATACTAATACATAATTGTATATAGTACACAAATACTTATAAAATCATCAAATACATAAATCTGGCCATAAACACTGTTACAATTGAAAAGAAACAAAATATTATTCCTTTTTTGAATTTGGGATCTGTGTAATGTAATTTTTATACGATTGTGTTCTTATTTTCCTCCAATATAAAAAACATTTTGTAATATAAAAATTTGATAAAGTAATAAAAATTGATAAAGATAACTGAACCACTGCGATTGCATTACATAAAGCTACCTGCTTTATGTAATGGAGCCAAATACAACTTTTAATATCCTTTATACTCTTAGTATTTGTCAAATGTTTGTGTAGCGGACTATTGATCTATTGATAGGTACAATGAAACTTCCTCTGATTGTGACAGAAAAATATCGGGCTGTCCACGTAGTGTTTGTACGAAAAAGGCGATCTAAGCAGTAAGCGAAATAAATCAAAGAAATCCTGTCCGAAAGCAAAAGATTTTTCGGGAAATGAAGATATTACCTAGAACCATGTTGCGTATTTTAAAAGATGACTTTGGACTTGCAGCCTATAAAAGACGCATTGGGAATTTCTTAACTCATAATTTAAAAAATAATATGGTGGTAAAATTAAAACAACTGCTTTACATTTAAAAAATTACCTGCGGTAAATAAGGCCCCGAGGGTAATAAGGCCCACATACTAAAAGTAGCACTAAAATACGTATATTTCGGTTCAAACTTAACTCATACCCGCATAAGACCGATAGGTATACCTTCACGTCAGCGTGCGTACGGCACGGTAAGCGGTACGCAAAGGGAGGTCACAGATTTTTTTTTTTTGTTTACAGATTAGAAAAGTTTTACAGTTGAGTAAACAAAATGACTGTATTTATTATTCTCAATTTAAAAATTATATTCCCAACTTCAACATTATCCGACTACAGTGATCGTTTGGTAGAGTTTAGCTATGAAGGAGTGACTAAGTCATATTTTATGAAAAAGGTATCAAAACATCGGCACAAGTGTATCAAGATACCATTTTTGAGAAGGTAGTTAGGCCATTTAACCACACCATGGCCAGTAACCAAAAATGGCTTTATAGCAAGACTGGGCGCTCGATTCACTCTTATCTCGATTGGAAACAAACGTTCCGTAATTCATCAAAGCTGAAGAATTTTATATATATTTAAAGATGTTGAGCGTCTAATAGAAAGTGCAAGTCGTTCCACAAATATATTGCTTGCATCGTAAATATGTGCTCATAAAACTTACTCAAGTATATAAATATAAGTATTCTTAAAGTGAGATTTCCAGATGATATGATATGAGGTGAGTAAAAACTCGACCTCAAGTAACTAGATGAGGGAGACTTATGAGTAAATAACACAAAGTGCAGAAGTGAAAATTTATGTAGATTCTGGCGACAACGGATAGAGCCACTTGAGTTTCCAATGAAATTCAGATACATGGTCATACTTACGTAAGCTAAATATGAACAGAATAGCTAGATTTTGTAATCGCTCAAGTTGTTTAGGTAGTTCTCGTTTAAGTTAGGATAGCTTGCATTCGCATAATCAAGAATTGAAAGGAGAAGAGTTTTCTTAACATAACTTTGGTGGGAATCGGCATAACAGAGCGGAGACGTCAAAGTGATAGGTATATTTAATATGTGTGCCGTAGGCGTCGTGGCGCAGCGGCATATAAACAATTGTGGGTTCGATTCTCACCCAGCGAAATTGTTTTTAGGGTTCCGTACCTCCAAAGGTAAAACGGTCTGTCTGAAAGTCTGTGTTTGTCTCAAGATCGCGTGGACGTATGTTACTGAGATTGATATCAAATATCCATGTCTATGGGACCATAGACAATAATATAACTTGGAACAGGAAAAAGATACGAGCTTTTTCTATCAAAGTATATATTTAACAAAAGAATGTTATTATTCATTTATACTATGGTAGATGCCTACCTATACAATGTTTAAACTTACGTAGGTAAAATAATATAATAGCAGATAATTTGGTGCCACATAAATGATGAGCATACTAATGTTGTTGCTTTTTGTCATTTACTTTATTTTTATATACTGCAAAAGAGCTCAGCTTAGTTATGAGATTTTAGATTGTAGTAAAGTGATGAACTGATGACGGTAATTTGTCAAATTATGGGGTAATTCAGTGGAACCAGACGCGCTTGGTATTCGTTTTGGATATGTAAGTAAATGTATAAAATTTTTTAATGACTTAACATCTTGAATAATAACAGCACAAATAATCCTATGAAAGAAGTTATTTTTACCTGTTTCATTAAAATAATAGTGTTGTGAAGAGTTAATGATGGTAGGTATATACATAGAATTCAAAAAACCGTGACAATTCTCTTTGTGTGTTACATGTAGTACAGGAAAATATACATAATGATATAAAATAAACTAGTAAATACATTGTAACTATAACGCGTAGAGTAATATTTTTGGTCGTTTTAAAAATACTAGATATTATTCAATATAAAGATTTGATTGGCTCCGAATATTTTATTAGTTGATATTACTGAATTATTATTTTACTAAGTATATTTATTCTATAAGTATTTAAAATAAATTAAAATTATAAATGAAACTTAATTAACTGCACATAGACGTTGTTAATGTGTGGTATGAATTGTGAGGAGTAGAAATATTTATTAATATGTTACGGAAAAATCTTTACTTGTACTCCAAAAACGCACTTAATCTCACGAATCCTTGCCTTGTAAATTGCAAAATTTAACCTTGCGTAGTCGTCTCAAGGTAGTAGGTATTTTTTTACCGTCCGGATCCGGAGATGATATAGCCTATACCAACATAGGTACTAAGTTTGAAGCCGATATGGAATATTTTGAATTAAGGTTAAAAAATTAAATGGATCAATGTTGTTACGTCAATAAAATTATTTAATCATCTAAGTATAGTCAATCGTACAGTTATGGTAATAAGAAATATTTTAGCTTAAACTTGAATTTAATAAAAGTTTCACTGAGCCTAAACAAGTGAATCGATGGTAAAAAATTGTGCCATAACACCTTTCTGAAGCGTGACAAGTTCATTGATAACAGTTAATGACAACAGTTTTATTTTAACCTTCTCTAGATGTTGTGTCTGTGTCAGAGCGCGCAACGTTATAGCTATATGTAATGTATAATAAGATAACTACCTACAAATTACATTTTCAGCACAAAATCTACTTTGGTTAATGAAACTAATGAAAATATTTTCTTTTTAAATTTATCTACTTCTAATGGCTCAAATATTTAAGCTTTTGTGGTGCACATATCAAATATGTAGGTACAATAGATAAATAACAGTAGATTAGGTACCTATTGTTACGTTTTATTAAACATAATATGGAGAGCATGATTTTCATCGGACACAACAACAAAAAAACAATTACATTTCGTTTTGTTATACTTTCAAATACCTATTTAGAAAATACAATAGTGATCATTTAAAATTAGTCATACTTTCAAGGGCCCTAAAATAATAGTGCGTAATGACAAAGACCTTAATTAGAAAGTAAGGTTCATTTTAAACAATCTTAGAATCGGACAATAGCAATTGTGGCTCTATTTAGTGTGAACACGCTTAACCATGACCAAACTCAAGACTATTACAATACGATGTAGAGTGGGTATGAATGAACACAATCATTTTGCGCCTAACTTTGTACAAGGTTTTCACATTGTCTTAACTGCCGGTTTACACGAAAATTTCAAAGTTTTAGCTGAAACTGACAGGTGCAAATTTTGAAAACAAGCAAGTCTGTATCTTTCAATTACAGTGTATCACGTGTGTACTATTCGTATTATGAACCTATTTAAATATTACTATTTTAACTGTTCAAAGTCATTAGATAAATGTGAATCAAGATCATTTAATGCATTGTAAGTGTAAGGTAAGAAGGTAGCTACGAGTATAAACCAAAGAGAGAGAGATAACCAGAATGTAGACGTTCCAGAGCACTATAATATCTATATTCTAGAAGTTGCCTACATTGAACATGTAGTTTCAATTATAATTTATAATTGCCATAATCGGTACGATTACTCAAGCCGTTCGATCTGTTTTAATAATAATGTATAATAGTTACCTACAATCATAGCAAATGTCGCTTTGAATAAGTAACAGTACTTGTCTATCATACAACGATACCATATCTACATTTTTATTATTGACACCATAATGTAGAGCGATTTTCCGCTCCTTATATATATGTAAAAAATGTAAAAATATGTCATTAGTGTTCAATAATTTAAAATGCTTCGTTTTCTTTTAAATTTGTAACAGAAGAAATTTCATACTAACAATTTATGGATATTATTAGTTCAGTTCATTTTTGTATGGTTTCGATAAATGTCCTTAGTTAGTGTTATATGTATAATATTCAGCCATTATACCAAAATAAAATTAATTGTAAAATTGTCATCGATTTTCATAAACTGTTATTTATTATCTTATCTTATTTTCTATATGTCTACAACATTGCACTTAAAACAGTAGCGATAAGTGCAATGATGTAGAGATTTTAATTTGCAAGGTAAAATGTTTCAACAAATTTTCTGTACCATTGTAGTTTTTAAGTTTTTCAAAAGCACGTATGATAAGCATATCAATGTAGCTTTTCAACGACGAAATATTTTAACGTAGACACAACATATTATCAAGTAGGTACATATATAGCCATAATCGGCGTATGTAAGAAATCTTGCTTGTTCTGACAGTGTACATGCGTTGTGCATTTATACAGATAAAATCGCAATAATCCTTAGCAGAATTAAAATTATAATAATACAAATGGTGGTACAAGCCGGATGTGTAACGTCCCAGGTTTGTTACATCTACTTTAAAAGTGGTTGTCTTTATAATACACTGTTTCAAGATTATAGTAACCCAAAATCAAAAAAGGAAAAAAAAGTATTAATTGATAAATTGAATTAAATTTTTATTAAAGAAAACTTTGCGAATTTTTTTTATTATAATAATATTTTAGTGAACTACCTACCTAAACTACTTACTTTTAAGTTTTGTAAATTCTTATCTTGGTGAGCGTGTAATTTATGAAAACAGCAGCAAAGAAATGGTTATTTATTTCAATATATATATTTTATTTGTATTTAAATAAATAACTAAATTAAAATTTGTGATTTATTAAATATTTTTAGGTAATAGAACTGTGCACTGTAACGTTACATATATTCTAAATATACGTGTACCAGCGTAGAGTACCAAAACGGATAAGATCTTACCTTGTGAAGCCACTATAGTTAAATAACTTCTTCATATAATTTTTTACAATATTTACGTAAGCTCTTTGCCTTAATTTATGATTAATGAAAATAATTGTAAAAATATTTCAATTATAATTATATCACCAACTTTATTAAAATAAATATAGAGTATATATTTATTTTATTTTAAATATTTCATACTCCACGATCACTCCACTTACATAAGTGTTTCAATTGAATACTTATAAGACTATTCACATAATTATACTCATTAAGTAGGTACTGTTTAATAAAATATTTGTATGATAGCAAAAACATATTTAATTATTGGGATATATACCCATTAAATTTCCAAAGCTTCGTCTAAATTAAGTAATATTTATTATACAAAATACAAATAAAATATGTTTTCCTTACGTTTATGGCTGCCAGCATAACGAAATAAAATAGTCTTCTTGTTCACGTTCCGCTAGCAATAAAATGCACATGTGACAGTTCTAAATCTATGAAACGTCTATTGATCGTCATCGGCTGTGAACATGATCAACAAGCACGGGTGCATTTATTTTTAGTACTTTTAGTTTGTATTTTTTTTACATATACAGAAACTTTTTGCTACTTTGAAATTACAATAACTAAGACGTCGTTGTCACATGATTAACAATAAACTAAAGAAAACGAATAATAAAATGTAAATATACGATAATATTAATAGTGAACTAAAACGATACCTACTTTTTAAGTTATTGGGTACTATGGTGTACATATCAATACTAAGTATTTAATAGCATAATACACGGGCAATTGTTCTAAGAATATATAAAATACTATTATTTATGACATAATACTGAATGCTTTTCATGAAACGCAATAGAACAACACACAATAGAGATTAGATAAATACTTAAGCATTTTATTGCATGTATTCTTGGTTCTAATCCAAATGCAGTTATAATAGATAGATTAATAGAATATGAAGCCAAGAATTTATAGCAATGATTATTTTGATGCACCTTAACTATGTGTATCTACTCGTATATAAATTATTATTAAATTTATTATTCGTTGTCAAATAACGTGGATTGTTTTGGACCATGGGAGAGATGAGAACAATATCTATAATACAAACGTAAATACTCAAAACTCAATATTTTCATTCAAACAGGTCACAACGCTACCACAGCATGGGCCCTTACGGTGGGTAAAGCGTCTTCATTAGGACAATGACTCATTGCTGCTTAGTTTATATCCTATTAGTATTTAACAGTAATTCTTTAACGTACATGACCTACTTGACATGTTTCTGACTACTGACATGTGCATTGGGTGCAACAGTCACCGATGTTTTATAATGTTATCTTGGTTTCTTTTAACAATTTAGGTGTTAGCGAAACTCACACAACAACATGCTCATGAAGAAAAGAGCAGGGCCATTTTGTGAGAGCCACGTAGCAAGTTATACCATATATTTGTCAATATGGAACACTGTAAGTATATAAAAATATATGTAAATAACTGTGGCACACAATGAAATGTCTCGCTGAGGGAAATAGGAGTTAAAATTACTAATTTTAGTTGCTTAATTTAAACGACTGTCCGTTTCACAAGATATCCTTTTGAGGCTAAAACGCTCGTTAGTTTAAGCGTATTTCTTTAACAAGCTAAATCTCTCAACTGATTCAAGTGAAAGTTGAGTGGTTTAGTTCCTGCCTCTGGTGAACAGGTGTATTGTTACGACAGCTACCATTTAGATATCTAGTTGTATCTAGATAAGTATTCGGTATATTCGTAAAGCAATATGCTTTTCAAAAATATATTTAACGTTAAGTATACCTATTAAACTCGCTAAAAAGATTACTTGAATTAAAATGACGTAAATGTATAGGGATGTTTCTTTGTTCTACGTAAAACTTCACACAATAAATTATTGTAGTTGTTGAGAATTAACAGTGACTAATTATTTTCCAAAGAAATATACTCCTCAATCTCTTCTTTGTGTTTGCAACACAAAACCACAAACATTTTTCTTTTAGTAATAATTAAAAACAATACCTTACGATACTACCAAAATAATAATCTGTAAGCAAAATAAATAATGTCATTTCTTATACTGTATAAGCCTATCGGCGTTAACGCATTTTTTTCATGAAGCGACGCTGTTTTAAACCTTGTTACTTTTTCGTAGATAATAGATTTTTTACATGCTCTGTGAACCGGTTAACTTTTTAATACCATTCAAATTAGATATCTATTTCCAGAAAGATAGTCAGAAAGAAAATGTATACTATATTTATCATTAAAATTTAAATAAACATTATAGGTTTATTTCATCTATCACAATGACTTGGTTACATTTTTTGGTTATTAAATTATGTTTCAAATTTATAAATGCAACTATGATACAAAAAAACAATAAAATTGAACGTTAAAATTTCAACGCACATTTTCGGAATTTCTGCAGAAATTTAAATAACATTTTTTTTATTGTACGATTTTTTTTATTGTAGTATATCATTAGATCTGGATAGGATATAGAATATACATGATTTAAAAGACCAGGCCTGATAAAAACCATAATACACCTACCACGCTAAACTATAAAAAATAATAAAATGAACATTTACCGATGACATGTAAAAGTGTAAGGTCTGGAAAATTTGAGAACAAATAAAGGAAATGGCGCTTTATTAAATGTTTCTGCATTTTCCAATGGCATAGAATCATAATCATGTCATATAATATAAAGATACATAAATAAATATAAAGAGTTATACAAAGTGACTTCGTTGTATAATTTTATAGGACATATTTAAAAACTAGACATGCTTTTAGAAACTGACTATTTCTCTAGTATGTATTTATAAATATTTATATAATTTATATATAAATATTTATACAATGAATAAATATTTATATATAAATTAGGCATATTTATAAATTTATAAAATTTATGGTAAATTTTTATACACGTAAAAATATGATATTCATGAAAATATATATAAGCATATACATATACACATTAGAAATGAAAGCAAATACTTGTATTTAAATTGTTTAGAACGTACCTTGCAAAAGCACAAGAGCAGTAATTGTTGAAACTATAAAGTACATCACGGCACTGTTCAATTGTAATAATATTTCCACCTCAATAATACCTCAAACAAATCTCAAATATAATTAAATTAAGTCATTTATTTTTGCATTATACATATTGGTCAGGAAAGCGACAGCACTCCACTACGTGACCACACAACTGTGCGAAGCGAGTCGTTTCCCTGCTATATAACCGCCCTGCCTTTCATGTTAGGACGACAGATGTCTTTGAAGTGTAATTTTCCGGAAATAAGAATGATTTTTAGACTTGTGTTATACCTAAAATGATAATAATGTGACTTAAAAATGAAATAAGAAGTATTATAAAATTAATTTATATTTTTTATGCCTTTAATAAAAATAATATGAAATATTATTATTATGTGTGTATTAATTATAATGGAATTTTTAATTGCATTTTGGGAATATTATTTTTAAGATTTCGGACAAATTCGTTCATATTGGTGATCGGGACTTTAGTACGCCCAGGCGTTTGATTGATAGTGGAATTACGTATTTCGCTTGTATACAAACACTTATTTGGTCATGGAAAAGTTAATAAAATTTTTTTTCAAACGTTGCCGTGTCGCATGTTCCCTATATTATATTGTTGAAGTAAGATGTGGACCGTCGTGGCGACAGCGTGTGCCTGTAAGCGCGACGGTTTGTGAGTTTGGTTCTCACTCGGGGAGAATGAATTTTTTTGATTTTTTTCGCTCTAGGTAACAAGGCAAAAGAGCGGCGTTGAGTTCCGCCACTCAACAAACAAAAAAAATCTTGTTACATATAATTCTGTGTTAAGTTCAATAACCGTTTGCTTTAATTGGAAAGATATTAGATGATAATTAATTGCTAGGTTTTAGTATCCCTTAAACGCTAGAGATACGTGAATATAAAGTATTTAGAAAAGCAAGTGTTAAATATTCATTACTAATCACAGGGTAGAAATGTCTGCGGACGTCACATTCTATTAGTTACGGATGAATTGTATTGATTTATAACCTATGTAAGTCATTATAAATATTAATATGTCGTTATATTTTTGCTTCACGCTAATTTCGCATATAGTGGAGATATAGAAACGATAAAGCAAGCAAGATAGGGCAAGGATAACTTAATGACTTTCCACGCATTTTGGGAACATCGTTTATTAAAAAGGGGAACTATATAGTAACGGAATAGTTGGCGAAACAGACGAGGGAAATGCAAATAAAACTAATCTGCTACTAACTTTGGGATCAAACCGTGGTCGTGTCAACGTAGCGAGATATGTTAACAAAAGAAAATTTCTAAATAATTATAAAATAACAATACAACAATTTAACACAGTAAATACATTGTATTGTACCTATATAAATATCCTAAAGTAGGAATAATCATTTTATTAATAATGTCTTTCCTGTACTGCAACTTAGCCGATTTTATTAATCTTAATCCATACAGAGAAAAGTCGATTTATTAACATCATTACAGTGCATTTTTATCCACATTTTATAAATTTTCAATATTAAATAATGCAGATAAAACTATTAATTTAAAAACGGTGTATGCTAACGGGTCTAAATAATATCTACATTCAACAATGCACATTTTCCTCCAAGCTTGGCTAAGGCAATTTTCCTCATTTTGGAGCAACGACTTTAGAACAAGATTCCCAGTTCCTGGTAGTTGTACTATTTCTGCTACGGTACCGGCCATGGTCACGGTGCGATGAGAGATACTAACAGTCGTTACGAAGGCCTGTGACAGGGTACCGCAAAAGGTGACTACGTAAAGCAAAATCACGTAAAGTCTAAACGACTTTAATGAGGTTTACCTGTGGGGTGAAACAAGTGTTCGTCTTAGCGCCCACTCTGTTCGCCTTATACTTTGAGATAGCAGTCAAAGAGGTCTTGCATACTGTTTCCGAAGGAGTCCGCATCCGTTTTCCCACAGATGGTAGTATTTTTAACTTATCTATACTTAAGGCACGCACTAAAGTATCGTATGCAGAGATCGATAATTACAGAGATTATGTATCCTGATGACTTATGCTTTTTAGCGGAATCCCCGGATGGCCTGTGACAGCTGATGTCTGTTTTTTACTAAGCGTGTTGCAAGTTCGGTTTGAAAATCAGTGTCAAAAAGACGGAAGTGATGTCCCTAGATACACATAGTCGTGAGACACTGGTAATTAAGCTTGGCGAGGATGTGCTCAAACAGGTAGACAAATTCCGTTATCTGGGGAACACTATAACATCTAAGTGTGACCTTGATGCCGAGATCAACAGAAGGATTAGTGCTGCAGCTGTAGCATTTGGAAAGCTGCGTTGCAAGGTCTTCTGTTCGCACAATCTAAAGCTGGCCACTAAGGTTTCTGTATATATGGCGATTGTGCTGCCAAATCTTCTATATTCCTCCGAGACCTGGTGGTTGTATCGGCACTCTGTGCGTACTCTGGATCGTTTCCCCCTAAAATGCTTACGTACCATCATGAGGATCAGATGGTCCGACTGACTGCGCAACACCGAAGTTCTGAGACGAGCCAGTGTTGGTGACACTGCGCACGGGAGCTTGCTGCTAAAATTGGCTATATAAGCCATATCCAGGCACATCAGTGCCATTCCGACTAGGGGTCGAAGTGGTTGCTTTGGCCGAAATCTTTTGGAGAGACACACACACATACATACATACACACAGTATTATAGGTGGGATTTGCAAAGTATTCATTTTATTTTGGAAAGAAGTGATAAATATTTAATAAGTGTATTTTAAAGCTAAATTAATAGCTCCAGCTGATTTCAACTAAATAGGACATAATTAGTTAAATCTATATATAAGTTAGGTTTGTAATAAAAAATGATACCAAAAGAAACAAACATAAGTTTAAGCAATATTTTCTCTTGATATTCTCCAACTCCCTATTTCTATTAATAAGTACGTACTATGTACCTACTTCAATATGTGTGTGCGTTGGGGTTAGGTTACACCTACGTATATATGTATGTCGATATGCGCTTAAAATTGACTTGGACTTCATATAATGGACTTTTATGATGTGATGATGGAAGGTACAACTCCTCAATTCCAAATCTTTGCTTGCCCACTCATATACCAAAGATTAATAAACAAAGTATACTTATTGAAAATTATAAAATGATTACTTGAGTTGCCCATTGATGTTGAGATCTAAGATTAATAAGTTAAATCAATAAGCAACCAAGAATAATATTTAATTTAATAACATTTCCCAAAAATAACTGTAAGCATGTACATATGTAAGTATCAGTCAGTTCGTTTGTTTTGTATGTAAAAATAATTATAATATTATTTTCTACTTTTAAGTTGTTGGTTTTTTTAAGTTTGTATATAAGCAAACAAACTAATCTTGGTACAATTGTAGTTTTAAAATCATTTAAACTACTTACCTACTTCATTTTTAGGGTTCCGTACCTCAAAAGAAAAAAAACAGAATATATATAGGATCACTGTTGTCCGTCTGTCTGTCTGTCTATCTGCATGTCTGTCAAGACCATGTTCTCCAAATAACGTAGAGGAATCAAGATGAAATTGATATCAAATATCCAAGTCGATGACCTTTTGGGGCACAGTAAAAATCAAATTTCTAAGTTAACGCAATCAAAAGATATGAACGCTTATGCTTCATTTTTTGCATATTGTATGAAAATCGTCGCGTAATCAAAACCTACAAAGTACATCTCCTCATCCTAGAATTATGAAATTTGGCAATAAGTTAGGAAACCAAAGGAAAATGTCCAAAAAATTTTAATTTATAGATAAATCCCAAACCATTATAAACTTATACTGTAGTTCATTACATACATACAAAATAGATGCATACAAGCGTAAACTTAAGTTTGTCGACTTTTGTTAGTAGTATTTCATTGTATACTGTATATATAAAGAATAAAATCTCAAATTTGATCATTTATAAATTTAATGCAGAAATAAACCATTACAAACTTATATTTGTAGTTAATTTCATACAAATGAGTGGATACGGAAGCAAATTTAAGTTTATCTTGAAATAGATAGGGAACCCTCGGTGCGCGAGTACTACCAATATATTGACCGATATTTTTGATCATGTGTCAGAATTTGAGACAAAACTTTGTTAGGTAATGTGTATGTATTAAAAATATCCCTCAAAGCTGATAGATAAAGTAAAAATTGTAAGTATAATTCAAAGAACATAACAGATTTGCACTTTGCCTCTTCAGATGAACTGATGCAATCCCCGCATGGTAGTATTGTAAATACTATATCGATATTTTTAGGTAAAATAAAAGATAAAAATTGGACTTCACACATTTATTGTATTTTTGTCTAATAAAAATACTTTATCATAAAACTATCATATTGTAAGGATATATACAGCAATTGACAGTCTTGCTGGTTGTACACACCCACCAGAACACAATATTATGTTTCCATGCATTAAGTGCATTTTCATTTCAAAGAACAAATTTCTTTAACCTAATTTTTACAGCCCTAGACATTGTATTATAATTTAATGAGTTTAAAATAATTTGCCACAACAAACACCATTCACCATTATACTCGTGTATTGCACTATTGAAGCAAAATTACATGGTACAAATATAGCAACTCAGTATAGGATTAGACTTGATCATAGATCATCCAATGTAGCAAGCGTAGTTAAGTACTGTGATTTCATTTAGGCACAAAATGTGTTCAATCTGTAATACTTTCCAAACATCGTTCTCTTTAGGTTTTATAAACATTTAAATAATTTACACGTATAAACATATGTTCCATAGACTTCTACAGAATATGCACTTCTTGTGTAGGCTTCAAAAACAAAATAATCGATGATGAAAACATTACATAAAACGCAAACTTACTAATTTGCGGTTTTAATTATAACAAAAGTGAACTACTTATTCTATAATTTAAAATGTATATACACAGAGAAACTAAAATTGGCTAATTATGATTAAATCAAACTCGTTTGTAACATTCACCTTTAATACATGTCTAAATTAACTCTAATCAAAGCTCTCTAAGCAAAAAGAAGTTTCTGGTAAAACCTACTATGCGTACGCATACAATATTAGTAATCTAATATTATTAACACAAATGAATATAAAAATAGTTTATATTAAAATTTAGACAGTCGGAAATTTGTCACATTTGAACGTGTCGTTGTCGTTATTGTAAAAAAATTAAGTATTTTATACATATTTTACAAGTTATATAGCTATTCGACAAGTCCTATTCAAAAATATATGATTTGAATTATTATATTACTTCAATATTAATCAACTTAAATTGCAGTTCGTCTGAACTAAACATTAATGCCCAGGTTATGTTGTATTACTATGTTTATATTACTAATTTGAAGATATAACTATTTACTGCAGTTTAGTATAATTTAGTACAGTGGACTACAAACATTAATATGATTAATTCTCAAATTTCAGTACGAAAGTTTTTACAATAATGATGGCTGAATGTGTAAAGATAAAATAATTGCACCAACAAAACGCAAACATAGCAGCTGATT
Organism: Dione juno; assembly: GCA_037127375.1. Lineage (NCBI taxonomy): Eukaryota > Metazoa > Arthropoda > Insecta > Lepidoptera > Nymphalidae > Dione > Dione juno. The sequence continues at coordinate 246,242 of JAXRJS010000043.1, read as the reverse complement.
GAGTTCGAATGTGAACAATTACATTAAACGTATGTCTCAGCTGAAATTGACAAACTATACATACGTAATAATTCTACTTCTCTTCATAAATTCGACTTATGATCATAACATGCTGAAACAATCTACAGTTATACACTCACCATACATAGTATGTACAATATTAACTATATACAAAATGATAATATGGCAAAGGCGTCGTAAGCACTTACGTTCATGTTGCTTTCTTACAAAACATAACAATATTTATTTTACGTTCGTTCATATTAAAATGTTAGTTCATTCATTTGCATTTTGTATCACTAAGTGTTCACGATCTAGTCTGAAGTCGCATGAAATCCGTACTGAACGTAAATAGGTTGATAAGAATATTTGTAATACATAACGTTTTTAAACATATTTAGCTCTTTATTCTTAAGAAGACTTATTAAAGGTCTCACAATTTTGGTGTGCGTAGTAGACCGACAACAGACCTATTATGTTTAGCTGGGTATGGAAACATTCATTTTGCATACATTGTTACTCAAAGTAAGTTTAACACAGATAGATCGTAAGGCATGTTCACTACTGCGACAGTGGTGGCAATTGAACATCATTATTGTCAAGAAGCATCTCGTTTTGTATGAGAAGACTATATATTATAAATTATTATTGTACATAAAGTATTTTACAACCGAAACATTTGTTTATACACAAATCCACAGATACAAGCATTTGTAATCTAATGAATAGGTACTATTTGTCACAGTATACACTTGCAGTATACTTATCAAGTTACATATAATGAAGTATGAGAGAAGAGTTATTTATTATTAATTAAATATAAAAATATATTACACAAATAAATTAAAGGTGAATCTACAAGTAGCATAATTATAAATAAAAAACATCCTATGTCATAACCCATATTGTACCAATTGTGCGTGTTTGATACCAATAAATAAATTCACTTTGATTATATATCAAATGTAAGGCCGTTTGTTTATAAAATTTCACAGTAACGACTCAACCGTGCATCATAAAAGAAACTACTTCCTTGAAAAGACATGGACATAACTTATAGCAATGCTACATATGACTGATCATAATATTATATCAAACATTGCACTTAAAAGGAAAATATATTTTCATGTATGTATATTAAATGTGTCATAAAGTAGTTTCAATTACAAGCACTCACTAAAACTAAAAACAAAATACAATATTGATAGTAACTATCCAGCTAACTTTTTTAATAAACTAAATATAGACTTTGTCATACTTATAAACATATTTTTTTATTGTAATTATAGAGTATAATTGTAGTTCATGAAGTCACGACATATTGATTGATATGTTAGCCCAAAACCCGAACGAGTGACATGATGCAAGAATTGTGTGAAGACCCAACACATGAGAATGTCTAAACACGGCACCTACTAGTATTTACTGTACACCATGTCACAAAAATACTCACTTTCTATGTATATTCATAGTCATAAATATATTTATTTGTACATCACACAGAGATTTTTATGTTCAATAATATTTACAAATAAAACAACATCGCCCTCTCTCTTCAAAGTAGGTAGAGTAGGGCTGTAAAACATATCTAATTAAACACCTAAATAATGCTATTCAAAAATTAAACATCGCGAATATCATGGTATGAATTTTTGAAAAGCATTTACTTTTACATAAAAAAACTTAATATATAATCACGCCCTTTAACAGCTACAATTCAAATAGGAGATATGAATGTTATATTTATTCTGTGAAAAGTAATTAAAACATTTTATATGTAAACTAAACATATTTGAAAAATGAAGTTTTCTGTTCAGTGAATAGTTAAATTAATATAAATTTCATCTAAAAGCGGGGTATGCATATATTTTACATGAACCTTATATTGCTCCTTATATAAATTACAAGTGTTTGATACCCTTTGATCTCTCGTAGTATTAGTTATCATCATGACCCTTAGTTATAATTCAAATTCAATATGTTTACATAGAAAAGTTTGGTGTACAAATACTATCCTGAATATTGTCTGTGTATTGTGGAATTGAGCAGAATAATAAAAAAAATTATTTATTACGCCAAAATACTGAATGTACAATATATTTTGTATATATAATATTTATTATAATGGGTAATTTGCTTTTAACATACTATAAAACATAAAGTCACTCAATTAAGCAAATAAATATAATGCAAATGGAAAACGCTAAATATACTAATAGGTAACTAACCACAACCTTTAGTATTTGTATACATTGAATATACTTGAATTTCAACAGTTCCTATCAAATATATAAATTTATCAAGTTGTGGTTTCTCAATATCAATGAAAACAATCTTTATTGTATTATATATATGTTACATTATACACTCCCCATTGTTATTTATTAAACGTTCTGTTTGTTTATTTGAAAAAATTTAAATAATCGAAATAAATATAACAATTTTATTTATTAATCTATAAAAAGTAAATCTGTAATCATCCAAAATGCAGGCACCTTAAAATACTACATTTAACTCTTACCTGTGCAGCAATATTATTGCTTGAAGCATTTCCTTGTTATTGTTTATATTGTCATAGTATTACCGCCAACTTATTTTTGATTACTATACATAAAAATTATGAAAAATATAACTTTATCATCTGATAAGAAATTATCTAATTTTATCGTAAGGCATTTATTTACTTACAAAATGTTAGACAAAAATAAATAAGAATTATTAACATATCACGCACCGTCTATGTAGGTGTGATGAATTATTTTTAGTACCTACATTGCACAATAAATATTCAAAGTAATTCACGTATTTAAGCTTATTCACTTTTAACAAAGTATGTATATAAATTGTTCACTTAATGGTAAAAAAATAAAGTCATGTACTTCTTTGCTCCCTTAAATTGAATTTTATACTGCATATTAAATATATTATTGTATGTCGGTATTAATATTCCTAGTAACCTAAGCAAGATATTGTTTTAGAGTTTAATTTTTAACTCAAGCTAAAATGAAATAAGTTTAGATTGTGGCTCTTTTCTGTGAACAATTTCAAAAATGGAAAAAATTCTTTAAATTGACAAAATAAAGGATGCGAATATATGCTTTCGTATCATACAAAGTTGTAAATATGTACATATATTCCTTTTTTTATGCAAAAAATTGATTTTAAATCACATGTATACCAGAGAATTTAAAATTATAACTGTATTAAGAAATCAGTGTTAAAACTGAATTTAAACCAAGACGATACAATATTTTTTTCTATTATTTTTGCCCAACATTTGTTCAGACGAAAGATACTATTTTCATCAAACATATATACGAATATGTTAAATTGTTGGCGTATACATTAGTCTCATAGCTTGCGGGGGCGCGTGAGGCGGCGCTTCTTGCGGTCGGGGGTGGAGGTGGAGGCAGCGGGAGGCGCGTCTGCGGAGGCGCGACGGCGCGCGGGCGGCGAGTGCGAGTGCGTGTCCTCGTCCTTGACCTCCTTGTCACTGTCTCTTTTGGGCTCCGTCGGCGTCTCGACGGGTAGCGCCTCCTTGCTCTCCTTACACTCCCTGCTGTCTTTACTGCCACTTGGTGTTTCTTCAGTCGCGTCCGCACTGCTGCCTGCTGCCCACTGAAATTTGTTTTGTTTTATTTTGCCATTATTGGTCTGCACGGTTAATTACGTCATGTGACTTGATAGATACATAGAAACATTTTATTGCACACAATGTTTTTAAAATAAATTAAGAGTATGCGACGCAAAGACGGTCTTCTTGATAAATATTCAAATTCAAATAATTCTATTCCAAGTAAGAATACATGATTCTTTTTTTGAACGTCAAAAACATTACCACCGGTTCACTAAAGTTAATGCCTCAGACCTGAGAAGAACCAGCGCAAGAAACCCAGCGGGGTTTTTTTTATATAGTCATTTACAAGTATACAATTATTCATTGTTGACAATGATACACTTGCTACGATAAGGTGTGTTATCATTTACAAAATCATTAATTAAGTAATAACCTTTAAGACACAAACGTCTTTTCACATTTTTTTAAAATTGTGCTATAGAACATTCTCGGACATTTTCTGGGATACTATTGTAAAAGCGTACACACTGTCCCTGTCATCAATGTAAGGCCTCTACTGTAATTTAGAGTTTATAGTGACACCGAGAAATACCGTAGAATCAACAGGATCCGCGGTATCACCATTCAATTGTACATTGGCTTTAACAATTTTCGTGTTGGGTATTCGAAAAATTATACATTTTGTTTGTGTATGATTTAATAGTAGGTTGTTAGCACTAAACCAATGTACTACTTTCAAGAGCGCATTGTTTACATCGTCAAATATATTTTGTTCTTTTTATTTTAAAAATTAATGAAGTATCATTAGCAAACAGTACTATCTCATAGCTCCTTCCAAGTAAATATGGTTAGTCATTTATATACATTAAAAAGAGGAAAGGACCAAGAATAGACCCCTGTGGGACTCTGTATGACCCTGGAGATTTCTTTCTATTCACATCAACCCTATGAACCCTATTAGCTAAATAAGAGGTCAAGAGATCGAGTGCACGTCCTCTTATGCCGTAAGATCTCTGACAGACATTTAGGGAATTTAATCTTAATACAGACATGCAAGTGTAAAGTGAAAACATTCAAAAAACTATTAAATATGAACTTATTAGTTTTTTTCTACACTTACTATACTGACAAGTACATTGATCTGATATTCTGTGAAATAAATATTAATTAGGGATTTTGAACATACAAGATCTTAGTGTTGTACATAAGTCATTAATTTGATCAAGTATAGCAAGTACATTTTATCTTAAATATTATTATTATTAACTATGTTCAATTTTTATTATTATTAATTTAACTATGTTCAATTTTACTCATTTAATTATATATTAGATTTCTCAATATTTACGAGTATCCTCTCCAACACAAAACTACACAAACCGTTCAACTTTATGATAAGTAGAAGTAAAGATAGATGAACCTGCGCGAGAGCCGGCGACAGACGCAGCGAGGCGCCGCACTCGGCGCACAGCGGCGGCACGGCGGGCGAGCGCGACCGCCAGTACTGCAGCTCCGTCTTGCACTTGTTCAGCTCCTGGAATTATTATTATAACACACTGTCAATGTAATGTCACAGAAAAAATTGCATATAATAGTCTTTAATAATGTTGTATTTTTTAGAATTTAGAAAAATAAAGCAGGATAATTTTTTGTACTTTTGATGACTTCATAAAAGCTACTCCAACTACACTACAATACGATACACGCCAATTATTCCACTGACAAATATGTTGTTTAACATTGACATATGGAGTTTTGGTTGAAATAAAAAAGCCCTTCTGTAATAGTACATCATCTAGAAGTCCTGTTTAACTGAACAAATAAGATATAAAATTCCATTTGGGAGAATTTTGTATTGACCATATGGATATTTCTTCAAGCTACTCCAACACACAAGCAACAGCATTGGGTTGCACGATGTCTGTAATTTGAAGTAATTTTATCACAATTGTCTTTGTAATATAATAGCTGTCGTTAAAATACTAAAATAAGAATAATGTGTAAAAAAATCTAATAAGTCTCTCTAACAAGAAATAACCTGTAATAGAGTTTGAAACTTGCGACTGGTCTCTTCATTTTTCTTGTCATAATCATCCAATCGGTTGGCATACTCCAACGTCTGCTTCTGTTGCTCTGCTATTTGCTTTTGTTGCTCTGCAATCTGTTTTTGTTGAAGAGCCGTCTTGCGTTTACAGCTCCTAAGGTCGCTGCGTAAAGCCGACAGCTGATCATTGTATCTGAAATATATTAATAAATAATTAGAAAGATTTTGTATTTTTAGAAAATATCAATAGAAAAAGAATGTTATGTTTAATATATAAATAAATAATTGCCTTATAAACAAACTATAAAGGTGTGTATGAATATTTGTCATCGTAAAGTTACCCACTTCTTCATGCCCTGCTTGATGCGGTGTATCCGCTTCCTGAGCACCATGTTGCTCTGCGGCGGCGGCGGCGACGGCGGCAGGCTCTCCTCCATGTAGAGGTTGAGCGACGACACGCGGCGCTCCGACGAGGACGCCCCGCCCGCCTGCTGCGACGACGATTCGAAGCCGCTCGGCGGCGGAGAGTCCAGGCATATGTATGATTTACTGCTCTCTCCGGCTGGAATATTATTTATTTTACTTTTTTACATATAGTTGAGAGGTACAGTGTATGTCTGTAAATGCGACAAAACGTCGCGTGTTTGATTCCCACTCGAAAGAATGAATAATTTTCTTTTCTTCGCTATGATAACTAACAACAGCGGCGGAGTTCAACGCAACGCTGTTGACATTGTGTCTAAAAAATTGGGCGGAAGCATAGCTGTGTGTGGGATACAGAGTAAAGCCTAAAATTGTATATAGGTAAAGTGTGTAATATTTACGTTTCGTTTATAATCAATTATTTTAGCATTAGTACCTCACCGTACTAATTTTAAGTCAAATTTTCAGTAGAAATTTGGACACTAAATAGTACAGTTTGTAGGTGACAAGTTTAATTTCAATTTTATTTTATTTTATCAAATAATAATATAACTTACTAACCAACCGTAATTGCCGTAATGCTTAGCCGAAATTACATTTCACTTGTTAAAAATAAAATACATATAAACAAAAGTATAATTTCTTATGAAACTTTATAATAACACATCATACAAATTATAAATTAATGCCAAAATTAAAAACTTCATTAACAACATTATGCATCTGTCCTGTATCAATTATTACTATGTACTCAGATACACACGACAATGTAAACAAAATGACAACTTAGCTATATGAATGTCATCTGACAAGGCGAAAATTCCTGCATATTTTTTGTTTCTAGAGATTTTTTGTATTAAAATATAGATAACTAGTCTAAAACTAGAAAAATGGTAATTACTAATGTTAAATAAGTATATGGGAATCATCTAAGTATGACAAATAATAACTTACGTGTAGTAAGTTTTTAGTTTTTATTGTAATTAACATGGACGCAGATTATATATATTATATAACGCATTCACAATGCCAACATTTATGTGTTTCTACTAAAATATAATATAAATCTAAAACCGCATGTACGTTGATACAATTACTAAACGAAAACTAAAGTGCGACGTATCTTTATCGTTATAATAACGTACGTAGCATATCTTAAATACATGATGATGCATAATTCATCATGTAGCGATGTTTTATTTATAATGTTATATTACAATATATATATCATTTGTGACGGAATTATTCAATATATATCTATTATCTATAATATACAAATGAATCCTATTTCCCTTGGTCCCTTTCTATGTTATGTATTTATTATTAGGAGGTTCTTATAAAAATTTGTCAATCTGTCTGTCTTTTGTTTGTGCGGGGTAATCTCCTGAACAACTGAATCGATTTTATGGGCCTTTTACTCGAAGATAGAGGAGGTTGTGGAGAAAAGTTGCCTATATGTTATAGGATCGTTCCGGTTATTGGCGGAAAAATACGTTTACCGTACATAAACATAAAAAAGTGAAGCCGCGAACGGGTCGCTAGTAATTCTCATGGCTATAATAAAATATTTTACACGTTCTTAGCATTTAAGCTTTATATCTGAATAAATTCTTTTTAATGTGAGTAATAATACAGAAGTTGTAAAGTAGTATATTATATTACTCATAACTTTTATCCAGCAATAAAACAATTTCACCATTGTCATAGTAAACTTGAAATTTAATCTCATTGGGAGGAATCTTAGAAATCTTATAATAGGTTCAATGCTTTTAATTTTCGTTTAAATCAGAAATCAGATTTAAAACTAAAAAATACAACCATCATTTATAAAATTTGTCGTATGCAAGTAAACATATAAATTTAGAATGTGTGTTTGGGATTATTAAATTAATTTTTAACTGTCTATAATATAATTAATTATATCCAATGTCAGTACGTGATTAATTATGATACGTGTTAAATTGTAATATAAATACATACCATCGATTTGGCCGCTTATTAAGCATCTCATATTAAAGATAGCTAGTAAATATGGTTTGTACTTCCAGGTAAGTGGAGTCACTCTTTTTAATCAACCAACGATTTAATGTGCGTTCTAAATAACAATCACTATACCCTTACAATAACCCTTAAATAAATAACATTTGCTATTAAAGCATACTTATTTGTCATTGCTATGTTTATTATTAGTACCTACTGTGTTGATATTGATTTAAGCTTGCGTTGTCTTATTGTATAAGTAATAATTTTTTCTAAGATGTGAGAGAAACAAAGTGCATTTCATGACCATTTTAAGATATTCCGTATAAGGAGAGAGTGGAAATGTCAACATGTTTAATACTATATAATGGTATGGCATAATCCAAATAATTGAATTGTGTTGAAACAATATAATATAATTTTATAAATGCAATATTTCCGTATTACCAATATAGAAATGCAGTCACAAGTAACATACGTGTCAATTAATCAGTATATAATGTTGGTAAATTTTTTTAAGTCAAATTGGTTAATTATAAGAAAAATGCTTGCAAGGAAATGCTTAAAAAAGGTATTGTACCTAGAGTATTATCCGTATTATGGTGACGACACAATTTATTGGACACGTATATCTACTTAAAAATATATGTATACATAAAATTGTTTTTTATTTATTAACAGAGAAATTTAAATCAACTGTAAATTTGATAGAAATAAGAATAATTCGAGCCACAATGATTGTATTAAGTTAAAACGTTGGTCCAAATATGAATATTCTTATCAATAACAACACATATTGCTGTTCATAAATTTTAATTCTTAATCTTGTGCACAGCCAAGGAAGCGATCGTAATTTTATTAATTTTCTTATTTAAATATCTTTTTTTTAAATTAAACAATGAATTTTAAATTGAAATAATTAATTGAATTATTATTTCGAATATACGTGACACATATATTCACCACCCAACACCATGCTTCTTTCAAGATAATAACAACTTGCATTTACTATTTATTTATGTATATTTACATATAATTGCTTTTTAAATTCAGAATACATGTTTATATTGTACCTATTTAGTATTTAATTATTAATTAAACTAAGTAGAAAAAGGAAGGTTAAACCACAATCAACTCAACCACATCAATGATGGACAAAAAACCTTATCAAATTGTGTAACTTTTTCTGTTTAACATTCACATCAATCCTATCATAATATAACCACACACTAAACCAATAATTTACTTTGTTTATATATCAATACATATTATTCATTATCTATAGGCATAATAAAACATTAATAGGGGCCTCAAGTTTACATTAAGAATTTGTTTAAGAACGAAATGACAGTTGAAAATGTATTTATTGTAATAAATATAAAACAAGTGAATCAGTCACAGAATTTACAATTTATAAAATGCTTTATGAATATAGTATGTACTTTTATTAATATTGAACAAACACAGTTTTACTTTAGAATAATTTATATCAATATCTATAGATTTTGCAGCACATACTTAAGAAGAACTTTCTAAGTTATTACTCTTTACACTATATTTATCAATATAAACCAAAGGGTCACTTTATATAAGCATTTCAAAGTCATAATAACTAGATGGGTACGAAACATAGCTTTGATGAGACCATCGCATTTAATCTTAACAGGATAGTTTTCATATTTATTTTATATAGAACAACAACAACACACACACACATACAATATGAGTCAGTAAAGTTACTATTTCATCTAACTTATCTGCTAGTAAATACTATATAATAATGCTTTTATTAATTTCTATCCTTAGTGTGGATTAACATTTTAAAAATCATCAAAATATATAATATTGCTTTTATCTTTCTCTCGCAAAGCACAGACTACCTAAAGTTCAGACACTCGTACTTCTCACATCTCTCATATATAGAAGTAAGCCAAGGGACCCCAATAGAGTTGAGGCATTCATCGTCATAACATCAAATAATATTGCTTAACAATGACAATTTAATAGACTACTCATGTGTGACTTGTTGTATGTGTACTTTAAATAACCAATATTATAATACTGATGTCTATTATACTCTAATAAATATATTATAAATTTATAATAATAAATAATCATTAAAACAATTACAGTTAGCAAATTGTTTCTTGTTAAACTTGAAATTATTTTAATTTATAAAATAAAGAAAATAGAATTATTTTTGTGGGTGTCAATAAAGGTGAAATAATACTGATAAATAATACACACAAATAGTACTTACGTGAAAAAGCAGTGGACATATCAAAGAAATCTGTTCCAAAATATGTGATTTCTGGTAGATTGGGTTCGATGTGCTCCTTGAAGTACTCCATGGCCATTGTAGTTAGATCAAAAAGCTCATCAGTTACTTTATAAGGCCTCGCGAGTTTGGTTGTTGTTTTTAAATAAGATAAAATACTATATACTTCATCAAGTATCTAAAATATAATATATCAATTAAATTTACATTACACAAATATCATATTCTTATGTGTTAACAATTCTTAGAAACATACCTCCCCTGGAAAAAAACAGCAATGTTTTCTCTCAATATGCTTTCCAAATGTCATTTGCAACAAACTTAATCTCATGTGCAAAGTTTCAATAATATCTGATTCACAAGCTAGAGGATGACTTCTTCTTGCAGACTCCCTCCTTGGCATCTTAGCTTTTATTGCTTGGAATCTATGTAACATTTGGTTTTGTAATCTTTGAAATGTAGAATTTAATAGACTACTACAAACTGTGTTAAAGTGCCGATTCACCTGGAATTTTTCAGAACCTGTAAATGAGATGCTTTTGACTATCAGATATTTCATTATTACAGTGGAATGAAAATTTATATATGCTAAAATATTATACCTTAAAGCATAGTTATTGATATTTATAACCTATTTAAAAAAACGTTACTAGAATTATTTTACCTAATCAACTTTGGGAAACTTATTTATTTCATTATTTCAAAAATAAAAAAATTTATTTTTACGCGCATATGTAAATGTTTAAAAAATTAAGAAGTTATTCATAAATATAATCACCATTCTAAGATGAGATACATTTTTGAATCCCAAATAACGAAATATTTTTTCTAAAACCTCAATGGGCAAATCTAGTAAATTAGTGGTGCATGTCTTAGGTGCCGAAACTGTAGCATTTTTGGAGCTATTGTGCGGCGAGAAGCCCCCGGGCAGCAAGGCACTAGAGTGGCGTGTTACCCGCGCCACCGTCACAGGCTCTGCGTGAGATGGCCCGGCACCATCGCTACTCCCATTACCACCTCCGATACTACTCATTTGCCTCGTCGACACCATCTTGCCCGAATATTATTTTAATATTATTTCTGAAAAAAACTTTCTCCTTAATCAACATATCATTTTTTAATAGATGAATTATAATTACTTCAAGAGAATGAGATTCATTATATGAAATAATTATTACGATTCTATATGATTAATCAGATTAATATACATTTATATTTGTCATACTTAGAAATCAAATTTTATTCCATGCACTATCAAACCGAACAATTCTAAAATGGTGGCCATTGCTGCCTGCCTAGGTCATTTGACTGTACAGATATTATGCATCAATTCAAACGGATAAATTTTAAACAACACACTCACTCAAGAGTTCATGCACATGATTTGTTTCTTAAATATGATCTTTAATTCTAATAGAATTTTTATTAAGACGCAATAGTTACAAGAACGCTATGCTTTCACAAGAAATATTTTTTGTTTGTTGGCGCACAGACAACATTATATTTATAGCGATTGAGTTTGAGAACTAAACGTTTCACTCTTTCAGACGTTCTTTTCGGTTTTCCATTCGCATTCATAAAGGCATGGCTGCCAACTAAGAAACTAAAGTTATAAAGATAACATTCTCATTAATAAATTGTTTATGGTTAGTTTCTTGTCCTAAGATAATATTTACATTTATTATAAATTAAATAAACTTAAATTAATATTTAAAATGATAACGATGAATGTTCTTATATTGCTTATATTTACTTTACTTTACTCGATCAACTATTTTATAAAATTTCGATATTACTTCTGAAAGTCCATCCCTAATAAAATAATGTCAAATATTTTCAGCTGTTTCTCCTATTGTCAGTGTCACTGTCAAATTTGCAGCTTTATAGTACAGCGTAATTTTATTGATAACAATATAATATTTTGTATCAATGATGTATCCACGTTGTGGTAGTAGTGGTTCTATTCAAAATGTTCATCAAACACCTTCATCCTCTAACCACAACTCAGGTACGATATTTTTTTAAATTCTATGCTATCTTAACGTCAAGAGTTGTATTGAATAAATCATGTGCATTTTACAGAAGATGAAGATGATAGTGGAGATAACAAAGCGTCAGCACTTAGCTTTAAAGAGAGACGCAGAGAAGCTCATACACAGGTAATGAGAAAACTTCATGCATTATTCTTTGAGTAGTAATGACATACTTACTGAAGATGAACTCTAGGTGCATATATCGGAGAATGTGTCTTTATTTTTTAATATTCACGTGTTTTCTCTGAAATATATATTTATTAATATATTTTTTATCCCCCCAGTGGAGATGAAACCCATATTCATCAGACTGTCTGACATGGCTGTACTTCACCAGAACAACTTTATTTGCATACGTATAATGTAGCAACATACATCGAAATTCTTAGCTTTAAGTTTTTAGTTAAACTGAGTTTTGTAATCATTTTTATTTCACATTATATTAATTTACTTTATATTTATTTTTATAGGCAGAACAGAAAAGAAGAGATGCTATAAAAAAGGGCTATGATTCTTTGCAAGAATTAGTACCAACATGCCAACAAACTGATGCCTCTGGCTATAAGCCCAGTAAAGCTGCTGTAAGTATTTATTTGTTTTAATAAAAAAACTTAAAACACACAATTTCCCTAAGTTAGCCAATATACTAGTACTACTACATACTAGTAGATACGCTTCTTTTGGCTACAGCCTCATTAGTGTGGTTTATCTATCAGAGTGAAGAAAATAATTGAAATATAATCACTGGTAGCCCCGGAGCTAGAACTCACAACCCTTGCATGTCATGTACTTTGGGCTACTATATTTTAGACATCTTAATCTAGTTTAAGCTTTAATAATTTTTGCTATTATACAGCATTTCTTTGTTTTATGTTGTAAACAAAAATGTTTCTCTGTATTTTAATAGTGTGTTAATATTGTAACAGCTAACAGTCTAACAGTTTTATTTCTATGTGAATTTAAATAAAACTTTGTTATTAAAATTTTCTATATGTAATTTTTATCTACATATCTAATATCCCATAGAGATTTTTGCTACTTATAATTTGTCTGGTAATTTGTTAATTACCAGTCAAGTGCGAATGATACCTGCGCACCAAATTTCAATAAGGTTCCATATCAATTTCAAGATTGTAGCTCAACGAAAAATACACCTTATAAAAACCAACTTAAATTTCTGGTTTTGTGCACTCATTTGTATGAAATGAACTACCCAAATAAGTTATAATGGTCTTTTTTATGTTCCTTTAAGCTTAGTATAACAATAATTTTAAGCCTGTATATCTTGACACACTTGAGCAAGTTTATTAATACAACTTTTTTCAGGTTTTACAAAAGTCAATTGACTATATTCAATATTTGCTGCAACAAAGAAGACGACAAGAGGAACAACGTAATGCACTGAGGAAAGACGTGATTGCTCTACGTATAATGCAGGCGAACTACGAACAAATAGTTAAAGCTCAACACTCAGTCCCTGGTCACAATGAACAAAGGTTAAGTGATCAAGACAAGTTTCAAGTGGTAAGATTAATTTTATGTATACCTAATATAATTTATACTGTATTTTTATTCTGTATTTGTATTTTATGATATTGCTTTTTTTTACTTATCACTTTTAAATAAACTTACTTTTTTTAAATAAATTGCTAGTTTAATAAGGAGATCGATTGAAAGTTTGTATTTACTAGAATCACGTCAACAAAGTAGCCGTGTATTTGAGAAAGGTATGTTTATTCGCGAGTCCTCGGTCACATTTCCATACGAAACTATTTATTTTAACCCTTCTCAATGTTTGTTTAGTTCTAAAAAGATTAAATAAACATTGGATTTGAATTGATCTTATTTTACTTTAAATGTAAATAAGCATTACAAGCTTATAAAGTTTCTAGAAATATGTTTAGAAAAAACCTCTCGTAATGCACTTGAGCTTTGTATGAATTGATTGTACATTCAGAATATATATAGGTCTAGGTCTAGGTCTAGGTGTACTTCTAGAACAAATGCAAAAGTAAAAAATAGTCTATGGATTATAATTTATATTATTTAAATTACAACATGGTCAACATGGCATCTCTTGTTTACATATTAGATACTATTGTTATAAAGATATATTTAAAGTTTAAAATATATAATTTGCTTAATTCATAAAAGTTTTTAAAATGTTATTTATTTAGTTTCAGGGAATAATGGATAAACTTTTTGAGTCATTTGAATCCGTTCCTACGAATGATTTCGCGGAATTTTCCGCGGGTGTGTTTAATTGGCTGGAGGAATATTGCAAGCCTCAATCCTTACGTACATTGGTCCATGGAGTTTTACGTGAACAAAATTACACACCATAATTATATTATATTGAATACAACAGGATATAACACACATATATATAAATATTGTTTTAAAAAGATTGTTATTTTTTATTTGTTAAATAATGTTTCGTAAATTTGTTATTGTATATTTTTGTATTTTAATAAATAATTATATTACAGTAAGACATCGAAGCAAGGTAAGAGCTCCAATGAATAATATCGTGAAAATTACATACACAGTATATTACATTTGTCTCATCGATTTTATTGTATAAGTTATAATTTTAATTGATAAATTTCGTACATTATTATCTCAAATGTAGGGAAGCAACTTAGGAACTCCTCTTAGGACTCCTCCTCTGATATGGCTTATATATTTCGATATTTAAAGAATTTGGATTTTTAATGGAATTGGAATTTGGGAACAGGTTAAAGTTGGATTACTAATATATAACTTATATTATTTCTGTTAACATGTTAAAATATATGACATTTTTATTATATTTGTGTCGAAGCGCCAAATTTTAAAATTTAATTACCATAATAATAAAGCTATGGCCAATGCAATTAGGCAAAATACGTTATATTATTAGTTTTCAATGAAAAACAAATAGATAAATATTTTATATAAATTTAAATAGAATAATATATATTTTATTATAACTATTACAAAAAATATAATAAACTTAATTAGGTACATGTAGCCGACAAGAAAATGGATAATTCCTAGGGTATATCTTTATATATTTCAAGTTGTAGTCTAATGGCTACAATATAAAAGAGTTATAACTTAACAACTACAACTTATGTTTAATAGTTATACAATTTTGTAAAAAAATATAATATTTAATAATCAAGTTATTATTATTGTTACAGAAACAAACATAAATATGTAAATTATATATTTAGTAGTAGTAGGAGAATTTGTAAATAATTTGTTTGTTATATTCTATTATAATAAACATTCTATAAAATGAAATATTTTTATATAGCACCGATATAGTCTTTGGTTGACTAAGATGTGTTCTTATGTAACTATTTTATATAGAAATTGTACCTATGTTGAAATTGTTATTAATAAACGAATTATTATAATAAAAATCATAATATGCCATTTTCGTCAAGTAATTTATTGCTTTATTAGCAATTGAAATAAAAATATGGTTATTAATAAAGCTTATTGGTTTTATTTTGAAATCCATCCGAGTCTATTAAATTCATAAATTAATGTGTACCGCTTATACTGTAATGCCGCCATTAACTCGACCTTCGTCGTAATAATATATAAGTTGGAACTGACCAAAAAACAATAAAAACAAAATATATTTGATCATAATTTAAACATCCGTTCAATCGTATTGAAAGTTCTATCATGCATGCTAGGAAGAACTAAGGTAAAATAAAATAAAAAATGGCAACATAATTCAATCTGATTGCTGAATATAAATTAAAACATCAGCTCCAGGCTTTACCCTGCACACAATATACAAGGTAGAGACAATTTAAGGTCAAGACACTATGTTCTCCGCTTTCCGCTTACAATTATAATAGAAAGGATATATAATTTCTTACTAGAAAGCATATATAATTTTGTGATTTAAAAAAAATCGTCCGTAGTGGCGCATAAGCACACCGTCTGCCTGTAAGCACGACGGTGTATGGGTTCGATTCCCGCTCGGGGAGGATGAATTATTTTCATTTTCTTCCCTCTGGCAACAAGGCAAAGCGCGGCGATAAGTTCCGCCACTCAACAGCCAATACCTCGAAAGGCGGTAAGTGAGAAACGGAGTGTCTTAACACTAGGGTCCTTCAACCTACAGTTCCCTCTGTCTACCCTGCTATGTGCAGAACAAAATTGAGCCAAGTATCTAATTGAAGTTGCTCAGTGAGTAATCAGTCAGTTGGTATGGTGTCTATATTTATAAATATATGAATATAACTTAAAATAGAATAAATATGAATACATTGTAAATACTTTTTAGGACAAATAAATGTATAGTTACAAAGAGTCTCTTTTAATTGATAGCAGTATTCGCAATTTGATAACACTGGCCTCTACAGGAAAAAAAATTAACATTTTTAACAAACTTTCGTAATAAAAATATATATATTCATATTAATTATAGTAATTGCAAATAAAATAACATTTAAAATAATTATATTTTTCATCAATATGTTTCGAAAATGTATAAATTATTCCGACAATTATTGTTACATATGTGGTGAGGTGATATTTGGTAAACAAAAGTGTTCGTTATCGCCTTCAAGAACAAGCCTATTGTTATTACTTAAATTAGGACATGAAACACAGAGACAACAGTTGGGTTCCTAACTTTTGTTGAAATCTGTGTGCTAGAGCAAAGGACGAAAATGAAGCTGAATTTCAATACCTTGGCCAAATTTTTAACATTGAGTAAAGATTGTGGTTGTTGAATTTGTCGTACTGTATTTACTGGGCTGTAATATTTCACTTATTGCAGGTAAGTGGAACGTTGCAATGTTAACAATTGAATGATGTAGAAGCAAAATGTACCTAAGAGAACAATAAGGAAACATTTTTCAATTTCAATTTTCGTTTTTATATATATAGACATAGCTCCTATAGCGCTTATCTTTGATTACGTTAGATCTAGAGGCTTAGATAATATTTTTTTGTAATTATTAGCTTAACATAGTATTACAGTTATATTTATTTTTGATTCATAATTTTATTGGTTTAGCTAAATAAAGTTTGTGATAGAAAAGTAATCAGTATGTTTAATGGCGCAAAAACAGAACGAAGTAACTTTTGGAAGTCGATGAAGATGAAAAAAAAACATAGTACACATATATATATATATATATATATATATATATATATATATATATATATATATATATATATATATATATATATATATATATATATATATATATATATATATATATATATATATATATATATATATATATAGGTATATTATACTCTAATAAAAATATATGTAGGTAAGTACCTACATTTGATATGGAAACTATTGCCAATGTAATTGCAAAAACAATTAAATGCGAACTTGCATTAAATTTATCCAAGCTCTATGAACTCTTTTTACTGACAGTTCGCTTATTTTCAACTGTCTTTTATTAATAGAAAAGTATGCAGATATAAAAGTAATTAGTATATCAAAAACAGCAGCCAGAAAACTTGTCATAGCATGACAGGTTAATCTGGTCGACCTCTCATCTCTCATGTAACGAATGTAACGAATTTAAATTGAGATGCTTACATTTGAAATATTAGTATTTTCATATGTTTGTAAATAAAATATAGAATAAAACTTTGAATAGTAGGACAAAACAGAAACAAATAGACTTAATTAAATTATTATATGCTCAATTATAATAATAAAATAATACCATATCGCCTGAACGCCTCTCCACATCTTTAGCCAACCACGCCGATATCTAGTGGGATAAAAGTCACCAAATTCTCTCATTCAACAGTAATCAGTCCATCAAAACTCCATTCCATAGATCCAGTTAATATTTTCTATAGTTCCTACTCATTATCCGGTGACCGTCTCTAGTCAACTGTCTGTGGTTACTCAAAGATGAATCCCGGGGATTATATAAGGGACCTATACGTGTTGGACATGTGTCTCAACGTGAGCCTTCTAAAGAAATGGTTCATCTGAATCCGAGAACTTTACGAAGAGAAATATAATAATGATAAAAAAAACAAATTTAAAATGGTAAGTAAAATTTTATTTCAAGCCAATAAAATAGTCCATATTTTTAATTCATAGTAATAAAAAATGCTATAAACACAAATAATATCTAGAGATACTATATATAGATAGAGAGCAACCAGTAGAACAAGCAGGATTCCGCCCCTGTTATTCAATTATAGATCTCATTCACACGCTAGAACAAGTAATAGAAAAACACACTGAGTTTAACAAAAATCTTTATATAGGTTTTATTGATTACACAAAAGCATTTGACAGCCCTATCATAGCTCTATCTAGCAAGCTCTACGCCACTGCAATATTGACTCAATTATCATTAGAACTATAAAGAATATATATCAGAACAGTGTGAGCAGAGTGAAACTAGAAGCTAGAGGCGACGAGGTCATAATAGCCCGAGGCGTCCAACAGGGAGACCCATTATCGTCAAAATTGTTAATAGCTCAAGCTAAGCATATTTTCTAAATTTGACTGAACCTCCATCGACAACGAACGCCTCAAGTATTTGAGATTTGTTGACGATATCGTAATCTTTGCTGAAACTCCTAAAAAGCTAGAAGATATGATATCGCAACTAAATAAAGGGAGCCAACATGTAAGTAAGCAAACATATACAGTCCTGTATATGAACCGTGATAAAACAAACATTATGACTAATGGCAACAAAAGGAAAATATAATTAGACGGGGTTGAATTTGAGTACGTAGAGCAATATATATGCCTTGGAAAGCAAATATAGTTTTCTAAAACGATTTGTTTTAGAAAACGTGTTTCGTGATTACGAAGACGAGGTTAATAGAAGAATTACGTTCAGCTTGAATTAATACTGGCCCCACAAGGAAATATTCAAAGGCAGACTTAAATATAAAAAAAACAATAATGGACCATTGTATTTTTTTTTTTTACTTAAACGTGGACATTTACGAACAAAATACAAATAAAAATAAGATCTTGTCAGCGGGCTATGGAAAGAAGCATGTTACACCTAAGAAAATGTCAACGGATAAGAAGTGAAGAAATAAGGAAGAAGACCAAACTGACAGATACACTACATCAAACATTAAAACTGAAGTGGGGCTGGGCTGGCCATGTAGCGAGATGCACAGACGAACGTTGGAATCTCAAAAACACAAAATGGACCGGCCGACAAGGAAGAAGAAAAGCGGGGAGACCACAAAAACGATCGGCAGATAATTTAATAAGTACGGCAGGAAGGACCTGGCTAAAACTTGTACAAGACAGAGATAATTGGAAGAAATTGGAGGAGGCCTATACCCTAACAAGGGATTCCTATAATTTAAAAAAAATACTTATGGACTAACATTAGCACTTTAGAGTTACTAATATAAATATACATTAAAAAAAAGAAAATGTATAATAATAACTATTTACTTTACTTATGCTTAGGTTTATAGGAAATAGACAGGCTTTATTATTATTATTATACACAAATAAATGATATTCAGTACCAACATCAATGTTTGTTGTACACTCCATGGACTTATTAATTTTAAACATGGCCTACATTAAGTTTATAAGCATACACATTATTTTCATTAGACGCAGTTTGGATATAACATACTCAAAAAAGCTTGTTTTCAAATTTGGCTCGACATATTGCTCAACACATGTAATTTTTTGACGCTGGAAAATAAACCATGTGATACGACTGCTTTAAATGTTAATTTTGCTTTATTTACCATATATTGCAGTAGGGAAAAATAAGGAGTACGATATATATTTATGTGTAACTATTTGATACATTCTGTATTACATGACTAATACGTAGGTATATGGTAACAATATTTAAACGCGTTCGCTTTCTGTTGGCTGAGAAATTAAAGTAACGTCTCCCATGGGAAAGCTTTCAGTTCTTCTAGCACATCCTAAGTTTTTTGCTCTTTCTCTCGGAGTACCGCAACAGAGCCGTTTTAAGACACATGCGTAGCACAAAAGTAAAGACATCATAAGCAGCAAACCAATTACTACTGTTACTACCAATAGTATTCTTAGTTCTCCATTAGTTTCAAGACCTCCGGTGCCACGACCCATTGTCACAAGTTATAAATAAACTTTCACCTGTAACAAATATAAGAAAAAAAAGTCAAATAATTATTATATGTATATATAAAATAGATAGAAGGGAAATAGACAGGGTAGAATAAACTCTATATAAAATATATGAGCATAATAAATCTTAAAAGTTTAAAAATTATAAAAATAAATAATATAATATAATAAATATAAAAATTTTGGTTACATATCTATGTTAATTATTCAATCGCTCTATCAAAGAGGCTATGTTCATTCGCACGAGATGGATAATTTGCAGTTCGGATTAATACAACGATTACGTTTAACTATTAAATTTTTTATTTATATTTTTATGTCTATTAACAGCAAAATGCAATTTTTTTACAATTACATTCGACATTTAAGTAAAATTTTCGTTATGAACTAAAACAATAAACCCGTTTTTAAAAGAAAGCCCGCATACAAGAAAGACATAGATGCAATCAGTGTTTCAAACACGCAACGAAATAGTCTTAAATAGATTAGCAAGTAGTATATAAAATAGAACAGAGAAATGTAAAAAAAGAAATGATTTAATATACTTCATTCCTAATTTTATGTTACAACAAACATAAATTAGATTCAAATTCCATTCCTAGATGACATGTTTAGTAGGTTAAAGACAGAAAAAAGTAACAAATAAAGTATTTGCGACAATAAACTTATTTTATTTTTTAACTTTAAGAAAAGTAATATAGCTCCGGAGAGCGTATGACATCTGAACGCGGTTTACGATTATATCTATCCTATAAAATGAACGAGGTCAATATCTTATGACCTGACAAGTGGATGATTAAATGTGTTTTCTTTTTCATAATAACTATAAAAGCCTCATCAAATTTTACCCTTGTGTAAATATTTATTAGATTTCATCTTATATTAATGGTCAAACAATGATTGATTTATATAAAACAAAGTAAGAAACTTTAATATGCTACAAGTAACTAAGGATAAGGTAGTCCATATGTCAACAGGATCTCTATGTAATATATCCAAGTCGAAAACCTCGTGAAGCAAAGAAAAAGCAAATCTCTAAGTCAACGCAAATAAAAAGATATGAGCTTTTTGTTTACGATTAACTTTTTTTACATTTTGTTTGAAAATCGTTGCATAATATCTACTTCTCATTGACCTAGAGTAAAGTAATTTTGCAATAAGGTGGAATTTATAGTATAAACAAAGAAAAACATTCGAAAATTGGAAATTTATACTATATCTCAGAAAAAAAACCATTAGAAAGTTATACCAAATTATAGTTGTATAGTTCATTTCATACAAAACGACCACAAATTTAAGTTCGGCGACTCTTATTAGTTTTTCTTTATTGATCTACACTTGTAAAATTTGACGAGAAGTGACAGTGACTTACAGTAGAGATATATATATATATATATATATATATATATATATATATATATATATATATATATATATATTATATATATATATATATATATATAATATATATATATATATATATATATATATATATATATATATATATATATATATATATATATATATATATATATATATATATATATATATATAGTGGAAAATGTCTTAATATTGATAATTATAAGTTTAACACATAAACAAACCATTATATACGACCGTAAGTTTTAGTTTGTTATTTTTTATAAGTAATATTTGCCTCAGTACACCTACAATCATCAAATTGGTATAGAGCCCTCGGTGTGCGAGTACTACTTAGACCAATAATATTCATTAATATAGGATACAATTTATAAAATAATAATATATGTATTTATAATTAAATAAACTAAACAAAGATATACTGGAATTGAAAAAACTATTTAGAGATTCATTGTTTTCATCTGATATTAAATATCCGTCGAATATTATTTTAATAGATAAAAAATACTGTCCTGAATTAATCATGATATTTTTTTAAAAATAGCTTTTGTAAATAGGGAAACGATCATTCAATCTATCTACAATGGCGTCACCGCGAAATTGTTTGTGGCATAACGGTTTATCGCGCGGAACCCGAGCAACAGTTTATTTACGTTCCGGTTTTATTTCATATACCTATGATTGGATTGGAATTTGATTATTTACATAGCTGATTCTGACGATATTCCAATAAATTGTTGAATGGACACATGTTAATATTTACTACTTTGCAATTCTACTATACACTTGTTCTTGTACTACATCCTTTTATATAAAAGTTTAAATTTCTATCAACAAGGAGCGTTGCTTTTCATTTTTTTAGAATTATGGTTTCCACTGCATAATGAAAATAAGACAGAGGAATTAGAGGAATGAGCTGAATGAAAAATGAAAAATTAATAAATGCTATTCAATATCCATATTCCACACTGTAGTTTTGAACTAGTTGAGCGCAAAACCGATATTTTTTGTATATTAGCACATTCGCGAAGGATCATTTAAATGGGAATATAGGCTATTCTACGATTTATATGACGAAAAATTACGTGGGGACGCAGTCACAGTGAACGAGTCCGTTTTATATATATATATATATATATATATATATATATATATATATATATATATATATATATATATAATATATATATATATATATATATATATATATATATATATATATATATTAGAGATGTACCACATCTCAGAGGGTGTCTAGCCAATTATCTGTCCGATATTTGGTTTCCGGCATACGGGTACGCGACCCCGGGACCTCGAGCCACCACTTTCATAACCCGATCCAATCCATGTAAGTGGTGTCCCTCCCCTATATTCCAAGTCTTTCTGCCTCTTATTCCCTTTCCTTTCTTGGTTTCTCCCAGTAATGGGTTTGGAGGTCAGATGGCAATCGCTCCACAAAAAACCACTTCGCCACTCATATGGACCGATTGGTCTTAGTCGGAAGGCAGACCCTGGCAAAAAGCCGGGACTAATGCCAGGAAGAAGAAGATTAGAGATGTACCGACTAGTCTGTAATTAGTCGGCCAAGAGTGCCTGCCGGCTTGTCACTTTATTTGTATTTATCAAGAAAATATTTTACTTAAACACAAACTTTGATTGCTTATTCATATATTTATGATATTATTATTTTATTAAAAACTTTTAGATGTAACTTTTAAATGTAAGTCAAAGCAGCTTTTCCTTTAACAGTTAATTTCTAAATTTATTTAAAAAAAAAAATGTTGACGACGCCAACAATCGGTTTTTTGCTTATGTTCTTGACCTCTTAGAACAGCCGCTCACTTTATGCAGAACTAGCAGGACAGTAATATAGCAAACACTGAACATGATATTCCAGACTTTTACGAATGATCGCTACGATGACGCTTGGCTGATTAGTCGGCCGACTAATCGGCGAGTCGGCCATAGTCGTAGTCGGCATATCTCTCTATATATATAATACAAATAAAAATAAACGAATGTGAAACTAATTAATACACGTACATAGATAAACTTGAAAGATAACTATTCATTATATAATTTGTACAATCTTTTTATCTATACCACATAGGATGTTGTAGATACGAGGATTATGCGTATTTTTGTGTTAGTTACACTCTATTGATTGGGGCTGACTAGGAACATTTTAAATAAAAAAAAATGTGCAAATGTCATCATAGAATACCATAATATCTCAATGCATATTTGTGGCGGTAAAAACAATCTTTCATATTTTTTCTATTAGATTATTCAAAGTCTCATGCCCTAAATTACCATGACGTTAATTGGACTGTTTTATTTCCGACTTTAATAGGTATATTTTACGATTATATACGTTACTTTTGGTTAAATAAAATACCTTCTACTAGTATACGTCCTTTTTTGTTTTAGTATAATATTATATAATTTGATACTATTTAAAGCTCTGTTGTGTATTATAACGAATGTTGTTACGAAAAGTTATGAGGTTGTATAATATTTTGCAAACTAGACAAGGTGTAGTTGTAAAAACACATAAAAATTTATAAATAATAAATATATTATATATTTACATTTATTAGTTTTTCCTATATATGTTTTGCATGTAAAGATCATTCGGAAGCTAGCATTCAATTTACGTTTAACATAACATGCAAAAATAATATTTAAATTTTATGTTTAGTTAAGACGATCGTCGTAAATTAATAGGTTGCTACACGCTTCGTAAATCTACGTAAACGTATTGAACGTAAACAGTGTGCCTACTTCTTAAAATTACTTCGTTCTTAAAATAGAAATCAATAGTAAGCTTAACATATTAGCTTTGAATTCTTCAAAAATAATTTACTTACGCATATAGTAAATTCTTTATTCTATTTAAAAGTGAAAGTTACTTGTTTATATATTTTAGTTACTTGTTATATATAAAATACTTTTTAACAATGGAAATCTGTGAAAAACAAATTATACAAAAAAGAAATTACCTCATTTTGTCGTTATCGAGACCTGTTTATTTTATCGATACTTGATATCAATCTGTGATACCCCATGTAGATACAATATGTAACTAATTATATTTTGCAATTTTATTGCATTGCATTAATGACGTGAGAGCCAAACTTCCTTTATAATATGAAAATTATATTTATTTTTAATCTTAACGCATCAAAGTCATAAAAATATTTAAATTAGTCAGAGCTCATTGAAAATAACCCTTGTATTCCTAAATCATATCATATTGTACAGTCGCTTGAAAGAATTTACTATAATAAAAGAAAAAAATCAACACAATCGAGTAAGGAAGAAATGATGGCCTGGTAAAATTCTTACAGGGCGAAATGAATATAGGAAGGAAAAACCCATACTCGCACAATTGTGTCAAATAGCTTCGCCCTACATTCGTAGTACTTTTATAGGGTAAGCTTATTCTAATGCAAACAAGAAAGAAAATACATTGATAAAACTGGCATGCTTTGAAAGCAATGTATGCTGCACATAGTATTATTTTTTAGTTAATATTTAATAAATATATATATATATATATATATATATATATATATATATATATATATATATATATATATATATATATATATATATATATATATATATATATATTAATGTGTATTGTTTTGTAATGTCTCAAAGGAGAGCATATTACTTCACTTAATTGAAATAGTTCTATGTACTTCCGTAAATTAATTCGGGAATACTTAGTTATTTACTTTATCATTACGCCATAGTTAAATATATTACAAAAAAAAATTGACTGTTTATTATTATCAGTTTCAGGAAAAAATATTAAAATGGAATCTCGTCTGAATAGACTTTATCGCACAATTTCATTTTAATATTTTTAAACTTATATTGGTTCGTGATGGTTGTAGAATCGATCCCCACTCAGAGCGATAAATTACTATTATAAGACACTAGACTCTCTGTCGACATTGCACTATGCGGAATGAAACTTGAATCTGGAAAAAGCGGCAAAAATAGGTATATGTACAAATATATATGTATATACAGATAAAATCAAATACAACTCGACTATAAATATCAAAGATATATTTTTGGTTTAGTATTATACAAATATGCGAAATTCTAAGTCCTCAGTATTTTATATAGAAATAGCGGCATTGAGACAGGAATGTAATAAAGTTACAGAACTTAATCTTTATTATAATATATAATATATAATATTATTATAATATATTATAAATAATTATTTATAAATAATTATATATATATATATATATATATATATATATATATATATATATATATATATATATATATATATATATATATATATATACATACATATATATATATATATATATATATATATATATATATATATATATATATATATATATATATATATATATATATATATATATATATATATATATATATATATATATATATATATAGGTAGGTATCCCACCATTGAACTTTTATTCATGGTATTGATTACTTTAAAAGTTTCAAATGGTCGGTGTGTAGGGGCAAAGTGCTTCTATAATTGCATTCACGCCGAGCTCACTGTAGCACTGCGGGATGTAGATGGAAACCTATTTGTACTGAAAATAGGCATAGACATGGATGTATATACATATATATATATATATATATATATATATATATATATATATATATATATATATATATATATATATATATATATATATATATATATAAACACACATAGATTAGCTTACATGCTTAGTCTTAGCATAAATGTTGTTACAATCTAAATACTTACTAATAAATAAAATTGCAGTGTCTGTTTGTAATATTAATATAACCGCTTTTTACGGCATGCATATGAATAAGTATACGATAAATATACCAAAATATATTTGTTTACAATTTTTGTCTGTCTGTCTATTTGTTCCGGCTAATCTTTGAAAAGGCTGGTCCGGTCTTGACAGGATTTTCACGGACAGTTTAGTTGCTTTTCTTTGAAACAATATTGCACATTTATTAGTACATATGTTTACATATGTATATATTACATTTTTTGTTTGTTTGATAATTTAATTGAATATAATGTGAGCTACACCTTTATATTTTTTTTATTATTTCAATATAATTGTTAAGATAGATTTGGGGAAAATCAGTTTACATATTGACGTAGTCGCCAATGTCGTCGGAAATCAATCAAAAGGGAACGGACTAGCCACACATTTTAATTAAAATGTAGAGCTTGTGAAGTAAGGGCTTGTGCATAGAGTCTTGGTGTCTAGAGTTAGATACTTCTCTATCTCATCTACATGAGATCTTTATGTCAGTGAGAGCCACCGTCCAGGCAACATTAGACATAAAATAGGTGTCTGGCGGGAGCTGTAGTTTGTTTGATGAAAATGTATACATACACCCCTATAAATTGAATTAATAAGTTGTAGTTTAATAAGTTATACTTCTCACCGATCTACAATTATAAAGTTGGTACGGAATCCTCGTGTAATACTAATAATAAAAAAAATGCAATAAGCCCAATAAACGCTAGCACCTTATTAACAAAAATCTTTAAGATACTGTTAAAGGAGATAATAAGTTTTAATTTACTTTCACGTATTATATGTAAGTATTGATAAGGATTCTAATATAACTGGTTAAAAATTATATTAATGGAACGTAGTGGAGTATTTTTTATAAATCTAGAATCTTTTTTGAAATGATTTTAGTCTCTTAGTAACAATATATAGGTATTATAGATTAATTAGAATTTACAATAGTATTTTTATATAATTGTAAGTGCTACTAAAAATAATGTAATAATGTCTGTATACGCAAAATATTAAAAATATATTTTTATGTATGCGCTAGTAGAATTAAGTTCTGTAACTTTATTACATTCCTGTCTCAATGCCGCTATTTCTATATAAAATACTGAGGACTTAGAATTTCGCATATTTGTATAATACTAAACCAAAAATATATCTTTGATATTTATAGTCGAGTTGTATTTGATTTTATCTGTATATACATATATATTTGTACATATACCTATTTTTGCCGCTTTTTCCAGATTCATGTTTCATTCCGCATAGTGCAATGTCGACAGAGAGTCTAGTGTCTTATAATAGTAATTTATCGCTCTGAGTGGGGATCGATTCTACAACCATTACGAACTAATATAAGTTTAAAAATATTAAAATGAAATTGTGCGATAAAGTCTATTCAGACGAGATTCCATTTTAATATTTTTTCCTGAAACTGATAATAATAAACAGTCAATTTTTTTTTGTAATATATTTAACTATGGCGTAATGATAAAGTAAATAACTAAGTATTCCCGATTCGAATTAATTTACGGAAGTACATAGAACTATTTCAATTAAGTGAAGTAATATGCTCTCCTTTGAGACATTACAAAACAATACACATTAATATATATATATATATATATATATATATATATATATATATATATATATATATATATATATATATATATATATATATATATATACGTACGTATATGTAAACAAATTATAACTGATTGATGAATAGGGTGGATATTTAGCAAATGCAAAATAATAAAAAAATAACAAATAAGCGAAAACATTTTGAAAGAAACCTTAATTTTAATAATGTAAACAATAAAAAAGTCCTTTTCACTTACCGCAAGTATTCCATTTTACTTATAATAAATTAATTGTTTAATCCTTTCTCCGAATCCTCCAAGTCTTGTTTATTGTTAACTATATTGAATTAATTGTCATAGGAGTAACTTTGAAGATAAAACTTTTTTCGAATTTCAAACTTTTTAAAAGTCATGTCCATCGCTAAAAGGTATAAAACCATTACTAAATTTGTATTATCTCAGGTGAATATTTAAATATCTATCTAATAATAACCTTCAGCAAAACAGTACTAATAACTGAGCCGCTTCTTGCCATAGGGCGTGACGTGCGCACTCAATCGGTCTTGAAATATTACTGATCCAGCGGTTCGGATACATACGTACCTAAATCTACATAGTCTAATAAATAGAATTCCTTTAACGCTTTCAACGCTATATGGGCTGTCACTTCCTCTCCAGGATCGTAACAGATATTAAATGTTTATATAAAACCAGTAGTGTAACACAAATTCCGCTATAATATGAAACAATTGAGAATAAATATGGTTATTATTTCTAGGAGGCATTATTCCTAGAAATAATAACAATTGAGCATAAGAGAATAATTTAAAGTGTTATAAAAGTGCTATAAATATATAATAATTGTGTTGTGTGCAAATCACATACAACATAGCATGTATTGAATCATTGTGTATTCTAAATTTTTACTTGTTTTCGTATCTTACCCTGTAAATGCTTTAATCCTGTATATTACGGTGACCTAAAATGAAAATTAGAAGCTTTTTAAGGTATTGCGGCAACCATGTAAACGAAAACTTTCCAGTTTTTGTAAGTCATTAAGTTAGGTAGAATCTATTCATATCCTTTGACTATTTAGCAATTAAGTCACTTAGCCACTTGGATTACTGGGACGTATAGATTCAATCGATACGACATCTTGCTACGCTTGTTGATAATGTGCCGTTCGGATATCAATGATATAGTATTTGAAAAGGTTTATTATTAAAAGGCAAGTAGCTTATTTCCCCATATCAAGTGTTTGGCGCTTATTATAGGCCCGCCATTCGGTTTCAATAAGGCTACTTTTCTGCATCTGAGTGATGTTCATTTAGGGATTGTTTCAATATTTGTATTTTATTAAATCGTACTTATAGATAAAATATATAATATGTGTGTGTGTGCAAAGCACATACACACAGTGTATTGTAATATTGTGTATTCTAGTTTTACCGTTTTCCGTATCTTCTCCTGTCAAGTCTGCTTTCTCTGCTTGTATATGGACCAGATACATGGTATTGGGGGAGCTTGCCGGATTGCGGCGCCCATGTTACGATCTTTCCAGTGAGTAAGTCATAAGTTGGGCAGAATATATCCTATCCTTCACCTCGTTGAGCAAGTTAAGTCACTACCCATGGATATTGGACTATAGATGTCCATCTATAGGATCTCGCTAGCTGTTGAGTAATGGTGGTTACGGAGTATCAACTGATATAGTGCATTTGGAAAAGGTTTACTCTGTTAATGAAGGGCAGTTGGTTGATGTCCCCGATGATTGCAAGTGTTTGGGCCTTATATAATATGGCCGCCATTACGGTTAATTAAGGTCTAGTTTTGTGCATCTGAAAGTGATCTTACTTCTGTTCTGTTCAATATTTGTAGTTATTATTAGATCACTATTTGGGATAATATTATTCACTTGTTGTTGTTGAAAATCCAGGTGGACTACCCGCAGACGGGAGTACCGTTAACCAGTTGTATGTTTGATGAAGTATACTTAAGGTTAAAGTGTTGTGCATGTGGCATATTTGGATTGTGGCATATTCCGCCACTCAACACGCAATGCCTCAAAAGGCGAAAAGCGGGGAACGGAATGTCTTAGGACTAGGTTCTTACGGTTCCTTTTGCCTACCCTGCCATGGGAATACAGCGAGAAGCTATAAAAAATGGAAAAATGTACAACAAGCAGCCTAATCGTTATAATCTCTGCCACGTAACTTTAAGGTAGGAATAATTAAAAACGGTAGGCGGTAGATAAATTATATTCGTAATATATAATATTTAACGTATACATAATATTTAAATATAAACCATGTTACGTATGGTTTATTCCTTTCGTCTTATTTTAATAAGAAGGGTATTCCATAGCCGGACAACTTTGATTGCATAGGAGTTGTTGAAAAAAGAAGTGGAACGAGAGGGAAGATAGGTTTTTATTTTATCAGAGAGAACGATCGTGTTACTTAAAAACTCTAATCGTTATTTTTTGGTAAAAAGGAATTGAAGGATTAAACAGCACACAGTACAGAACATTTAATATACCGATATTTCTGATGACTTGAACTTTTCTTGATCGTCAGAAATGTAGATTTACGGAGACAAAATACAAACTTATTTGAAGTCGCTCAAGCTTATTTAAATACTTATCTCTATTATCGAGATGTAAGTATCAGTATAATCAAGTATTCGAAATAATAGAGAATTTGCCACTACAATTGTAGTAGGAACAAAGTTTTCTAGTCAACGAAGAGATGCGACTGCTCCAAAAAGCTTCTGGCTGAGTTCAGGAATCTGCGGCTCGAATGAAATATGCTCATAAATTGCAATTCCATTTATTTTACTTTTTATGCATTAAGAATTAGTGTACCTTTGAAAGTCGCAGATCAGACCAATTTTGCTAATAACTTATGGCTCCCTAGATTGGCCTTTAGCGTTATTAAGTCCCTATTAAGTTACCTTAAGGCTTAATTATATATTTGTTGCTCAAATAGTTTTCGATTTCTTGATGAATGAGTGACACTTATTAAAGCATATAATGCTTTAATTTAGATGAGCTATAAAGGAAAGAGGACGAAATCGTACAGCCATTCTACTACTACTAAATAACCCTTTATTACTTAAATATGATTAAATATATATTCACGAACATCATGTGGAAGTTAAAAAAATAAATGTTTTTTTTTTGTGAATATTGATCAATATTCGCCAAGGAACATGCCAAATTTCAGCATGTTAGATCTAGTGTATACGTTTATATTATAAGAAAATTATCAAATATAAAAATTTGGAGGAAAAATGACATTTAATAAGGTTTCAAAATAAAATTGCTCATTTGAATAGTTAAGACTTTTATATCAATACAAAAATAACATCAATAAATAATATGCAAGCGCATTAATTACATGAGACTGGTCAAAATTGATATAAATTACAAGGTTGTGTGGCAAAAATTTAAAAGTAAGAACTTTTACCTCAATCTACTCATATGTTAATAATAAATTTAAATAATAATACTAAACATAATGTATAGGTATAAGTATGTTACGAGATTATTATAAATAAGTAACACATGAAAAATGTATACAATGTGTTTTACATACAGCAGGTATAATATATTGTTACAAATTGTAGAAAGCACTGAGTACCTTTAGTTTTTTGTAATATGGCGTTCTTATGGCATATATCAGTCATCGAAATATTAGTTAAAGCTTTTATATTCAATTAATATTATTAAATATGTATAACATAAGAAAAACGTCACACAATTTCATCTTAGTAAGTAATGGACAGACTTTTTTGTTTAACCTGCTTATTTATCATTTGCAAGTCGTTTAATCTTGGAGTACTTATAATAATGATATTAACATATAACATCGATTTTCAAACTAATTTACCTATTTCTAAATACTGATGCAAGTTAGTAAATATTGTACTAAATTCACTCAATAGGAACCCAAAGTTCAGTTCTAGATCCATTGTACGATCAAAACAGTTTTGATTTTTCACTCTATAAGTCATAGAAAATAAAAGCATTGTCATTTTAGGACGCAATTTTAGTGCTTCATAAAATATTTTATACGGTTATAACACAATGTGGCCCGGAAAACTCATTATCATCACAATGAAAAAATATACTTGTGTCCGTTTCCTCTAACTGCTTATAAAGCTTAAATGCTTTTAGGACAATAAAAGCGCCAAAGGAACAACAAACGGTTTATAAACTATACCCTTTATATACTATTTATGTAAGTTATGATAGTACACAATAGATATACACATATCTATGTATAATTGTTTATTAAATTTAATATTGATACATAAATACACTTAGAGCAAAATCTGTTAATAAGAAATAATTCCATAAGTTTCATGTACAAATATTCTAAAGCGTAATATGATAGTTCATATGTAACAAACAAGCATTGCTAAATAAATAGAAAGTAGTATAAAGTAAAAAAGAGAAAAATAAATAATGCATTCGGCAAATAAACTTAAAGGTAAACTAATACAGCTAATAATTTAAAAGAATATAAGAATTGATAGTATTCGTCAATTTTTAAATAGAACTAGCCTATATAAACAATAAATAAAATCTTAAGGCACTGTTTTAGGTACCAAGATCACAATTTCATTACTCATGTAAAATATTAGAACATAAAAAGATTAGTGTCTTGGAATGTCAAGTTACTAGTATAGTGAAAAATGATTATTTGGCAGTAACCAAATAGAATTCACAAGAGTCCTAAATAAAACGTAAATAATAGCCGAAGAGCGATAATTTAGATTTACTAATAAAGTGCTTATGATATCTATACAAGTACTTAAATATATAAGCGCATACAGATAAGTATTTCTGCATTGTGCAGAATAACAATACCGACACAATTTACAAATATTTGTATGTTACCTAATTATTAATATGTAAATTTTGCAAAGTCAGTCCTAAAACTACTAAATAAATAGACAGGATCTCGTCAACAATAATTATAGCAGAGTTTAACATTAGAGAACTTCAATATTCCAAATCTATTTACAATATCCTTGACTGCCATATTCACGGCATTATTTACAAGATTTTATATATATACAAATGATAACTTTCACACGTCCTGCGTGCATAATTTCACGAATCACTATAATATTTGTCCTCTTAGCACATTATAAGCTGTTTCAGTATCATTAGTGATATCTATATGATAAAGGCAGAACGAAGTCCCCAATGTTGTAAAGGGTATTTGCGTACCAATGCACGCCGCGAGGCATATTTTTTGAGTTACTCCAACTGGACAACCACCGTAAAGGAGCCATTGCAGCGTGAGCTAAGTAATGGCTATGGACAAGGGCGTAGCAGGAAGCTAAGGCATCATCGACTATTATAGTTCCTGACTTCGTTAATGGTGCAAATACACCTTTTTTCGAAATTAACCTTGTCTTTATTACTTTTGATGGCCTCATCACACTGTTTTGTCCCCTAGTAAGGAGGACATCTCCTATTTTTACATTAGCAGCAAATATATCTCGCCAGCCATCAGCAGCCGCCAGCAAAAGAAGATGAGAAGGGGTTGCAGTAATGATGACACCATTCTCGGCAGTTATTTCAACAAATTGGCGTGTTCCGTTTTCGTCTCGGTCAATGAAAGTCAGGACCTGAAATTAAAAATATTTACGATATAAGAGCTTGTAATAAATTCACCCAAGAATATTTATCTATCTTCTTCCTTATGATATTATATCATAAAAATCAAAAAAATTGTTTAATATTAAATATTTTTACAAGAAAATGATGTAGTTAGATATAAAAATACTAATAGAACTTGAAACTAAGATTTTTAAAATTTTTGTCTGTCTGTCTGTTTCTACACGCACATGGATCTACTAGACGGATTTGAATGAGATTGTTTGTTTAATAGTTGTTAGGTCTGGGTAGGATTTAAGTTAAAATTTATTTTGAAAACAAGCACACCTTACACAGAATCAAAGCAGTCCAGCTGAATTATAAGAAATAATGAATTGCTGCTATAACAAAAATTATCGTACATGAAAATAATTATACATTGAAATAGAAAAATTAAAGATCTGGACAGCTGATGTAGAAATACAATAGATAGACACTATAAGAAATACGAAAATGGCTATTTAGTAAGATTACTTTTCATTGACATATGATAATCCAAGATCTGAAATATCCTATGATGAACCATAATGTCCAGCTAAACTACACAAAATAATGAAATGGCGCCTTAACAAAAATTATAAACGTGATGTACATATATTTCTCAATAATATTTTGATATATAAAGACTATAAGAAAGACAAGGTTCTGTAATACTTGATGTCATTTCCAACAATCACAAAAATTATTAATATATTTGATACCTACTTATTAATCATATATATATATATATATATATATATATATATATATATATATATATATATATATATATATATATATATATATATATATATATATATATATATATATATATATATATATATATATATATATAAATATAATTTATGGTATATTTTTTGTTATGTACCTATCGTGTGCAAACACAACGTACCTCTGAATATATCATTTTCCCGGTGTCATCTGCAGCGAGCACTGTGTCTCCTATTTTAAGAGTGGCGATATCGCGAGGGCCCTCTTTAGTGTGAACCACTGAACCAGAAGGGAAGCAACCTGCACCAGTCCCCACGGATGATTCTGTAAAATTATAATAAAAAAATAATTAATTTCTAATTTTTATGGTAACAAATACCTAACACTTATTCAAAGATATTATTTTATTCAGTATAGAAATTATATTTGCATAATTGATATGTATATATTAAAAATAATATAGAGCTTAAAGTCACAAAAGAATAAATAAACAAATTTAATTTCTTAACAAGGCTATTATCCCGTAAAGAATAACGAGATTTCATTATACTGGTAATTAAAATCCGATAAGATACAGAACAAAAGAGAATCGCAGTCGCTTTCTTGTTCTCAGTCCGAAGGTTATCTGCACACCACAAAACGTTGTTCCGTTCAGGTAATTCCTTTGTTAGATTATGTGAAAATCCAATATAAGAAATGTGCATTATTTACTTATAGTAGGTATAAATAAAAATTCGAGGAAACACGTTAAGTTTAACCTAAATAAATTTCAATGCATAAAAAATCAATCCTTTTTGGTAAGTTTTTAGCCTATTGTTTGTAAAAAATAGATGGAGAAAAATGGCCAGCGTGTGGCTCGCTGTAGCTTTATTTGTTTATTATATAATGGTATTTATTTTAATCCTGATCCAGCTTAAACTGTACCTGCAGTTAATCTTTCACCTACAAAAACTTTACCTTTACGTGCTAAGAATCAGTATGCCCATGCCTACTCTAAGTCGGTATGGCAAGCCAACGTGTTCTGGCGCTTTTTTCTTAATGGAAAGTGTTGTAAAGGTAGCAAAAAAGTAAGCATTGGGTGATGTTACTTCTTTTCCGAAGCTTATTATTTTGACAATTAAAGAAGACGGTACAATTACACGCTTGAATGAACACAGTGTCGGTGGATTATTGCAAAGCTTATGGCTACGCTTATGAGAGCTTGTTAAAGTTTGATTTGTTGTGTAACCGACCGATAAATTCGGCCGATATCGTTCACAAAACGATGGAACATCCTGATCATATTACACAATAACCACATAAATTAGATTTCGTTCAAAGTCAGGCACTTGTTGTAGACATTTTGTTTGTTGTTAGCTGAACACATCATACGAATCATTGAATAGGTGTCGGCCACCTTTGGTTTTTTGCATACTTCTCTCAAGGCAATCAATATTTTTTTGAATGGACATACAGGATGACTATAGTCATTTCCGTTAATTTCGTATATATATATTTATATGTATTGACTCAAAGAAGTAATATATATATATATATATATATATATATATATATATATATATATATATATATATATATATATATATATATATATATATATATATATATATATATATATATATATATATATATATATATATATATATATATATATATATATATATATATATGATGTTAAAATTGTTATGTAAGTATTCGTTTATCCGTCTGCCTATTTATCACATGTGTACATATTTTTATCATTACATACCTACATATCTTTTTAATTTGAAGTAAAGAAAATCCTGACCTCGGTGGCCATTAAACTAATTCAATATCTTAAACCTGTCACACGATTTCACAGTGGCGTGACGTAAGTGAGGTTAGGTTGAAGATGCGTCGATAAGCGGCGCGGGCGCGGGTGAGGGTGCGGGAGAGGCGGAGGCGGCTGCCGCGAGTGGCCGCGCCGACCCCGCCCCGCTGAGACCACCGGGAGAGCTAGGCGGCGCCTGAGCTGTGGCCTGACCATGCTGTCGTTGCCAGATAAATATACGCACGTGACACTGTTCACTTAATCTCAGCAATGAATCATTTTATGTGCTGAATAAAAATTAACGATCTTTCATTATTTCCATTACTGATATAATTGGCATTTTTTTACAAAGCTACTGTAACAGATCTTCTATATACGTTCATTAGTTTTGTAACGAGAATTCTTTATTTTGCATAAATCAATTTTTATAACATTCTAAATTTTACATAGAACAAAATATATATTATATTTTGTATATAATCGATCGTCGTAGGTAATCGTTGTGATATACTATTTTTAATACCGATACTATATGGATATAATGGTTTTTGTTGCAAAAAGTTTGTTGTACGTCATATAAATATGATATGGATTTGAAGATATTACAGTTGTATTCCGATTTTTAATAAATAAAAAATAATCAAATTTCAATTTATCCAACAATTGTGTATAATTTATATTAAAAAATGTATAGCAATTAAATACCAACATCGGCGTGGTAATGCAAATGTAAACAGCCCTCGTGCCGCTTTATGATTCATATGCGGCCGCGGTATCTTTATAGAGCTTCCAGAGCAATAAATATTTAGTCTGCAAAAATACCTAAATTTATCAAACATTTTAAAATCGTGAGACCAGAAGAGCTTCTTGTAACTAATAAAAAGTTATTGCGGAAATCTTATACGGATTGTCTTGCATAAATCATGTTAAATATTTACTCTCGACAAATTTGTAGAGTATTTACATATAATTCTAAACGTGTATACGCAATGTTTTGTTTACAAAATACTACACAATGTAAGAAAGTCTAGAAGCTTACATTTTCCAAATAAACAATAGCTAATTAGCGGCAGAATTGAAACATTAAAACTACTTAGAAGTATGCTAACTTTCTAAAGTACCACTCAGATATCTTCTCTATCATAATATTATAACACGCTGAGTTAATGCTATCGGAGAGTTATGACATTGAATAATAGATTAGCCTATTCAACTTAATATAATATATTATGAGTAAATTGAGTGACCATTTTATATTTTAATAGAAATTCTTCATCTTTTAATATGGTAATTGACACGATTTAGTAATCTCGCTCAATGTTACAGAGCATTGAACTCTCCTCCTATGGCTTCTTTAAAGGGAATACATGCTCTCATTTTTTGTTATATTTGGAGCTGGGACATATGTTATAATGCATAAAAAATAGCAAAAGTATTCCTAAAGATCACTGAAATATAATTTAAATAATAAAACTAAACGAATAATAAAAGTAGGTATAGTTACATATCATTTGTATAAATACTAATGAAGAACATATGTACGTAGTACGAATAGTTTGTTATATAAATAGGTCTAACTCTAATTTTATTAGTAAAATCTGCATAAAAAGTTTGTCTTAATAAATGTACATAATCTTTTTAAAAAAAATTTACACAATACATAATAATATATATAATATACTCCAAATAAACTACATCATAAGATCTTAATGAAATACAGCTATCAGACTAAGAACAGAAGAAGAATACTGTTAGCGGATGATGTGCGCTCGAGCGATGCAAGCTGTTGCGACTCGCCACATCCCGGATAGTTGCGGCCACGGTCCTTTATGTTCCCACACATACCAATATAAGATACACTTCGTCAGAACACAGAATCCAATATTAAACTTTTGACTTGGTAACAAGATACGTTAACAAAAGAGTTTTGGTTTGCTTTACAGTTTGAATTATTTATATACTAATTATAAATTCGATTTATCTAATAAATCAAATACATATATCATATAAGTGTATATAGTTTTGACTTTGTAAGTTGACCAATTAGCGCTGACATTTGTAGTTGTATTTTATTACATTTTTTTCAGTGAGTATAATATCGTCTCACGATTATCTCGGGACAGGACCGTCTAGATCGTGTCATTCGGCCTTCAGCGTCTCGTGACCTGCCTTCGGTTACACCCCATTTGCGAGCACCTCCTTCAATTATAAATTTATGAATAGTGTTAAATTTTAATATTTAAGTGGTACTTATTTAATAAAATATAATGTAAGATAGACCAACTGCATTAAATTGCTATTATTGAACTAAACTGAAAATATATAAAACAAGAAAATAAAATATTCACAAGCTTATTAAAAAACCAACCTAACAAAATACAATATTTACTTACTACGGCAAGGCACTTACAACAAATATCTTAACGACATTCAAGCGCGTTGATGTCTTTTGAAGCTGCAGTTATGTCAACGGCATTAAACAATCAAGTTGAAAGCATATTTATTATAAGTATGTTTAAAAAAAATATTTTGCGCAAAATAAATAAATATGCCAGGTTTTAAACTCTAAGCATTAAATTTAGATTAGGTTCTAGATTTCTCATAGATTTTCCCAAAATTTAGATTACTGTATTATTTGTTATTTCTTACTGTATAAAATTACATATACGTGATATAAAATTTATTCACAAAAAAATTATATAGAAGTTATTTAAAAGTAATAAATTTATCAAGTAACTGCCGATAGCAATCACGACATACATACGAGTTCTTTATCGTTCATTATTTTTGCATAACCACAAAGAGGCACTCAACATTTTAATGCAGGTTGAAATTCAGGTATGTGAAATAAACACGTGCAATAAAAATTTAGTTGATTAAAGTTGTAAACTACTACAATACTTTACGATTATAGCTAACGGTTGTGTTAGTTTATTTTTTAAATAAATAAATATTATATAGTATAAAATGAAGGACATTTAAAAATCTTGAATTGCTAA
Source organism: Dione juno (assembly GCA_037127375.1). Taxonomy (NCBI): domain Eukaryota; kingdom Metazoa; phylum Arthropoda; class Insecta; order Lepidoptera; family Nymphalidae; genus Dione; species Dione juno. The sequence continues at coordinate 206,859 of JAXRJS010000043.1, read as the reverse complement.
TATTACAAATAAAGAAAGTTATGAGTGTCACGACCTTGAATTTATAAAGGTACCACAAATATAACATATTAATTATTTATAGCACCAAAATTTATATATAAAATTCATCAAGTTCACTAAGATAAAAGCGACGTAGCGCTCGCATAAATATTAATATATATTATATACATTTACAAAAATATTTTGTTACGTCTCGCTTTTTTAAGGAAAATTTACTCTGCCAATATATGCCGTCGGTTTTCCCATAAGGTTTTGTGAAACTGAAAATTCACGATTTCATACATTGTACATGATTTTCCTTATTTTGAATAGTTTTTGTATATATAATTCATATTGATTTTTTGACTTCTGTTATTTACATATGTACTATGTACATAAAAACTTAAATATCGTTATGGAAAAACCAATGTTGCCGGTCATAGTTGCAAAATGTTGCGGAAAAAAATTAGTTTTAATCAGAAACTTTAATAAATATTATGATTCCTTATTCCAGCGTTGTCGTAATTCGAAAATTAAGAATGCGCACAAGCATCAGAACGCTGTTATATCTAAAACATGTCCATACATATACATAAATAGTTGTTTCTCTCATCGTTGTGTTGCATACATATATATAGATATAAGTAGCCATTGAATCACCGGCGTAATTATAGAAGTGGGGGATTGGCTGCGATGTAGCTGTGTTAGAGAAGGAAAAACATATAAAACGCGAGGGGTGCGAGGAAGACGTACGTTAACAAGAGGCTTGTTCGTTCGTTTGATCGACACCGCCGTAAGCGGGCGCGGGAAGCTGTCTGAGGTGCATTCTTCTTATAAAGCTCAACTATATATTTGGCCGGCGAGGCCTGTCTCGTGGCCTCTGTATTATAAAACAGTTATGTACCTATCGATATTTAATATAATTAAACTGTTTTTTCTGATTTTGAAGTACAAAAAAGGATGCGAAAACGCTAGTGACCATTACTAAACTATGCTATGTAAATTATTATAGTATTACGTCTAAATAATAAAAAAGTAAGTTAACGACTGTAGTGTAAAAGAGGCGCAGTGTCTGCCTCTAAACGCGACGGTTTGTGGGTTCGATTCTCACTCGGGGAGAATGAAATGTTTCATTTTCTTCGCTATGGCAACAAGGCAATGCGGCGTTGAGTTCCGCCACTCAACAGGCAAGGCGGAGAGTGGAGACCGGAGTGTATTAATACTAGGTTCCTTCTAGTTACGGTTCCTTCTGCCTACCCTACTATATGCGAGATACAGCGTGAAGCAAAAAAGAAAACTTAAAAATTCTTACACACCTGTCTTTACAGAACAATGGATGTAAGACCGGCTCTCATAGAAGACCCAGTCGAAGCCTGCCTCTACGGCGAGACGCGCTAACATTCCATTTTTGCTGTGATCACGATCGCTGGTGGTAAGATCCACGGCGCGGCCTTCGTAATGCAATGAGTTGTCAAGGTGTGAATTTTCTTCATCCCAACCTTCAATTACTCTAAGTCGAATTCCAGGCCATTGATTCATTACACTTATTGCCAGTGTATTTAGCTTTTCTTTGCATCGCTGAAAAATAAATTTGTTAAATGTTAAAGTAGGTACAAAAGTTAATAAATTGAAATAATATCCTGTACTAGTAATATACAAGCAAGTGTTAAATGAGAAATGAAGGAATCACATCGATATGATGTGTGCATAGCAAGACATACTAAAGTCTCTGTTTACTTAAAAAAATATGCAGTCCAGTCAAGCAACAAATTAACTAGCATTTCTTTCCGCCAGTTGCCGTATGTTGTCGGCATTTCGTCATGAAAAATAAATCAAATTAAAACTTACAAAAGAATTGACATGAATTTGTTTGTGAAATAACTCGGCGGGCTACATAAAGAAATGTCAAAATATTTATAAAGAAATGTGAACAATGACGACGCACTGCATGCCACCTTTATGTCACGATGTCAACTCACTCTATGCAGATTTCTTTGAGAAAAAATTTAAAGATTGACGTAACGAATCGCGCGATGGGCGCCCCGCGTGGCCGTCGCGTCCGCTTGTATTCAATATAAAAGATATTTTGGAGCACCGTACATAATTATTTCTACGAACGTTCCAACCATCTAATAAAGAGTTGTAAGAAATTTAAAACCCTGAACTTCGCTAAAGTGATTCCGAATTTTACACGGTGTAGAATTTCAAATTTAGGCACGAACAAATAAGCACAGCAATTGTAACAGTTTTCAAATTAATTTGAAGAAATCAACAATTTATAGGATCTCTATCCTCGAATATACGACTAATCTCTTTAAAAATCTATCATAAGTATTAAATCTTAGAAAATCTAAATCTAAATCTAAATCTAATCTAAATTTATCATCATATAACAAATAATATATATTTTTAACATAACTTTTCTAGTAACTACTGAACCTCGACACGAAGAGCGAGTTCGAGATGCGCAATGTTTACTCTGTAGACGTCTCGGCCGACACTAAAACAATCGAATGCTAAATGTATTCTCAAACATTGATGCACTTTAACGTGGGAACGCGACGGTGCGGTGGCACAATTAGGTATTTTCACAAAGAAATTTGTATTACAAATCTTACCAGGTAAAAGTTAAATTAATATTTTGATAATAAGTGATTATATTTCAACATAAAGAGTAAATTAAATTCGTTATTTGCCATAGATAATATCAACGTAAGGAAGGCCTAGTAAGAATCGACGACGTGACATGCCGGGCGGGCTATTATAAATTCATTATGCATATTTTTAGTAAACAAGCTGTCGATCACAATGCCTGGGCGCAGCGGGACGCCCAACTCTGACACCTTGTTCTCTCTTGCTACACCATACCAACCCATCCTAATGACACGATCACTAATATATAAAACGACTTATAATTTCTATAAAGGAACGAAGCAAAGCTTAGAACAGCAGAAATAACCAATAAGTATGTGTTTACGAGTCTCATCATAACCCATTTAAAAATATGTTCTTTAATTTAAAAGTAAATGGCGTATCGAATACCTAGGTTCAGGTCAAAATAAAACCATGCTACCTGGATCACTGGCGAGCAAAGCACTTGCGGGCGCATAATAAAGGGAATTGAGGCAAAAATGGAAATAAAAACGTTAAGGATCATCGCACTGCAGCATCGGGTGCAGTAACGTGAGAACTTATATATGCATATAAGCTTCGGGCGCTGCTATTTATCAAAATAAATTACCTTTACTGTTTTAAGATACAAGTTGTGCATTTAATTTAGTATATAGTCTACAATCTTTCGATACCTTTATACATTCAAAGAATCAGTTCCATTTGCCACCTTAACAAAATTTTGGTCGTCTGTTAATTTATCACCGCCTCCCTTCACGACTATAACAATATATTAGGATAATTAAATGGCTCTTTACATTCTTCAACGCATCGTTTTTTGTATAAAGTCAGAAGTCGAAAAGCACCGACCAATGCTGACTGGTTTAGTTTTTTTTACTGGAACCTCTACACATAGTTCAGGGATGTTTTATAAATTCGATCGTCAATACAATAAAATGAGCATACTTTACATTCATTCAACTATGATTTTAGAGAACTTTAATTATAGTTTAGATATAGGCATTGTATCAAGACTATACTAGCAATTGCCCGATTTTTTTATGTTTACTATCCAATTATAACTTACAACTTATACAATTATATAGATCCTTTTTTACTTAAGAGCATTTTTCATGTATATTATAATTAAACTGATTAATTAATGTTTGTTGCTTGTTCAATTTCACTTTTAACTAATTTCTTAGTGTTTCACATCACATTTTCCAAATTTTTATTTCTTTTTTATGTTCTTATCCAATGCGGCTGTTAATGTTACCGGGATGAATAGTATAATAAAAATAAATTCCTAATCATTTCCCCCCGTGAGTAAGGAATTCATCACGAGTACAGTTAGACCCTGTTCAATTAAAACGAACTAAAAATCATTGATTCGTGTACATGTTTTAATTATCCTGAATCACTTTCTGGTAAATATATTTATTATATAGACATAATTTTTTTATTATGTTTTTGTACCTATTTATTGATTAGTAACATTCTTAACTTTTATAAAATGAACCTACTTCCAAACCACCTACAATTAAGAGATTGGTACGGAGCCCTTGATGCGCGAGTTGCGATTTGTACTTGATTATTTATAAACCTTTTAAAGAGTCAAAGTTTAAAAATTTAAATAAAAGCACAATATTGAATTTTACTGAAACACGTACTTTGAAAAATTTAAGCTCTTTTATGAATTTCCTTAGGTAACATTTTGATAATTCAAAATCCTAACGTAAGCAAAAGTTATTCAGCGTTCAGGATTTTAGGTTCTATCTGAACTATAAAAAATATAGAAATAGCTTAAATTTGTTCAGCATCAAAATTCCAATGAGCATTTTCTGGTGACGATTGACATAAGAAAATCAAGGGTTATGAAATAGCATCAACGATGGAGCTTTAACTAATATTATTTAATATCTACAGATATTATATAATAATAAATTAATAATATATATAATAAATTATTCAGTCACTTCTACTATAATTGTGAAAGTTTGTGAGGGTGGATGACGATTGTTCCAGTTTCACGCAAAAACTACTGCACGAATTTACATGAAACTTCGTAGTTATATAGTTTATATATCAGAATATATCATACGGTATGCTAAATGCAAGGAGGTCAACGAGGATGAAGTAGTATTAAATATTTGTTATAGGTATGTCACTATCATTGTCTAATATATATCATTATCTCATGTAAAAAGCAGACCGATGTTGTTTAATTGTTATACGTATTTAATGAACCCTACTCATTAACGGGATATTCAAAATCATTTCAATAGCTACTTACTACAAACACATTAGTATTTGACTTTGGTTGTGTAAAGACTGATCAAAGTAAATATTGTTTGCCATGTACGCAAAGCCATTGAACAAATCATACATATGCATAGGAATCCCTTGAATTGTTCATGCTTAAAGCCATTTAATACTTGTTCACGAAAAATGTCACATATTGCATTATCTTTGTTTTAACAAACCAGTAGATAAAAACCGTTACACTTAATTTTAAAGTAGTAATGTTTTGTGAGAATTCATAAGAATGAGAGAAACCATATTTAAGCATTAAAATGAAGTGAAATTATTTGGCCTCAAATATCAATATTCATTTAATATGTAATAGGTATATTATGTTATTATAAGCCGATAATTTATCATGACCGCTATAGGTAAAAGCTTTTATTTATTAGATTACTTTATATTTTATCTAACTGAATAAATTCAAATATATTTATATACGTAATTAAAATATCATTTACATCCTTAATTAGTAACACTTATGACCATAAAAAATATGAATTTGTTTAAATAACGAAACGTGAGATTATGTAATTTTTTTTATGATGCATCTATAACTCCTTTATTTGTACATACGAGTACGTATATTTTAATAAATTACTTACCCAGAAGTATAGATCGACTATTATTAAAAAAATCCCTTACAAGTACAAGGAATAAAAAGAAAATATATGGATATTTCACATTTTTCTATATCTATATTGTTGTAATGGTTATTGGTAACTTACCAGATGCAAAACATTCGTTCGATCTATTCACAGACTGTTTATCTCAATGTTAGCTATTCCCCGGAGTACGATCGGTTTCAACAATTTATTATATTATTTCACATTAAATGGTAAAATACCCGCGGGAATTGTGTGTGTATTATTTATAATATCATGATCATCATGTTGTGGCGGGGGTCAATAGTGGAGTCAATGAGATTGTGCCCACTAGTTGCAACCTGCAAGTCATTCGAATAAGCAATGGAATCCACGCTTCCGACGTCGATTAATTTTTAGAGTTCTCTACATTGTTATTCTAATAGTTCTTCATGTAAATATATTATTGTGCATCGCGCATTTTACAAATGACATACGACATTCTAAAATAGCATTATGCACCTACTATATGCTATTTACTCCCCTTACAATTATCGTCCTGGTTAATCATGTAAAGCTATAAACATTATCTTGCGTATCGCGTTAATTTTCTGCGTCAACCTCCGTCGTGCCGATAACTACCGCTGATCGATTTGCATCAGTAATAACGTCACTTTTAACACAGAAGGTGATGAAAATGCGACAAGTACGTGATTGCAGCAGCCGATGAATGCCCGCCTCTTCCGACTCGACCGGTTATTAGCTTTTACTTATCCTTCATGGTTTACCTTGAAACTGTAACGATGTTAAGGGAATAATAATGTGCAGAAATTATATCACGAGCTGGAACTCCGTGTGTTTTTGTATATTACCCATAACTGAAACTATTAAATGACTCAATTAACGATATATTCATCAGTTCAAAAAGCAAAATTATGACGCGTTCGAACTATCACAATAAAATTTATTGATTTATCAGTATATCAGAACTTCATAACTCGAGCCGTCGCGTCGAATTTTGTACGGGTGGCTGAACGGCTCGCGCTCTAATCTTCAACGCCGGTAAGGTCCGCGGCGATGCTATTCACGCCTAAAGAATCATTCTTTTTTGATATCATCTCCTTAGAATAATAAACAATATTTGTTACAACCCGGACTCGTAATCGCCGCTTTTATTGTTTGTCTCGCCCCAAAGAGTGATCACATCACCGTGGGCGTAAAGTCAACAATCGCACACATATCACACTATACGTCCTCTTTTGCTGACGGTCCCGAAGTGCCTCTCGATAATATTTTATAAGACAAATAACCCGATAAAGATGTTTTGACGTGAACCCGTGTTCATCGCTCACACTAAAATGCGTCCAGAGAACGTATAATAAAATATTTATTTACAATTTTGTAATTTTAGGTAGAAACAAAATAAAACAGTTTGTAATTTAGTGTCAACTTTATTGGTGGTGATCGAAGCGTTAAGACGATCAGTTGAATGTATAATGCGGTGACATGGTTTGATGCGGCGGGACTTTAACGTAGATCCATTAGCATTGTTTTAAGGGATTAAGCGGCGTTTAGGAGACTCATTGTGGTGCGACGCGACGTGTTGACGCTGTCCGACACGCATATTTTTATGACACATCCCATTTGTTGCTTTTCTTTTTTTCATTTAATCGATGTGAAATGGCTACCTAGTTGTCAGTGTTTGATAAGCGTATATTGTTTAGTAACAGACGCAATATTTGTTATCTTTTGAAAACGTAGAAAATGTTTTCTTTAGTGACATCAACTATAGTATATTATGCGAAAGTTTTATTGTAAAAAAATAAAGTGTTCAATTACATTTCCTTTCGATCAGTCACATTGATTTAAACGTTAAATTTTATAAGTTGTGCCAGCTATCGGTGTTGAATTACACAAAAGGTTTTGTATTGTTTTCGGTACCCTAATCAAAAGTGATATCTCCAGTAATTTGACAAAATTACCCGATGAGAGAGGTATCGTTTTTGTTAAAGATCCTTCGCTGTATGCAGGTATGCAAAAAGAAAAAGATCAACCGTATTTGCCTGACCATTCAACTCAGTGGTAGGCATCAAACTGCAAAGGTAGGTTAGCAGAAAAGCATAGAATATTGATTTACATGTAGTAAAATGCTTCCAATCGATTATTATTTCACCAACACGACAAGTTGACATGGGACTACTCTGCGGTTGTTTTCACTTCAATCATTCCGTATATATATATATATATATATATATATATATATATATATATATATATATATATATATATATATATATATATATATATATATATATATATATATATATACCGTATATAGCTATGCTCACAGTAAATCAGTAGGTATGTATGTTTTTAAACGTATTCAAGGACAAATAAGGAAACGTCAAAATATTTTTCAATAAATGTTTAACGGTAATCGACAGTTGTTTGGATGTTTGCTTGCAAATACTTCGGTGTGATCAAAGGCGTCGGTCGAAAATTAATTATCAATTTGTCGTGGGTGCCAGGCAGGCGACATAAATCGATCGGGTATATCTCCCTGAAGCCACATTAGCTACGCTCGAATACGAGATAAGGATAACAAATGCTCAGTTTAAGGTTATCTGAACATCGCGGACACGAGAGAGCTTTTTGCCACTGAGTCCCAGTTGACCTTCTTGTGTTATAACATTTAAAAAAGAATCACTTATGTTTCTTTATATATAATGTACGTATATAGTCCATCAACATCTAATTGCGATTATATTCATGACTTGATATGGAGACAAATATTTATTTTAAATAATAAATAAATTAACATGACAGCTAAAACCGCGTAGGCTAAAAGTTAAATAGGACAATAAAAAAAATTAAATTATTTACATATAGATATATAAAATAGCAACAATGGATGGATGTAAATCTCGTAAAGTGTATGACCAAAAGGCTATATCTTAAAGCGCCGGCCTTTTTTAGACTTGTGTTGCTAGTGTATAATTATTATCAAGCAACAGACGTATGCGAAATTGGGGTCTCACCTCGACTCTTTGGCCATAAATAAAATAAAATGAGCGACGTCGGTGGGAGGAACTCTGCGCTAATGAATAAGAGAACCCAACTGTGCCTTAGTAGGGTTATGAACCATTATAACGAATTTTTAAAGGTTTACTATTGGTTGTTGCCATGACTTGACTCACTGTAATAGTATTATATAGGTATATGTTCCATGACGTCATATTAAAACTACTTTATGTCTTAATCAGAAGTTTCATTATATATACTAAGTATATTTCATTATATATACTAACAGAATCAATTTTCAGTAATGTTGAAAAGTTTGATCAAAAAATATCTACCAGTCTCATGCGTAAAACGTTTACTAAACTACCAGAGCTAAACGTCTATTGTGCTTAAAAAATTGACACTTTATAATCATAATATTTGAAAAAAGGCTATGCGATCAATCATTTGATCAGCGGTTACACAATAAACATTGTATATAAATGTTAAAAATTACTCAACACGAAATATGAATTTAAATATGAATAGACAGGCGCCATGTAGGCAGGTACATAAAAAACCGGCCCAAAATTATAATAGTAGATAAATGTCCCCCTTAAAAGACACAATGAGCCGTAAGCGACTTCAGAGCTATCAATTTTCTTTTAAGAGATGCTAATTTGAAAGTCTAGAGCGTTTTATTCCTTTTTCGGGTCATACTAAGAGGAATATAAAACCCAGTATTAAAAATATGCCAATTAAACAACGAAATCTATTTGTTATAAATACAAATTAACAAGGTTATCAGAAATATATAAATAACAATATATAATATAAGTACCCGACTTGCAAATATTTTGTTTTAATACGAGTATCCTATTGGTACAACATACCTATGCTTAATTAAAATATTTAATTGTATTTTTTTACGTTAAGTAAGAATATCATCTTGACTATATCGATATAAACGACTCAACAGGTTGGTAGACAAGGAGCTATTATTTAAATTAATTGGACATTAAACAGCAGAGAGTGGAAACAACAGCACTTCGTTTCCATGTCTTATCGCTAAATGGTCACAATCAAAAATCAATTTATTTTCCCGTGTAAGCTCATATTAAATAAACCTGTGGATATAAACATGGATTGCAGAGTGGCTGGAATAGAACAGCTATTAATGCTGTTTCGTTTTAAAGATTTGAAGGATTAGAGCAGGAGACTACTGTAGCCGCAGTCGCACCATGATTTTTATCGGACGTCGCCGTCGACTTCAGAATCTTTTGTGTCCCGACACAATTATTTATTGCCTTCCACTAAACACTGAGACCTCATTATTAATTTATAGCACACATATTCAATAGACATATTTAATTTTTATGAATGATTTTGAATTAAGCATCCTCTTTTTTTTATAGTATTTACAAAACAGCAATTTCAAAAAAAAAATATTAGTCACGAATTTGCATTTTACTTTTTCTATCACACAAATTTTGTTGTAAATGTTATATAATATTTCATAAGTTAACGTTAAACGCTGAACATAAGTTAAGCAACAAAACACTTAGCAGCTTATGTAACATACGACTTAAGTTTTAACACTTTAGCCAATAAAGATTATAGACACTTGTGCATATATCCAGCAATTATAATGTTTTACAACAAATTTGTTTCGTAAGGTCTCCGAGTTCAAGTTTGCCTACCAGGATTTCATTCAAATGTACAAGTACACTGCATAGCAATGTCGAAACAATGATGCAGTATTCAGCGTTTAAGTTAAAGTTGGACAATGCAACTGAGACGACACTTGCAGATATTCGAGAGCATTGAGGCCAAACCATCGCGTATTTTAATAGTTATGAGCGGTATGTCGGCCGTTGTATTAAAACAATGACCAATAATTTTGTATTTATGTCTCATTGCAGCAAAAGAACCAAGTGAGCATTGTCCTTGCTATTAGTTGTTTGAACTTCTATTTAACGGAATCCACATTAAATATTCTATCTTTGCTTATTTAGAATATATATTTTTAATGAATTCCATTATTAATGCAAACATTCACGTTAGATCGATTTTATTATTTATAGCTTCATAGGATCACTTTCGTTTACGTTAGTAACAAGTAGAAGTCCACAACTTTGACTGATAATTGTATGTACATATTGTACATTACAGAGAAAGACTAGTTTCTACACTGACGTAAAAAATATCCATATGTTTCATACGTCAATTAAAATAGCCGTCACGTTGATCAACTTTAACTAATGTATAAATTCCATATATATGATGCAGATAAATAAAAAGTATTCCACATAATTTGATTGAATCTACAACTATCGCGTGAATATTCAGATCCATAATTTTAAAAATTATTAACTAATTATCCTAAAAATTCTTAGCGATAAATTGTTTTAGTAACTATATATTACTATACAGATATATGTTTTTACTATTATATTGTATGTATTGATTAATGATTAAGAATGTCTATATTTATTTCAAAGGTAAATATCACTATTTTCTTCTGTTTCTCCAGAGATGATAACAATAACTTAATTAAAGTTGTAATGAGCATTTTAGAATTTCAACGTAGCTCGACGAGAATGTATAGCTTAGTGGTCAGAGCACATGGCCGGTTTCCAAGAGACGAGTGTTCAAATCTCGCTACGTTCAAATGGTTTGATATACGTTTCCTAAAAAAGGTTATTATTTTGAAACTTAATCATTCCTTGCACTTCGTCCTGAAGAATTTGCGACAGTTCTTTGTCTTTAATTTACTATTTATCTTACATGTCCGTAACCTAATTTCTTGTCCTATTCCAAGTTCATACATCAGATAATCTTTGAGATTTCGTGACTAATGAATGAATATGTCGTTGCAACAATTAACGTAATGATTATATTGTGAAACTTGAGGCGGCTATAAAAATTATCGGACATAAAATTATCGGTACGTATAGGTACTGCTCAACCGCTTTAGTCAAAATAATACCAATGCTTGTATTACACTAACAATAATAATCAAACCCATTAGTTTATTAATCGTGTGCCGTGCAAAGCATTGTTCTTCGCTGGACAATCGTCGCTAGACCAAATAATACTGGCATCGAAAACTTTGCCTGCCAAAGAGGACGGAAAGAACTAGAATATGAAGTATTGCATTTCAAAACCGGTCGACGATGACATTTACAAGGTCTAATACCCGTATGTAAGTATAACTATAAAACTTTGATTATTTTTTAAGTGTATGTAATATCAGGTGTGGCATAACGTTACAAGAAGCTATAATTTGAATGTAGCTTCTAAGTCTATTATGTACCTCCAGTACATTGTAAATGCTATATCAAGTTACTTCATTAATTTTATGGGAAATATTATAAATATATACTTTCACTAACTCAGATATTATTAAATGTTGTTGGGACTAAATAAAATGTAAACACGAACTCCGTGAGAAATATGTATGGCCATCAATACGCGGTCAGCTTTACTGTAAATGTGGTTGCCTGTATCTAACAATCGCAATTTTAATATTATGTATATATAAGATTAATTATATCAATAATTACGGAATATGAACACAATGTTAACTTAAAATATTCTTAAAGTACCTACCTCTAATTTATAATAAATTATTCTAAAACATTTTTTTATACGGAACTTAAGAAAACAACTGAACTATAAAAAAAATTAAACTATTATAGATTTATAACTATCAATAGGTACAAGAAACTATTACCGGAAATAAAACACAACAGCTTTCAATGATAAATCACCTAACAGTTAATTTTCCATTTTCTAATGTACTTCAGTCAACATAACCCGAATTCAATCGATTTCCACAATATCCTCAAAATACAATGATTTATGTTGAACTATTAGTTTACTAACACGAATCAAAGCTCCATGACAATTGTACATGCAATTCTAAAGCTTTTGTATAATTTAAGACCTAGATTATGATTATTTTATACTTAAGTAAGTTTATTACACATTTTTATTTTTTTAACAACTGACTGACAAAAAAGTATATATGAAAAGAAAAAATAACCATACATCCAACTGACGTAGCGAGTACTGAATCAGTCTATCGACCTGCATTTCATGTATGCCAACGAGGACGACATTGTTACCGCGACTGACACAGAGAAGGACCTGCAATATGTGTTAAGCAGCGTGGCTAAGTCATCTGCTTGCTTGCTTACTTGGTTCCGGTTAACATTTATAAAACCCAAATAAGACCCATGGCCCAGAACTGATTGCTCTTTACGTAGTTCGATTCCTATTTCTAGCTAAGCTAACGGAACCGATTCCGTTAAACTTAGGTAGAAATAACTTTGAGGTCTCAGGATCTCAGAAGAGTATACTTTACCTATTAAGCTGCCGAACCAGCGTATAGACAACTTCATCAAGTTTTTTCAATACCACAATATAGGTTATGACATAGACATTATCAAAAATCACAATAGTGAAGGCTATGTTCGGAGTATTTCTGAAGGATCAAATTCGACAGGAGTTTATCCGACAAAGAATTGAGATCATCGTCATAATTCAATGATTAGTAAGTTAAAGTAGCTGTGGAATAAAGAGATTGCTAAAATGAATTAGTATTACGGTTACGCAAATTTTAGCCGACGCCTGTTAACCTAAACATATTATTCTTATTATGAATACCTAATATAAAACTTCGATGCCGGTAAACGTACCATATGGGTGAATACGGATTGATGGGTGTAATAAAGTAAACAATTGAATCATGACGGCGCCCACACCGCTTCCAAGATACTCTGAGATTGATATTAGGAAATACATTTATTAAGTGAACATTTTGCATAAAATATATGTAGCCATAATTTACAGGTTTCAAACATTTCTCTCTTTTTGTAAAAATGTTACTTATAAATAATTTATTCAATGCATATCCTATTTTTTAAGAGATCCATTAAACTTGATAAAATCGAACTTGCTTACGTTCAACAAAAAGCTATAGAAGTAGATGAAGTAATCAAATAAATCATATTTGTAAAAACGTGGTGCAATATGCGCATTTATGCTCATAGTAACATTACATCGTCATATTAAGAGTCAGCGTTCCTTCGTTCGCACATTCTCGCGAATTGTCTTCAACCAACTTACACAAGAATGCACTTTGCCGCACGACGAGGTCTCAATCGGTAATTTTTTATATTATGTTTACCAACGAGCGACGTATGCGATACCCGACATGTGGAGATTAATTTCCAAGGTGGCAGATTGTCACTTTAATTTATGGTCGTTCATTGTCTTTTGACTGACGTCATTCGAGGAATTTGCCGTTTTAATTTTTAATTAAAGAGTTAAATGTATATATATAAATTTCATTTAATTTTAAATCAATACCTAACAAAATAAAAATTTGGCTGATAACAATTTGATTTAATTTTAGGTAATAAATAATATTAATAGTTTGGTTTTAGGTTTAATTTTTATTATTTTTATAATGTAAATGTAATTTAATATTAATAAATAATATAAATAATATTAATAGTTTGGTTTTAGGTTTAATTTTTATTATTTTTATAATGTAAATGTAAAAAAATTAAAAATTATTTAATAACTTCAGCTGTAATATTGACTGTAACATTTTGTAAAGCGATTTGACTGTAGCAAAGAGGGAAGATTGAGTTTTGAAAAAGTCTTAAATATATCTACTGATACGTTTATTACTGTCTTTGTTGTACAACGACTTAACTAAGTTTGATCTCCGTGTTGAGGTTTTAAGATACATGAAGTGACCGCTACAGAGTTCTAGAGTTTCAGGTGACCGCAACCTCGAGTGAACTCAGTCGTTGACCCTAATCATTTACCAACATAATTTCTCTTATATTGATAGTTCTGTAATAAAACACATATTATGTACGATAAAATGTAGTTGAAGTCACAAAAATCCAGACCGAAAATTTCGCAGGGTTTTAATTTTATTTTATATTATTATTTTATAGTAAATTTTGTATTAATATTAATTTAAACTATAATAAGTGTACATTTAAAAGTATTAATATAACTAATTATTCACATATGTGTTGATTTTCTGTCAAACATCCATAGCATTCTTAGGAGTTAAATATTCGTGTCTTTTAAGGGCTGTCTGTGTATCAAAGGGCCAGCCGCTAGAGAGCGCTGGGTGGAGCTAATAAACTATTTGAGTAGTACCTTGTGTTGACACTGGTGTTTCACACCTGAACAATGCTCCTCGTTTGCATTAATGTAAATTAGGTTAGGCAGCCCGCCGCCGCGCCTACGTTCAATTAGACGTGCCCTAAAGTAGCTCACATATGCTTGTATGCATATGCAAGCAACTAATAACATGTATAAATTGGCTTCTTTGTACAATTATTAGAAGAAATATTGATGTGATTCGACTGTGCCTGCATTTATATATAGTTTTAATTTATGCTGTAATACAGGTAATCTATATAATATAATATACTGATTGCTATTTACCTATTAAACTCGAATACACGTTGCTAAAATGTAAGAATCTAGTGGGTCCTAAAATAACTCAGATTAACAACACCAAGGAGCGGATACGGAGTGCGGTGTCATAGATTGTGTGCGTGTATTATGTCCGTCAACGCTTGCGCCGATCTCATAAACATCGCACCCGAGTATCGGCACGCAACTAAGCAGCCGTAAAACATGCTTTGCTTTTACGAACTTCACGGTCATTGATTTCAGTAATTGTTACAGGACAACATACTGATTTTGTAGAACTGAAATATCAAATTAATGCGATTTGTACAATTTGAGTCTTGGTCTCAGCGACAACAATACGAGTTCAGATCGGACGTGCCATTAACATTTCCGAACATCACAAATCACACCAGCAAAATGCGAGATCTATAACCGAAAAACATCTATGCTGGGAATGTTTTTTTATTGAGCTGCGGCAGAGTCGCACGCGCGGCTCGATTGTGGCTGTGTGGTCCTCGCTAGCCACTTTGTAAATAGCGCGGTTTACCTTTTTCAACTTTTGTGTTTTGTTACCTTTTGTGCTGTTGTACGACCAATATTACCATAGCTATTTAGGCCCGTCGGATAAATAAATACGTCATTTATCATGATAACTGATGCGCATGTATGTCGTTGTGTCACAACGTTCAAATGGGGTGAAGATTTGATCTTTAGCCTTCACGATTTGTAGCGATTTATCTTGCATTGTTTCCTTGTTAGTTCTTGTCCAGTATAATATGGATGTGGTGTTATTTTAGTATTTGATAAATTTTATTAAAACAATATTGGACATACAAACAATGTAAGTTATAAATAATACATGCTTCATTTAAAATCTATATTAAAAGAAATTATAAAAAAGTGTATAGGTGCTATACATGTATGCAAGGAAAAAAGCAATCAAAGGTAAAACAGTCAAATTTTGCACAATAAATGGAAACGTAATTTACAGCCAACCAAAATCAGCTCTTGAACCATCTGCTAAAATAGAAAAAAAAAGCTTTTTTTACAATAGCACCATCAAATTGTAGCCACAATAAATTCACTCTAACCGCAGGTCTCTTTCACAATATTTGTATCGGGGCGACAAAAAGGGCCGAAAGGGCGGCCCTTCGTTGAATGAAGGGAAGGTAAATAAATATAAATAAAGGTGAAGGCGGTTGGTGCGGGGGGTAGTGGCATCCTACGGCGCCTGCGCTTGCTTTTAGACTTTGCAATACAGGAGGTGTATATAACGCAAAACGTATAAACGTAACGTACGTAAACGTATATTTTTTAAAGTTATGTTACTTTTAAAAATATATAATTCGAATATAATTAAATATACTGAAGCGATACTTACCTACCTGCAATCATGAATACTTATAACATGTATTAGTGTCATGTATAGTATGTATGTCTTAACAAACTACTTAAAGAAATATAACTACCTAATATTAAATAAATACAAACATGTTTAACTTTGTGAATACAAGAATCAGTAAATTTTCCACATTGTAAAAATCCAATTACAAGCTTATTGTTCTACATTCGAAACGTCACACGTCATTAAACAGGACCAATGAGAATCGTAAAAGTACAACGACGTTGATCGCTTGCGTTGCGAGCATAATCGAGAGCACTGAGTCCACGACCAATTACAGGTCTGAGCTGGCGAGGTGCACTTTTATTGGGTGTAAGATTTAAGTGCCGATCGACACGCCAAGGTATCGTCCAGCTCGTTTTATAGTCACTTGTATCTTAAGTTTTATTCCTGAGTTTCAGTAACTGCAAAAGTTAACAATCTCAGCGTTTTGCATTAATCATTTTCTTATTATACCAAACCTAATTATTGTATAAAATAATTTTCGTAACTATTTATTTACGTTAAACAAGTTTAAAATGACAATGCCAGTATTAATAACTTTAATTACTGATATTTATTTAACTTTGTACATTCATATATTCAGATAATGTTTTCATACCTCTATAAATCTGATACGACAATTACATTGAAAAAAGCCGTGTTGAGTTGCTATAAACAGATTCCTATAATTTAATACTGCAGCAATATATGATAGCACATCGTTTACAGTAATATGTTTAAAGATAGATCCTGTCAATAACATTTAATTTGGACATTTTATTTACGCAATTACTCTTGCGAAAGTAAGGAAGCATATGCGGAGCAATAAATTTCTAATCGTACGTGTGCTTACACAAAATGAGAGCACTTTGATCCACGTAAACATGGAAGTATTGATAGTAATACTGCGGTAAGACTGGTATGAAGAAATGAACAATTATAAGTTAATATATTATTAAGAGGAAACTTGTACATTGTCTATGGAATTCGATTACTGAAAGGAATCAATTAGGTAATTAAATGTCATTTAAAAGGACAATATAACATTTTCAAATAAGATTTATTTTTATCATATATAAACACCGATGCGCATGATTTAAGCAAATTTATTGCCGTTAATCTTTTTTATGAGTAATAAAACATTTTACGTTGCACAATAAGAAATAATTATGATATATTTTTTTCCATATACTTAGTACGTCTACATTATTATTTTTATAAACATCTTAATTTCTAAATATTAAAACGAAAAAAGAAATAAACAACAAAATATTATAAGCTGCAATGAGTTAAGCTATTATTCTACTAATAAAATAATCATATGAATTTCATTAATGTTTTATATAATTAAGCTATAATTTCATATATTTTTATATAATTTGTTTCCAACTGTGTACGTAAATTTTACTTTAAACAAAACAAAAAATACTTTGCTCCATAAAGAGCTACTCCAGAAGTAAGAAAACCATCTAATAACAACTAGTCACAATATGTATCGCTTGTAGATCTTGATGATTTGTTGTTGTGTCCTATTTAGTCCGCTTCTCTACACTATGATCCGAACTATTTACGGATAGTGTTGAAACGATAAGCAATAGGGAGTATCTGATGTTTTGATATTAGGATATATACGGAAAGTTTAATTTTAATAAGTAGTCTTAAAAAATCTACAAAATTATATTAAAGCACATATAAATATTAATTTTCAAGAGCTACATGTACCTAACTAATAACGCTAACGTTACTTAAACAGCTTTGGGATTAAGTAAGCATAATTTTAAATTTATTCAAATAAAAACTTCAATGTGATAAGGTAATTTCAACTTAATTATAGAAGTCACAGTATTTGTTCGTCATTTTACTGGCCCGTGCCTTCTAGCATTGACTGAGATTTGACAGATAAGAATAAGATAAGCGTCAACAGCTATACGAGGACAAATATTTGTTGGAATCATTATAAAGCAAACCCGCTTTGAAACAGACGCAATGACACAAAGGAATCATCCTGCATTATTAGGTATTTACAATAAGCACATGTGTTAAATTAAAATACTTTACTTAGTATATTATATACAGCCTACTACAGTTCCGACTGTTAAAAAATATTTTAAACAAATTATTAATTTATCAACTAAACCTACTAATATTTATTTGTTATGTAAAATGTTTTAAATAAAGGAATAGATACATAAATAACTGGACTTAGTAATTTTAGCAACTCGTATTATGTATTATGTTATATGCAATACTGTCTCCACCTGTATTAGATTCAGTATTCATCAAATGTTTACGTTGACCAAAGAGATGCAAATCGTTAATTTATCGCCACCTTAAGAAGGAACTATATAAAACATAACGCAAACACTACAGTTCAAAGACCTATCATGAGCAGTTCGTATTTAAACAAGTGTTACCACTTACTTGCATTCACTTGTGAACGATGAAAACTTATATACTATCGATTGACAGCTATAAACATAGAGCTTATGTAAACTAACATAATCACAATTGTTATTTCATCACGCTCGCACTTATGGCTGATATGCCA
This sequence comes from Dione juno, assembly GCA_037127375.1. Classification (NCBI taxonomy): domain Eukaryota; kingdom Metazoa; phylum Arthropoda; class Insecta; order Lepidoptera; family Nymphalidae; genus Dione; species Dione juno. The sequence goes on along the minus strand of JAXRJS010000043.1, from coordinate 188,003 downwards.
TAACACAAAAGTACAATGCATTTGCTTACCTCCTTGCTGTAGCTAAGCATTATGATTTTCATTTGTATTTGTATAAATTATTTTTAGGTTTGGTAAAATAAAACATATCTTTAGATACCACCACTCAACACTCAAATGTGCATAAATGGTCCAAAATTTTAAGGGCTACGATATATTTTATATTTTTATTATAGAACTTACAACAGTGCTCCGTAATACTTGATTTTACACTGGTGTAGCGTTCACACAAAATCCTTAAAGTTAATATTTTTTATAAAAATTAAATAATACTAATGTTACAACTACTCATTTTACATTTAGTAAATATTATACGCTTTTTTCTTATTTTGTTTCTGATATTATCAATAATATATTATTTTTAAGTATTACTAAATTTTAATATATGTGTATGTACCTACATATAAATAAATATATACATGTAATTTATTAACTATAAAATATTTTATTTTATAATTAATATAGGAATTTATTTTAAATTAATATTAGGTATATAGATATAGTTAGCATTATCATCAATCTTTCACTTGTAATTAGGATATTTAGTTTCAACGATACCGAAAGTAAAAGCTTTGGTAGGTAGGAGATAGGCACTAACAGTAAACAGGCAATGATATTATAAGGCTGTTAAGAGGTCTTTATTGCGCTTTATAACGCTGTAAACCCACCGTAGAATTTTAGGATTAATTTGATTATAGTCAATTATTCACAAAGCGATCGAAGCTCGTTCCGTTTTTTATCCTACGCTAATAAGCCGAAAAGTATCTAATTTGGACGGCGGTGTCTTTGCTGCCAACAAATTAAACCACTTTAGCGTATCGCTCACTAAAATAAAATTAATATAAACAAACTATAATTAAATGGCTCTAAAACAATTTCATCGTATAAATAAAGCTATTTTTATATACGTCGGAATGATGTTTGCATTAGTAATTTCATCTAGATTGACATAAGATATAATTTATTTAAATATGCGAGCATTCTCTTCAAGTTCTTTATATGAACTTTAAACACGAGCTAATCTCGAGATTACAAAATATTAAATTTAGATAACAAAGCTTCGTGTAACAGCCGGGACGTCGTGCTATCTGCGCGCGCGCCGCAGTAAAAGCTCATTGTAATTCGAGCCTCAAATACGAAATTGAATAATGCTGACCTATCCCGCGACCGCCTCGCTCATAAATCACCAAGATATTTATGTCTCCCAACCCCCGCTTCCCGTCCCACTCGGTCCCAGTTTATTCGCATTTAACAATATAAAATATTAAATAAAAACTTACATAAAATGGTAAATAATTCCGACTGGAATCGAAGGAAATTATGAAATGCGGTCACACGCCTATTCTGTGGTTAACAGAGCTAGCCAACAAATCAAAAGCTAAAGTGTTTTTTAAATGAAAATTCCTCTATGACCGTCCTACATCATTGCGATATTGTTACATTGTAAACAAACCAATTTGACAGAAAACAAAACAATTTAATGAAATTTTCTGTGGTCATATATATAAGGTTTTATTATCTTTAGTTTTCAATTACTCATTGTTATTATTATATGTAGTATTTTATCGAACAATAATCTCTAATTTACTATAATAAATGGTCCCTAAAACAATAATATGTATGTTAAAATACATAAAAAGCTGCACCTGCGTTAAGTTTGAGTACATTCATAAGAAATAAATAATACTATTAGAGGAAGATATTGATTCCTGATAAAAAGTGGGCCCGAGTTAAATGGGAGGCACGATGGAGGCAGAATGAAAGTAATGGAGGCACATCGAACCGGTTTGAAGATTTTTACGAATGCAAGGCTGCTTGCCGCTTGCTCAGCTCTGGCTATGTGCTGCCTGCGGCGAGCATATAACATAACCGTCGGCGGATTCGCGCCGGCCCGAACCTTTCTTCTTTCACACGCACACATGTATTATAAATGGTTTGCTGGGAACACCGATTATCATTATGAAAATTTAACTGGACTTCACGCATAAATACATTAGCCTAATATAATATTTACTGTACAAACGGTTTATATGTTTAAGCTGTTATTTGCACAATACGACGAAGTAAGCACAGCCATCCTTGAACAACGTGTCAACAATTTAACATTTCGATTTAACTTAATAGTAAGTGATGTTGTAACATTGCGCTTTATATATTAATTTAATGACTAAAAGAAATCTAAACCATGCCTGAGTAATCAATTTAATTAATATTCATCGATCTGAAATTCCGTATATAAAATTAAATAAATAAATATTGACATTGCAATCTAGCAAATGAATACTGGCTTCGTTAGACATGTCGATTTTAATTTAATATCAATATAAAATAGATTGCATTTTTTGCTACTTCTTGGCTATCATGTTACATTTTTCACTATTACATTTAATACCTACTTCTAGTATCAATATATATATATATATATATATATATATATATATATATATATATATATATATATATATATTTACAAAAGAACATTCATATTTACCTAATAACCTTAGGTAAATATGAATGTATGAATACCTTTTTAGGAAATTGTAGTGAAAATAAGTTAATCGTTTATATATTTCATATTTTCATATAAAAACGTTTTTTTATTATTACGCTACTCTTCTGCCGGCGAGGAAAACATAATATACGTAATGTATATAAATTTCTTATCTTTAAAGTAATACGCAAGCATAAAGTATGTTATATTTTACATGACCTACATCTTACAGGAAATATTATTGACGTCGATGGCAAATGTTTGTTTGTTTGTCAACAAACTGCTGTTTGTCAAGCCATTAGAGCGAGGCCGCGCTGAAAGTCGACAAGAGTTGAATTACGTGCGTATTAGCCGATTTAGCTCGTGTAAACTACGCGGGACTTTTTTTTTCTTAAACGTTTCCTATAGACTATAGACAGATTGCCACAGTTGATAATTAGTAAGTATTTGGTATCATATTATTTTACATGAATAATATAAGTTTTTTTAGTACCTACAGTATTTTCGATTTTTGATGTTTTATGTATATTAAATAGCCTAAGCTATAAACATTGTATATAAATAATAAATTAATACTACGACTCAAAACATATTTAATAAGTAATAAAAATAATAGATGCTAGGCCAAGATGTTCAACAGCCCCGTATTAAAATAAAAGTGAAAATAAAAACAAGACCTATCATATATTTTATAATAAAATTTATAATTTACATTTTAAAAATTAGAATTAACTGTTAATAAATAAATACAAAATTCAAATAAAAAAAAAAACATGATGCATGTTGCTTTTATTTTTATTCCTTACTTCGCGAATTTTCAACGCAGCGAGCTAGAAAAGGATAGAGAAAAAGCACCGCCTATGAGGCTTTGCTTGCATATCCACCTTGTTGCATTAGACTACTTCGTCCTAATTAAATTTATATAAAAGAACGGACATACAATCGTTATGTCGTAGTTATCTCGCGCCTAGGCGCACTTTGGTGAATATTTGAAAAATCACTGTTAATATGTACGAATATCACGTATATCTCACGTATGTGAGAATATTCTTTTAGTGTTTTGTATTGCACATTGCACAAATATATATTACTATATATAATACTTATATAAATTATTATACAACAAGATCCTATCAACGAATTATTCGTTAAAATATAACATATCATCGACAAAATATTGCATATAAAACCTTGTGTTGCTAATATTCGAGATAATGGTCTACAAAAAGTACCTATAGGTACATAGCTTGTAGGTTTGGTATAAAACTACCTAGGTTTAAGTACCTACTTACCTACTTTTAAAAAATCTCTAATAAGGTGAACCTTATTAGACTAGACTACTTATTTAATTGTTGTAACAAAAAAAATTGTGATATATAATTTGAAAAAAAAAAAATTGTTTTATTGCTAAAAATGAATTAAAAACATAAATAAATTTAAAAATCATGTATTTTTTACTGAAATAATTATTTGCGTAATCTAATCCAAAAACAATGAACACTGCTAACCAGAAAGTACAATACCATAAGATAACAACAGAAAGGTTCTCGTAACTTTTATTTACACTTTAACAAAACGTCGTGAATGACAACGCATGACATTGAATGCCTTCAACATTGATTTTATGATGGGCCATATATTTAGCAAAACTGGCATCAAAATTGAAAAGAATTCATCATTCATCCATTAGTCACACAGAGTAAATGTTATTTGTCAAAGTCCGTGTAATTGTAGTGCTACAATCGTAACACTCGCTACGAAGCTACCGTAACGCCCGCAATTTGTGTCCATTGTTCCATCGCCGATAATATTTACACCAGCGATTGTCCCTACCCGCGCACTGAAGAGCTGTTTTCAAAACAGAAGACGCTTCATGAAACCTATTGTTTTGATTCTAAAATTTCAATAGCCGAGCCCAAAATGCTAACTAAAGTATTAACGTATAATAAAATATTTTTATGTACCTAAATAAATAAATAAATAAAATCTCACCTGTGTCATTAAACGATCAGCACCGGTTCCCTCGTCATCCTTAAAATCTATGTCCGGATTATAATTGGGCACTAAGTCTTTGAACTTTTCGTCTTCCCTCGTAATACGACCCTCGGGAGGACCGCTGGCAGATTTGGAGTTCTCACTGATGTTGGGATCGTGCTGGTTAAAGACGAGCGGTGTGAGGCGGCGCGGTCCGTGGCGGCGGGTGAAGCCGCGGCCAGGGCCGCAAGCCGCCGCCGCACCCAACCACAGTAGCACCAGCGATAGCCTCATCTCTCAGACATCACTTCACGCGCGTTCGACGCACGACCACCGCGCGCCGCGATTTGAGCGACACTGAGAGTTTCTTTGACGGCCCAGCGGCTGTGCAATGTGCCCGAGCGTCCACCACCGAGCCTGCATCCCTTGCAGTGCCAATGCCAACCCGCCACTCGCCACTCGCCACTCGCCAGCGATAGCGACCACAACATAGTGCTCTGTTCTATTCGCACAGTGAGTGACGCGCGGCGGCGGATGTCGGCCATGAACGGGGACATGCACTTCTCACGTAGATATTGTACTTAGCGCTGACATTCCGATATACCAAAATTAAAGTACCTTCAATTTTTTTTATTTTTCCAAATGACTACAAGTCATAAATAATATTAATCTATATACATATATATTGACACAAGATAAAAAAAGTAAAATCAATCATTTTCATTTTGTATTCTCTATAATTCTTCATTGTCATATCTATACGTAGTCGTAAAATTTTTAATAAAAATTAAATTAAAAAAATAATATATTATAATAACAATTATTTAGTTTACGTAATTATTATATTATAAATATATTTTAACTTTATTCCTAGTCGTTTCAGATTAAAAATTAAATTATTCTAAATTTCATATAAGTTATATAATTATTATAGTTTCATATAAGCTATATTTAGCTTCATACAAAAAATTAGTTATATATCCTTATTTTACGTACTACAAAGTACTATTAAACATATATAAGTAACATTACAGTATGTTCTACCATTAACTATTTAATATAACAGAACCATTGTCTACTAGGCCGTGTGTTACAGTTTCGTTCCGTGAGCTTCATTTTTTTTTATTAAATATATTTACGCTTTATAGACAATAATTATCCTACACTTTGTTTTAATCCAAATTAAAGGAATTTTTATTTTTATATAATATATTAATAAAATCTAAATATTATTATTTCTTAATGATTTTGTTAAAGTTCAATGAAGTAGAATTTTAAACACTGTTCCAAAATACAACCATAGGTCAAAGTACTCATTTGTTAATATTAAGAAAACAATGCAACTATGGCTTCCCTTTTGTTTTTGACCTAAAAAGAGATATTTACAGGAGAATTTATATTCACATTTACATAATAAAGAGTGCCCCTTGAGGATAATTTGTACGCATTGCAAAGAGGTTTATACAATAAAAGCATAGATCGCATAATCAGATCATATTCATGAACGCAACTTTCTTTCTGTCTTTTTTGTTATTTAAATACCTACATATAATGCGAGAAGTTCGTATAAATTGATTTTCCATAATATGTAAATGTTTAATATGTTTTTTTTATTAAACACACTGTTAATTTTATTAATACAGTTGTAATGTATTTTTTTACAGTTATCAATTTAGCTTGATACCAATATGAATTATTATAATTTAGTCAAGAAATTCACTTAATCATATATTTTTTTTTATTTTTTAGTAAATTTATTTTAGAGTAATATACGGATTTATGGGAGGTTCTTAGGTAAGAAAGGCAGCCAGAGAGAACTTTGTGTCTTTCTAGCTGACTTTCATATAATAAATAAATATTGAAACAAACATATTATGACGTTCAGTTGACTACATATATTTACATATATTCAAACAACTATATTTAATCATATAAAAAAAACTAGAATATATTTAAAACCATACCATAACCAAATATATTAATATTTGGCGGGACATACTTAAGAAAAAAAATTATTGAGAATCTAGAAACTATAATTCTAGTGGAATAATGCAAATCCACTATAATTATATTTAAATTCCATAATCCAAATGATCAACGCAACTCATGGTACCAAATGTATATGTATCTATGTATACATATACATGTATACTTATCTGTATGAAACTCTTCTATTATAGAGTAACTGACACATAATTCCGAAATTACGCAGCGTAATACCTGAAATTTAATGAACGGATTAGATATCGTCCACGCAAATGAAAAGAATTTTTCATTTGCGTGGACTATATCTATCTATTTTTTAGAATTTTTTAAGCGGAAAGTGGGGAAGTTTTAACACTTGGTTTGCTCTGAATTAATATTAAATTATATATAATTGAATATTGAACTTAAAACGTTAATTCAAATATTTTGCTTTGTTTTTGTTGGAAATAGGTAACTCTTTTAAATAGAGAGTTAAAAAAAGATTGTCCTTTGCCACACCTAGGCACCCCAATGTTCTGAAACTTGTTTTCTATAATGGCCAAATACGCTGCTTTGTACTTTAAACACTTACTAATTTTACATTATTTTCAGGATTTATTTTAGAAAAAACCAACACACAAGGAATATAAATGCTACATATGTAATGTAAGAAATACCTCCATAAAATGAACTGTTATAAGAAATCATAACTCTATTATATCTACTTAAGCCATCGTAGGTATGACTAAGCAGGTTCAACTAAAGATAACATTTTTACACTTCCTTATCGATAATACTCGGAAGTAGTTGTATGCCTCAAGCGCACCGAATATAGGTGAAGCCAAACAAAAGCGTGTGAATGTTGAATTTTTTAACGCCTATTTCACTCAGCTCGTTGCTAAATCACCGATAACATAATTTCCTGTAGAGATTTTAAACATTTAGAACTATTTCAACGATTGTATAAACTATAAATATTTTTATTATTTAACTGAGTGTAGTAGGTCTCAATCTAAGCATACTCGTAGTTTGTGTCTTTGCTAAATTAATAAAAACTATTTGTGTATAAATAAATGTCATAAATAAGATTTTAAAAAAGTAATTATGTATTACTATGAAAATTTTAATATCATATTATGGTCAACCTGTTAACCCATCGATCATGTTAAATAACATTTGTGTTTCGTCAAGCGGCTTAAAAGCAGCTAAAGCAAACTATACCAAGTAGTGAACGAGTGTCGCGTCGGCACCTCCGTCAGTATGCTTGAAAGCAAATAATATTTTCGACAAAGGACCGGCCGAGGTGTCAGTGTAGGCTAATGGAGGAGAGTGCTGAGCCAACATACCCGCTTTGTAGTGTTTTAAACTGTTTGTTTTACCATAAAACTCTCAACTTAATACATTCAAAAATTATCAGGTGGTATGAATTTCGTCATCCATCGATATTATTACATATTTAAATAGCTTCACGCTTTTTCCCCCATATATCAGAGTAGATGGAGGAAGGGCTACCCACTTTCCGCTCAATTTTCGAGGCATTGCAATTAGATGGCAGACCTCAACGCCGCGCTTTGTCTTCTTACTAAAGCGAGGAAATGAAATGATTAATTCCCCCGGATGGGAAACGAACCCATAAACGTCACCTTTAAAATTAGACGCCGTGCCGCTGCGCAACAACGGCCTCTTTATTACATATCAGACAAAAATAATTTATTCCAATACATAATGCTGTCGATATTATCGACTTAGTTTAAGCATTGACTAATGTCAGTTTTTACTATATTCATTAACAATTTAATTTTAATTAAATTAAATGAGGTTTTCTTTTTAATTCCTGCATAAAGGTTTCTTGAACCACAAAGTCGGATTACAGTATCGAAATTCCTCGCATACTTAATTTGGCATCGGTGTTCATGCGAAACCGCTCCAATTTTTAATTTATAGGCATTTTGACTTTCTTAGATAGTTGCAAATTATTCACATTTTGTAAAGAGATAATATTTTAAGTGTAAGTTACCAACATTGTTGATCTGTTTTTAAATTCACACGTTATACTTATACTTTGAATATTATAAATAGTTTTTAATGAAATTGTGCATAATATACCTCTTACCATTAGTAGAACTCCATTAAATTCTATCTAACTTATAAGAAACAACATATGAAGAAGTCAAACCAGTTTGGCTCACGCTTTGCTCTGTAATTGACAAATTGGAATCTTATTAAGTAAAATTCAAGTTCCTAACTAAACGAGGCGCAGGCGCAAGCAGACATATAATGTGACGGCGAGAAGCCTTCCGATCGGACGCCGATGAATGCCGAGTGCATACGACGATCGTACAGGCGGCAAGAATAAAAAGTCGGCAGCATTCGAAGCGCGTGCCTCGATGTGTGTGGTCCGTTCAGGAGGTCCCGAATGGCCTTTTGATATATTGAAATCTGATTTTAGCACTCTTTTTTTTAACTTGCAAACATTTTTAAACGCGATTAAATTAAAAAGCTCTTTGGAAGTTTTATTCTAACTACCTTGTGTTGATTAGTTATATTTTTAACAACAACATAATATGTCACAATTACCGTATATTATGACAATATTTTTTGTGCTACAAAAAATAAATAAAAGGCACACCACAAGTTGGCAGCAATATATGATGTCTTACACACTTAAGAAAACCTGTAGACGTAATTAAAAAATAAATCACGAAAAATCATATAGCTACAAATAAAAACCGCAACTAATGAGAATTATTTATTTTATCTAAACGACAGTACACAAATCAATAATTTGATTTTAAATTTTGGATTATTTTAACTATAAAATTTATTTACTATCATCATTTAAAGTACTTGAAACATCGCTAGCAAAATTTGAGCTTATATCAGGATAGCAAGGAATTAATTCTAGGTTATTTAAATCATAATCAAGTTCACTATTAGGCGCATTCCATTTTTCTACAATGACCTTCAAAGGTTCAAGGCATTGGAGACTTTGCTTTATGCGTAATAATTCAACATTACATTGATTTTCAACTTCTAAAAGCTTTAATTTATATGCTTTAGTAAGCATTTCTTTTCGAATTGCATTTTTTTTCTCAATTTGTGCCATATTAAGAGTATTTTGATATTTTTCTAATTGTTTTTCATATTCTATTAAATATTCATCGCAATTAAGTTTATGATCTACAGATATTATAAATTTATTAGGTGTTGACATAAAATTTTCTGCTATTTTAGAAGTACTATCTTTTTTAGAAGTATAGTAGGTTGGCGCAAGCTTGTTTTGTTGTATCTGGTTACCTTTAGCTTCTTTATCTAACTTTGATTTTTCTTCATCAAGTTCCAATTTTAGAGCAGCAATTATATTTTTGCACTGGTCAATTCTTTCTTTTAGGTGAGATTCTTTGTCATCTACTATTGCAGAGGTGATTTCATTTTGTTTCCATTCAAGCCGTTCAGATGTTTCGGAAGAATCAGCGATTTCATCAATCAAATTTAGCTCCGAATTTATGGAATCTATGTTCTTATCTACAGGCTCCGTTGTATTATTATCACCTGAAACAAACATTGTCATATCCATAACGCGTGAATTATAATATCTCTAAATTATGATGCGTTAAATATGTTATATAAAATTATAAAAACAAACTCATAAGTCAAAATGACAGAACATTATTTTTTAGCTATATATGTAATACTTTTTTCTATTAACATAATACTAGTGGGTCATCTGCAAAACTTTTCTTTTATTTAAGATATTTTTATGTCGTAGTAGATAAGCTCATAAAATTACGTTCCACTTGCTGTGTTATATGTTATTTTTTATAAAGCCATAGCACCGCTCTCCTTAACCGGCAAATCACTTTTCCCAGCTCTTTAAAATGTATTATTTGTTAAATCGTAATCATTTTATAAATTGCAACCAAAAATCCTCTTGATTTTACGGCTGCAGCTCTACGTACTAGGTCTACGGCTCTGCTCAAAAATCGGTTTACGCTATTAATATATAAGATATTAATCTATATAAATAAAATGTTTTGTCCTGAATAACTGATTGATGGATCGACTAAGGTGTGCCCTTAATTCTTAAATCGCAGACACATAAAACTTGGAGGGTGTGTACTTTGTATGTAGGCATTCAATAAAAAGAATTTCCGAAATTCTACCCCCAAGGGAGTGAAAAACAGGGGCAATGTTTGTATGGGACAACGTCATTCCATGCTCCACTCTACTTCAAACATTGCATAAACATTCTTTAACAGAATTTACTTAGTTATTATTATTTATTTATTTAGTTATTATTATATATTTAGTTATATATTATTTATTTAGTTTTCACTTCTTGTCAAATTTCATAAGTCTAGGTCAATGAAGAACAGCTAATAATAGTCGACAAACTTAAATTTGCGGTCGTATGGACTTAAAAATACAATAAGAAACAAAATAAAATAGACTTAAAAATCTCCTCTTTTTTAACTTAATTTTAATATAATATAATGCAAGTTATGATTTTATATTTTTGTTTATTTAGTTTGCTTACTAATGTTTGGTATATAAATTAATATGGGGTTAATTTAGAATTGAGAAATTGTACTGTATGTGTTGTATTGTGTTTTTTGTTTGACTTCTATACGTACCTATAATATAGGGAAGTATATATGTTATCTAATATTTAAGTAATTTTTTGTCATAATTCCTAATTATTGAAGAGTCGTGTCTCCTGTTATCATCATCAGCTCATTAATACCATCATAAAAGCCAATTATATGTTTTTTACAAGAAAACACGTATAAAATGGGAAGGCTTTCCTCTGACATCGTGACGATGAAACCACCTCGGTAGTGCGATCTATCAAAGAAATAAATAATTATTCAAATAGATTCACAATTTATTGAGAAATCAAGGGACATACATAAAAACAATTTACATGTCGAATATAGAACCTTATCCTAAACGTGACGATTGTGGGTTCGATTTCTACTCTAGGAGAATAAACTATTTTTATTTTTCTAGCTGGTTTCACGGCATTGAGTGAGGTTCCCTCTGCCTACCCTGCAATACGCGGAATACAGCGTGAAGCTTTATATTATATAAAAATTGAAATAATCTTTATTCAATTAGGCCATTACAAGCACTTTTAAATAAATTAAATCGTCCATTTACGTTGAAGTGTCAATCGTAGAGGCTACTACCGACTACCGGCTCCGAAAGTAGGTTCTGCTGAGAAGACCGGGTGCAAAACCCAACAGTTGCTCCTTTGAAATATCATTTAACAATGGAGTTATACGTAGTTTTTTTTTTTTAAATATTGTTACTAAAGAAATTATTTTTCAATAATTTGACTTTACATTTATTTATTACTATTACAGTATGTTCAGTTTAATACATTAGTATAAAATCATTAAAAATATATAATTTGTCGAAGTGGTCTTCATTGGCATTGCAATACATCAATCGTTAGGATCGTTTTAGGGACTACAATTTATCATGGCGTTTAGAGCAAGTCTTACTCTCTAAAAGTGACCATCAATCATAATCCAGAGGATTAAGATCAAGACTAAATGACGGTCAGTCGTCAGCTCTGATGAGATCCGGAACGTATGTTTCTAGCCAAGATTGGGTCTTCATGAAGAATTTACATTGATAGAGACAGAGATGAATATAAAGGGTCTTTCAAATAGAGCGGGTCGATGTTGACAGTTTGTGGCGGCCATGTTGTTTTGGTGGCACTTGTCAAATCTGTTGTTTTTTATTCAGTCACTGATGCCAAGCTACTAGGCAAGTTACACGATTGAACAGCACATCCAAATGATAAAAGTTTATTATAAAAATGAGTGAGTGTTCCTAAGTGAAAACGTTGCGCGCATTACGGCAAAGTCGACTCTCCACCGTTTGATGGCCAATTTTGAGACGACTGGTTTGGTAAACAATCAACCAACACCCTTACGTCAAAGGAACGCCAGATCGCCCGAAAATATCACCGCTGTCCGTGAGAGTGTACAGGAGACTCCGAGGCAGTCGATTTCTCACGGTGCACAAGAACTCGGCCTTTCACAGACATCAACTTGGTGAATTTTGCGTCGGGACTTGGGCCTACACCCGTAAAAGATCCAGCTGACCCCGGAGCTTAAAGTGAATGACCATAGACAACGCCGTTTGTTCGCTGACTGGGCTTCGGAACGTTTGAAAGAGGACCCCGATTTTGCCGAAAAGTCATCTTTAGTGACGAGGTGTATTTTTGGATGAATTTTGGATGGTTTTGTTAATAAGCAAAATTGCCGTATATGTGACGACCATAACCCACATGAGGTTCACCAGGTGGCAATGCATCCACAAAACTGAACTGAAAGTTTCTGTTACTAAACTAAATTAAATAAGTATGCGTATAATGGTAATTTTTTATTATAATTCGCTTATCATCATAGCTAATCTTCTTTCATAGCTAATATCCCACCAAACCATCACTGAAGTCAGATGATCCCCAATTTCTACTTTTTTGACTAATTGGATAGCTTCTTTTGAACTTTTAGTATAAATACGGTCATTTTGTTTATTAAAATATTGTTCAAATATAAAAAAAAATCATCCATAAATAAAAATTTTCTTTTACCTCTTGCTTACCCTTTTCATATAAGTATCCCTTAAGTATTTATTTTGATTTTATATATTTATTATTCTTTTTAAATTATCACTTAAGAAATGACCAGTGAGTCTCTTATAGGCTGCAAGTCCTAAGTCGTCTTTTAAAATACGCGACATAGTGCTACGTACTATCTTCATCTACCAAAATAAAAAAATACTTAGATTTCTTCAAATTCTTTCCATAATTGCTTTGATTTTCTTTTTTGTACGAACACTACGACATACATACATTTGAATAATACCAAGAGTATAGAGAATTTTAAAAATTGTATTTGGCTTCATACCTACTTTATGTAATGTGGATTTCGATATTTTATTGGTGGTAACATATTTCCTAAAGTGATTGATTGGTTTCACTCTTACTTGCATGGTCGAAAGTAACATACCTGGATCCAAGATTAGTTATTCTGAATGGTCAGCGGTGCTTACTGCCGTTCTACAAGGTGGCGTGTTGTCCCCTTTTACATTTATTTATTATTTATATAAACAATTTCTGTAAAAATATTAACTCTTCCTAAGGTTCTTCTTCTTAAGGTAGAACTTTTACGCTGACGACCTTCAAATTTCTTCTTCTTCTTCTTAGTCGGGCAGTCTTGGCAGAGTGGTCGTGGAAGTGCTGCCTGCACTGGTGCAATGGTGACCTGGTTAGGCTTATTTGAGGTCCTCCTGAAATTCAAATTTACCGTCAATGTAATTTACCCGATCTCTCAAGCTCCATATAAGCTCTACCATCAAACAGTTCATACCTTTACAAACTTTTAAATAAGACTTTAGGACTATTACCTCACATTTTAAGTATTGCTGGCTCAGATTGATTTTTCATGTATATAGTGGTGATCACAAAAAACAAATTATCAGTGGTGAAAACAAATTATCTACTTACAATGACTTTATTAACTTTCACTGATTTTAATAATGTAGATACAACGAGTCGTAAGATAGTTCTCAGGCTTGTGATCCGAGCGACGACCAAACGGAAAGTGAGTTTCTGAGTACCGTCGTTTATTCAAAGACTCGGTCCGCTCGAACATAAGACCGGACTCTGCCTAAGCGATGACGTATCGGTTGCTCCTGATTGTCAATTGAATATATATATATATATATATATATATATATATATATATATATATATATATATATATATATATATATATATATATATATATATATATGTATATATATATAATATATATATATATATATATATATATATATATATATATATATATATATATATATATATATATATATATATATATATATATATATATATATATATGTTTTAAGCGATACATACACAGCCTAGAAAAGATCGCTCATTTTCTTTACTTTATATATTGCAGCGACCGTCACGGTCGGTGCTATATAGATGGAGAAAATATTCTAAGAACCTATATTTACCTATATACGGTGTTCTGTTCTATTCAAATTCAAACATCGTCTTCTTGTCATGAAATATGCCGTTACTCCGGTTAAGAAATTAGCCGAGACGATAAAGTGGTGGTTGCTGAATAAATCAATGCAGACGGACATTCAGGCAGAGAGTTTAAGAGTCAAAATCTACTGATTAATACTGAAGTTGCTCAGGATGTTCGGAGCTCGGAGCTCGGACCGAATAATGAGCAGAGCAGTCAGTCATTACGGCGGATAAACGTTGTCATCAATAAGAGTTATAATGACGATGTGTCATTCCACCACCATAGGAACCACCTCCCAATCGAACTTATCCAATAACCCTTGATGGAACTTATAAAGGTGGTGGGACTGGACGATATTCCGATCCAAGCGTGGAAATTGTTGGGCTCTCTTGCGATGCTCATGTTTATTGATCTATTTTACCGGATCTTAAACGCTGGGGCGGTGCCACATCAGTAGCGGCACAAGTGTAACCCCTATTTGCGAAGGAAAGAGCAGTGTTCAAGAGCTATAGCTGCATTAAGATTATGAGTCACACTAAAAGTATACTATCTCTTCAAAAATTCTTTAACTGGCACGAGGCACACTCGTCAGTGTATCTGGTAGGCATTATGATCCATAAGGATCCCTGAAACATATATTGAGAATATCAGTGACAATCATAGGTACAACAACTCCGCTTCGATCGCTGTTGGCGATACCAAACTCTTCTCGATTACAGTAGGGGTTCATCGAGGCTCGACTCATAGTCCTCATGGCTGATAATAATGTATGCCGATACCGATTGGCGAGAGCTGACTGACGCTGGAGCATAAAGTGAGGGTCTTGATGGGAATGTTTTTGAACGGTGATGTTAAACTAAACGTGTTGAATTCACCTTAATTGTATTCGACTGAATACATGGCTTGTGGGATCCCGAACTCGAGCTCTATCCCTATACTTTGTCCTGAACTAGCCAAAAATTCAGGTATCTTGAATCCATTATACATGATTCCGGAGGTATCGACTACAATCTCCAAGCCCGGATTAGCGCTGACTGGGCCAAATGGAAGGAGGTCACTGGTGTGGTCTGCGATCGTAAAATTCCACTCAGACTCAGAGGGCTAATATACAAGAGCATGATCCGGTTCTTTTATACGGCAGTGTAAAAGCTCGTTGAAGTATGATCAGTTTGATCAATAATGCAATGCTATATAGAACAAACAGTTTGTTTATTAATCCTTAATTAATTAATAATTTAATTCCACCTTTGTGAAGTAAATCTTTATTTTCTTATGTATTTTAGTACAATAAATATTATCTATATATAATAAAAGGATAGAAAAGTCAATTCTGTACATTAAAGATTTAAAAACAAGATTGATCGGGTCGGTTGATTCAGCAGAATTTTTGTCTGTGTGTCTGTCTGTCTTTTTGTCAGTTTATTTGTCCTCCAATCACGCAAATACTAGCCTGGCCAGAAATGAATGAATTTTTGTATAGTGACAGCTTATAGTCCCGACCCGCATAAGTTATAGTTTTTTCCCGGTATATAATGCAGTTAAAATAAATGAACAAGTAATAAAATAAAAATATTTAAATTACTGAAAAGAAGAGTGTTAGATTTAGCATGCTAATAGTTCATAGCCTTAAACAAAATATATAGGATAGTTTTATCATAGAGATCCTTGGGATAGGCCTATGTCCAGCATTGGACGGAACAACGGCTGTGATGATGATGATGATGATAGGATAGTTTTTATGGTGATGTGCAATGCAAGCCTCGAAAGAAAGTTAAATTACGTCGATTACTTGCAAGTAAAGATAGTTCTATTCCAATCTCACTTAGTAACAGTAGCAAATAAATATTAAAGATTTTTTTATTTAAAAATGAAAATTATTTGAACAGTCTAGCTAGATCTCACAGTAATAGTTACACTTGTTGTTGTTGTTTTGTAGTTTTTGATAGAATGAAAACTTAAAATTATTTTTGAAAATGAATATTATGCGTTTCTAAAAATCTATCATAATATTTTATAATATCTGTCAACAGATGTCGTTATTCATTCATTTCTTCATTCATTGAAATAAAATGTCTGCATCACGCTGGCTGGCTCGCTGGATTTTATTTATTTTACTGGATTTTTATTTGTATTACTGTCGACATATCTTAAATACATGTACAGACCATAGATGAAATTGACGTACTACTAAAATATACAAAAGTCAACTATGTTCATAAAAGATTTTTAAAATATATTAATGGGTTGATTTATATATCGTTAAGCTATCGTTATAGTTATTGTAAATATAAGCTAAAAAAATTGATGAATTTCAGTATTTCAACAGTTTCCTTAAAATATATTAAAGTCGAATTACTTTGATTACTGTTACCTACGAAAGAATGAATAAATTTTGACAGCTATTTTGAATTTTGACAGATTAAAACCTAAATCAACATATACAATAGTTGTCATCCTGGCGTTTAATGAGGTTTCCGTAGAAAAAAATGAGACATATTTTAATAATGTCGACTAGGAAATTAAGCTAAATTATATAATAGATTTTTTAGACAAGATTCCGATACGTAGGAACGCATTCCGATTAGGAAAACATTACCAATAAAAATTTACAAATTTAAATTTGCAGTCGTATCCACTTTATGTATGAAAAATAACTACAACAAAAGTTTACGTTATAAGTTTATACTATATGTTTATATGATTTATTTCTGCATTTAACTTATAAATTATAAAATTTGAGATTTTATCCTTTATATATACTGTACGTTCTAAGTCTTGGTCAATGAATATAATTAATAAGAGTCGACAAACTTAAGTTTGCGGCCGTATGCACAAATTTTGTATCAAATGTACACTATAAGTTTGTAATGGTTTTATTCTGGGATATATCAATAAATTAAAATTTATTTTTTCCTATGGCTATACTATAAGCTCTAACTTATTGCCAATAACGATAACGAGGAGTACCCTGTATGTTTTGTTTTTTTTTGTGAGTTTAATGCTGTTAGGCCTATTGGTCTTGACAGCGACACCGGTTGGGGAGGGAAGAGGGTAGTCTGTCCCTGAGAAGTATCAAGCACTATCGTGTCTGCTTGAGAGAAAACGTCGGCGGCAAGGCCGTCCCCTGCGGGACTCGACCCTCGGCTTGCGGCCGACGAGAGGGCTGGGGGATGTTCCCTATTCTTAGCAAACCAGCCGTGACCTGAAGACGCAGTTGGAGAAACTAATCTGCAGGGACCTAGTAGTCCCTAACCGCTGGGCTCAGCCACGCCAACGCGCGATCGGGCCGTCAAATGTGCTGGACTTCGTCGTCGTTTCCGTCGACGGCGGTGTGAGTGTCGTGTATGTGTTTTGTACTTCCTACCTACATATGGAGCATTAGCAACTGTAATGGGATCATCTGGGTCTAATAGAACGTTACGCGGGCCTTTGAGCTTAGTTTTAGCGTACGGGGTGTAGTCACACGCCTGTAGGATAAGGGGGTTCGCGTGAGTAGCTGCGCGCTCGAAGTAGCGCCTGGATAGGCCTTTGCAGTACTCTTGAATCGATTCCAGTTCGAAGTCTCTATGAAGGTCGACAATGCGAACGAACCAGGGGCAACCATGTGATTTGTAGAAAATGGTCTTGACAGACTGACAGAGAGACATACAAATAGACGGACAACAGAGTGATCCTATTTCTTTTGAGGTAAGGAACCCTAAAAAAATTAAATTTAATAAATTTAATTCTTTTAATTATGGCGTTCCAATAAATAAAAAATAAATACTGTTAGTACGATTTTGAATTTCAAAATCAATTGTGGGAAGTGGAAAAGCTAGAACACAATCTGCTTACAGACTATATGTTAATTACAAATAAGTTTACGTTTTAATATATACATGCAATAAACATATAGGAACATTAATCACAATTTTTAATAACATACAAGACTGTATAAAAAAAAGACGACGTGAAAATCGAAAAATTGCATTGTTATGCAGGAAGAATATTTTAAAACGAACGTGATCTAGCTAACTTAAGCGGGGGAAAGCCGCGAGCGGGTCGCTAGTATTATAATATATTCATTTGTTCATTATACATTGGACCTATTAATTATGACTGCAATTATTTATGCAGATTTACTTATAACTTAACTTAAACTTTATTAGCATGGAATTTATGATCCTTACGAACCTACGGTCTGCTATTGTTTTTCATTGAGAGATTGTATTGCGCATGTTAGATTTTTACATAAGAACGAATCTGCTCATTACGCTGAATAATTATATTAAAGATACTTTATATTGTTTTTTTAGCTTAGTTTATCTATTTAAGTTCTACATCAAAATGGAATGTATTAAAATGGAAAATGTCCATCACGTTAGACGATTTTTGCTAAGGCGAAATTTCCGTATTTCATGTAGTATATGAACATATAGTTCTTCGTGCGATTTTCCATATCTTGGCGTTAACATATTTCAACAAAAAATGCCCCTCACAATCAACATTTTTTACAAAGGAGCCATTCTCTGGTTCCTTATAGTTTAGATGTTCTATTGTGGTTGTGCTTATTGTTTATATAGATGTAATAGCTTATTACTATTTCCAAATATAGCGTTATAGAAAAGTTTTCAAAAATATATTTTTAGTTTTTATGTTGGCCCCTGATAATTATGTCATATAGGAATGTTCACAAATTTATCTATTTTTTAAAAAATATATATTTGCTAAACTAAAATTTTTTTTGAACTTTAAAATAAACTTTTATATGCCACCCCTTTTTGTGACCGTAGTGTCCTTACATTTTCGGTTTACCTAGAAAACGAGGTGTCGTTTGATAGTAGTTTAAACAAAGGTAATCTGAGTAAAATCACGATAATTTTCATTGACTTTATTTTAGTAGGCAAAGTTGTCGGTCAACGGAGAAAAATATTTTTGCCCAACAATAGTGTTTGTGGTTGCTTGGAAAAGCTTTTAATATAAGCAAAACTCTATAAGCGAATCTCTACAAACCATTGACCTAAAAACGAACTATAAACACGTTGCTCTCTATCTATAGAAACTCTCAAAACTTAAACCCATAACTATTTATGGGTTCAAGTTTTATAAAACATTCAAGTATCATTTTATAATATATTTATTTTGTATTTATACCACCATGAACGTAACCAAGACTAACAACTAAAATAAGTTGAAATAACAGCAGTTTTAATATTAAATAATTTAAATATAGCAGTATGAAAAAAAAAAATTCTCATCCGTCTAGTAGATCCGAAGATATCCGTGCACAATCAGACAAACAGAACGTCACATATTTATATTCTGTTAGTGTTTTACATCAAATATTTAATACACAGACACACAACTGTGTCTGTGTATTAAATATTTGATGACTTTATTATTATTACCATCAGTCAGTCAGTCAAGCATTTCTAAACGTAATATTAAAAATGTCAACGGATAGCAATATTTTCAAAATTGACAGCTTCACATCTGGTGGATTGGTATTTGCCATTTACTGTTTGGTAATCCAAAAATACTTGCTTAAAGCTAAGTAGTAGTAGTTAAGTTAGTATAACAATATTTATAGTGATTCAACTAACCAATGTAAACAAATTAATTGGAAAAATTAATGTATTGTTCTATTATACATCTATTCTTGTCTACATCTGTACATTATTTCATAATAGAATAAATAATACACACCATGGGCTTAATAGAGTTGTGCGAGAAATTTTTCAATACAAATAATTTATATGAAGTTCTGGGGATCTCTGAACAGGCTTCAGAGAAAGAAGGTATTGCCGTTATAAGAAATTCGTATAGAATCTGCTTAACATTTATTTATAACTGTTTACCATTTTTACAGTAAAAAAAGCTTACCATAAACTGTCTTTGAAAGTACATCCAGACAGAGTTAAAGATGATGAAAAGCTACAAGCCACTGAAAAATTTAAAGTGCTTGGAGGAGTACATGCCATATTAAGTGATAAAGATAAACGGGAATTATATGATGCTACGAAAAGTGTTGATGAAGATGAATACAACATACTTGAGGACAAAGATTGGACAGTCTACTGGAGACTACTCTTTAAAAAAATTACCGAGGAAGATATTAAAGCATATGAAAAAGAATATATTGGTATAAATCTATCAAAACTTAACAAACTTTTTGAATAATTTATTATGTTATTAGTGAAAGTAGTGAAATAGAAACGAATTTTTTAATAAATTCTTTCAAGATAATATTAATTACATTAGATTTTTATGCTTGTACTACTACAAGAAATAATGGGCCCAGTAGGTCTTGCCATTTCCCTGTAAAGAAAGCGTCAGCATAAGCTTGATAATCATGATTTCTTATAGTTAAGCTCTTCTATTTCTGTGCACATTTACTGTTAATGCCATTAAGCAACACAATTATGTATATATTTACAAAATTCAATCTAAATTGCTCAACTCAACATAGCTTCACTCTGTATCCTGCATGTAGCATGGTAGGCAGTAGAAACCTAGTCCAGACACTTCAATCCCCCACTTTCACATCTTCAGGCACAACTCAATATCCATTTATTTGATTTCATAAAGGGTTAACTTAAATTGACAGGATCCCAAGATGAGAAAAAAGATTTGAAAAATGCTTACTTAGCAGGAAAAGGTGACATGGACTATATTGTAGATCAAGTACAATTTGCCAGATCAGAACATGAACCAAGAATTCGAGGCATTTTAACAGTAAGCATGAAATAATAACTAATCTAAATATTCACAATCATACATTATTAATGTTTTATAAAATCTAGGTAATGATAGAAGAAGGTGAAATACCTGCATTTAAGATATTTACTCATGAGCCAGCTAAAAAGCGTCAACGTCGACATGCAAAGGAAAATCGAGAAGCAAAAGAAGCAGATGAACTTAAGAAATCGTTGTGTAATAATTCAGGTATGTGTATCCTAAATTTGTAATAATAAGTATCAATTCACAACATTTAAAATCAAAAACCTATAACATATTTTTATTCTCATAGGTGCAAATAGTTTAGAACTTATGATAAAACAAAATCAAGCAGATAGAGCTAATAAAATGGACTCATTAATTGATGACTTAGCTGCAAAATATGGAGGACAATCAAAAGGAAAGAAACGTAAAGCTGCTCCAATATCTGCCAAAAGTAAAAGAAGGAAGTGATGTTGTGATAAAATAATAATTAATAAAAAATTATTAATATGCTATAAATAAAAAACTTTATATTTTTTTTATAATTTTTATTCTCCTTCCATAGCAACTTGAGTATCTGTTTCTGTATAGAAAGGCCCTTCTTCAACATATTTTTGTAATCTAGATATAATATTTTCATCAAATGCAGTGGATTGTGATAGTTTTTTTATTACATCATATTTGGCTTCTTTTGACTCCTTTGTGTAATCAACAGAGCGATCCAAAAGATACTCAATGAGGCCTAAATTAAAAAAAAATATATTGAATAAAAAACAATGCAATTACAGGAAGTGAAAACAAAACTATATATATATATATATATATAGATATATATATATATATATATATATATATATATATATATATATATATATATATATATATATATATATATATATAATATACAATGTGTGTAAATATTAGTATTAACAATTTTGACTATAATAGCTTATTAATGAAACATAAGAATATAAAAATATAGTAGTAATTTTGCTATTTCAGTGTTTACTCTTTTCTTTTACTCTATATCTTATTTTCTTGATCACCATGTAATAAAGCATATATATGTTACAGTCATGTACCTGCTACTCTAGCCACCATCTCTTCACCCCAACGATGTTGGCATACAGCATCAAGTAATGTCAAACTGGCCAATCTTATATCAGGAAATGGATTCTTACATATATCAAAAAGTACTTCCATGGGCTCAGGTTGTTGGCTTAAACTTCTAAACCATTCTCGCGTCATTAATGTAACTCTCTGATCAACAGATGGTGCAATTTTTGAATTTGGATCTTTACTAATGCTAATAAGACTGGCCAAACAATTTATTGCTCTTGTTTTCAGATCAGTTTTGCTATTCTTAATGATATGACCTATTTTTTCAACCTTTTGTGTATATTTGCTACCTGAAAAAACATCATCCTAGTCACTAGGGTATTAAATATATTAATGTAGCACAATAATATCTCTCTGTATATATAAAAAGAAATCTCCATTTCATTTCATCGCATCACAATAACGCGATGACCAAGGAAAATAGAGATAGGATCATGGAACAATTTCGCTAATTATTATTTTATTATGTTAAATATCGGCAGAAAATACTTATGAATTTAAAAAAATGAAGTGTAGCAGAACGCGAAACAAAATCACTACAAACTTATTAGTATAATTAATTTCATACAAAACTGTAGGTATTGATTACGCGGCGATTTTCTCACAAAATGTAAAAACATAAAGCAGAAAATCATTTGATTGTGTTTACTAAGAAGTATTTCTTTTTTTTATTTTCTATGGTCTAAGAGACCACCAATCTGGATGTTTGTTATTAAATACAGCTTGAGCGCATATAGCAGGGTAGACAAAGGGAACCTAGTGTTAAGACACTCTGTTCCCCGCTTTCCGCTCAATTTTGATTGCGTGTTGAGTGGCGGAACTCAACACCACCACGCTTTGTCTTATCAGGGTGGGGTAATGAAATAATTCAATTTCACCGGGAATCCAACCAACATTTATATTCTACAATATTGAATTATATTTACCCAATGCCATTAAGCACATTTTTCCCTCTATTGTAGCACCAATAAATCCTAATGTGTCAAGTGCTATAGGTAATATTGTGGTATCATCAGAATCCATTGCATCAAATAGACATTGTAATAATATTGGATATTTCTGGAACATCTCCTTTGGATAATGGTGTGCAATAGATCCAAAAAACTTCATATAACCTATTTTATAGATATTAAAAATAATATTAATATTTGGCATATGCTACAATGGTTGGGCACACAATTTTTTTAAAGATAATTTTAAATGGACAGATATTTTTTTTAAAAGTACAGAAAATAGAAAACCTTACGGTTCTCATTACTTACTTAACACAATGGGCTAGATATGATGAAATAAAAAGAAACATTTACAATATATCTTTCTTATTTCAAATAAAATGTTATATATATTATATCATAAAAAAAAAATTCTATCAAACTTCTTCCATAGTAATGTTCCAAAATAAATAAAATTTTGCAATTAATCTGCCTTATAAATAAATATTATATAATATAAATGTAATGCCTGGTATCAGGAGTCCTCCAAAGGGGTTTTTATGTAAATCTTGCACTATTTCTGATATTTTTTGGAACATCCCATGCTTAACAAGATAGTTAATTCCATGAGGTGTTATAGCCAGCTGGGATAGTAGTTCTAAGATATTTAACTGATATAATACATCCTCTGAGTATAATTCATTTATCATAAAGTCTATATACCCTTGATCAATACATAAATTGAATAATTCATAAGATTTTGATGAGATGTTTATAACTACCTAAAAAGCAAAAAAAAAACACAAGAGTACTTCAAACTTACTGATAATATAAGCATAATATATTTACTTAGTAATTGTTTAGATACAAAATAATAGACATTGGCAAGTAATTTATTATCTGCAAATTTTTTTTACTTCAAAGTATATAAATACCTCATATGCGTTGCATTTACTGCTGCTATTACATTCTAAGGATATTTTCATTTCCTCCAAAACTTTAGGATAAACTTCAGTAGGTAGATTAGATGTTATTAATACAGCTTTATTGGCAATGCCTATATCACTGTCACATATCATCTGACCTACTGCCACATATACATCTATATATTGTGGTAAAGGTAATATAATACCTGTGGTTACAGTTTTACTGATCTGAAAAAAAGGCATGTATGAGAGAAATGTTAAAATTCTAAGCGTAATCTTTATATACTATTCATCTCATTATGATATAAACCAACCTCATCTATAGCTAATCTTCGGACATTATCATCTTCATGTCGCAATAAATACATTACATGGGATGTATATGTTTTAATAGTTTCACCAATTTCAAATTTTTCAAAACATATTTTAAGCACTTCACAAGTGAGTTCAATAAATTTCCTTGAAACACGGAGAGAAATAATAACACATAATATATAATTTAATATTCAATGCATAATTTTTTTAAATATTTTTCTTATTGTAAAGTTATTGTACAAATATATCTTTAATAACATACTTATCATTTAGATTGAGACAATGCATTATTTTTGTAATTCCGACGTGTTTAATAGATGAAGCATCAATATTAGCATCAAAAACAAGGAAAGTTTTCAATTCATTCAATGCAGTACACTTATCTTCATCATTTTGTAATTTCCCAATTAAGTCTCTATATTGTGCTATATTACTTGACATTGTGGAGGCTAATTTAAATAAATAACCTGTAATAAAATATTTTCAATTGAATAATAATAAATGATATATTTTCTTACTAAATCACTTGTGACAGACAAAAATTCGGATTTTGTGTTTTGAATTTGACATATTTTGACATATGACAAATACGGCATGAATGTGGCTATGAACAAAGATTTATAAAATCTGTTATAAATAATTGTTAATACTTAGCAAATTTTTTGTAGAATTCTGATATTATTCGTTTTATTTTTTGCAAATGTTATACTTATTGGAGATATTATTTTAATAAGTCCTAAACGATTTATATAAGTGGTAATAGCAAAATTTTATGTAAAATATTTGAAATTGCTCCTAATAAATAAATTATTTAATTTTTATGCTTTTTAATTCACCTGCCCGGGATATGAAGTAAACGATAATATTAAACATAATTGTATATGAAAAAACTTGTTATATTTTAAAAATATATTTTTACAACATAAAACATAATATTAATACTATACGAATGACTTTTTTGCTCGCCAATCCAAAAATTCGTCGATGTCTACGTCATTATCAGACTCATGTTCATCATCTTGTTCTTGCATCTCAATATCTTGTATTTTCTTTTTAGTTTCTTCTTTTTTAAGTTCTAAATCTAAT
Organism: Dione juno; assembly: GCA_037127375.1. NCBI lineage: Eukaryota > Metazoa > Arthropoda > Insecta > Lepidoptera > Nymphalidae > Dione > Dione juno. Next base: position 162,421 of record JAXRJS010000043.1, on the reverse strand, counting down.
ACCCTGAAACATATTTTTTTATATAGAAATTATATAAATAATTTTCTTCCTTAACTTTTTGTTTTCAAAAGTGTAAGTACTTTCATAATACAGTTATTATTGTTACCTAGACCAATTCCGTATTTGTTCGTCAATTTCATCTATTTGTCTTTCAGCTGTAGCCTCCTCTTGCTCTCCAGCTATTATTTCTGCGGACGTGGAAGTTTCTTCTTTAATCTCTTTTTGAAATTTCTCCCATTCTTCTTCGACTGGATCTTTATATTCAATGTTCCGAACCTTAATTATATTTTATTAATATCAATATGCTTAATAAGCATAATCAGAAATCATTAAGGAAGAAGGATAAAATTTAATTAGGAACTGTGCAATCAAGTACATATACATATTTAAGAAACTATACATAGTAATGTTAATGAAATGTGTGATCTAACATGTTAATAACAAATAAAGGGTCTGTTTTATACATATACAATAAAATTAAAGTGTCTGTGTGATTTCAAATTAACTGTTTTTTGTTAAATGTTTGTTTGTCTCTCTGTCTTTCAGTTGGTCCGCACTTATCCACCGCCCAGATAAAATATTGAATATAAAACAAATATACTTTTTTCATAGACAAAATATTTTTAAAAGAAAAAATAAACACTTATATGAGCAATATAAAAATTCAACAGACAGATGATAACAACAAAACTGAAATTAATATTATGAAAAAAAATCTTCAATTTAGATCTTACAACGTGACTGTGACTTATCTTACATTGGTCAAACAGAAAAGCATCAGTGTGAGAATAAAAGAACACATCTTTGATTTCAAGAATGGGCAATGTGTGGAAGTTCATTACAATTTATTTCATTCCTGGTTAAGTAGTTCGGTCAGCTTCAGTTCCTGGGTTAGATTAGTGAGACCGGACCGAACTAACCAAATCACTAAATCAAGTTTGATAAATCTATCTTTTCTAAAAAAAACGAAAACTAAACGTGAAAAATTATCAAATTTTAATTAGAGGAGACATCTAGAACCCTCTACTTCCTGAGTCCCAATCCTGAATCAATTTAAAGTCTCAAATCCACTACACCGGAGGGCAACATACAGTTAGCTTGTTTTGCAAAAATGTAAGGCAGCACGCGAGGCAACTAAGAAATCGATGGCGAATTAATCAATTAAGAGAAGAATGCTAAATGTGACCATTGTGTGTTCTAAGTATTGGATATTTAAAAATATATTTACGAATATCAAAATATAGATACGTTTAATTTAGTCAAAATAGCGTCATTTACAAAAAAAATTTACTACGTAATCAATTTTTTTTATTTACTTTACTCATAAACTTAGACCGTGACTAACTGTAGGTTACAATATTAAATTTAACAATATAACCCTTTTTGGACATTGATCCTAACTGACATTACACTCGTATGGCGACATAATTTACACTCTAAACTCTACAGTAATTCGTTGACAAATGACATGACAATACGTCAGTTTACAATTTTCCTGTGGTAAAAAATCCGGTAATGACAAATATGCTTTTCTTCGAGATACTATTTGTAATTAATTCTCCAATAGTCTGTAGATAGCTTAATATATGAGTAGTGTAATTTTATTTATCGTGTTATTAAGATAAGCATTGATTATAACACTACTTAATTATAATGACATTAACTTTCGTCAGAAGAGGAGTTATAAGTACTTGTTATAAATTTCAGTTCTGTAATTTTTCAAAAATGGAACAATCTTACTTGCTAGAATTAGTGCGAGCAAGTATTCCACCTTTAGATGGAACACATCATAAAGGACAAGCAGGAAGAATTGGTGTGGTAGGAGGCTCATTAGAATATACAGGAGCCCCGTATTTTGCGGGCATCAGTGCTTTGAAGGTAGCTTGAGTGTAAAATAAACTATTCCGTATATAGTTTTACTTTTATAACTTTAAATAATTAAGTTAAAAATATATATATAATAAGATATGAAAAAATGATATAAATATACTACTTATTTTTAAGTAATGTTTATGCTATTTCTTCACAGGTTGGAGCTGACTTAGTACATGTAATTTGTTCAAGACTTGCTGCTACTGTAATAAAATCCTATAGTCCAGAATTAATAGTACATCCGTTACTTGATGAACCAAATGCAATAGAAAGCATTTCACCCTGGTTAGACAGACTTCATGTTATTCTAATAGGTCCTGGTTTGGGTAGAGATAAAAAAATTTTTGAAGTTGTTGAAGAGCTAATTAATATTATCAAAAAAAAACAGTTACCACTTGTTATTGATGCTGATGGATTATTTTTGGTTACGGAAAAACCAGAATTACTTAATAATTTTACATCACCAGTAATTTTAACTCCTAACAAAGTTGAATTTGAGAGACTGTGCAATAAGCTAAATGGCTGCTCAGGATTAAGAGAATTAGGAGAAAATGTAACTGTGTTAAGTAAAGGTGCAATTGATGAATTTTATAGTACTGATGACAAATTAGAATGGAAATCTGCTATAGCTGGCTCTGGAAGAAGATGTGGTGGTCAAGGGGATCTTTTGTCAGGATCAATATCAACATTTCTACATTGGACATTATCTTCTAATAAAATAGCGTACAAGGAATCAAAAAGAATTATGCTAGCATCATCTTTATCATGCTATGCTGCATCAACACTGGTTAGATCATGTAATACTAAAGCTTTTACAGAAAAAGGTAGAAGCATGTTAGCCACTGATATGATTGCATACATTCATGAATCATTTACAGAATTATATGGACAGTAATATTTATAAACAATATGTAATTCACAATGCGGCTTAACCTTTGTACTTAATTTTGACATGACATATGTACAGCAGAAACTCGATTTACCAGAATGTTTGTTGTTAGTATAAATAAAAAAAAATTAAATTCCGATATATTTCTTTATGCATATTTATTTTTGAGTTTTTAATTATGTATGAATTTATGTATCTATTAAATGATGGGTTTATGTATGTCTATATTACCATATATATACATACAAAAACAAATACTTATATTATTAAATGATACAAGTACCACCACCTGCCATTTTAGCTACTCCTACACCTTAAGGGTGCCTGGCAGAGATTGTTTATAGTGATAAGGCCACCTCATGTACATTTGATAAATATTTATTGTTTTCTTTTATGTCTCTACTGTTTTGTGTGTGGTGTGCAATAAAGAATATTATTATTATATATGAACTAAAGATTTGGACATGTAGCTCAGGCTTTATTAATAATATTCTTTTTAAGTAGGTAAACATATGTTTTATTACTATATCTTATGTATACTGGATTGATTGTCCAGATCAGGATTAAAATAAAAAGTATGAATTCAATTAATTCTTAAAAAGTATTAAAAAAAGGACTAACAGCAACACCTGACAAATAATTTTAATAATTAAACTCATCAATCACATGATAATGAATGAGGGGAAGATTGTTTATTATTAAGATTGGTTATGTTACATTTTTTAGAATAAAGGGGGACAATTTTCTTATGTCACATAATGGAGTTAAAAGAATAAATAAAGGTTTTCTTAGGTGAATTTTAAATAGTCAAAAATGCATACAAATTACTTCAGCAATAATATCTATAGTATTATAAAACAGGCAAAAATATTATGTCTATATAATACATTGATGTTCTATTAGAAAAAATAACGAAGAGTAAGATTTGTAATGAAATATGAATCAATAATTTATACAATTTGTATATCTCTTTGTCTACATTCTTATAAGAAATAATTCTATTTCTTTAAAGAAATAAAATTATGTTACTGTGTTAAAAAATGATTGTTTTATAATTTATAAGAGTTATTACTTTTAATAATCAATATTGTTTGTATTATAAATAAATACTGTTAATTTGAAATTAAAAGTGACTATAATTATTTTAAAAGCAAAGTGCCTATTGAATTTTATGGAGTAAGATCTATTACATTATTTTAAAGTCTCAGTAAACACCTTTAATACATACCTTTGCATCTAAAATAGGGTCATCAAAAAACCCTTCAGGAATAGGTTGATCCAGTATTTGTTTTACAGTTTCAGATTTTTGTTGCTGATTCTCAGGTTCTTGTATTACCCCACTCACACCTTGTTTAAGATCTACATTATTTTATGTAAATACCAGTTAAGAAAATTATTTTAGTAGCTTTAAGAATAAACAGATATAACATAGTGTAAATATACTTTGTTCTTTGTTTCTGTCTGAATTTAAGATATTACATGTTGAGTAGTGTAACTCAATACCATCTTAATGGAATAAAAATAAAAATTATTAAATTATAATATATATGAATTGTTGTTATATGAAGTGTTGTTGTGAATTGTGTACACTCAGATCATAACTCACTAAGACTCACTTTACCTTAGAGGTTGATTGTATTAAGTAATATCAAAATAGATAAGATTTAAAAAACAATATGCAGCAATATTGTGGAAAGTATCTTAAATAGGTTTTCTATTCCATTGGATGTGTGAAATACATAAATAAAAAAAATTACCTTGTTGTGTTGTTGGCAACGGATTTTTTCTAATTATCATATCATCATGATGAGAAATTATAGTAGGTGCACTGCTCTTTAGAGAAGGTGTGAGAAATGGTGTTTGGTTAGCATTTTTTAAAATTCCTTTAGGCCTCTTTTGTTCTGGACCATCTTCTATTGATACACCACTCCTTTTAACTTTTATTTTATCTTTAGTAAAATTATTTGTTAATTCTTTTAATTTTTTTGCTTGTTCAATATTTTGTCTATGTTGTTTACTATTTATGTGTACTTGCCATACATGTTCAGATTTTACAATTGAAGAACATAATATGCAAGTTAGTTGGCCAGAATTATTGTACTTTGCAAGTGGATTGTCTATACCTATAGGCTTCTTATTCTTATTTTTTCGTTCTGCCATTAAACGGCGCATTTCTTCCTGCGCCTTCTTTTTCTCCACTTGCATTCTAAGTGACATCTTTAACTATATCTTCTCCAGTCGGAAAGAATTAGTTGGTAATTTTAATACTAACAAAAGAAAACGTAAATTTTAAATAAACTATACACATTAAATCTTTGACAGAAATCACTGATAATTGAGTCTGGAGCATGACAAATTCTTCCTTCAGTAAAATGTCATTCTTCTTTCATTGACAGCAAAACACATTTACACATGTCAAGCATGTCAATATTCAACGAGTACCAACTCAGTATATTAAAAGTATCCACTGAAAGGAGCAAATTAAGGTGGCGTTACAGTAGAAAAAGGAAGCGTTATGTTTTAAAAATCACAAAATGCTTTAAATCTATTAGAATATTATACTTAATTAAATAAGATAAAAAAAAACACTTAATTAGTACTATGCAATTAGTTGAGATTTTAAATACTCGAAAAATGTCACGAAATCCAAATCATGATTTTTTTTTAAATCAATGTTCCAGCACACTTCACTCAGTAAACAGTACAGTACAGTAACTTTTTTTCTTTTATTTTATTTTATTATTACCTTCTCATAATAGTAATTCCCTTAGTAATTCATTTTTATGTATATTTTTACTATAATAGAGGTAAAGTTATAATTTTTAAAGTCTTTTCAAGAGTTTATTTGTTAAGGCTCTCCGGGCTATAAAAATAATGTTTCATATCACCCATTTTCAAGTTTTTAGTTCTTATTTCCCGTTCCCCGTTTAGTGCTAAATGCTACTTTTGTGAGTTTGATACCATTTAGGACACGGAGTATTTTTTAAGAGATGATGATGTGTTAAACAGAAATACTAATGTAAGTTTATTAATCCAAATAATGCTATGAGTAAGTATGCTTTGGGATACAATGTAGATGAGTTTCTATTAGGAATGTGTAAAAGCTGCATGATTTCATGAGTCTCTTTTACTTCCAGAGAGATTCCAGCGGCTCTTTAAATTGCCACAGATATTTGTCAGAACTTTATCTACCATCAGACATTTGAATACCAATACTAACTAATATCAATAATAAAGAACTAACTAGGTCTTGATTTTACTGAACAAAGTTTTCATGAAGTTTTTCTTTGCTTAGAATTTTCTGAAATTGTCTAAACACACTGTATCTACTACGATACACATCAAGAAGTGATTTAACTTATGCAGCAGCTTCTATCATATAATTCCTAAAGTTCTGCCAAGTGCCAGCAAACTTCAATGTTATCATTTCCTATTTCACAACTATCTACCTTTTTGAGAACCCTTTCTTTATATTCTTCTCTGATCGGCGGAGCTAGATAGTTTCCAGCTTATGCGACAATTCGAATCCATGCATGCACACCACGTGCGGTTCTTCTTATCCTAGCAACTACAATATAGCAGTCCGTTACCAAGTTGGCACCTTTAAACACACGCTGACTTCATTTCGAATCCGCTGATCCACTAGGAATACGTCAATTATATTTTTCTCTTCAATTTGCTCCCACGCATACATGTGAAATTTTTTCGTACGTATACATGGTCAAACATCGTACTATTGTCCTGAAATTTTTTTGACAATGCCAACGGGGAAAGGAGGACCACAAGGATTGCTTATCAGTATTCTTTACTAAAACTAATTTTCTCATTTTCAAAATCAGTTTTTGATTGGATATGAAAGACAATTGTAGATACAACAATAATAGAATATCCAAGGATATTGATTTCCCATCATCCTGTCTTGATATTTTTTATTATACTAAAAGCTTTTTTCTTTTATACTTCCTTAATACCACAAATTTACTAATAATAATGTAACAACTGTAAGTAAACTTGAGAAAATGAAAAAATAAATAAGCCAAAGGTAGAAATTACAGTACCATCGGACACAGATATTCCTAAAGTTAATATTGTCCAACTAAACACGTACTTGTGTAAACACCTACCAATGATCTGACACTGAAGAAAATAAATTAGCATTCCACGGATTCACTGAGTGGGTGCCGGGCTCATTGTGTTGTAGGAAGTGGACCTTCGAGCAGCGCCTATTACCTGCAACCCAGATGTAGGTTTAAAGGGGCCTTTTTAAACTACATAAACGCTCACCTTCACTGTATGAGCTCCTCCCAATAGATAACCGAATTTGAAATGATTCTACTAGTGCCGCCCTCGAAGTACGTTCTAGACATGAATTGATGATAGTTCTAGATAAACCGAGATCTTATAGAGCTGATATACGTCTCGCTCCTACTTCTACAGCATACAAATTAGCTCTGAATCTGATAACCAGATTTTTGGTGGTCGGTTCGTTTCCTTCGTTTCGCTAGTAACTTCGAAATACTTGTTAAGTTAAGAAATTTGTGATTATTCTATTCGTATTCTATTTTTCAATGAAACTGCTATTCGTTTCAAAGAAACTGTAAGTTCTACGAATATGTCGTGCTTTAGGGTTCTAGAGTACAGAAAGATATCCGGTCGGGATGACGAAATACCAATACGTGTCCATCACGAGAGTCTCTTCAACAGCTGGATCAAAAATAGAGAAAGGCTTTTGTGTGAATTTTTTACAAGAGCTTTCTTTCACAAACTCTATTGATCGTGTGCTAGTTGTTGTTTTTATGTTCTCTTGCTACTGAAAGACTAACCACTTCACGTATGATTTCTTGTACTTTGTCATGACGCTGGAAGTATTGATCACTATCTAAGAATACCCTACACTCACCACGTCATTTGGAATGCATTTAGATAAAATTTTAAATATGCTTGAAGTTAATGGGATACATAATGTTCCTTTCGTTAGCCACATGTGTTGTATTTATAAGCCCATTGCATGCACCTTATCCTTATCACTGTCTTCTTATAACAACTTTCCTAATAGATCCTCACCTTACTCAATCGAATACGATTGTGCTCTTATCATAAATTGATTATGGAATTGAAGTCTTGACTCGAGCTTTTTGTCACTTTTTTTTTTAGGAGTGATGTAATAATATCATTTTGTGATTTCTCAAGAATATGTGTTTTGGTGACTCTTAGGTGTTTATAGAGGTCCAATGGTTTCTTTAATCTCAACACAAAACTATTTTTATTCCTAAATTACTCTACTTAATTTAAAAGTAGCTGACATTTCTTTGGGTACAATACTAGGATGTCAGTACTAGGATATATTCTGTGTATTTAGTATTAAACGTAACCCTGTTGCCCCGTGACTAATAAGTTTATCAATTAGAATATTAATAATTAACTTAAATATTATGGGGGATAAACAACAACCCTAGATAGATCCCGAATAGACTTATATTATACGTAGCCTCCAATAGTTCTAGTCTATATTACAGTTTAAAGATTTTGAATGTCATTTTAAAACTAACATCATTAGATCGTGTTGTACTAACCCAAACGCATTTTCTAAATCTACCTTCTCTTGCATGTTCTTACATTTATAAGCTTTCGGATACAAAGCACTCAGAAATTAAAGATAAACACCCTTTCTAGTAATTCGGCCTGAAATACCGAATGCCGAATACTGTAACAGCAATCGGTATAGTGTCCTTTGGATTTGTTTTCCGGTCTTTTTTGGGAATGAGTGCAAAAGTCGGTCCGAAAGATGTAGGTATTTGCCTTCTCGACCTGATTGTTTTGTATATTATGTGGGTAGAATCAAGGAAATGAACTGATTTAGACGGTTTCTTTTCAATTTATTTGTTTATTTCCTCCAAAGCTGATGGGTTGCATTGAATATCAATGTGAGGAATCTCAGGTTGATGATTTTTGGACTCCTTACATAATATTTTCATTTTATGTGCTTCTATAGTGTTCAAAAGATTCCTCACTAGCTAAAGTTACCTCGTGTTTTGCCCTATTAAAATTATCGCCATATATTCTGCTATCTGTAGTGATATTTCCTGAATAAAGGTATGAGTTGACCGTAACGCCCTAGACAATTGGTACCTACAATGATTATCGACTAATGCCTTGGCCTAGGAATAGATTTAGAATTAATTCGTATAAAAGTGAAAGGTAAAGATATTTTATTATTAATATTTTAGTATTAGATATTTCTGTGTTAAGCGCAATACAAACAGGTACAGTATATTAACTAAAAATATAATGTTACCACTACGAAAAAAAAAGTCAAGTCATTTGAGGTTGAATTTGATCCCGATTGAATACAAAACAGACATAGACATAAGCAGTCTTAAAGATGTTGATTCATTTGTCTGTGAAATCGAGAATGTGGGAATAATTTTCACAAGTTAATTATTTACCATGCAATTTCTATAATATGATAGAATTTATTAACCATTTTACATACAATCAGATAGTGTGACATCACCAAAGTAGCAAATACATTTTGACAAAGTTGAATATAGGGTTCTTATAAATTAATTTGCTTAATAAATGGTAAACAAAATAGTAATATATAAGTTACTATTTTCTCATTTTTCTTATTATAATTGTAACAGTTATTATAATTTTAAGACATTCTATAAGACAATATATTTTATATAAAATAAAATACAAAAAAATTAGCTACGTAAGCAGCAAATCAAATATTTCATGTTATTATCAATAAATAATAAATAATGTCTACTAGTATCGTAACGGTCAGGTTTTTCAAATTTGAAATTTATCATAGACAATTTTCTTCTAGTTAATTTTGTCACTGATGGTGAGTGAATTCAGGATTTGTGCTTCAGTTGTAACAGACATAATTTTTTTGAGAATGTTATCTACTCAGCATGGTAGTTATTTTATGATATAGATTAATTTAAATTTTAATAAAAAAAATCTATTTTAAAAACTTCCTTAAATTATTTATAGTGCATAAGTGATCGGAAAGTGTGAAGTCGCTCTACAAGTATCAGTATTTAGATTCACATATTTGTGGCCATATATTTAAATTCACTGTAATGTGCTGATACTTTAAATATTTCAAAGTGTTACAATGGATATTGATGTTAGTAAGGAAAATATTCAGCCTGTAAGAGGCGGTAGAAATTTTGTGCAATTAGGAACAGCTCTGCAAGCTCAATCAGATGTTGATGCTCAAAGGCAACTGCAGTTACAAAAAGAGTAAGACTGATATATGTTTGTAACTTAAATACATTGTTTTATTGTTATATGTAGAATGAATAACTCAAATTGACTTAGTTTCATCATACAATAGTCATGTTGTTGCTTAAAGTTTTATTTTGATTTAGATTATATTCTTAACATTTAAATTTAATTAATATCAAAAGTAATATTCTATAAACAATGAATATATCGAACTTACTACTTATCTTTACAAGTTTTAGAATTAAACATGATCACTTTACATGATAAATTTGATAAGGTTAGGAGTTTGAAAATTTACAGAGAACATGAATCTGCCATCAGACAATACCAAGGTTCAGACCCCTTAGATCCTTGGTTTAATTACATACAATGGGTAGAACAATCTTATCCAAAACATGGCCATGAAGGAAATATAGATAAACTAGTAAAAGATTGCTTACAGTTGTTTGAAAAGGATGAAAGATATTTCCAAGATAGAAGATTTGTAAAATTATGGATTAAATATGTGAGTGATAAATTTTATGAGTATAATATAAGTAATTTAATAATTGGCCAAATTAATATTATATTGTGTTCATTGATGATGATGATGATAGTAAAATTTGTTATATATTCTTCTATTATATAGGTGGATTGCCTTTCAAACCCACTAGAAATCTATCAACGATTGTATAACACTGGTATTGGTATAGAATGCTCAGAGTTTTATCGTGCTTGGGCTTGCTATTGTGAAGAATCTGGAGACTATAAAAAAGCAAACCAGGTCTATATGCTTGGTCTTCAAACTAAAGCACAACCCCTGGATGAATTGGAACAAGCACATATGTGAGCTATAGTTAATTTCAAATTTTAATACCATAATAAGGTAAATGTTCACCAGAATTATTATTTGATTTTTATTTTAGGAATTTTCAATTGTTCTTTGCTCAGAGAATGTTACATGATGACTCTCCTACAAAAAGAAAAGCTGCTTCTGCTTTAGCTGAAACAAGAATGGCTTTAACATCTCTTAAATCTTTTAAAAGAAGAAATATAGCAAATGTACCAGTTCAAAGGGTAGGGGAAAGCCTTAAAAGCACTATGCCAGGAGTAGTAAGACAACAAGCCACAGATACAAGATTACCAAACTCCAATATTATGGTTAATGTTTATGAGGTAAATAGTTATGTTATATTTGACATTTTTAATACTTAACAACAACATTTTTTAGCACCATTGTAAAATAATCATAATGTTTTTTTGGATGAAAGAAAGAATAGCTCTGGAAGATTTATGTTCTTTTTACTTACATATGTGAATACTTTATGTATTTTGTTGGAATATTAGGATGCTCCATCAACATCTAGAAGTACTCTACCAACTGCAGAAGATCTGGGACCAGTGTCAATTGTACAAACTTGCAGTAATGTGGAGAACGAAAAAGAAGCTGGAATGTGGACTAATCCTAAAACTAAAATGGTCCACTCTAATGTAGTACCACATCTACCTCTGCCTTTTACTCGTAAGTACTTTCAAATAAATTACTAATAATAATAATTGTATGTACTTTTTTACATTAATATTTCTTATATTACCTGTTTATTCTTGTCTGACTGTACATGCAATTATTGTAGATTGAAACAGAGTCAGATGCTTAAAATATTCATCATTTTGATTCCTCTGTCCTGGAAAGATAAATAGTGAAATTGGTTAGTCCCACTTTGGCCACCAACAATAAAATACAAAATCAATTAAATTAGTGGATGATAGAGTATTTTGCCACCAAGTTTCAGGAAACTTGTAAGCTCAGGTGCTTACCTTGCTTAATAAACTAGATATTATATCTATTATAATAGAAATTCTATATTTTCTAATTAAAATGAATATTCTCGAAGTAATCTTAATAATAAAATTCTTAAAAGTTGTTTTTCAAACAAATTGGATGGCAAGGAATGGGTCTAAATAGTGTTGCTAGATTTTGTTACTCAGTTTAATAGAAAAACAAATAATTCTAGGTAGACATAGTGATGAAGGAAAATTAAAATATTATTATAAAAAGTCTTTAGGGCATATCAATGAGGCAAAGTACAATAATGCATGATGCAATGACTTTGGTGATTGTTTCTAAAGTATAAAAAATGTGTGTAAAAACGTGAAAATCAAAGTTCTTATTATATATGTTTAGTTCAGAGAAATAGCTAATTATTTTATTATATTTTAATTTCATAGCATATGAAGATGTGGATGATGATATAAAACTGTCTGCTAACCATATGCCTTATTGTTTGGATGACTTAACACTTAATGTGCCTCTTTGTGTACCTGATCCTATTGACCCTACAAAAATACCTTGTTATAATAAGGCACAAGTGAGTATATGATATTTTATACGTTTTTCAAGTCTGCCTGACTTGAAAAATTATATAATCTTTTCAAAACTTAAAAGTTATTAGAAATAGAATAATGTTTTTACTTTCTATGTCTATTACATACTCTTTTTACTTATTCTTTTTTAGGTATATATTAATGATAAGGAATACAGTTTAGAAGAAATAAGAGCAAGAAAATATAGTGTAAAAAAAGATACTAAATTTGAAAATGTTGACAATATGAAAGAAAATTTTAATAATATCAATGAAACACTAGCTCAGTGTAGTGCTTTAGAGACATTAGCAAACTGTGCATTAGATACTGAACAAGACCACATGGCACAGCTTATGCCCATGAATGTGCCTACTTTACAAAATGTAGCAAAATTAACAAATATGCACTCTCCAGGTGAACCTAAAGTTTTAGTAAACCTTGATTCAAAGGAAGTCAGTGAGTTAGCTGTTAAAAAAACTGAAAACAATGACAGACAAAATATTGGTGTAGATAAAGAAAATCAAATTACACATTCTCCTAATGTGAAAAATGAATTTGGCAAAAATAATTTAATGGAGGAATTTAATAGAAGTTTAATGAGCAATTTATTAGGTGATTCTGTTACTGTTAACACTAAAGAGGCAAGATGGGAACTGCGGAATCTGTTTAATGATAATGGTAGATATTCATTCATAATATTTATGTGATAATATTTCTCTCTATTGATTATAATTCTATTATTTGTTTAAATATAGATACACAATATGCATAATTTCTTAAACTTAAAAAGAGTGTGTCAGGTTCATTACAAGTCTGTTGTCTTATAGTGACTTTAGTATTCAAAGGTAAAAATGTATATAATAAATTATATAGTGATATTTTTTAATAAATGTAGCTTTTCCTAATTATTGTGGAAAATCAACGTTCTATAATTGATATTTGTTACAATTTGTACTTTAGCGGAACCATCAATGATTCAACCAGTACAACAATATGATGTACCCAAATTTGACATACATGAAGATAGATCAATGACAATGGCTATTAATAGTAAAAAAGCCTATGAAATGCCTGAAGTGAGAAATTTTCCCGAAGATAAAGAAAATGCAAGTAAATTTAACAACCAAGTATCAGTATCTACTCAACAGGTAATTAATTGTCCTGCTGTTTGATTTTTATAAATTTTTAATTTTTTTTCTTTCTGTAGTAGAATATCATGTGTTTAAATAATTCAGATATGTAGAGTTATTGCTAATTCCACATATTCCATTGAAGGGGATATAAATGAGGTCTTTGCAAATTGATTTGATCCTATAATACTCGAGAAGCAAATGAGATGTCCCAAATTTTAGTTCTTTTTTAATGTTTCTTTGCATGCTGATATTTGCATTTAAACATTAATAACAATATATATATATATATATATATATATATATATATATATATATATATATATATATATATATATATATATATATATATATATATATATATATATATATATATATATATATATATATATATATATATATATATATATATATATATATATATATATATATATATATATATATATATATATATATATATATATATATATATATATATATATATATATATATATATATATATATATATATATATATATATATATATATATATATATATATATATATATATATATATATATATATATATATATTAAACAAAATGTTACTATTTTGATGTTATTATTAAGATTTTTGAAAATATACCAATTGTAATGTACCAATTAGCAGTTATGGATGCTATTATTTTCTATTAAAAAAGGGACTATCGTGTATTTTTCATATGCGTTAATTTTCAGCTTTCCTTACTTTTTGGTTTTGCTATCGCATTTTACTGCAATATTCGATATATCTTCGGACTAATGGCGTCAAACGAGTTGCACATTACAATATTCTTTTTATAAATCGAGGACCGTCGTGGCACAGTGGTCCAGCCTCTGCCTATAAACGCAACGGTTTTTTGGTTCCATTCCCACTCAAACAAGAAAACAAGGCAAAAGCGTGGCGTTAGTTCCCTCACTCAACACGCCCGAAAGATGTAAAGCGAGGAATGGAGTGTCTTAACACTAGGTTCCTTCGTTCGGTTACGATACGTTGCCTTCGGTTCCCTCTGTCTACCCTTCTATGCGGGATACAGCGTGAAGCTATTTACTTTTATTTAAATAATAATGGTTAAATTCTTTACAAAAAATCAAATATCTTAGGGTGGACATTTGCACCTTGGATGGATAATATAGGATTAAATCAGTTTGCAAGGTCCTCTTTATATCCCCTTCACGGGAATCGAATTACCAATAACTCTCTGTATATTGTATTAATTTGACTGCAAACTTTGTCATCATAATTATTGTAATGTGTTGCTAGATTAAAGTATATTCTTATAAATATTACTTTGTATGGATTTTCAAATATGTTATTGTCGGTTTATCTTTAAACCAATATATACTTCTAAATTTTTAGGACATATAAACCTGTCCAAAATATGCATCAGTCACTGGACTCGAAAAACTTATTACATTTCCGTAAGTTTTTCGAGTTACATACACTCTGCAAATCTATAAATATTAAAAATATAACTGATTGCTGACTGTACATGGAAGATATATAAAAACGGCTATTATTGTGGGTATTTATCAATGTAATACCCATAACAATGATTTTTAATTTTTTTTTTCTGTATTAATCAATGCGTTTGTGCCCGTTAATTTTAACAAGATCGACTTTACCGGTTCAAATTCAAATAATTTTCTTATTGAATTAGTTGAAACATTAAATTCACTTTTCCACGTAAACAATGTTGCGGGCGCTAGTGCTTAATATATATTTATTTACAGATCAATAAAACAGCGTACTACGAAGAGCCTTCCTGCACTCAAGTGTTCAACTTCAATATAAAAGATGCAAGTACACCCAATATGTCGCAATTCAAGAAACCTTCCGTTGACCAATCAAACAAGTTTGCAGTACCTAAATTTGCGATGGATGAAAGTGTAATAGAATCTGATCTAGTAAATGTTAAAAGAGAGGAATGTTCTAGACAGACAGATCAGCATACAGTAGATAATCAAGGTGGGGGACTCTCTGTTATAATGGAAGCCACTAGAGAATATAATAGGTAAGTTTGAATTTATATATTAAATTCAAAATACATTTTTATATGTTATAATTTGTGTCCGACCGAAAGTTAGGTTTCGGTTTCGGTTGAGTTTCGGCAAAAAATGAGTTTCAGTTTAGTTTCGGTTTCGGTGGCAAACCTGCCGAAACAGCATTCGGGAGTTCACGCGCTGTGCTCGGTCATGATCGGTGCGGTAAATACTTAATCATGTTGTGATTTGTTTGTGTTAGCAATGCTTTTTGTTTGTTGTGAGTTTTCGTGTGTTTTGTTTTAAATTAGGTTAGTTTTATCATGTATGTAATGTATACTACTGTTGTAAACATTGAAAAATGATTAAATATAACCGATTTAACATAAGTATATAAATATTTAGTGGTTACTTTAACTCATTCGCTAATGCTATTCGTAAACAAACATTAGTTAGGTATACTTTAATGATTTTTAAAGTATCCTGGGATTGGAACCCGGAGCCCGGAGCCTCATGGAAACAAAAAATGTGTGTTAAATTTTTTATATATTTTCTTAATATATTCTGTCTATCTTTGGTGTGGATTAACACTTAAAATTAGAATTCTCGCTTGCCAAATGATTGTTCTTTGCAATAATCTTTGGATAGCGGAAATTTGTAAAAATCTCCCTACAGAGATCCTAACAACGTAATAAGTTGTATAAAGTATATAAGAATTTCGACGCAGCATGAAGAACAACGCATGGCGTAGTGGTCAGAGCGCTTGGGCGGTTTCCATGAGGCGCGGGTTCAAGTTTCTCTGTGTTAAATTTTTTATATGTTTTCTTTAAGTATTTTTATTAGTTAGGTACTTGATACTTACTATAGTTCTATATATCTTATATCTTAGTTCTGTATATCTTGATACTTACATTAGTGGTGATAATATTGAAGATTTATAGCTCCAACGTTGAATTTAATAATTATTATTAATATAACCAAGTAGCAAGTACAGTTAAATAATTGTTATTTTTTGGGAATTAAATACCTACTTATAACAAGTGTGATATTAGGTAACAGGTAACAACTTAAAAAAGTATTTAAATTATTATTTAACGCAAAAACTATGTGATTAAAAGAAAAATATCAAAACTGACTCAAAACATGATACTTCTAAGGAGGTTTCGGTTTCGGGCGAAATTAAGGCCGTTGCCAAAATTCGTTTTCGGTTTCGGTTTCGGTCGTAAAAATCAGTTTCGGTCGGACACTAGTTATAATGTTGTGATGAAACGAAACATTTATATGGTAAATATTAATGGATTATAAAATTAAATAAAATTCTTGTTTACAGTAAATCAGGATCTAGCTCATCTGGGCAATCAATTAGAACAAATTACACTGGATACACCACTAACTACGACTCTATGTACAATAATCATGATGCGAATCAACCAAACACTGCCTCTAAGAGGAATTCTTTATCAGCCCAAGCAAGACTACCAAATGGTCAATTTGCTAGAACTTTTCAACAGAAACGAGAAACCGATAACAAAATGCCGACGCCTTCCTCAGTGCCTTATCAATCTCATGATCATCAATATCAGAAACCTCTACCGACTAACTATGGTGGTTATTCACCTCAACGACCTATGCACCACTATCAACAAAATTACAATTATCAACAAGGATATCCTAACAACCATTTGATTGCCCAGCAGCCTCAAGGATATGTTAGTCCAAATAATCCATATCACAGTCCCCAACAAAACGTACAGCCTTCCCATGAAGTCAACTCATCTGTCCCATCTGGCTTTCAAAGTCCTACATATTCTAACCAAATTGTATATCACCAACCGCCAGTTACAAGTCCCAGTCACTCAATGGTTAGTCCTCAACAAAGCTACGGTAGACCAGAGTTTCACTACAACCAAACTGAACGACATGGGTATGCTAATCAACATCAGTCAGCCATTTTCCAAAGCCCTCCGCATCAAACCCAGTACCAAAACCCAATCTACTATCAACGGACTAGTCAAGGGGCCGCTCAGAGTCCTCAGTATAATCAACAAAACTATCATAATATACCAAACCAGTACAATAGCCCTAATATATATCAGAACCAAAATCAAAATACAAGTAGTACAAACTACAATGTCCATAGTCCTTACAGGCAACCTCTTAAAGTTGAAAACAATCAAGTATACGGTAACCAACAAAACGTTTCTAGTAACCAACAATTTCAAATTTATCAAAGTCCTCAACCTAACAACAATTTCCGTAATAATTCTATACACGATGCTAATGTGGCGCAAAACGCTTACTCTGAAGGAACCACCAGACAGGACACTGACACTTCTATGAAAAATCAGGAGCGTGTTGAAGCCGATAAAAATACACCGAATATTTCGAACACGCAAAAATCACAACATAAGAGCCCCAACAGTTCAGTATTAAGACATGTTAGACACGACCAACCAAACGTTAAAATTGGACAAAAGTCTCCAGATATAGGTTTTTCCAATCAATTCCTCAATTTTATATCTAATAGAAACGAACCCAAAGATAATGCTAATACACCCAAATTTACTAACAGTCCTAGCATATCCCAAAAGATGCACAAAAACTTGTACGTATCGAGTCCAGAACAGGCACAGGTTCCACCATCTTCTGGTTTATCCGACACTGACAGCAAGGACGGCATGACGGCGCAGACCGCTACACCCATACAATCAGCTAAAATATCTCATTCTATAGAAAAACATAAAGATATATCTAAGAGACAATTAGATTTCGAGCATAGAACCGATGTACACTCTGAGGATAGCAGGGACTCTGTGAGTAAGGAGAGCAGGATCTCGTCTGTATACTCACGGCAGTCAGACTTTCACTCGGATGGTTACGGGATGGATGTTGACAGTGAAAACTCAATGGAGTGCGCAAACTTTAAATCATCGCATTCTATATCCTTAGTAGAAACCAGCGACATACCGAGACCCGCTGATATTGATTTCCCAAAAGTAATTGATCCATTTAATAAAAAGATGATAGCTTCATTATTAGAATACGTCAAGTTTCCTAACAAAACGCATGCGGACGGTTACATCGAAGTAAGATCTATCCCAAAATTGCAAGTGGCCACTGTTATGAGTGTTGGAAACACCAAATTTTCTATTGAGAAACAATTAGGAAAAGGCAATTACGGAGCAGTATTTTTATGTTTAGATCTTCATAGTAATAAGTCGGTCGCTGTTAAATATCAAAAGCCGAGTCGTCCTTGGGAGTTCTACATATGCCAAGAGATAAAAGCTCGAATTAAGGACCCTTTCATGGTAATGTAATAAACTAATTTGTTCATATATTTGTAATTTAATTGGTTATCTTTAACAATTGAATGTTAATGTATGTATACCATTTTTTCATATAGCTTCCAGGGTATATGGATATAACAACATCCTTCATTGGAGAGAATGCAAGTTTATTTGTATCTGAATATTCACGTTACGGGTCTCTATTAGACGTCGCCAATAAAGTCAGAATAGCTACGTCGAAGTGTATAAATGAATGTATTGTTATATTGTTGACATCTGAGATGCTTTCCATAATACATTATTTGCATAAGGCGCAAATTATTCACGCGGATATCAAACCAGATAACTTTTTGTTAATGAAAATGTAAGTATGGAGAATTAATAGTGCTACATCCTCATAGTGTAAGTTGATTAGGTAATGAGTGTGCAAACAACTTCGCTGGCTTTAGGCTTAATGTTCATTGTCACCCTAAGGATTATTATTCCGTACCTAATTCATGTAGTTTAGCTGGACATTATGGTTCATGAAATGTTCCAGATCTTGGATTTTCATATTTCAATGTCAAATACTCATCACTCTCAACAAATTTTACTGTTTCGTATTTCTTATAATTTACCTGGTGTGTTGTGGTTTTACATCACGTGTTGCAGATCCTTGATTTTTATGTTTCAATAGAAAATGATTATCATGTTTAATCATTTTTATTACGGCGGCATTATATTATTTATTATAGTTCAGATCAAGTATATCTATATATCTAGGCTATCTATTTAGCCTAGATCCTGCTCAGACCTAACAGCTATACAACAAAAGTTTCATTCAAATCTTTCTAGTAGATCCAAACATGAGTGTGTCGAAACAGACAAACGGACAAACAGGCAGAATAAACATCATACTTTTTCATAAAATTCATTTTTCATAAAAATATTATACAAACTTTTTTTTTTACTTTTTTATTATAATATAGACAACTTTTTATTATACTTGCAGACCAACTCAAGAATGGAGAACACCATCTTTACAATTGATTGATTTAGGATGTGCAATAGATATGTCATTATTCCCAGAAGGAACTACATTTAGAGAGGTATGTATCATCTGACTTTAATTTTCAGCTTGAAACACATTTATTTGGATATACTGCTTCATTATATTACAAGTGTATAAAATATAATAATATTATTTAATTACTTTTAGTTAATTGCAACCGAAGGATTTACTTGTACAGAAATGAGGGAAGGCAAGCCTTGGACTTACCAAACAGATTTATATTGCCTTGCTGGTACAATATATGTCATTTTGATGGGAAACTATATGAAAGTGGTTAACCGCTTAGGGCATTGGAACATAGATAAGAAACTGCCAAGGTAATGATTTTGTATTAACTAGTTTTAATAATATATTTACTATTTAATGATCCAACCTACATTGTTTATGAATTTGCAATACATAAAATATTTTTTATCAAATAGATGGTTTAGTTCAGATCTTTGATATAGCACATCAAGCACAAATCATTTCATAATAACATGTTTAATGCAAACTAAATTTCAGGTACATGAAAAATACACTATGGGATAAAATATTCACAACTTTATTAAATGTCCCTGACTGCAATAATCTGCCGGACCTCATGGATCTCAAAAATGATGTGGACAGTGTTCTCAGTGACATGGATAATCTCGGCTCTCAGCTCCGTAATTTTGCTAATGTGCTTAAATTTAAGTAAACTGAAGACACAGCTGTATTTATTGCATTTAGATATTATTGTGACTGTAAAAATATAATTGTATTGATAATATTTAAGTTGAATGAACTTAAAATCTTCTATCAGGTTGAAAAAGCTCCACCTAATAAATATCACTAAGGTTATCTTCTTGTGTTTAATTAAAAATGTGATATGTAATTTAGCTTTTTTGTTAGTAAATATGAAATGTGGCTTAGCATTATTATCTTGTTAGCTTAATGTTGAAACTTCACTTAGGTTTCATTTATTTTTGTACAACATATAAGACCTGCACTTCATATTCTTTTTGTTCAACTGTAATAAAGAATTAATAATTACCTGGTTAAAAATGTTTTTCATTTTGATATTTAATATTATTTTCTATCCATTTTAAATAGCAGATTAGCAGCTATTTAGATAGTTTCAAATTAGTTAAAAAGATTTTGTAAAGTAAAAGAAAAACATTAACAAATCTTCCACATTATATATATCTGAATAGTAAATTAGTAAAAGCCTTCTTTATTTTAAAGAAATTAGTAAGAGTTATAAAATTACATTTGGAATGTCATTAATTTTATAAAAAGTATAAAGGTAAATAAAAAATGTATATTTTTCAATATTTTAATCTTTTTTTTCTAATCTTATCTTTTTTCGTTCTTTGTATTCTTGTACATTGTCATATTTTCTTTTAAATAATACCTTAATTGAGTCATTGTCTGCATTAATATTGGCATTGAAGATTTGATTTTCAAATACTTGTATTTTCTTAACAAAATCAATACAAAAAGTTTCTTTTCTATATGACATAATATATTCTGAAACCTCAGAACTAATATTGTCATAAACAAATAATGATAAGTTATGGAATTGTATAGCAGCTGGGAAGTTATCTAAAGAAAGTTCTCCAATAATCTTGTGGCTAAATTGTTCATTTATATTTTTGAAACTATAAAATAATATTTTTTTGTAGTTATGTACTGTTATAGCCACTAAACTAGAGTTTGTATCAAATTGAGTGATAGAACAATCGACTATTGGTAAGCTATTAATTTCTACATTTTCAGCCTCCATAACTGTACTGAATTCTTGCTTCAATTCTTCATTATTCTTTATATCAATGTAAGTGTCAATAGTATATAAAAGTTTTCCATTTATATAGTTCCAAATTTTCACAGTTCCATCTCCAGAAGTACTCAATAAAAATTCTGAAGCATGAGGGATCTGTTCAATATGGTTTACATATTCCTTGTGTCCCAAGCAGTATGTTTGTATATTGTATGTATTTGGATAACATGATACTCTGATTTTCTCGTCCCTATCACAAGAAATAACATATTTTGCATCATGAGTTTGCAGGACATTAAGTAACAAGCTCAGGTGCCCTAAAAGTTTTGTACCTTTATCTTCTCTAAAGATGTCATATGTAAGCACGTCGCCAGTTTTGTCGGCTACAAATATTTGACTATTGTTAACACCAAATCTAATTTTACTAGCACTTCGTGGCAATATAAAGTTTTGTATCGTTTTTAACAGTGGTAGTTCATAAATAACTAACCTTTTGGAAGATGTCAATAACACTGCTAATAATTTTTTATCTTGAGATATAGTAATATCAGTTATAAAGTCTGGCTCTTCGCTTATTGTATTTAATTTTAGCTCAAGTATCGTATGTGTTGAATTATCATAATAATTAATAAATTGCCCCTTACATACGGCTATGATACTGTCACTTACTACCATAACCGTCATGATTGTAAATGTACTGAACTCATGTAAACATAATATTTTATTCTTACAAATATTTGCTATCAAAATGTATGTTTGCTATAACCTCTAAATACAACATGTCTTATTATGTATTTCACTGATTTTGTCAAATTTGACGCAACGTATTATTTACATAAGGAGCGTAGAAGTAAGGAGTGCCAACTCAGAATATTAAATTAGTCAACAGTGTCAAAAATTTTAATACCCGCAAAGGGAAATGGAATGTGAAAGGGAAAAGAAATGAAAGGGAGGAAATAATTAAGGTGTTAAAGGTAAAAAAGGAAAACACTTCTACTTGGTTACTACTACGTTAATAGTTAAGATTTTAAATATTGATTATATTTTAACTACATAAATCTCAAAACATATTAATTTTTCAACCCAACACACTTCACTCCGTATTATTTTCTTTTGCAACAGTAATTTGCAGGGATACATTTTTTCTACTTAGCCTGGATGCAAAATCCTAAACAAGATGTTTTTTCTTACTTTTACCTTTCATAATTTCAGAGTTAACATATTTTTTAAATTGATTTAGCGACAGTAGATACATAGTGATTTTAGCCTAACTTATCAGTGTTAAAATGAACTATTGGAAACAGGTTTACAAAATAAATAGCTAACAAATAAGTACGATTAATATTCCACTTAGACATAATACATGGACTAATAATAATACATGGACAAAAAAAAACACATTTATGTTGACATTTATGACATCTATGCATGGTTGTAAATTGAATACAGAGCAAAAAAAAAATTAAATTAAGGGAACGTGACAAGACAATATTTTATATTTAAAAATATTATGTAATTTTTTCTTATTAAAACAATTTATACATTTTCTAAATGTTAATACTGTCATCTTTTATCTAAATGTCAACTTACAAGTAATATGTGTATGTCATCAAATTTATGCCATAGAATATTTTTTTGTCAAAATGCTCAATATTTAGAATTTTAGAAAATTTAAAGTCATTGTACACTAATTATTTGTCTGATATTTGTGAATTAGTTCATAAAAATTTGCTTACTTAGCCATGGCTATGATATCCTCGTGGCATCCAGACAAGAAACATACAGACGTGGAAAGGTATAAAATATTAAAAACCTTAATATTATTTAATTTAACATCTGGTATATAAATCTTATTATACAATTTTCGTTATAATATACACATTTTAGATGGGTCTGCATTTATCCAGCGTATTTGAATAGCAAGAAAACACTTGCCCAAGGACGTAGGCTACCGAAGAATATATGCGTAGAAAACCCTACTCATCAAGAAATAAGAGACGTTTTATTCGGTACTGGATTGCGTATTGGTGTTGAGAATAAGCTCTACCCACGTGAGCGAAGCAAAGTAATTTTTTTTTATATAATAATGTTATTGACAAAGTTTACTGTACAATGAGTTGAACTCCGTATGTTCAATCCATTTGTGAATACAAAGCCAAGAATATGCTAAACACACCAAGGTCAAGAGATAAACATAACAAATCTAGTAATAGTATGTTCTCCTGTAATAATAAGTATCAGTACAAAGTTTAATTATAACCTGTCAACAAATACTTTATTTTTATTATAAATAGATTTCATCTAATATATTTTAAATTGCTGTAGGAAATGTTACATAGAGGGCGCATTCGTGTAGAAATAAAGAATGATGATGGGACTCCAATTAAATCGGAATATGCAACAAGAGAATCTGTTATGAAGTTTATAGCGGAGTCAATACCAAAGTTGAAGACTCGACAAAATAGGTGAGATAGTTATTGTTAACTAGATTATCATTATTTTATTTGTAACTAAGATACCAACAACATTGTTTTGTAAAGTTTTATCTTCTTTGGCAACATATAGTGTGAAATCCTTAGGCCATATTCTTTTACAAGACTAAAGCAAAGGAAATATTTTGAAATAAAACTTTCCTGTAAGCAAAAGTTCAACCCAAAGACAACCTTAACCTTTACATGTTTAGTCTGATGCCAAATTTACCACAAGCATGCCGTATTATTTACATGTTTGAGTTATTTTAAAATGATTGGTTTCCTTATTATATTAAAGTTAGAAATAATATATTATGTTGATATACTAGGAAATTTCTTTGCTTATCTTATCTTATCTCTGATTTTGCAGACCTGCAGATCAACAGCCTCAAGCTGTGCAACAAGGTAGCAATAAGAGTAAGGGGAAGAAAGGAAGGCGATAAATTCTTTATTCTTAATTTTATACTTATAGTACTACAAAATAAAAATATTAATTTGTTAAATCTGTATTATTATGCTTATATATTAATTCACTGTACATATTAACAACTTTATGAGTGAATGTGAATGGCCTTTTCAGTTAGTTTATTTTCTCCATTTACATCTCTCGCCACACTATATCCATCAAATATCATGACTAATTTTCCAGGAAAAGTAGAATTTATTTGATTTACTGTTTTATCTGTTCTACTAATTTCTTGATTTTCCGAGGCAACTGCGCCATTTCCGACAGTGAATCGTTTATTACCGGCGTAATGGAGTTCGACGTCTTCTTCATTAGTTTCGGCGGTTCGTAGTGATGAATTTTTCTCTTCGGGCTTAGATCCTCGTAGTCGTGCAGTAAATTCTGGTAAAAGTATTGTGCTTTTTGTTTTGTTTCTTCGAATTTCGAATTGAGTTTTTCCTTCGTATTCATAAATGTGTCTTGTATCATTTTCAAAGGTTTCATTTGCCGGGAGTAGGAGTTCTTCAGACTGTAAACTTTTGTCGGCTCTTCTATTAATCTCTGAATTCCTGGAATGGGTTCCGGTTCTGTTTTCGGATCCATTACTATTTGCATTGTCTCGTGTATAACTGTTGGTATCTTGTTCATTATATTCTTCATGGGAGTACTTTTCTCTTCTGATGGTATAATGTTCATTATCTCCATGATCCCCGGTGAAATATCCCGAATTGCCCCTGTAAGGTGTGGGGCTGCTTCTTTCACGGAATCTATAATTGTTTCTCCGAAGGCCAACGGGATTTCTTGAAGGTAATATGGATATGTTCTTATTCCATCTGAAACTGCTGATGTAATCATCGGAAGTATTATAGGCCGGCGTGGTGGTAATAATGATAGAGGAGACAGCTTCGGTCTGGGTCTCAGTGGCAGGAGCCGTGGAAGATGTCTTTTGAATCGAGTTAGATCTGTCTTGTGACTCGGATTTGCTGACACAGGTACATATAACGTCGTCATTGTCGGAATTAATCGGGGTTCTCTTATATTTGTTTTTCCCTGAATCATAGTCTTCGCTAGAATCTGAACTAAGAATATTGTCAAACAACATCCCGATATTTCTGAGAAGGGGAATATATTTTTTATTAAAATGTTCATTATTGCGGATTTCTCTTTTTGTTGTAAAATTTTTTCGTTTGTTGCGAGGTTTCAGTAAATGTTTAAATTTTTTTGGTTTCGCCGGTGATTTAATTAGAAAAGCTTTTCTGTACTTCACTGACGATGTTTTCCTGTCTTGGAAGTTATTGTCTGTAAATAATTGATTGGTAAATATAATATAAAGTGTTTGATAGAAAAATATCTTGTTGATAATTAGGGTTCTGTAACTCAAAAGGAAAAATCGAAACCTTTATCGGACCCGAAAAAACCCTTATAGGATCACTTTGTTGTCCGACTGTCTGTCCGTTTGTCAAGACCATATTCTCAAAATCTAGTGGAGGACCGGCGACGTGGCGCAGAGGCACTGCCTCTGCCTGTAAACGCGACGGTTTGTGGGTTTGATTCCTGCTCGGGGAGAATAAGTTGTTTTCATTATTTTCGCTCTGGCCATAAAGCAAAGCGTGGCGTTTCAACACGCAATGCCTGGAAAAGTGGAAAGCGGGGAAAGGAGTGTCTTAACACTAGGTTCCTTCTGCCTACGGTTTCCTCCGCCTATCCTGCCATGTGCGGGATACAGCGCGAAAAATAGTGAAGAGAAAAAAAATCAAAGAAATTAATATTAGATATCCCAGCAGGTAACCTCGTGAAGCTTTAAAATCAAACTAAGTCAACAAAATCAAAAGATAAGAGCATCGCTACTTAATTTTGTTTGAAAATCGCCGCGTAAACAAAGGGTACCTACTTCGCATTGACCACTCTTAGGTCTATGAAATTTGACAATAAGTTAGAAGTACAACCAACGTCTTAGAAAAAAAACCATTACAAATTTTTATAAGTAGCTTTTTCTTTAGAATACCTACAATCACTAATTTGGTATGGAACCCTCGATGCGCGAGTACTGCTCGCACTTGATTGATATTTTGTTATAGGATCAAAATTTTCGACAGCTTGGCGTCCTGCAAATAAAATAAGAATTGAAAATGTGAATTGAGGTCATCGTAGCTCGGTGACAGTGTCTTCGTAAAATTTATATATATATATAATGCGAATGCTTTGATGGAATTAAAACAACATCCAAACGTTGGATATGACATCCTGTGTCGGTGGTAGGTAGGTAGGTGTAACTAAAATTATTTACAAGGATATATATATATATATATATATATATATATATATATATATATATATATATATATATATATATATATATATATATATATATATATATGTATATATATATATATATATAAAGGTTTTAAATTAGGACTGTATAACTTTTTTACCTGTTGTTGAAGAGACTTCATATGAAGATCCTTTGGCCTGTCGTTCTCCCGCAATGAAGTCGTTGAGCGAAAATGGTTTCGCGTCGATAACTGTAACATGTAGGAAATTTTTATATTAATCACTTTACAATGCATTATATACAGGGATAACGCAATGAAGTTTCATTCATTTTGTATTATCAAAATCTATCTAATATATCTAAAATATCATTTCGATCATTTGGCAAGAGCGAACGTTCTTTCACTAATTTAATAATATGTAGTGTAAAATGTTTTTTCACTACAAACTTTCACAAACAACTAAATATTAGTAGAAAGTGATAAATAAAGTATTTAGTTACCTGTTATTGTGAAAACATAACTAATGCAAAAACAATATAAAATAATTCTTATTTCCATTTTCTACCATTTTAAAATGCTATTTATCACTATTTGCTGAGAGTTAACTGGTAAAAGTGATATAATTTAATAAATTGTTTTTATAATACTCATGTATGTGATTACATTGCACATCTTGAGCACGTTCGAATTCCTAACAATAATACATATAGGATTTCGCAGATTCGTCCAAACTGCAAACGTATTCAGTATTTTTATATGATGACATCACTTCCACAATTACATAATGTTTTTTTTTCTATTAATTACCTAAATATCACGTTTCAATCGACTTTAAAAAGTAAAATATTTTTCATTTTTAATTAATAACTATATCTTTTTTCTTCAAAGTAAGCACAGAGAACACTTCGTTATATACTTTCATCAAGTTTTGATTTAGAGAAAAAAAAAATAATTTAAATGAAATGTTTACTCCGAGTAGTTATGAAACTTATATTACATCAGGTACAATCAGATACAGTTGCGCTTTACCTGATTTTCAAATTTTCTGACAACTGTATAATATCTATTTAAATTTTTCTAATAGTAAATTTGTTTAACACTATTTAATTGTTATATATTTATTATTTTAATTGTTATATTATCTTATTGATATAATTAACAATTTTACGTGTAGTAAGCAATATTGTAACGTTAATGTAATAATAACTGTAGTTATAAATAAACAATCCTTGAATATTCTTATGTAGTAGAATTCGAAAAAAATACGAGCACAAATAAGTTTGATATAGAAGTCATCGTGGTGCTGTGGTGGCAGTGTGTGACTGTAAACGTGATGATCGTGGGTTGTGTTCCCAACCAAGGGAATTGTATATAGTATTCTTTATTGCAATTAAAATATGTTGAATTACATACATAACAAAATATAGTTCCAAACGGTGGACTTATCTCTAGAAGAGATTTCTTCCAGCCAACCTGTGAAAGTGGGTGAAAGCAGTAAGTAGCGAGATGACGAATATAAAGATAAAAATTTACATAAAAATATAAATAACTTAAAAAAAATCCTATACATAAGGCATAAAAGATATACATACATACCAGTAATAATGTTAAATAAACATATACAAATACATATAAATACATACATATGCTATAAAATATATAAAATTTCAACACAAAAAAAAAATAAACACAAAAAATATAAAATAAATAAAACATAGTTAAGTATAATATACATAGTATTTAATATTTAAAAAATAAATCGTTTGGTAAGAGAAAGAGAGTTAAACAAAGTTAATCTTTGTCCACTTCCCTTTGATGCATAAAAAACGTGAAATAAAAAATAAAGTTCATTATAAAATCCCTGTACCTGTTTTTAAAAATAAAATGTATATTTTTTTAACGTAGTGGGATTTGTACCCGCGTTTCTTGGAAGCGCTTTGACCACTAAGATTTACGTTCTCAAGCAATTTTTCTTGAAGGAAATTTGTAATTCCTTTAAAAAAAAAATTACAATGACAAAGTATTTTTTTAAACGGATTTTGATGTCCTTGTATAGTTATGAACAAGAAATAGAGATAGAGAGTGTTTGATTTAATGTTTCATAATATAGGTAGTTTTTGTACTTATCATTTTTCAATTCAGCTGAGATGTTGAGAGTCGGAACAGTGCTTAATATTTCGAGTGCGTGTTGGTTGGAATGTGAGCGGAACAATTTACCAATAATTCTATCTCGATTCCCAAGGCAATATTTAAGATTCCTAACAGAAATTCAAAATATGAACCAAGGATTATTTCACCACCTAAAACCACTGTTTCGTGATTTGTAATCGTTCTTTATGTTTACGAATGTAGGTAACAAGTCAAAGAAAAAAAAATCTGGTGATGTTGGGATGTGATATTCTGTTAGTTCAAAAACTATTTAGAGGAAGCTTTTATTTGTAATATCACCAAATATTTGCCTAGTGTGATATTTATTTATTTATTTATTTATTTATTCATAAGCCATGCGATTACAAAACTATTATTCATTTAAATACATGAGCTAGTGCTAGAGCTAGCTAATATACGTAAGTTAAGTAACTTTTCTTAACTAAGAAAGTAAAAATGTACTATGAGGTGGAAAGTGGAGAACGAAATGTGTGACATTATGTATTAAGTTCTCAATGAGAAGACAATAAAAGCTATTTATAAGACCTATTAAACCTATTTATAAATCAGTTTAATGATACAATCATTATTTTTATGTGCAAATGATTTTCGATAATGACGTGGCTAATTAGATGAAGGCATGACGTTTTTAATTCAATTGCATCTTAAATTGTTATGGTTCATTGTCATATTTTGTATTAAAAAGTTGCAGCTTATAATTAATCCTATTGCTAAGTGCTAGTACATTAAATAGGCGTTTATCAATATAATTTAAATGGTTTATTATAACACTTGCTCTTGGTATAAATTGTATATCAAGCTTTTACTAAAACAGATCATAATTTTGATAGTAATTAAATTATAACAAAAGGTCATTTATCTTCATAAATTTATTCATAATCTCTTAAATAGAGGAGCAAATACAAAATAACGTAATTGTAATGTCAAGTTGTTAATTTATTATTGATATCAGATTGCGGTAAGCTTACCCGGAGTCGGAAGATACTAATAAATATGCTAATGTTGGTATTTCTTAGATACTTGCGTAAATAAAAAACAAAAATACTTGAAAAAATGTATTGAAAAAACAAGTTATAGTCGCGTTTGGTTTTAATACATTTTATGGGGTAGACAAAGAGTTTCATCACTCACATATTCCATATAAGCGATCTGCCTGGCGAGATTAAGATAAATTTGATATCACTTATAGAAAAACATATAAAGAATTAAAAATAATTGCGGTTTCTAAGAGTCGCGTTCAAAAGTTTATATATATTTCTAAAACTATTTGTGTGGAATAACACTTTAAAAAGTAATAAAACAATATTTATATTATTTTTTGTATTTCCGAATCTATTACAACATGCGGTGTAGACAAACAGAGCGATATAGTAATAGTATATAACTGGACTAGCAATTCGTTCGCGGCATCGCCTGCTTGAGCTCTGATGTACTGTACTGTAAGTTTATTGTAATATGCGTTAATTGTACATATACCTAATTCTTTTTATTACCTTTCGATTACTTTGTCTCTGAAAATATTAAAAAATGTATGAATATAAATGAAAGTTGACAATTTATATGCAACATTTTATCTGGGAATTTATTTATTTTGAAATGATAAACAGATACTTCAAAATTTGTCAAATTGTTTGTATTTTATATAGAAATTTTATTTATATGGAGAAATTATCCATTGAGTTGAGTTTTATTATTTATAAAGTTTCATTCAAATCCGTCTAGTAATTCCGAAGATGTCCTTGTACAAACAGACAAAAAATTTAATAGTAATAATTTCATATTTTATAAGTGTTTTTTTACATCTAACTGCATCAATTTTTAATAAAAATATTCAATGCACAGACAAAATTTGTTACTGTTTGTTTTATTATGGTATAGATCTATGATTCATCTAACATTTAAGACCAAAATTAATGTATCCAAACATGCTCAAACTGCAACAATTGCGTCTTGTTGTTTTTTTTTCCATTAAAATAACGCTTTGATGAAATTATATCCCAACAGAATTATCACTCAATCAGTATCTAAATTGGTTCGTGATTTTCTCTTTAACGATACATCAAAGTCCGCTTTGATCGAATGTTTGTAAGCTCAGTACGCATCGCTGGACAACCCTATTTGAATCCTTAATAAAACGGTATAAATATTCACAAGAAGATTTCTTAACGTTATATTTTTTACGTGTAATTTGTAAGTGTTACAATTTTTATGATAAAACATATACGAGTATCGTCAACTTTTTGTATATTGTCAGTTACAGTTGAGTAATTAATACTGGCAACTGACAAAGCAACTAGATGTCGTAGGCTCGAATCATACTACATTTATTTATATTCCAAGTAAATAGTGGTATAAAAATATTAATTTATAAGATATATGACGTAGTGCAATGGTGGTTTTACATGTTTTGATAAATTTTTGTATGCTGTTAAGTTTTTGCCGCCTTAGGCTCAAGCCTACTCAGCCTTCTGGTAAATCCTTCGCTGCCTAAAGTACCATAATAAAGATTTGCACTTCTTGCATGAACATCTCATATTTTATTTAAAGAAGTGGAAATAATGAATGTTTAATTTAATATGAATATGTAATGATAAATCTTTCTTTATCAAAGCCGCATGTTCATTTATAATTTCTGCTCATTTATATTCATGTAGAGAAAAATAGATCTACAGAACCTCAGCTGTGATTTACTTATCGGCTTTTTATGCATTCCCAAATGAATTTTAAAATGTCAGAAGCAAGCGCTCGCCCGACCGTCATTTTGCATACAAGAGTACATTTAGTATTTCCAGAGAGCCGTATAAATCCCATCGCTAACCGTAATTTTATTTCAATATATTTTCTAACGTTACAAATTTCATACGTTCTGTATTGACTTGCATACGGGAAATGTTCATGTTAAAGAATAAATGATGTTTAAGCCTAATATGATTCATGTTAATAAATATTAATTAGAGGTAGATTAGTTACTAAGTTAGTAATTATAATCTAAATGTTTTAATTTTTGTTGGTTCAGACGACAAGATTTTAGTTTTTTATGTATTCATCTTTCATTTTCATTAAGCCTATTAGCCTATTAGATGGGTATCAAGGAGTTCGGGAGTGGCCACACCAAGACGAGCCAAGCGAAGCGAAAGGGCACTACCTTACTTTTATCGAAGCGCTTCGTCCTATTTTTGAACCTTCTTAACTTGGATTTGGATCATACCACTTTTTTTATCGGAATATGATGTCAGTGTTAGACTTATTAAACCTTTGAATTTTCAATTGGATAGCTCTTAGATTTTAGATTGTATTGATACCTAAATTACCCCGATATCGTCACCGATTTATTTACTTACTGATGATCATTAAAATTCTGAAGGTACTCCCTAAAGCAATTCAAATTCAAAATACAAAATATTCTTCATCCAAGTAGAATTTTACAAGCATTTTAGAATCGTCGAATGACTACCACTGATTCGGAAGGCAGTGCTGCTGAGAAGAGCCGGCAAGGAACTCACCAGTTGCTCTTTTAAATATCAATGTTACAATGTTTATTAACTTAAATGGTAGTAGTATCCTGCATAAAATTCAAATGGCATCAATTCCATACATACGTACTTTACAGTTTTATAGTGGGCTTTACTGTTTTAACATTTTCTTTACATTTTGAAAGTGGCAATTTTATAGCTGATTTCGAATTTTATTATAGACGCGTATACTTAGATACTCAGACCTATAAATGATTTATAAATTTTTTGAATGGTATAATTAGGCGTTACAAGCTTAAGTTTATTTCTTGTTCCTATCGTATGTCTGACACTGTTTTTATCATATTTCACATTGGATGTGTTGTTTGACAAACAAAATATTACAACACACATATTGCGACGCAACTGTTAGAATCCCTGTTTGTTAAAAAACATCTCGCAGAGAATCTCTACCTTTAAATTAAAAATCGATCTTAAAGCTCTTTGTTGGAGAATAAATATAGAATTTATTTCACCTACACCACCGCCTTATAGTACTCTGTAAGACATAATAATATGAAAATTGCTAAAATAAACGAATCGGGCAATATCAACATCTGTCAGTTTCTCTGCGGGTGTTTCGTGTGCATTAAGATTATGAGCCACACCATGAAGCTCTTCGAGTGTATGATTGGCCTCAAGCTCCGCCGACAGTGTACTGTCTCTGAGTCTCGGTATGGGTTTCAACCAGGATCAGGCACTATGGACGCCAGTTTTGCCCTCAGAACTTTGATGGAGGCTTACACGGAAAAAAGAAGAGATCTGCATGCGGCCTTTTTGGACCTGCAGAAGGCCTTTGACTGTATGCCATGTCAGTGTATCTGGTGGGTATTGCGATTCAAGGGGATTCCTGAAGCCTATATTGAGGTTATCAAAAATATGTACAACGACTCCGCTTCAGTGGTTAGGACCGCTGTTGGCGACACCAAGCCCTTCCCGATTACAGTAGCACACCAGGGCTCAGCTCTTAGTCCGTTCTTATTCAATGTAGTGCTGGATACTGTCTCGGCTCACATCCAATGCCAGCCGCCGTGGTTGATGATGTATGCCGATGACATAGTACTCATGGACGAGAATCGACTGATACTGGAACGTAAAGTGAAGCCTGGAAGGGTGCGCTTGAGAACGGTGGTCTTAAACTGAATGTGTCGAAGACCGAGTACATGGCTTGCGGGAACCCGGACTCGAGCACCATCTATATCGGGCCCGAGCCAGCTGTTGTCGGGGAAGTTCAGGTACCTTGGATCCGTTATGCATGACTCTGAAGGCATCGACCACGCCATCCATACACGTATAAACGCTGCCTGTGCCAAATGGCGGGAGGTCACTGGTGTGGTGTGCGATAAAAGAATACCACCCAAGCTCAAGAAACTGATATACAAGAGTATTATCCGTCTGTGACGTAGCGGATAAGCTCCAAGAGCGGAACTATGACGGAAGGAAGTGCTTTGATATGTCTGTCCCTAGAGTAAGACTACCCGGACGCCCAAGAAAGCGATGGTTGGATGTCGTGACGCAGGACATGAGAGATTGTCCAATGAGTCGCAAGGCAGACGCTGGCAAACGAAGCCGGGACTAAGACCAAGAAGAAGAAGGAGAAGAATAAAGGAGTCCTAAAACTTACGCTAGAAGGTGATAATTTGTACAAGACTTCCGCAAATTTTGATGCTACAGATCTGAAAATTGATATATAGGGATAAATTG
This sequence comes from Dione juno, assembly GCA_037127375.1. NCBI lineage: Eukaryota > Metazoa > Arthropoda > Insecta > Lepidoptera > Nymphalidae > Dione > Dione juno. The sequence continues at coordinate 128,295 of JAXRJS010000043.1, read as the reverse complement.
TTGTAAATAATAATGCATATAACAGGATTTTTAATAAATCATACCCCATCCTTTCAATTAAGAGATGATTTGTTTAGATTTTCCAATACAAACTTGTCTACTTTGTTGATATCTGAAAATTATACAAATACAGAGAACACAGACTTCTTATTACAAAATTTAGGTTTACGTACAGTTTTAAGGTTTAGCCTGGCACCACTACCGCCACCGCCTAAAATACTCGTATAAGTATCATAAGGAACTTACAAAAATAAATAAAAGCCATGCATTTTGACTACGGCTGCAGTATTTCGCAACTTAAGTGCGAAATTAGGACTTATAAATTTAGGGCTGGGCATTTAGAGTTAGAGACTTGGCTCTATATGAGGTTTTACTTTTTGACAGCGCGAACGAGATATACGGTCGTCGTCGCCTCGTCTTGGCAACATTATGATATATATATATATATATATATATATATATATATATATATATATATATATATATATATATATATATATATATATATATATTTTCAAATATTGTGAAGAAAAAAAAAACTCTATAGCTAATACATCATAACTAATTTGAATTATTTTATAATTTTTATTTATTTAGAATTTATTTATTCATGAAAACTTTATATAACAAATGATAATCATACAAAAATATGTAAAATATATAGTTGTATATAGATGTACAGCCCGAATTTACCATTAGATAACATATTAAACTGTGGAGATTAGACTCCACAGTTCATCACATCTTCCAGGAAAACTAATATTATATTGAAGTAAGAATAAAGTAATTTAAAAATCGAGGTTAAGCTATTTGCTTCTCTATTTGTGAAAGAAAGTAGTCTAACTGAATATTATAATCCGATTTAACTCTGTCGTACTTGGCCGCAATCCTCATCTAGAATTGATTGCCCGCCACCTTGAAAGGAAATTGCATTTCAAAATTTGCAGAGCCATTCACTATGTACTTAATTTTATAAACGATGCAATAACATTGCAATTCTATTATGCATTTATGTTCACAAAAACATATAAATTGCTTTAAAACATTTCTTAAAGTTTTTACTTATGTGAACTGTTATTATATAGCTAAGACTTTTCACACAAGGTATTATATAATTAAAAGCTATTTAACACAAATTGCTCAGTCATATAAATTTTAAAGATTTCATTCTTGTTAAAAACGGGGTGATTTAGTAGAGCGACGACGGGTGCTATCAAGATTTTAATTACAAGAGTCGTTTTGCTCGAAGGCGATATTGCCATCGGTAAAACTAATTAATGTCTAAATTGAACCACGCTTCAAAATGTACGTAACGATGATTACGAGATGTAAGGAACCCGAACAAAAACATAATTGCGAATATCTTTTTTACAAATATTAAATTTCATTATAAAAATTAATAGTATAATGTTAAAGAATTTTTAAAATTAGAACTGAGGTTATGAGTAGTTATTTAAATTATTAGGTACAATTTGAGATATATGAGAATATCCACTCAGAAGGTATTTTAAAATGTGTTTATTACGTAATACTTAATTCAGAATTGTAATCCTATTCACTTTACGCTATTCTCATTTTTAGATTATTTATTATTCAGTTTATATCAAATGATAATAATTCTAAAGCTAATCCAGACCATAATCTTTAACAAAATCTCTCTATCTTTCAACACAATAGAGCAAACATAACAGAGGAGTTTTACCCCAAATTTATAATAATTTTAACTTCTCATAACAGCTAATAAGAGCAACGTTGAATGCCGTCACCTCACACGTGTTTTAAATTCTTTGCTTACCCTGCCATATGTAGAGCACTGAAAGCGTATTGTACTTCGGCCATCGAATTCTTTCATTTATTTTGCCCAACTGAAACACTATATCGTGAACGTGAGTATAAATGTACTTTTTATTCACTTCAATTGTAATACATTTTCTGGAGTACAAAATTCAAATATTCAATCTATATGTTAATGTTTTAAGATAAAAACTTATATAATATATTATAATCTACTCTGACAATTGATATCAGTATAATTGAGATGACAAAACTTCGCTGAGAAACTGTTTGTTCAACAATGCTGCTGATTCACGGCATTTCATTGCATACCAAGCAAAATGTGAGCCGACTAAACTCGAGGAGGCGTTGCGTGAAATGTTCTTGTTCACAGTTAAACGTGATGCTTAACGAAGGCATAGTATGAAATGAAATATGAACAATTTGTTCCCGTTGCCTCTACGGCAGCCATATCGGCTTTATATTATCAAGTACTATACTAGAATAATGTTCTTGCTTATTATTTTACCAACCAAGACGGAACAGTCGTGTCAAACTTTTAAAATGTTTTATAGCCATTATTATACTATCACAATTTAATATTTATTCCATAAGTTAATTAAGCTAATACATGAAAGTTTTAAGTTTATAAATTCTAAAATATAAAAAAATAAGATTTTAATGAGTAGGTAGTATTAATTTTGCATTGTTGTCATGTATCTTTCTTTCACTTTATTGCGGGATAAGCAAAAAATAGTTTTTTTGTTCTGATTGTGCCATAATCAAAGTAGACCGTTGGGATTAAACTGAATAGAAAATCACATTGTACATATTCAGTGTAATCGGATTTACTCTAATATATTATATAAATATTATTATTGTATGTGGCATTAAAACACAATTATGACTTACAGTAAATGTACAATGCATCTAGTGTATTTAATTAGATAAAAACAATACCGTTTATTGTTGAAAATAACAACATTAATTTTTTTGTGAAGTATCAAAAAAATTACTAAAGGACGAAAGCTACTTACTGGCGCGGTATGTATCTAGAGGTATATATATATATATATATATATATATATATATATATATATATATATATATATATATATATATATATATATATATATATATATTTATATATATATATACATTTAAAATTTATTAAGTAAGTAAATTAGGATTTTCAGCACCGCGCTATTATCACTTAAAGTACAAAAATAACATTTAAAGACTACATTTTTATTTATTATTTAGACAATATAATGGTAATATTATTCTTAAAGCTTATAGCTGTTTTAGCGTACCACCCACTTATTACTTTATGTGAGGTACTCCTGTATAACATTTAGGATAGTGAGGGAAGGAATAGGCTCCAAAGACATTTATTACAAGTAAGAACCTCATCGAGCTAAGTTCAACAATTAAAAGATTTAACAAGATCGTAAAATGAGGCTAACTTAACTGCTCACTCGATCTTAGTATAGAATATAAACTATATTTACCTGTGAAATAATATTTAATTTCTTTAATATCTATATATATATATATATATATATATATATATATATATATATATATATATATATATATATATATATATATATATATATATATATATATATATATATATATATATATATATAAAAGTCCCATAGGTTAAATTATAGAAAATGTTTTCAATATTCGTTTTCTTCGTTCGTTTCAAGTTTATTTCATCGGATTATAGAAATAATTAAAAAAAATGTGCTTTTAAGGCTACAGATAACATGCTAATAAAAGTAGGACTATATACTAGGTCCAACCTTAAATCCGGCCAACCTGTATGCCAAAACAATGCAGTTTTACTTTAATATAATGTGCATATTGTATTGTAGATATTGTTTTTTTTCTTTCAAACCTTTTTGTCTATGAAAAATATATGTTAACAGTCCTTTCGTTCGTTCGTTTCGTTCGCCGTCGTGGCGCAGCGGCACAATATCTAATTGTAGACGGCGTTTGATACACTCAACACGCAATGTCTCCAAAGGCGGATAGCAGGGAACGAAGTGTCTTAACACTAGGTAACCTTAAAATACCACACCCATACCAACCAAATTGATTCACGAAATTAGTATAGCTTTTAGTGTCCGACCGAACCGTTTCCATGAGGGGCGGGTGCAAATGCTGCTGGGTTAATTTTTTTTATATATTTTATTTAATTATTTTAATTAGTTAGGTACTTGATAGTTACTATAGTGCATTAGTGGTGATAATATTAAGGATTTTGTGCTCCAACGTTGAATTTATTAATTATTACCATTATAACCAAGTAGCAAGTGCAGTTAAATAATTATTTCTTTTGGCAAATTATTACGCTTATAATGAAATGAGTGGATACTTACAAAGGTACCTATAATAGTTGTGATATTAGATAATAACTTAAAAAAAATATTTAAGTTATTATATAACACATTTTTAAAACTATGTGGTTTAAAGAAAAATATTAAAACTGACTTAAAACATGATACTTGTAAGAAAATTTCGGTTTCGATTTCTGCCGAAACTTAGACCTTTGCCAAAATTCATTTTCGGTTACGGTTTCGGACGTAAAAATCAGTGTCGGTCAGACACTAATAGCTTTGAACTATGAATATACGTAGTACTTCGCGGCTTCGCTCACTGGAGCTACAAGAATATTAATTTAATAAATTAAAATTCATTCGTTTATTTGTAACTTCACTTCAATGCTGCTGGTGACTTCTAATATGAACATTTTAATACCCGTTTCTGAATTGTAGCGATCAGTTTTTATTATATGTACAGATTATTTCACCAGCTATCAGCGACAAGCTCCGGCTTTGTATTGGTAGATGTACTAGTACATACTAAAGTGTTGTTAGTACGTAGTATTCTATCATCTTCTATCCATACAATGGAAGGTCAAGAATTGCTGGGCTGATTTTAAATATTCTTCCACTAATATGAAGATATATAATCAGCGAGTGACATGCCAGTTTTAGGGTTCCGCATCTTAAAAAAAACGGAACCCTTATAGAACTCATTTTGTTGTCCGTCTGTCTGTCAAGACCATTTTCTCAAAATCTTGTATCAATTTGACGTTAATTTCAAATTGATACCTTCACGCCAAGGGACCATCAATCTGCATTACTGGTCCCTGGAGAACCGAAAATATCAAACTTCTAAGTGAACACAATAAAAAGATATGAGCGTTTATGCTTCTTGCTTATAAGTTCATACAATTTGTATGAAAGTCGCTGCGAAATAAATACCTATAGGGTACTTCCCGTTGGCCTAGAATTGTAAATTGACCTACGATTGTTTATTAAGTATCTTACCAAAATCGATAATTAAAATTAATTTACAAAAGTGGTACAATTTATTAATTCGAGTAAGCCATTAAGCTTTTTTGTAATAGCCTTTGTCACATTCCATTACTACAGCTGCTATACTTGGCACACTTTCATATGGAAATGAGGAAAATGCGAGCCTGTTGAGCTCGAGATCCTATCACATACCGTCTCTCTTTTAAATGGATGACATGAAACAGGTTTCAGATTAAATGCATTCAATTTGATTATATTAAATATTTGGATAAAACGTGTAATGGTTAGAACAAACCTTTAAAGTATACCTTACACTAATAATAAATGTTTTTTTTACTATCTTTTTTTCACTTATTACTATGATTTAAGTTAAAATAATAACTTAAATTTAATTTAATTAAAGTAAAATAAAAAAAAAGAATATCTATAGCAAACACCACAAAACAGATGACTAAAATTTTCATACTTGTCATAACAATTTGTATGATTATAATCAATAGTATTCTTTACAATAATATAATTTTTAGTTTCTTTTCAAACATCTTATATACCATTTTACAATAACATCTGATTTTTTGTTAATATCTGTTACGCTTTTATAAAGTTAATTTATATATGGGTTAGGTATTTTATTCAATGTCTTTTAGGAAGTTTTTATGAAAACTTTTTAAGGTTTGAGTTTTCGTTTAAGTTTGGTTTGCAAGGCTGCTTTGGTGGCAAGAGGTAAGTTTAATATTACAAACATTTTATACTCAAAGGAAAACCTCTGTCTGATCTTATTATCATACTCATTATTCTGGATTTTAAAGCCATAACGTTTTGAATTTTTAAATCTTTGTTTGGAAATAAATCTACATATTACAGGTGGATGGGTCAAGTTTGATTCCCTGTACGACCTTCCTTAGTTTTTGCTTATAAATATATTCTTATTGTTCAGAAGGGAATTTGAGTATTTTAAAATAAAGAAATAACATAATTTAACTTGTATACAATAAATATATATGATATTACAAAAATAAATAACACTTCAATATTAAATTAAGAGTGTTGTATTTTTTTTGGAAATAAATGGTCTTGATAGCGACATTGGGAGGAGGGGAACGAGTGTGTCTCGTCCTCAGCGAATGAATTGAGCATTGTGGCAGCACAGAAGATGGTATGCAGGTGACGGTCGTAGATCGGCGGGCCCCGCCGTGCCGAGGCGTGGATGTGCCTTGCGCCGGTCACGACGGCGTGTGTTTGGGATTTCGTTTCGTTATAGTTACGGTTGGCTACTGTAATAGGATCATCAGGGTCTAGAAGGACGCTACGAGCGCGTCGAAGTAATGGGTGTGAGTGGAGAACGTAATTAGATTCAACGATGAGGGGAATGGAATGGGAATCTGCGCGCTCGTAGTAGCGCTTGGCTAAGCCTTTGCAAAACTCTTTAAGCGATTCCCATTCGAAGTCTTTGTGTAGGTCAAGTTACGAACATACCAAGGGCATCTAGATGCCATTCTTACAAATTTATTCTGGACTCTCTGAAGGAGATCTTTGTTAGTGTGTACGAACACTAAACAAGCGTATGTCATTATGGGGCGGATGCAAGTTTTGTACAACGTCTGCTTGTTACGAAGTGACATTTTACTCTGCTTGCAGATAAGGGGATATAGACGATTCAAGATGAAGGTAGCTTTTTCCGGGTCGGAATGAAAGACAAGAATCTAAAATGACGCCTGAATTTGACTTGACTTTGCAAATAAATAGTAGAGATGGTCTTGTATCGTTTACGCGGAAAGAATACTAACACTACGCTTTTCTCCGGAGTTACCTCATAGTACCATCCTCAAACCGCTTGCTAAACCAATGGCCAAGGGCGTCGGTCACAAGTTATAGTCTTTCGGCTAGGATTCGTGGTATAAAGCGCGGTGTCATCGGCATACATCCACATAGTTCGACTTTCGGTGTTCGCGGAATTACGCTAGTGTATAATGCGTACATAAGAGGAGAGAGAGCGGAGCCTTGCGGGACTCCGGCAGGGACAGGACGAGACGACGATAGTGTCCCTTCTATACGGTAGCGGAACGTACCATTCGACAGAAACTCTCAAATGATGTGCACGAGAGGGTCTGGGAGTATCATGCGGCGGAACTTGTAGAGAAACCCGTTGTGTCAGACCTTGTCGAAGGTTCTGGCAATGTTTAGGAAAAAAACCTTGTCGCTGCGGATCGACTGGTTAACGTGGTATTTAACGATATACTCGGTTAGCCGGTGAACATGATGTATGGCCAAGTGGCGTGGTCAGAAACAAATGTTCGTTGATGAGCAGTTTTTTCGTCTACTATTTCTTTTAATCTAACGAGAACAATGGTCCCGTATACTTTCTCTAGGCAGGTAATGGGACTGATATTTCTGTAACTGAAGGGTAGGTTAGCGGGCTTGATCACGATTCGGTTTTTAAAGCGGCGTGGTACGTCCCGGTGTGGGATAATGGACTGCATTGGTTAAAATATATTTTTTATTGTTATTCCTCAAAGTCTATCGTGGTGCAATGGATCAGTTTTCACTGTAAGGAAGATCCACACTATAGTTAGGAGTTAGAAAATATTTTCATGTAAAGTTATCAGATCTTATCTAGTTTCTAATTTTACACGCTTTAACATTATTGGGTAGGACTTCGTCACAAACTCTACACCTACACCGGTGTAGAATTGGCCATGGCCGTTTCGTTACTACTAGGACATCAAACTAGAATGGAATAGAATTTTATATTTTTAAAATAATAATGAATTATATTGTTTTTAATATCGAATACTTTTTGTAACTTTAATAGTTAATAAAATCTTAATTTTAAAATAATGATAAATTACTTTGTTTTCACTGTAGTTGGCTAAACTGAGAACGGACGAGGAGTAATCACACTATCAGTACATATAACGACAAGTTCGATCTGGGTTCGTTCAAATATTCGGAACGTGCCTGGACCGGATCGTAAATGAAACGATAGTATTAATGTTCTCTATGTTTTTTTTTTACTTTGGCTTTGATCGTACCGTGAATGGCACTGTGATTATGGATTTAATCCACTCAAGATAATTAATTATTTTTATATAATAAATATTTTCACCCTCCCTTTGGTAGATAAAGCATGGCGTTGAGTTCACTATTCAACACGCAATGTCTAATATTCTTTTTTTTTAATATCATTACCCTATTATAAGGATTTCTTTTAACATAAAAATTAAAGAAAGGCTACAAAATTTTCATAATAAAGAATACGTCCAACTCTTTGTCATTCATAATAATATGATTAATATATTAATTTCGCCATCAATGACATCAAATAAGGTTATAGCAAGAACCCGTGAACTCCAGACCTTTGTTATTTTATAAAAATTGAAAGTTTGTTGGCGTATTCTTCCAACTTAGGTAAGAACGATGGAGCATTGTGATATTTACACCATAGTGGCTTCGGCAGACAATTGGTACTAAAGATGAGAAAAATAACGATCTAGTTTCGTCAAATAATTAAGATTTTTTGGTATTATCTGTAGAATACTAATGAAAATCACATCTATCATTGCCAGACACAACTCCTTCGTGGCAATCCCTTCGTGGCAAACCCAGACACCCGAAATGTTTAAGAAATTATAATCATACATTATAGTATAAAATCTTATAGAATCACTTCGTTGTCCGTTTGTCTGTCCGTCTGTTCAGACCATATTCTCCAAATCGTAATAGTAGAGGAATTAAGCTGAAATTAATATAAAATATCCAGTTCACTACAGAAAAAATCAAACTTCTATGTGATCAACGCAGTCAAAACATATAAGATATATATACAATCTAATTTTGCATTTTGTATGAAAATCGTCGCGTAATCAAAACCAACAGGATATTTCACGTTGACTTAGAGTTTTTTTCCATAAGTTAGAACATATCGTATAATAAAGGGCAGAGTTCGAAAATTATAAATTTATAGATATAACCCAGGAAAATCCATTACAAAGTTTGTAATGGTTTTTTCTGGGATATATCTATAACTTACTGTTACTTACTAACTGTAGTTAATTTTATACAAAATGAGTGTATAAAATAAAATAGATTACACAAGAGAGCGAGGGTAGGATTTATAAATTTTAAATATAAATTATAATTGTAGTAATTTGGCGATATATAAGTACAATAAGCTTAAAATAGAAGGTACCGTAACACATAATTACAATAAAAGAGGTTTATGATATATACATTTTAATTAGAATAAATCTACCACCGGTTCGCAAGGCAGTTCTGCTGAAAAGAACCGGCAAGAAAGTCAACAGTTGCTCTTTTAAATATAACAGTTACAAGTCCTATATATACATACAGTGTTATATTATAGTACACAGTATGATACTTTAATTTACAAGATATTAAATTCACTAGTAACTTGTAATATGTAGATATATATAATAACTCAGTACGTGAATAGTATTGGTTGGATACTTAGCTTTTGTATGGTATGGTCCCGAAGCTCACTACCAAACACACAGTGAACGAGGAAAGACCCACAGTGGAAGAGAGCCAAAGTGGAAGAGAGCCAAAGTGGAAGAGGGCCAAAGTGGAAGAGAGTCAAGTGCAAGAGAGCCCACCGAACTTAAATACCGCTATTTATATGGGACAAATCATAATCAAACGTCAACGAAGCAAACAACCAACCAAGTTAGTCACATAAAGTACCTTCAACACAATTATATAATTGAATTACAGATATTCAAGTTTTATATCTACAATTATTATTATAGTAAATAATATGTTTTTATACATATTAGTTATTATTTTATAACCATTTAAAGTTATCATAATTATTTATCTATTATTATTTAAACGGACCGTCGTGGCGCAGAGGTATAGCCTCTGCCTGTTAACTCGACGGTTTGTGGGTTCGATTCGCACTCGGGGAGAATGAGTGATTTTATTTTCTTCGCTCTGGTAACAAGACATAGCGCGGCGTTGAGTTCCGCCACTCAACACGCAAGGCCTAAAAAAGGCGGAAAGCATGGAACGGAGTGACTTAACACGTTCCGTTAACGGTTAACGGTCGTTAACGGTTCCTACGATTTCCTCTACCTACCCTGCCATGTGCGGGATACAGAGTGAAGCTAATTTAATTTATACAGAACAGATCATACACTAATGTCAACTGTAAAATTAGATATTTCGAACAATGATTATTGGATGTTTTATTTGTATAATGTTGTATAATAACGTTTTATATGTATTGGAATATTAATTATATATAATTATAGTGTTGAGACTCTCCATGCCGCAATTACCGCCCAATTCTGAAATATGGCGACACAATTCTCAGTGGTGGAACTCAAAGCACCGCTTTGTCTTGTTACCAGAGCGAGGAATCAAAATAATTCATTATTCTCGAGTGGGAATTAAACCCACAACCGTCACGTTTGAAGTCAGAGACTGTGCCGCTGCGCTACGACGGAGGCCGTTAAGAAAGTATTGATAAAACACCTTAAAAGTGCTACTATTAAAAATAGTTTTATAGGTATAAGTGTAGATTGGAACTATATCCATATTGTCATAATGTATACATATCGGTATGTATAAACGTCCATATCAATGACTAATAAAAATTCGATGTAAATATAGAGTTTATATCATTACGTAAGTAAATAAATAAATAGCATTTGAAACAGAAGTCATTCATGTTTTATAGGTGTAGATGTATAGATAAAGCTTATAAGTCGACACGAGCTACCGCCATTACTGTGACTCCATCGCCCCCGGTGTTACGAGCCATCGAATTTGCGTACAAATAAAATAGCACCCTACATCTGTTCGAAAGCCATTCACGACAACGACGTGGCGTTGACTTCAAATTCGGAATTACGCTACTTAAGGCTCTCCTTTATATTAGTAGTACTTGTTCCAATTTAAATATTTAAGTAAATGATTTATTTACTAAAACTTAAATATCAAGCTTGCTGGCAATGTGGTGGTGGACAGCAGCTGAACAATGAAATGAAAAGAGGTTCATTTTCTGTAGCATATTCTAGTAGGCTAATGATGATGGTCTGATTAAAATTATTATTCATTTTTACTATTATAAAAGAAACTTATATGTATGTATTTGATAATACTAGATTTTGTATAAAATTATTTTGTTTCTCTTGCTAAGTTGCTGAGGTATATTGTTATTAGTTTAGTATCTGTAGCACTAGTAAATTCGCAATATACGTACCGTAACGACAACAATGCTGACTTCACGCTACACGCGACCGTAAATAGAGAAAGTAAACTACCTACCTAGCATTCAACCGAATCGCAAACGAGCTTGTACATTTTGCAGCCTAATAAAATGGCAACTATATTACGAAAAAATACCTTGCTTTGAACCTATGTATTTTCTACGGCATTTGCTATAGTTATACTTAGAATACTATACTGGAACAAGCGTGTGCGTTCCTTTTTGGAATTTTATATAATATGTTTCTAAAATTATAAGTTATTCATAATACATCTCTAGTGTTCAAATTGTTAAGAAATAAAGTCGTATTAATTAACACTGATTCGTTTCATTCTATGTTCATTCTATGTATAATGTTCAATACTTGATAACATCAGTACACCTCCATACTCCTCCGGGTCAAGCGTGCGCGTTTCTTATTTTTTAAAGATTTCGGAACTCAAAAGGAAAAGAGCGAATCTTTATAGGATTACTTTGTTGTCCGTCCGTCTATCAAGAGTCAAGACCATTTGCTTTCAAAATGTTAAGAAATAAGCAGTCTGCCTCACAATATATCTATCTATATCTATTATTGAGGGACTGTGTAATATATTTTATATATTAATATATTAATTTTATTTTTTTTTCGCGATGACCAACATGTTTCAGATATACAAACAAAAATTAGTACCTCTGAAAAAATAAAAGCTGTGATCTATGTTAAGATCTCTTGAGCCAGTTTCATAAGGGTTCTGCTTACAGTGGTAGTTGTCATTGACCGAATAAATTAGTTTCGCTAGCTATTAATAAAGTAATTTTTTCGTATCTTTATTCATATATCGTACATTATATACTATAGAGAATAAACAATTACATGACATGATGATTTAATCAATTTAATGAATGAATTGAGAAAATAAGATTGTCGTTGGTGCTGTTATTACATTGAAGTTATTCTTACACCAATTAATGCAATATACTCTGTAATCTGAATATAAAGTCTGTGAATATGTGTCAATGTCAAATATTACAAATGTCATCAATTTCATTTAGAACCTTCGCGTGTATTATGAGTTAATGCGCCACAATGCACCAGGTACAGAAATTTCTTCCTTCCGCTATGGCGAAAATTGATAAATCACAGATGGCGCCTCTAACAATTAATGGGACTTGTGTTCCATTTACCAAGTCGATGAGGAATCTAGGTATATTTGTGGATCAGCATTTATGTTGGGAACCACGGGTGGAAGAGGTAAGTAGAAAGATTTATGCTGCTTTTTCGTGCCTGCGTAATTTCCTACCAATACTCACCAAAATTGTGCTGGCAAACTTACTTCTTCTACCAATTCTTGTTTATGCTGATATTTGTTATTGACATTAACAGACTTGACATTAAAGAGGAGTTATTTAATACACTTGATCGGCATCAAAATATTTGCATCAAGTTATTATTTGGTATACGTAAATATGATCACATTTCCGAGTTTCAAAATAAGCTTAAGTGGCTACCTATTCGTCTTCGCAGGGATACTCACATACTTCATCTTCTCTATTCCTTGCTGTTTAATCCTTCTACTCCTCCTTATTTGAAGAAACAATTCAAGTTTCTTCACGACGTTGACGTCACTCATTCCTTACATTCCAACAGTAATTTATTGTTTGGAAATCCTCTTCGCGCTTCTACCTTGTTCTCTAATTCCTTTATACCATTACAGCTGCTTGACTATGGAATTCCTAACCAATTAAGATTAAACATGCTGGAAGTCTGCACGTTTTTAAATATTACTTAACGACTATTATTTAAACCAGTAATTTTACCTTTGTTTTATTATTTATTCAAATTAATTAAGTTCTATATGTATAAGTACATACTTATGTGTACTTGTATATATATACATATTTATTTTGTTTACTTATGTATATATAATATTTAATGCACCGCCCATTTTTATACACCTCCAACATCCAAAGGTTGCCTGGAAGAGATCTCTTTAAGCTGAAGGCAGCCTTATTGTACATTTCCGATTTTTTTTTAGTTCTTATATAACGTATAAGTAATATATATTTATATATATATAAATATATATATATATATATATATATATATATATATATATATATATATATTTATATATATATAAATAATGACAATAGCATTTATAAATCATATTATAAAAGGTACGAAATTACGATAGTATACAGTATACATAATTCTATTAAGCTCTAAGCTTTGCATTAACAAGGAAGCAAGGATATTTCATGCATATTTATTTATATTATGCGTTTCATAATAATATAGTTATGTTATATATGTAGTACACGATTTTGCTAGTAAACATTTATATCATGTGTTCAATAATCAGCTAAAATATGAACTCAGAGCTACATTTACTACATCACTCTTATACCTTTTCTTTAATTTTTATATTTTTTTCTGTATTAACATTTTGAATTGGAAATAATGTACTATCATCATGTTATTTGTATTCTATTTTGAATGCTAAACATAATAAGAAAATTTAAATAATTCATTTCCTTATTAGTCATTTGTTAAGTAAATTTACTTTCACGATGGCTATTTATAATTGAATGGTTTAGACGTATTCACGCAACAGATAATAAAAGCTTGGGATCGAGCGCACCACAAACTCAACATTTATATATTATCTACCGACATAAATCACTGTGAATGTCCCAACGAGGGGAAATGAAAATTGAGATACCAGGAAGGCATTGTTTTCCGAAAATATTATACTTCTTAATATTCCCAGTGCGTTAACATTCTGTAACGCACGGGAATTGTAGCTTTGTTACGACAGCTTGTGATACGAAGCTGCTTTTAATTTTACAGATAAATTGTTTTAGTCTATTCAAAAGGCTTTCGCCAAAACTGTATAGGAATTTTATAATAATATATTATTTTATAATAAACTTATATCTTAACTATTTATCTTCTTATTATATAAACAAAAACATTATTCACGTATGAGAAAAGACGTCTAAGTTAGTATTATAATATAAAAGTTATTTGAATAAAAATAGAATTTCTCATCCATTTTCCTCTTCTAAACACAATGTGTCGCAATTTGTGTGAAAAGTGGAGTAAATATGTAAAAAAAAAATTTTCTCCGTTTACGTTGGGTTCTCCTAACATGCGATAAAGCGTGAAGCTGATAAAAATTTATAGCTTAAGAGTCTTATAAATACTAAACACTAATGTTATTACCCGCACAAACAGAAATAGAGCTATCTTAACGATTTGGAGATAGTATATGTATTTCCTTTGTTATGTAATAAATTAAGAGAAACAAAGCAACTGAGAAGTAGGAAGGAAACAAATACTTTATGAGTGTATGTAGCAATAAGAATCACAAGTGGCCACTAAACTTTGTAGCGTTTACGACTTTAGCCTAAGGTAAAAATAGCGTTTTATATGCCTCATCGTTATTGAAGCAATATCTTTGGACGCAAAATTTATAGTATCCAATTTGCTGAATGTCATAAAGTATAAATGAATATATGAATGGTGGCACTAGTTACAATAAATAAACGTTATGGATTTCATTTTATGATTGAACAATTTTATCACGTTATGGATTTTTTGGATTACTAACTCTAAATACTTGTTTCTTGAATCAACATCTACAGCGCCTAAACAAAATAATGTATATTTACTTTCTCTCTGATTGAGCGAAAATTCCAGTGAAAAATAAATGGTATTAGTAAATATGTCATATTGGCTTTCTTTATTTACCAATTTTCTTAGTTTTCAATTGTTTCTTGAAATATATATTAAACAAATAGAAAAAGTACAATGGGCAGGACAACATATATATACATATATATACATATATATATATATATATATATATATATATATATATATAGATATATATATATATATATATATATATATATATATATATATATATATATATGTATATGTATATATATGTATATGTATATATATATATATATATATGTATATGTATATATATGTATATATATATATATATATATATATATATATATATATATATATATATATTACGATTTAATAATGTACCCCTTAAGCAACCCAACACATGTCATACGCACATTATAAAAAATTGAGTTGTGACAAATATTAAGTAGGTATCTATTATTTGAAAGGTAGGTTTTAAATTTTAATATAAGAATATAAATAGCAATAAAACATTTTTATAGTGACAAACATACCTAGCAGATGATCCGTATTCATGGTCGGTTATTATACACTTAAATGCCTACAATTCATACTCGTAAGTCATTACGCTATAACAATAATTTACTTAGTTGGACTAATGCTTTTACCATTTATATTTAGAGGGCTAATAATATCCCTCGGCCATTTCCGTTTCTGACTAGCTTAGCTTAGCTTTACCAATTTTGCATATTCATTTTCATTACAATTGAAACCTGAATATAGACTCACACAAGAAATATTGTTGTACTAAGACTTAAACTTCAATATGCTGAGTGCTAGAGTTTGAAACAGGATTTAATCGTTGGTTCTTGTATTAAATAGTGTAAGCTCATAAAATTTTCACGAATCAAATAAATCTTCAAATCTTTTTATGTACGTATAAAAATATATTTTTTGTGAACTATACACAAAAACAAAAGCAATTAAGAAAGTTAAATTTACAGTTCAATTACATATATAGTACGAAAATAAATCACTATATTATTTTTTATGAATGTTTACTTAGTAAAAATATATCATTATAAAAACAAATAATGCAATATTTTTTTTAGTAATATTGAATTTCATTAAGAAGATTACCGTTTAAAGTTTTCCAGAGATTCAAATTCCATCTAAGTTTGCTGAGGCCGTTAATGATCCAGCAGGTAACAATTAACCCACATAAAATGGCTTCTTAAAGAAAAACATCTTAATATTATATCGTAATATTACTTCAAATAAATGTCTACTGCCGGATGCCGGATCATTTCATTTATTTATCGTAATTTTGTTTTGCAATGGCAATAGAAATATTTAGTTATACTATAGAGCCGAAAAATTTAGTTGAACACGCTGGTTTCAAAACAATTTTTTTGTGTTGAATAGTTCATTTATGAAGGCACTCTGTAACGTGCCATAAAAAACTCTTACTTATTTCCATTGGACCGCAAGCCGCATTTAAAATGTAATGTATACTGTCTATACTAATATTGTAAAAAGGAAACATTTGTTTGTCTGTTTCACCGCAATAGGCTCCGAAATTACTCAACCGATCTGAACCATTCTTTTACCATTAGTATCCTTCAATATCTTTGATGAACAAAGGTGTTACAATGTACAAAAACGTTAGGGATCCGTATGAAAACTTTAATAATATTAAAAAATGGATGAGCTTTAGAGCATCCGTGCGTGCGCTGCGTAAATAGTTAATGCTACGTAAAAATGATATTCGACAGAATTGTTTCGCTTAAAAGTGCTAAATAAAAGGAATATGTATCCTAAGAATAACCTATACTGATCATTTTGATGTTTTACATATTACAAAAAAATAAATAGATATTTACGAAACTACTTTACACAATATAGCGTTATTCCTTATTCAAATAAGTAGGTTTTATACACAAAAATTTCCGTTTATACGCTATAAATATAATGGATATTTCAGAAGATCTTACAATTTTAAAATACGGGAGCGTAGTTGTCGTATTCGTCATATTTATATCATAAAGCGTGTTGATTAAAGGAGTTACTGGTACGAATTATTTTTATATAATATACGTATTTATATATATGCGAATTAATTGTAAATAATATACGTTTCTTTCGTATATAATTAAAAAAAATACAGCGGTGAAAGGAAATATTATTTATAGTCCAGGGACCAATAACAAATGACAGATTAGGATATCCAGCTATAGGCATAATGTAACATTATGATATTACAACATACTATGGTGAATAATAATGGAGTAACAAAAAAAAAACGCATGTTATTGTCACCTAAGGATAAGACTTCAAAAAAATAAAAGGTTATTATCGCAACTATTTCAAGTAATAAACATTATTATTTTCAATCTAATTAAATACATTAGATGCGTTGTACAATTACTGTAGTTCATAATACCATTTAAGTGTATTTTTTACATATAGTTGTTCTAAAAGTTATCATGGATTTAAAATGTAAATACAGCGCCAACAAATATTTTGTCTCAAGAAAATAAATGCTTTACACACTATATATAAAGATATCCTGTGTTTTGTCTGTTACTGTCAATATGCTCCGGACCTTGCACGGCATATATATATATAATATATATATATAATATATATATATATATATATATATATATATATATATATATATATATATATATATATATATATAATATATATATATATATATATATATATATATTATATATATATATATATATATATATATATATATATATATATATATATATATATATATATATATATATATATATATATATATATATATATATATATATATATATATATATATATATATATATATATATATATATATATATACACCTGTGGCCTGTGCATACTAATGTGGAATTAGTAGGCAGTCTTCTATCATCTTCTTCTACTTATAGTATATGAAGTTACATATACAGAAAGTAGCGCAAGAATACTGACAGTTGTACAAAGTGTTTTAAAAAAAACTGACAAAAGCATGCTTTGATCGCATACATAATAACTATTGTTAAAGTAATCTAAAAATAGAACCTACATGAAATAACATATTATTATAATATTGCAAAGAATAATTAATTTTATTCTATTTCTTATTATAAATCCACTAAACTACGAATATAAAAAAAGTTATTATATCCATATATTAAACCTAATGAATTCTTATCCAATTTAAATATTTACGTGAAGAATTCAATTAAATCAAAACGCAATCGCTTTATTTCAAACCGTTGCGTTCTACACACGGGTAAATGAGATTTGCATGTAAAATGATATTCTTTTTATTTATAAAATATATATGTATTTAACATATATATTTTATGCAATAATAATTAATGCAAACAGATAATAATTCGATAGGACTGTTTATACATATATTATTTGTAGAATATATTAGACAAAATTCGAGTAAACTGAAGATGTACAATATGATTTTGTATAACATTTTGCGAGCGGGTCGCTAGTATAATATAAGAACGATGTATCCCTTATTCAAGATTTTTTGTAATATATTTTTGGGTAAATGTCAGTATATACTGTCTAAAGTTTTATTGTTATATTTGTATATCTCTTGCTGTGGGAGAGGACAGTCATTGGCCAGTGTACTCTTCATTTTCTATCCATGTTAAAATGTTGCTCGAATTTAGTAATAACTATTACATTATTCTGTATTGGTATTCAGTTTTTACTTTGATTATTTAGTACTTACAACATTTTTAAATAAACTGTTCCTAGTGTAGGTTTTGACTAACAACCGACACGTTCAGTTCAGAGAAATTCGAGATGTTCGAGAAAAGTATGACGTCATACTAAGAGTTATTATTTGTTATAGTTTAATAATTATAGTGACATACGTTTAAAAATGTACCTATTTCATGTAATAAAATCGTTCACTTAGTTTATAATATTAAATTACACCATATATTTTTTACTACCAGCTAAACAATATAAAATGGTGGTGATCATTTTCTATCGAATAACCATAACAAATTTAAGAATAACCATAATAATCCAGTTAAACTATAAAGAATAATCGTCTTAGCGGAATTTGCTATACTTAAAAAGTTAAAATGAAGAATTATAAGATAACTAAACAAATAAAGAAGATGTCAGTCAAGTACGAGTAGTATTCATGTACTGAGGATTCCGAACCAATTTACTGTTTGTACAACTTAATTTTAAATTAAAAATTTAATTTTGCTTGCGTACCCATAGGTATAACTTTATAATAATTTTTTCTATGATATATATTATGTAAATTTACATTTTTCCTTTATTTGTATTGGTTAGGTTTATTTGTATTGGTTATTTCCTTTATTTGTTTATTTGTTAGACCAAAGTTTAGTTATTTTATTGATCTAAATTCATAGAATTTGTGAATTCGGGACAGTGTTCGACTGGAACAGGACGGCTGTGGGTTCAATTACCCCTCATGACAAAGAATTATTTTCATTTCACATTGTGTGGCATCTCTCTTCGTTCGTCTTGAACTTGAATGGAGAATAAAGTGTCTAGGTCTCTTTGCCTACTTTGCTGTATGCGATATATAGCTTAAAGTCAAAACAAAGAATATAAATTCATTAGACTTAAGTAGACTTCATTTTTGTGTAAGATAATTTATAAGAAAAAATTCTAACATGTATTTGATAGAAAATATGTTATTTATTATATTTCAAAATAAGTATACATGTATTCGTTGTACATTTTGAGATATGAATCAGATTTTAGAAGATAGCTTTCATATTATACTTAAGCTTTAATATAATCAATGCATTTCGCTTCAATACCGATACTGTAGCATAGTTTGCTTTTAAAATATTTTCCGCTAAAGTTTTCTAAAGAACTAATATAAAGATTGAACAGCGCTTGAGTCGTATACCTCTTTTCAAAGACCGTGATATCAGGATAGTTACGTGACTTGAGTCTGAGTTGCGCAATATGCATATGCTTATACTGGATTTCTGGGATTTGTCCAAGTGCGTATGGTTTTTGTTAGTGCTAATAGTCTTATATTTGGATATTTTGTAATTAATATTTTATTATTTTATTTAAAGTTAGTAATATGTGTACTCAAGTTCCATATATATTTCACTAATTATAAGAAGGTAGAAAGAGGGAGGGTAGGAGGGAGGAGGGGTGTTGGGGGAGCTGAGTACGCTCGAGTATGCGACGTCGAGCTATAGATTCTCCTCCCCAAGTCCTGCATACACGTCCACGTCGTCCTGGGTCTGCTGACCAACAGGCCCAGGACGAACTCACTCTATTCGGTCAGTGAGTCGTACACCCTGGAAATGCTACGGTCGGAACGGGCGTCGCATACCTTACCATCTTACCCCGGACGGCAAGAGCGGGCGGCAAGCGGGGCTCTGCCATCTGTGACTTTCTTTTTCCCTAGGTACTTGTGGAAACTATATGGAGAATAATAACAAACAAAACATAAATTTGAACCCTTTGTCTTGGATGATATCCAAGACGGGATGAACCTTTCTGAGGCGAAGAGGACGGAAAAGGACTCTGGATTGCCTGCAGTACCTTTTCCATTGGACGAGGAAGTCGTGGTCGATGGAGGAAACTCCGGCCCACCCGATGAACCTCTCTAAGTAGAAGACAATAGTAAATACAACAAGCGTTAGCGGTTGTCTGGTGCAGCTCGGAAGCGATTCCAGAGGCTGGTGGCAGGTGCAGGGGTAGTCATGGAGCAGGCCCTTGTCATGTTTTGGAAGCCCTGGAAGGAAATTCCGATAGAGAAACTGCCCGCCGTAAAACCCCTGAAAAGGGTGAAATCTGAGGACGAATCTCCTAAGGGGCATATACCAAAAGCCCCGAGAATCTCTGCGGCGGCTACAGGTGGCCCAAAGCCACTGAGCTACAAGGAGATGGTTGGAGCCTCCAGAGTGGGGATCCGTTACTCGGAACCCATGACGGAGGACCAAATGTCCCTGGTTCATCGCCAGCTGATTCTATACATTACGAAAATGGACACAGCTGGTGATAGGCCGAAGTTTGCAGGCGTCAGCCACAAGACAGGATGGATAATGGTCACTTGTGTAAAAAGGTACAGTTATGACTGGCTTGTGGAAATCTCAAATATCAAGCTGTGGGAGGTGGCTCAACTTTCTGCTATGGCGGAAAGTGAACTGCCAAAACAACCACGGCTTTCACTTTTGTGAAAAGCAAAAAAGAGGTGGCTTTAGTGGCTGAGGCGCATCGCCCTGTTGAATGTACAGAATAAGGAACTAAACCCATGTCTTTGGAGGGTCCTTAACGCGAAAGAAGGAGGAAGAAGGAGGAAGAAGGAGGAAGGATTATTACTTTCTCTATCGACGAACCTTCCGCAGGGGCCTTCAAAGACCGGGACTACCCTCGGTTTTACCTCTTAAAAAGTACCTGTTCTTTAAGGTCAAGGGTAAATCGAAAGCACCTGACCTTTCAAAAACCCCAGGGCTCTCTAACCAAGGTGGACGGGTGCCAAAGGTTGAAGATGGGGCTCAGCGCAAGCAGGGGAAAGGCGTGACTGGAGGTGCAAAAATCCAGCACCAGAGTGCAAGAGCGTGAATTACGCCTCAAGCAGGAAGATCTGGGGTACCCACTCCAGTCATCAAACGAGGGAAGTAGCCATGGGTACTCAGGGAGGACGGGCAAGGCTTCTGCAGGCCAATATACACCACAACATTGCCGCAGCTGCAGTAGTGTGTAGTAGTGTTGTCTTGCAGAAGGTAAGATCGACCTTGCCCTAATATAAGAGCCCTGGGTTAACAATTCAACTGTCCTGGGACTTAACGCTGCTGGTAAGGTACTCTACAATACCGGAAGCATTAAACCTAGAGCATGCATTATCTTTAACAAAAGCATTAATTATTTACCTGTTACAAAGTTATGGGCTGACGACTTAATATCAGCGTACGTTAATCAAAGGGGATGGAATGGGTCAAGAGTAGTAATATGCTCGGCCTACCTTCGAACCGCTCCCTGGACCCAGCTCACACCCGTGCTCGAACACGCCCGGAGTCATCGTGCTGAGCTACTGTTGGATTGCGACGCCAACGCACACCACACTGACTGAGGAAGCACGGACGTCAACTACAGAGGTGTCAAACTGTCTACAAACCTTTAACAATGGCTGTGAACCGACTTTTGTGACGAGGGTAAGAGATAGATAGCTAGATATCATTTTTGCCACTGCAAACCTTGCAACAGACTGGAAGGTCAGTGATGAAAAGTCGGTGTCAGACCACAGACATATTTGCTTCGGGCTGCACACAGAACTTAGCACAGAGACTACAACATTTAGGGACCCTAAGCGTACTGACTGGGAAAAGTTTAACAGACACCTAGAGCGGAATATAGAGATAATACCGAAAAGTGTAAAAACAATAGAGAAACTTAAATAAGCGGTCGAGGCTGTCTCGGAGGTCAAACACTCTAAACGTAAAGTGCCGTGTAGAACTCTAAGCTGAAAAAGCTAAGGGAGAAAACACGTAAGTTATTCAACAGGGCTAAGATCACCCAAGAGTAGGACATCTACAGGAAAGCCCTAACCGAATATAGTAAACATTTTAGGAAGGCCAAGCGGAAATCGTGGAGGAAGTTCTGTGAGAAAGTAAGTAACACGCCTCAGGGAGCAAGACTCCACAGAATTCTTGCAAAGGCCAACATCAACCAGTTGGGACTCTTAACGAAAGCGGACGGCTCCTTCACTAAAAGTGAAAGGGAAACCGTCTCCTAAATCTTGTAGACAAGATTGAAAAAGCGCTGGACGATAAAGAAATAGCACTTGTTGCCTTTTTTGATGTAGAGGGAGCGTTTGATAACACGCCTACTCAAACCTTAATTGGAGGCCTAATTCGTAAAGAAGTGGACCTCACTACTGTTAAATGGATATAATCCATGCTTACGAGTAGGGTAGTAAAATTGGAACTACTCGATGACACACTTGTGCTAACCACGACAAGGGGATGCCCGTAGGATGGAGTGCTTTCTCCACTTTTGTGGATTCTTGCAGTGGACGAGCAACTCATTAGGATGGCTGAGCTCCACTTTGACACCTAGGGATACGCGGACGACCTGGTAATCATAGTGAGAGGCACACATGCCAAAGTACAATAACGTACCTAATGCAAAAGGCTCTGAATACAATAAGCTTATGGTGTAAAGAAGACGATCTGTCTGTTAATGCAGACAAGACGCTGTTAGTACCCTTCACGAGGAAGAGAAAGCTGGACAAGCTAATACTGCATTAGATAAATGGGAAGATCATTCCGTTTCCCACAAAGACCAAGTATCTGGACATCACACTGGACCAGAACTTACTTGAAATTCGCATTTGGATGGAATTGTACAGAAGGCCAAAAGAGCCCTGGCAATATGCTGTCGGCTAGAGACTAGCAGATGGGGACTAAAACCCAAAATTGCCCTCTGGCACTACACAATCATCGTAAGGCCGATGGTGTCTTACGCCTCGGTGGTCTGGTATAGGAAAACGACGCAGAAAAGCACGATAACAAAACATACCAGTCTTCAAAGAACTGCGTGCATTATTGTGACGGGAGCCATGTTTACGTCTCCTGCTGCTGCCCTTGCTTAGTAGTGCTTCAACCTATCGCCCCTTCACCTGTTTTTGGGAAAGAAGGCGAAGGCAAGCATGTGCCACCAGTACAGAGATAAAAACTTGGCTTTCACAGAATCTGAGATCTCTCCAAGACTCAGTGAACAATATACCTACACTGGGGATGCCGACTGGCACCATGCCCCCCAGACTTGCTCCACAGAGATCATATTCTGTGGAAATACCTTCAAGGGACGACTGGTTAAGCGGCCGAAGTAGAAAATAAAAGCTTGAGGTGAAAGAATCACCAAAAAATACAATAAGTCTGAATATGGGAAAGTATTCCTCGATATTCCAAGGCAGAGGTATACGCCATTCTAGAGTGTGTGACAGCCAATCTGCTAAACAACTACCTTAATCATACAATCTATATCAATTCAGATAGTCATCCTGCACTCTTGACCCTAGCATCAGATTTGACTTAATCAAAACTGGTCGAGAACTGCAAGCACACCTTCAACGCGCTGGGGAACAACAACAGAGTAGTTCTAAGATGGGTTCCAGGGCATGCTGGCATCGATTGAAATGAACAGGCGGATATACTGGCACGAAAGGGAACCAAATGCACCTAATTCAGACTAGAACCGTTTTGTGGTATCCCTCGTAGCTTAACACAGCTTACCCTGAAGACATACTGCATCTATGAGGCCATTCAACTATGGAGGAATACTCCTGGTTTATACCAAGCTAAGGCACTCATCAAGGCCTTCAACAAGAAGGCTGCTACTGAGGCGTTATGCCTCAGCAAGAACTGTCTCCGTACATTGGTCAGGGTGCTGACTGTAGTCTGAACAGACATATGTACAATTTAGCATCAGCAGCACAAGGATGTGTAGAATGAGGCTGAAGAAACACCTCTCCATATTCTCACTGAATGTCTACAACGGCGTTATACCATCCTGGGGAAACATCAAATGTACCCAGAAGAGGTGAAGACTATCACAATTTTTTGTAGAAATCAATCTTGACTGTGAACTGTAGTCTGCGGAGATCACAATAGATCAACAATGGTCGCAGTGATACTGGGCTGAATAGCCCTGCAAAGCCACAAATAGGGAAAATAAGAAGAATTATAACAGATAGATTGTGGTATTTAATTTTTAACAGATAGATGTGGTCAGAGGGTGTCTAAGCCAATTATCTGTCCGATATTTGGTTTCCGGCATACGGGTACGCGACCCCGGGACCTCGAGCCACCACTTTCATAACCCGATCCAATCCATGTAAGTGGTGTCCATCCCCTATATTCCAAGTCTTTCTGCCTCTTATTCCCTTTCCTTTCTTGGTTTCTCCCAGTAATGGGTTTGGAGGTCAGATGGCAATCGCTCCACAAAAAACCACTTCGCCACTCATATGGACCGATTGGTCTTAGTCGGAAGGCAGACCCTGGCAAAAGCCGGGACTAATGCCAGGAAGAAGAAGAAGAGATTGTGGTATTTAATTTTTAATTATATATGTGCACATAAATGCATATGCGTATTGGCAAAATGTTGTTTTCTGAAAATAATCACTAAACCATTTCATTTATTTATTATTTAAAAAGGAAGAGTAGTCACGATAAAGCGTAAACTAGGCAACGAGATACGGGTCGCGCAAAAACCCAAAGGATTATAGCGCTATAAATATTTACCTAACCCTTGCTTTCTGAGCTTACACTATGGTTAGATAAACGCGGATTTAAATTCAACACAAGCTTACAGTAAGCTTCTTTGAGTAACTTATTATAACACTCTCTTGCTGTGGATAATTTTATGAACTAAATTATAAACTGAAATAAGTGTGCAAATATTTAAAATTATTCAACCAGGCTTACCTCTAAGATCTATTGATATATATAAAATAATATATTTAAAACCATCATTTAAATTAATACGGTAAAAAGGCAAGATTTAAACACGGAGGATCTGCTAGTGCGAAAATAATTCACATTTTATTCGCATGGATGCTAATGACATTTCAACTTAACTTTTAGTTATAACGAATGTTTAGGAGGTCAAGGTCATATAATATAGTATATTATATAAAAGTCATTAGACGTTTAAACTAATATTGTAGAATAAATATTATGAAATGGATCGATGGATCTAGTGGGATAGCGTACGATGGTTTATATGTGACGGTTGTAGATTCAATCCACCGTTGATGTTTATAATTTTGTTACATTTCCACATTACCCTGGATATCGCTTAGCCAGTAGTCGCGTAACTTATTCGATGCATTGCATCACATGCATCAATCGTAACAAAAATATATTTAAACTGTAGAGTAATTTTTCACCCATTGTTTCAGTAAAGTAAGTTATAATTTCTTCACTTTTGTTATCTCACACCGAGCCAGTACCAGTCACCGTTTTAGTAATAAGTTAAATTAGAACTTTTCTATAAAGAATTTTTTGTAAATTTGGTTTTGTTGGATCGTACCGTACTTAATTATTTAACTTATTTTCATTCTACCTCTTTATTTATACTCAGCATTTTGTTGCCGACGAATTTATTTAAAATTGATTTAAAATTATTCTCACGTTTTGTATATAATTTTAATAAAAGTATAATTAAAATAAATTAATTCAAAAATTCTAATATATTATTTGAATATATATTATATAAATATATACATTTAAAAATTAAAATAGAACTAGAAAAATATACTTCGTACTTTAAAACTGTATCAACATATCATTGTATATGTAATCATTTTGTTGAGCATACAATAAAGTTAATAGGGGAGATGTAGATTATATACTATCTTTCTCTACAAAGAAACTATGAATAGTTCACAAGTAATTGCAGCACAATATAGTAATTTGAGCAAAATATATAGAATTTGAGTTATTTGAAACAACTAGTAGTACAAATATTGTTGGGATCTCTTGAAGCAGACAAACAACACATGAAACTGCATCGTTAAATGTTGACTTTATTCGTTTAAGGCTAAGGTGCGCTGGTAATTTCTATGTATATTTTTGTATTAGCTATATATTTATGATGTCTAGTAGAAGTAGGTTTCTCAAGAAAAAGCCAATTTTTGCATTTAACCATTTATAAAAAAATACGTACACTCATGCCATTATTTAGAGGATTTAACAATTTTAGTTTACAAATTATCAGGTAGGAGTTATCTGCAAAAGTTTGGAAATGGGAGGCATTGATAATGTAGAAAATGTAAAAATATGATAAGTATAATGTATGTAAATATATAATGTATGTAATGTAAATATATGATAAGTATAGTAAATTTATATGGAAAACATTAGTGAATTTTGCGTGTCAATAATTTCAAAAACATCTACAGCTTTCTAATGAGACAACATATGGCGAAATGCGAAAAGACCAGAAAAAATTTAAAATTAGTTGCATATGAAAAATACCAATTACATATGTGGCATTTAAAAAAAAAAGAAACATTCAGGCAACAATTCACATCTCGTGGAAAATGTTCATCAGAACATTAATGATGTTGGAATTAATAATGTGGATTTTCACTCAGTTTGGTAAATAAGCATTGTTGTTTGTTTGTCATTGGCTAAAATATACGAACATGTTCTATATGATGACTTGTTGACTTCTAGAAGATCCACCCTTAGATAAAAAGCACTATGCATAGTATCAACATGATAGTTACTCTGCGCGTCTTCGCGTTTCTGTATAGTCAAAGTCAAATAATTATGTATGTAATAAACATAGACTTACTTTTTATCCCACGGTAACAGGATAAACGAGATATATTTACCTTAGTATAATATGTAACCGACTAATATTATAAATCTGAGAGGTTTTTCCGATTTCACTCAAAAACAATTGAACGGATTTAGATGAAATTTTGCGGTACAGTTTATCACCAGAATAATATACGGGCTACAATTTAAGATAATCGAACGGAATTCACTTTACTTTTAAATAAATATGTAACAATGTAGTTTAAACGGGCGGAGCCGCGGGTTGGTCGCTAGTTATGTCTATAAATCAAGTATAATTATAAAGTTATTAGGGTTAATTTATGGACATAATGTTCGTATCCTTACTCACTACAAGAACTCATAACTAATGTACGTGTCTTATATTTGGCATATGTGCCATCTTATTGGTGTGATTTCTAATAAGTTATATAATATTATATATAATAAAACTTCTTAAAAATTAAATTAACAATAGCTTTTAATTAATTTGAAACTCTGTTTCTTATTTTCATGTCTTTTGGCGCGTTTGATATCTAGTATTGAAAATATCATAAATATAGATATCCGATATCGAAAATACCGATGTAAAGGAGCTGATATTGCGACCCGTAATTGTATGTTAAGTGGCGAAATTTAAGATCATTATCTATACTATAATAAAACTACAAAAACGCTTTGTCTTTACTTTGATAAATTTTTCTCTGTCTGTTTTTACACGCACATCTTTAGATCTATTAAATGTATTAGAATAATTTTATCTAGACTATAATTTATTTTCAAAATAGGCACATCTGATGCCAAAGGAACCAAAGCAGTTCAGCTGAATTATAAAAAATAATGAAATGCTGCCATAGCTAAAATGATCAAATTCCATGTTCATAAATCTGGAACACCTGAGGTAAAACTAAAATATATCAGCTAAAGTATAATATACCATAATGAACTATAATGAATTATAATGTCCAGATAAACTATATAAAATAATTAAAAGGCCTTTTAACAAAACGTGTTCAGCTTGATGTACCTGTTTATTCACATATTGATATAAATAAATCAAGGCTCTGGAACACAATACATAGAATCATAATACATAAGCAGAACTATCAAAAATAAGAAAAATGTCGGTAATTCGGTTAATGAAGTTCAGATGGCAAGAATTAAAGAATTAAAGAAGTTTACGTTAACGATGTTGTGGGCATCTTCTAGGAGTAATATCTTTATGTTCTATATCTCTGCCAGCGGTCTTTATTTTACCAGAGCGCGGAAATGTAAAAGTAATGCTATAAATATACTTAGTAGAAATCATAAACACTACGATAAAGTTTAGTGGCCTCTTACGATTCTTATTGTAGTATATACATTCTCATAAATTATCAACTTCCTTCCTCCATTGTGACCCTTTTTTTTCTTTATCACTCGAAACATAAAATGTGTTTATTATGTTATTTCATTAAGGTCTGGAATTTCTTCATAGCTACTTTGCTAGTTAGCTGCTTTCAATTTTTTTTCTACCGAAAGCAAATATTTATATTTAGCAAATTCCTAGTTTTGTTTTACGTAGAATTTTTTTTAAAACTAAAACCAAATGCGTTAAATTATAGTGCATATCATATTTTTAATTTATATATATTTATATACCGTGCTGGGCCAGCAAAGAACATTCACTAGTAAATAACACCTAATAGTTGACTTAAATAGAATGTTCGGAAATTGATAGTTTCAAAGTTATCTTGTATTAATTAAAAAAAAAGAATATCATTTTAGACTTCAATGCAAAGAAGTTGGCTTTATTATTTTAAAGAAATAATAGGCAGAAATAAAAATGGTCAGAGTAACTTCATCAAAAAAGGCGTATATAGGTATTGGAATCTTTAAGCAATCCTACCAGAAATTTGCATCAAAAAAAATTATAGAATATTTAAGATGACAAGTCTTTACTATCTAGCTCTGTTTATAATGAGCGGCTGTTCTTAGATGTCATAATCATAAACAAACAAAAAAAAATGTTGAAGCCATCTATATGTTTTGTTTCCAAGCAATAATAGAAACTGATTGTCAAACGCAAAGTCGTTTTATTTTACATTTCACAATTTATACGACTGATAAAAATAAAAATATTAATAAGCAATCAAAGTTTGTATTTAAGTTAAACATTTGATTGAGAAACGCAAACAAAGTATGAATACGGATAGTTGGCGGTCTTTGCCGGTCGGGGTCGGAACATCTCTAATTATAATTAAGTAATTAAAATTTTAAAGTAATAATTTGTGCCCGTAGCGCGTCGTGGCCAAGTAGAAAATTTGCAGGCCGTCTAACTTATAACGCGATGGTTTTGAGTTCAGAGTGAGTTTATTTTATTTTATTTGAATATTTTATTACACCAACACAAAGAATAAAAATTACAGAAACGAAAAAATAGCAGGTGATATCTTCCAGGTAACCCCTACCATAAAAAGAAAAGAAAAACACATGAATATTTATTACTTTATTTAAACTATTTTAGAAAATTATAATATATATATATATATATATATATATATATATATATATATATATATATATATATATATATATATATATATATATATATATATATATATATATATATATATATATATATATATTTATTTATATATAACATATTTACCGATATAACATTTCTATGTGTATTAATTTAGAATAAATACAAGAAGTACTTGAAGACCGTCGTGGCGCAGAATCTAGCGTCTGCCTGTAAACGCGACAATCTGTGGGTTCCATTCCCATTCGTGGAGAATGAGTTATTTTAATTTTCTTCGCTCTGGGAACAAGGCAAAAAATGCTGCGTTGAGTTCCGCCACTCAACACGCATTGCCTCGAACGACGGAAAGTGTGGAACAGATTGTCTTAACTAGTGTTAAGACACACTGACCAGACCTAGTGGTCTACCTACGGTTCCCTCTGCCTGCTACGTGCGGGATAAAGCGTGAAGCTAAAAAAAAACCATAAGTGCTTTCGGAGTGTCTACAAAAATATAACTTATTTAAGTTGACAAACTTGGATTTTGCATGACCCAATTTTGTAATAAAGAAAGTACACAACTATGTGAGGGGTTTTTTAAAACTCCAATTTTATAGCTCAGATATTTCAAGTGTTTATGGATACACATTTTTTTATACAATAGTAGGAGGTAATCAATGCCAACTAGATACACCAAAATTAGATTAGTATCTGGTGGCTCAGCTCCGTGGTCAGCTAGGTCAACACTGAGCAGCTTTATTGATCTACGTATTGAAGTTTTTTTTTATTATAAAACTATACAGTAGATACTGACATTTTTATAAGTCCTATAATATGGATATTTGAAAGGATATTTTTGGCAAATATATTTCACCACATCGAAAAGTATTTTATCCCTAATAAAGTCTCTCATTTGTTTGTACGCAAATCCGTGGGTCGGTTACATCTCGGTCGAATTTACTCTTAAAATTTACGGCCTTTCTAATCTAGGGTTGCATCTATTTATGTATGAGAAAATTTAATTTTCATTTGTAATAAACGCAGTTTAAAGTAAAACTGAAATATAATTAAAGCATTACGTTATGTAGTTTTTATATTACTCGTTAAGAGTGAAATTATGTCCATTTAATTGATTGCTTAAATCAAATAAAATGAATATTTATTAGTTATTATGAAGAATAAAACATATTGTAATGTTTTGAAAAGAATTGTAACTGTAATTAATAGGACCATCCTTTAAACTTTAAAAGTCGGAATTGTTTTAGATTCATTAATCTTGTAAGAGTAATGAACAACCCTATCCGCGTCTAGAATTAGTATTGCAGTCGTCACGCCTCGAATGCTGTGAATAAACACTGGAATTATTCTCCTATAAAACGCTGCTACATAAGAATTACTTGTTATGTATAATTTGTTGTTATAAATTGTTATTATGTATCTATACTTTAATTAACAGTAAATAAATTGTCTCTTTATATTTAATATTTTGCAGGAATTAATAAGAAAAAAAATTAGATTTAGATTTAACTTGTTTATGAAGTTAAGAACTTTTTTATGGTTTGTACATTATAAGAAATAATGAAGTGCTGTCATAACAAAATACCCGAACATGCTCTTTTTATTGACAGATAAAAATCTTCCATTGAGACCTGATGTAGAACTACAATAGATTAGCTTAACTATAATGTTATATTTTGTTAGTTAGTTAAAATATTAGCTAGCTAATGTTATTTATATAATATAAAAATTGTTGGGCGTGATGAGCAATTTTTGTTGATATATGAAAATCCAAGACCTAGAACATCTCTTGAAGTGCCATAATAAGGAAATGGCGCCTTTTCAAAGTTGTTCAGCATGATGGATAATTTTAATTAATATTTTGATGTATAAAAATTAATCACAATAAGCTATAAAAAATATTGGTCAAGTAATATTTGCGCTCCGAGGGTTCCGTATTATTTCATGACTCTAGTTCATATTCCGCTGAGGATCTCTACTTCATATTCCGCTGAGGATAATACTATTTATAAATATTTACAACTTAAATTTGCGGTGGTATCCACTCATTTCGTATAAAACGAACTACAAATATAAGTTTGTAATGGTTTTTTTCTGTAATATACACATCAAATTAAAATTTTCCTTTTATATGTATTTAAGTTTAAATTTCGTAGGTCTAGGTGAACGAAGTACAACTAGTAAGAATCGACATACTTAAATTTGCAGTCTTATGCACTTATTTTGTTTAAGTTGAACTATAGTATAAGAATTTAATGGATTTTTCTGTGATATATCTATAAATTTCCAATTTTAGGATATTTCCCTCTCCTTTGTACTATAAATCTCACTTAATGCCAAATTTCGTAACTGCGGTACCCTGTAGGATTTGATTACTCCACGATTTCCATACAAAATGCGAAAAAATTTAGCATAAACGCTTATAACTTTTGATTGTGTTGACTTAGAACTTTAATTATTTCTGTGCATTAACAGGTTATTGACTTGGATATTTAATATTAATTTTAGCTTGATTCCTCCACGTGATTTGGAAAAAATGGACATACAGACAAACAGACGGACAATAAAGTCATCCACAAGGGTTCCTTTTTATTCTTTTGAGTGACGGAACTCTAAAAATTTGAAAAAAGTCAGTAAATCTGTAAATGAAAATTGAGGGGAGGATCATAAAGTCCACCCTAACGAAATTGCAGGCGTCTCCAGCTAGTACTATGATAAATCAATTAAAAAAGTATGTATTTACATAAAATATTTTTACGGAAAAAATATGTGGGATGTCATAAAAATGTTGTAGAACTTCAATCTATGTTTTGTAATTTTTTGTCTGTTTATCTGTTTGTACACTTGTACCTTCAGTAATCTTAGTGTGTGCAAATTAGAAAATTATTTCAATGGTGTCATTATTCATATTTATTCTTAACAAAACATTCAACATCTGGGCTGATTTTTTGTTATTTTATTATGTAATTATTTTTAGTTAGGATTTATATATTCACTTCGTTATTAGGATTATTGCGTTAAAGCGTTTTGCAAAATCTCGCACGGCTTTTTGCTACACAAATTGTTTTCATAGAAATTTGCTCCGATGATTCTTTATCATATCTTAGAAATCGAAGTCAGATAGTTCTTATAAATAACTTTTGGTCCAGTCTCCTTAGGCGCGCCTTGGGGTTCACATGTTATTCCATATATCTTAATTTATTTATTATTGTAAATTATGTAACATCTTGTTTTTATAATTTCAATGTTCTTTTTTACGTTGACGATATGAAAATATTCGAATCAAGTGAATTTTAAATTATGACACCTTAACCTCAAGAGTCTGTGGCGTTTGGTTGTTGCTGTGGTGTTATTTTATAATTGTCATGTATTTAGTGACAATCCCAACGTTAAGACGAATTGATGGGCGTAAGAGTTAAAACCAGTCAATACGTTTGATCACTACAACGCCACGTAGAGTCAAACAAAAATATTACCCTTCTATGCGTCGCGCGGTCGGATAATAATGAGATCTCATCATGACAAAAATTGCTTAGATTGACACATGATAAAGAGGCATAATCATATTATAAGAGGCAGTAATAGCTTATTTAAGATCCCCACTCCGGAAAGATAAAAACGTGCCGTTAAGCTTCTACACTCAAAAACAATGTTTCAAATTAGTGTAGAAAACGGAGAACGAAGTGTCTGAACACTAGATTCTATTTGAATATCTGCCTCAAGTTTCAATGATAATTAATGGTAGAACCTAGTGTTAGCACACTCCGTTCCCCGCTTTCTTCCTTTCGAGACATTGCAAATTGAGTGTCAGAACTCAACGACGCGCTTTGTCTTGTTAACAGAGTGAGGATATTGAAAATACCTCATTATCTCCGAATGGGAATCGAACCCACACTTGTCACATTTCAAACACTGTGGGAAGTAGACGGCAATTTGGTCGTAAAGTACTAACAATAATATTATATTATATACTAACATTATAAAGCTAAGCATAGTATTCGAACTACCAGTACGAATTGAAATGTTATGTTTGTGTTGAATTGTCCATAATACTTGATAAGTAAGATTTATATTGCCTATTTTATATGACGTTACTTGTTTCTATGCAATGTACTGTAGGTCAGAGTTACTTCGGACACTGAGAATGTATCGTGTGTCATATGCAACTACAATCTATTTCCATTGTCATTCCATTTAGACCAAACGTTGACATTAGTTATAGGTATGTATATGTACGTAAACATCTCTTGCAATTTTAAATTACTTACAAGGAAATACAATCATTTATGAAATATTTTTTTAATCAGCTACAAGCTTTTTCTATGCATAGGCAAACAGAACAACATGTTAAGTTTCTTATTCCGCCCTAACTCGAGATATTACGTTACGAGTGGCAGAACTCGTGAAAATTTATCAGACCTCTACTGTTAGAATTCTAGTACAATATGTAGCTGCTTATATTTCATTGCATTTCACGATTAACTTTATGTACACAACAATATTTTGTATAGAAACATTTATTTATATCCATTTAAAATCTCTTAAATGATGATTATAACAGTATCTAAATTCACTGCTAGTATTTCATGATGTACAACAAAATTTTGCATAACTTGATAATACGATCAATAGTTGTGATAACACCATCCTTTGCCAAACTATTTAATAAATTGTGTTGACAACATTTTATTAGCGAACTCGGGAAAAACTGCAAACTATAAAGGAAATGCTAATTGTAAATACTTTATTGAATTTCGCGATTATTAGATGTTTAATATGTAGGTATAACTTGAGCATAGCTTCAAGATTGCGTGGATTCGTTTTCCGTTCTTATATATTTCTTCATATGCCTCGTCTATTTTGTTATTAAGTTATAATTTATTGTAAAGTATATTATTATACCGAAGATAGACAGCAAATATTTATATTATATTTATTTAATTTTATTCTAATATATATGTATTTATAAAAAAATAAAAATAAGAATTATATTAAAAAATTTTGTCTATTCTCAACGTAGCTCACGATAATTTTATATTATTACAAAGATTGAAGCGTTTTTGATATTGCCGGATAAATTTTCACTTCGGCGAAACGAGCACCAATTTAGATGCCCACTGTCAGAGATTGTTGCAAATAGCATCAATTTGTCGCCAACGCTACGGCAATAGTTAATATAATAACAGTATTATTTAATCTTTGTTAATCAAAAACTTAGATGTTATTGTATGTAAAGTAAGCTGCGTTGCTTCATATTAATGATAAAATATAGAAAAAAATCTTGTAAACTATGTGCCTTACTACTTCAAAAAGGAGATTATCAATTGGATTGTACGTTTTTGCATTTATGTTACGCGATTTCTCAGCCAGTTTTGATTATTCTTTTAGTATGATAGATCATAATTCAGACGTGGTTCCATATAAATTTTATGGAAATTGGTACAGTTTAAAAAAAAATAATTAATATTCACTCCTGTTTATACTTATTAATATTGCTTCCTTCTTTTATGTACAAGCACAGTTTTGTTTGTCTTAAACATTTATTTAATATTCATATTGGCAGGACCGTGACAGAATAGAACGTAAACGAAAAAATATTAGCGTAAAGAGGCATATGTTATAGTTTGTTCAAGTTATATTGATAAATTACTTTTATACAAGATTGTAATCTAAGTCTTTATAGTGTATAAAAGTTTATACACTATAAATACTTATCTGAATAGTGACGTGTTGAGGTGACTAAAACTAAAACAAAACTGACTTGAAAACTTGCTAGCTAGCTACTGGTGATAATTATTACCGATAATTTCTTTTATTGAGAATTATATTAAACTCTTAATTGCGCTAAATATACAAATGATAAAACAGTAATAAATTTTGTTAAGTAAATAAATAAGAATATATAGAAGAAGAAGAGAGTAGTTACTGAACTTTATATATATATATATATATATATATATATATATATATATATATATATATATATATATATATATATATATATATATATATATATATATACTCTTTACATATATATATATATTTACTCTTTTCAGACACAAATTTCTTAACAATGTAATCAAAAATTCGTCTTGGTATCTTGTTTCGTTAAAAAGTATGTAGCGATCTAATTCTGAACTGAAAAAATATCAATGAAGTGTGAATGATACTCGGAAGGTTTCTTATTACATAATTGTAAGTCAACAAAAATACAACTTGTTAAAGTTGACCAACTGAGTTTCGTACGCACCGATTTGGCAAGAAAATAACTACACAAATAAGTTAGTAAGGTTTTTTTTTAAACTCCAATTTTCGAGGCTTACCTATTCATTTTTATTTTCTGATTTCATTAATTTTACTATAAATGTTTGTACTATAAATTATAATTTATTGTCAAATTTCATAACTCTAAGTGAACGGAAAGTAATCTACAGGTTTTGATGCAAAAATAAAGCAAGCTCGTCTTTGGATTACGTTGACTTGAAGATTTTAATTTTTCTGTGCTCCAAGGGACTTGGACAGTTCACATTATTTTCAACTTAACTTACTTGACATCAGGCGATTTTGATAAAATGGTCTTGACAGACGGACAGACAGACGGACGGACAGCAAAGTGATCCTATATGGGCTCTATTCTTTTCCTTTTGAAGTGCGAAACCCTAAAATTAAATAAATCTGAGAATTATTGATGTATCACGATAATAAAAACCGCAATTATTAGGGTTGGTAACTGACAATTAGACAGGGTCCAGACTGTACAACCTAATTCACTGAGCGGTGTGAAATAGACCGACTCATTTCCCACAAAGCGCGGCTAATGCAAGCCCGTCCGTTGTACGCTTGGC
Source organism: Dione juno (assembly GCA_037127375.1). Lineage (NCBI taxonomy): Eukaryota > Metazoa > Arthropoda > Insecta > Lepidoptera > Nymphalidae > Dione > Dione juno. Next base: position 91,633 of record JAXRJS010000043.1, on the reverse strand, counting down.
AATTATATTTGCATACGGCCATCTCTTCAACGTGCACGAAATTATACTGTAAAGCGAACTAAAAAGAAAATCTATAGCGATTTGTAAGTGTCAAATACAGTCAAATACCGTCAATACTTCACATTTGTAGGCAAATTTTTAATTAGTTACTACCTTAAGAAATATTTTCAAACATTTATTATTAGATATCCCAAAAGAAAAAATAGGATCCTCATAGGATCACTTTGTTGTCTGTCTGTTTGTCTGTCAAGAAAACGAACACGTGAAGGTATCAATACAATTGGCATCAAATATCCAAGTCTATAGTTCTGGAGCACAGAAAAATAAATCTTTTTAGTTAACATAATCAAAAGATATGAGCGTTTATGCCTTGTTTTTGCCTCAATTTGTATGAATATCGCCGCGAACTTTCCGTTCACCTAAAATTATGAAATTGTGCTAGGAGTTTCATATTATAGTAGAAGTGAAGGATAGAATCCGAAAATAGGAAATTTACAGGTATATCAAAGAAAAAAGCCATTACAATTTTTTTTTTTTTTTTTAAATAATAAATTTTATTTCAGTAAAATATGTGATACAGATACACTCTAGATGTATTTATGATTTGATATATTTACAAATCTAGAGGAGAGCGATGGCAGCCATACTAGTGTAAACTGTGTCACAGCTGCCAGCATCTTTGCCCCTTAACAAATAATACTGATACTTTTATACATTACAGTTTATACATTCAGTGAAAATTAGTATAAAATAAAAACATTTTGCTCTGCGAATAAATTAAAATACAATTAAAACATTTAAAACGCCTACCAATGCAAATATTAATGAGTGTGTATGTGTCTAAGAGAGTGCGCGTCTTGTATGTATGTGTGTGTGTGTGAGTGCGTGTGCGTTTGAGTGTGTTCAGTAGACAATACTCTCTGTTTCAATGTAGGACAACTTTTGAATCCAATCTTTGATAATTTTTTTACACTTAAATGATGTCAGTGGATAAATATTGATTTTTTTATTAATTTTATTGTACAAGTGACCGCTAATTACATAAAACTGGCTGCAGGCTAACCTTGTTCTTGACGGAACGGTTGTACAAACTCTGGATTTATTGCGTTTGGAAGTGGGTCTGAACAATATACTTTTATGCTTACGAAGTATAACTTGCACAATGTAAAGTTTTCTAACAGATAAGATGGAAGACTCACGGTAAAGAAGATCTGTGCTATATCGTCTAGGTTTTCCCAGCATAACTTTTAATATAGCCCTTTGAGCACGTTCCAAAACAAGCAATGTATTGCTGCTGGTACCTCCCCATACTATGATGCAGTAGTTTAAAATACTTCTTACGAGGGCATAATAAATTGTAAGTAGAGTATCAGGGTCAGCTAAATTTTGAAGTTTTCTAAATACGGGAATTAGTTTACGTATACGAGACGATACGTTATTGATGTGTAGTGACCAGTTAAGGTTAAAATCAACAGTAACACCCAAGTATTTAATATTACAAGTACGAGGAAGTTGAGGACAATTGCAGAAGTTCTGAATGGTACAAGTGTGCGCTGTGATAGAAAAATCAGGTGGGGGCTGAGAACTGGGCCGATGAGAGAATGCGATATATTTAGTTTTATCAATATTGAGCGTAAGAAAATTGTTGTTATACCAACGTGTCACCCATCCTATAGCATTTTCTGCATGCTGTTTAGCCTCAATCCAATCACGACCGTTGACTACTAGTACGGTGTCATCTGCATATGCAATAATTTAGCAATTAGGTAATGACGTATTGCATAGGCTATTAACATATAATAGGAACAGCGTAGGACCCAGTACACTTCCCTGTGGAACACCAAAAGGGACGTATGCCTTGTCACTCACAAACTTATCTATTTTGACACACTGAGAGCGGTTTGTTAAGTAAGCGCGAAAAATGTCCAGTACAATGCCTCGTATTCCTAAATTATACATTTTCTCAAGCAGAATTGGTATTGAGACAGTGTCGAAGGCCTTAGATAAATCAAGGAAAATACCGACAACTTTATCTTTGTTATCTAAGTGTTTGGCAAATTAATATGTTATCATACGTTAGGACAAATTAAGTAATTCATTAATATATGTTTAAGTCTTTATTATTTCTCCTATTTTATATTTTTATAGCTATTTTAAATTTACATTTAATATTACATGTAAAAAATATAACAATAGTTTTAACTAATGTGTTAAATTTATTAACAATTTAAATACCTATCTACACTTTGGCCTAAATTATAATAACATCTAAAATATTTATTTTTATAACAATAACAATATATTTTTTTCCATTATCAAAACAAATTTGGCATTATTTGAGAATTAAAGAGCCTTTATGCCTATTAAGCTTGTCATTTACATTCTGAAGTAAGCTTTGTTATTTTTTTTTTGTTAATTATTTTATAAAAATTATAGTTACTTTTATTTCATGTGTGTAACAATGAAATACATCATTTATATTTTAAAGTAAATTTACGTTATCCGCTTGATAATTGGAAAACGGTGATTCATCTTCTTCCGGCATCTTTAATCACCTATTCCTCAACACCATCCTTAGATTTATTCTGAAAACGATATTTCTGTTACAATTCAGTTTTCAAAAGTATAATAAAGTAATATGCTTTTGTATTGTGAAATTATATTCTATAGTGACTATTCAAATACTAACCTTCTTGATTGCATCTAATTTACTGCATTCGGGACAGAACCAGTCACCATCAGGTGGTTCAACAATGCCGACACATTTGAAGTGATACCACTCTAATACGCAATCAGGAGAATCACATCCAATCATTGGTGCATCTTCATTTTTCCCGCAAAAGCAGTACAATGTGTTGACCTCACTGTCCTCTATAGTGCCATCAGTTGGTAGCACATTACATAGATGCGCCGCATACTCCCAACGCTTCAAGCCGCATTTCTTACACCGAGAACTCTCAGTTCCGTGCCGCCAGTACAAATGCGCTACTAACTGCTTGTACTCGTAGTAAAACATGGCACAGCTTCCACACGTATATGCAACAGCATTGGGATTCACTGGAGTACTTGTTGTTTTGTTCATATTTTAATATAGGCACATCACTCGTCAAAGGGTTAAATTAGAATATTGAAAATTATCAGATACTAAGCTTTTATATGTCAGTAACTAATTAAACCATTAGTACAGTAAGGTACATAACAACACAGTAGACATCATTACTGAGCTTTAATTGCGAACACTGCATACTTGGAAAAAGTATTTAATTAATCACTGCCTAAGTGCTTACTACAAAACGTAAATTAATACAAACAACTAATAAACTAATTATATAGATATAAGTTAATTATATAGAATATTTATATTATGGGTACAATCATTTATGAAATAGTACACTTTTCGCGTTGTATTTATTATAAGAATACATTTTAAGGCCTATATAGATTTCCTTTACAGCCCGCTTAAGTCACACCCTGCGTGTTAGGTGGTGGAACTCAGTGCCGCGTTTTGTATTACTTGACTAGGATAATAAAAACAATATGAGCATTGCCATGTATTAGTATGTTATCCACGTTTAAGTGAAACGTACCAACTGCGTCGAAATAATGCTACTAATTTTCATAAAAAACGTGACAATCTCATTTCATTTCTGCCGATAAAAATATTTGAAAATTATTTAAATGGAAATCTAATAAAAACATTTAATACACCTATACTAATTTGAAAAAATGTCAACTATTTTGCCGGAATATTTTTACCAATTCTGCTTACAAATTAAGCTAAATTGAAACTCGTGGTCCCCAAAAATGATGATTAATGCTAATCCTGACGAGCCCCACAATCTTAGTAAATAGTTGTAGTAAATAGTTGGACCACCAGAATCCGGAGGGTCGGGAGGCTGGTCGTTATCCATGTCTACCCACAAAATAAACTAATTAAAAATAAAAAACTTACCTAAATTAGCAACACAAATATACAAATATTATAACTTAACACCACCCAATTAGAACAACACTACATAAAATCAACTATTTCAACACTAATAAACATTAATTTTGTACTAGAAATGATAACCAAATCTCACTACACGTATGTCAACCACTAAATACGCTAGCGAAAGAAAAAAAAAACTATCAATATAACTTAAATAAAATCTTCTAGATTTTTGAAAATGTCAACAATATACAGTAATACTTACATCAACAACACGCAGCTTAAGTGAAAAGTTGAAAATTGACTAATGCGTCACTTGGTTTTCTTTCTTTTTAAAAAAACACAATCTAGATGATAAATGAAATCTGAATATAATCAATAATAATTGTCTACGGATCGTGTTAAAATTCATAACCATTATTTAACAAGTGGACTTTTTTAGTCTCCAATATATATGTCCAACATATCTATATTTTTGATATTTTAATTGTGCTTTAAAATATTTAATTTATGTGGATATACATCACGTTAAAAATTCAGGGTAGGCAAAATTACTTGAATTTATTAACTGATTTCCAAAAGGGAGGATTTTCTATATTCAATTGACATATATATTTTTTTATGTTTGTCATTCGACATCTCAGTACTTTGTAAACCGATTCGAATAATGCTTTTTTTGTTTGACAGATGGGTAACCCCAAGGAAAACGAGAGACATCTTCACATATTATAAAGCGAATATCCAGCCAAAGTAGAAGTAAGATCAATAGATACTAAGTAAATCGAACAAAAGATAGTAAATTAATTTAAAAAAAACCCCAAATTTACACTGACACAGTTCATTTCGTTTATTTATTTTTAATATTATTTCATTTTGTTTAACATATTATAGCTTAGTACAATTTTAAGGCAGTTATTTTTTTGTTTAAAATAATTTTTATATACATAAATTTACGTATACGTACGAATATATGTGCAATATTTATACATATTTTATATTATATTATAATATATCAAATTAATATGTTATCATACGTTAGGACAAATTAAGTAATTCATTAATATATGTTTAAGTCTTTATTATTTCTACTATTTTATATTTACATTTAATATTACATGTAAAAAATATAACAATAGTTTTAACTAATGTGTTAAATTTATTAACAATTTAAATACCTATCTACACTTTGGCCTAAATTATAATAACATCTAAAATATTTATTTTTATAACAATAACAATATATTTTTTTCCATTATCAAAACAAATTTGGCATTATTTCAGAATTAAAGAGCCTTTATGCCTATTAAGCTTGTCATTTACATTCTGAAGTAAGCTTTGTTATTTTTTTTTTGTTAATTATTTTATAAAAATTATAGTTACTTTTATTTCATGTGTGTAACAATGAAATACATCATTTATATTTTAAAGTAAATTTACGTTATCCGCTTGATAATTGGAAAACGGTGATTCATCTTCTTCCGGCATCTTTAATCACCTATTCTTCAACACCATCCTTAGATTTATTCTGAAAAGGATATTTCTGTTACAATTCAGTTTTCAACAGTATAATAAAGTAATATGCTTTTGTATTGTGAAATTATATTCTATAGTGACTATTCAAATACTAACCTTCTTGATTGCATCTAATTTACTGCATTCGGGACAGAACCAGTCACCATCAGGTGGTTCAACAATGCCGACACATTTGAAGTGATACCACTCTAATACGCAATCAGGAGAATCACATCCAATCATTGGTGCATCTTCATTTTTCCCGCAAAAGCAGTACAATGTGTTGACCTCACTGTCCTCTATAGTACCATCAGTTGGTAGCACATTACATAGATGCGCCGCATACTCCCAACGCTTCAAGCCGCATTTCTTACACCGAGAACTCTCAGTTCCGTGCCGCCAGTACAAATGCGCTACTAACTGCTTGTACTCGTAGTAAAACATGGCACAGCTTCCACACGTATATGCAACAGCATTGGGATTCACTGGAGTACTTGTTGTTTTGTTCATATTTTAATATAGGCACATCACTCGTCAAAGGGTTAAATGAGAATATTGAAAATTATCAGATACTAAGCTTTTATATGGCAGTAACTAATTAAACTATTAGTACAGTGAGGTACATAACAACACAGTAGACATCATTACTGAGCTTTAATTGCGAACACTGCATACTTGGAAAAAGTATTTAATTAATCACTGCCTAAGTGCTTACTACAAAACGTAAATTAATACAAGCAACTAATAAACTAATTATATAGATATAAGTTAATTATATAGAATATTTATATTATGGGTACAATCATTTATGAAATAGTACACTTTTCGCGTTGTATTTATTATAAGAATACATTTTAAGGCCTATATAGATTTCCTTTACAGCCCGCTTAAGTTACACCCTGCTTGTTAGGTGGTGGAACTCAGTGCCGCGTTTTGTATTACTTGACTAGGATAATAAAAACAATATGAGCATTGCCATGTATTAGTATGTTATCCACGTTTAAGTGAAACGTACCAACTGCGTCGAAATAATGCTACTAATTTTCATAAAAAAACGTGACAATCTCATTTCATTTCTGCCGATAAAAATATTTGAAAATTATTTAAATGGAAATCTAATAAAAACATTTAATACACCTATACTAATTTGAAAAAATGTCAACTATTTTGCCGGAATATTTTTACCAATTCTGCTTACAAATTAAGCTAAATTGAAACTCGTGGTCCCCAAAAATGATGATTAATGCTAATCCTGACGAGCCCCACAATCTTAGTAAATAGTTGTAGTAAATAGTTGGCCCACCAGAATCCGGAGGGTCGGGAGGCTGGTCGTTATCCATGTCTACCCACAAAATAAACTAATTAAAAATAAAAAACTTACCTAAATTAGCAACACAAATATACAAATATTATAACTTAACACCACCCAATTAGAACAACACTACATAAAATCAACTATTTCAACACTAATAAACATTAATTTTATACTAGAAATGATAACCAAATCTCACTACACGTATGTCAACCACTAAATACGCTAGCGAAAGAAAAAAAAAACTATCAATATAACTTAAATAAAATCTTCTAGATTTTTGAAAATGTCAACAATATACAGTAATACTTACATCAACAACACGCAGCTTAAGTGAAAAGTTGAAAATTGACTAATGCGTCACTTGGTTTTCTTTCTTTTTAAAAAAACACAATCTAGATGATAAATGAAATCTGAATATAATCAATAATAATTGTCTACGGATCGTGTTAAAATTCATAACCATTATTTAACAAGTGGACTTTTTTAGTCTCCAATATATATGTCCAACATGTTTTTAATTTTTATATTTTAATTGTGCTTTAAAATATTTAATTTATGTGGATATACATCACGTTAAAAATTCAGGGGAGGCAAAATAACTTAAATTTATTAACTGATTTCCAAAACGGACAATTTTCTATATTCAATTGACATATATATTTTTTTATGTTTGTCATTCGACATCTCAGTACTTTGTAAACCGATTCGAATAATGCTTTTTTTGTTTGACAGATGGGTAACCCCAAGGAAAACGAGAGACATCTTCACATATTATAAAGCGAATATCCAGCCAAAGTAAAAGTAAGATCAATAGATACTAAGTAAATCGAAGATAAGATAGTAAATTAATTCTAAAAAAACCCCAAATTTTCACTGATACAGTTCATTTCGTTTATTTATTTCTAATATTATTTCATTTTGTTTAACATATTATAGCTTAGTACAATTTTAAGGCAGTTATTTTTTTGTTTAAAATAATTTTTATATACATAAATTTACGTATACGTACGAATATATGTGCAATATTTATACATATTTTATATTATATTATAATATATCAAATTAATATGTTATCATACGTTAGGACAAATTAAGTAATTCATTAATATATGTTTAAGTCTTTATTATTTCTCCTATTTTATATTTACATTTAATATTACATGTAAAAAATATAACAATAAATAAATAAATAAATAATAAATAAATTTTATTTCAGTAAAAATATGTGATACAGATACACTCTAGATGTATTTATGATTTGATATATTTACAAATCTAGAGGAGAGCGATGGCAGCCATACTAGTGTAAACTGTGTCACAGCTGCCAGCGTCTTTGCCCCTTAACAAATAATACTGATACTTTTATACATCACAGTGATTCAGTGAAAATTAGTATAAAATAAAAACATTTTGCTCTGCGAATAAATTAAAATACAATTAAAACATTTAAAACGCCTACCAATGCAAATATTAATGAGTGTGTATGTGTCTAAGAGAGTGCGCGTCTTGTATGTATGTGTGTGTGTGTGAGTGCGTGTGCGTTTGAGTGTGTTCAGTAGACAATACTCTCTGTTTCAATGTAGGACAACTTTTGAATCCAATCTTTGATAATTTTTTTACACTTAAATGATGTCAGTGGATAAATATTGATTTTTTTATTAATTTTATTGTACAAGTGACCGCTAATTACATAAAACTGGCTGCAGGCTAACCTTGTTCTTGACGGAACGGTTGTACAAACTCTGGATTTATTGCGTTTGGAAGTGGGTCTGAACAATATACTTTTATGCTTACGACGTATAACTTGCACAATGTAAAGTTTTCTAACAGATAAGATGGAAGACTCACGGTAAAGAAGATCTGTGCTATATCGTCTAGGTTTTCCCAGCATAACTTTTAATATAGCCCTTTGAGCACGTTCCAAAACAAGCAATGTATTGCTGCTGGTACCTCCCCATACTATGATGCAGTAGTTTAAAATACTTCTTACGAGGGCATAATAAATTGTAAGTAGAGTATCAGGGTCAGCTAAATTTTGAAGTTTTCTAAATACGGGAATTAGTTTACGTATACGAGACGATACGTTATTGATGTGTAGTGACCAGTTAAGGTTAAAATCAACAGTAACACCCAAGTATTTAATATTACAAGTACGAGGAAGTTGAGGACAATTGCAGAAGTTCTGAATGGTACAAGTGTGCGCTGTGATAGAAAAATCAGGTGGGGGCTGAGAACTGGGCCGATGAGAGAATGCGATATATTTAGTTTTATCAATATTGAGCGTAAGAAAATTGTTGTTATACCACCGTGTCACCCATCCTATAGCATTCTCTGCATGCTGTTTAGCCTCAATCCAATCACGTCCGTTGACTACTAGTACGGTGTCATCTGCATATGCAATAATTTTGCAATTAGGTAATGACGTATTGCATAGGCTATTAACATATAATAGGAACAGCGTAGGACCCAGTACACTTCCCTGTGGAACACCAAAAGGGACGTATGCCTTGTCACTCACAAACTTATCTATTTTGACACACTGAGAGCGGTTTGTTAAGTAAGAGCGAAAAATGTCCAGTACAATACCTCGTATTCCTAAATTATACATTTTCTCAAGCAGAATTGGTATTGAGACAGTGTCGAAGGCCTTAGATAAATCAAGGAAAATACCGACAACTTTATCTTTGTTATCTAAGTGTTTGGCAATAGTTTCAGTGAGCGACAAAGCAGCGTCTTCTGTGGATTTATTTTTAGTAAAACCAAATTGATTGACGGCAAGAATGTTACGGTGATGAAGATAATTTGTAAGTCTTTTGTTCAATAGCTTTTCCAAAATATTTGAAATAGTAGGAAGGATCGATATTGGTCTATAGTTGCCTACATTAACTTTTTCTCCTGATTTGTAGATGGGATGTACCAGTGCCTGTTTAAATATATCCGGAAAAATACCAGTTGAAAAACATAAATTGAATATATGCGAGAGAACAGGGGCTATGCTGGTGCTAATTTTTTTTATTAATAAAGTGGGTATGCCATCTATACCTGTGGCAGAATTGCCTTTTAAGCTCGCTATTGTCGATTGGATCTCATAATTATTGGTGTTATAAAGTACCATTGAGTCTTTAGAAATATATGGCTCAGGGGAGTGATTGGAATTCACAGAACTTTGATTTGTGGACGCTTTATTAAGTATAGCATTGGCATAGGTTGCACCAATACCAGCAAAATAGTTGTTGACATTATTAACAGAAGCACGAGGATCAAAATTTAGATCGAGTAAGGCAGTGGCAGAAGGCGAGGGCTGCTTGATGGAGGTTATTTTCTTGATAGTGTTCCAAGTACCTTTGGGGTTGTTTTTGTATTTTTGAAATTCGCTTCTCTCGTAAATTGTCTTCAATTTTTTTAATAAATTTGTACAAAAATTACGATATCTGGTGTAGGTTACACGCAATATCGCATTAGCAGGATCACGTTTACAGTTTTGGTGCAGTTTGTCACGGTGTCTAATACAGCGTACAAGTCCTGGGGTCAACCACGGTTTGATAGGACGTTTTCGGTGTGAAACTATTATTGGTTTAGAATGTGTAGTTATGGATTCAGAGATTGTATTAGTTAAGAGTGTAGCTGCTACATCAGCGTCGTTAGCATTAACTATATGGGCATATTCCATGTTAGAAAGTTGTTTAATTAATGCTGGATAGTCTATTTTAGAGAAAGTTATATTAGCTTTTTGGCGTTTAATATTACACAGTAAACATAAGATCAATGGGGCATGGTCAGTAATATATGAGTCTAGGATATAAGTAGTTGCTTGTTTGTTGGAACGCAGCATTACATGATCAATACAACTTTCATTGCGAGTTGGTAAAGTATGAGCGCTTAAAAAACCGTGGAATGCCATCATGTCCAAATATTTGCAACTGTTAGGGTCAGAACTATTTGGAGCGATGTTAATATTCATGTCACCGATTACCGCTACTGATTTTACCCCTTTCAGGGATCCCAGACATAAATCCAGGCTATCACAAAAACTATTTATATTTTTGATAGACGGTGAACGGTAAACTGCTACTACAGCATATTCATTACCATATTCTAAGATGAGAGAGCTGGCGTCACGTAACGTCAATTTAGCAATTGAGTGTTTTATAAGAGATTTAATGTAAATAACGACACCGTCGTTTTGGTTGTGGTAGTCTGAATTATAAGAGGAATATCCATCAATGCTGGGTAGATTTGCTGTTGTAGACAACCAACATTCCGTAAGGATAATAACATCAAATTGAACAATGAGTCTTTCAAGAAGAACAGTAAAAGCATCGAAATTACTAGATATGCTACGAATATTTGTATGTATTATGGTTAGGGCAGTCTCAGTGGTATTAATATGATTAATAATATTTTCCGGAGTACATACTATTGCATCAGACACTTCAACTGAGTCAATGTCATTAGATATATTTTTAAAGAGAACATTGTAATAGGATGGTCCACCGGGACATATCTTTGGTAAATCCGTAGAGTACATTTCCTAATATTTTATATGATATGTAAAATAAATAAAGTAGTAGTTGTGAAAACGAGGCAAGTGTGATTGTGTAAATTGTGTTATGATAGGTTGTAGTATGACTTGAGCGAGTATTGGAATAATGGTGTTGAAAAATGTGTATTTAGTGTAATCACAGGTACAAGGTAATTTTTTTTATATACAAATCAAAATTAATTATACGGTTAACCCCAACAAGTACCAAAAAATAGCAAATACTACGAAATAATGGCAAGACAAAGTAAAACATAGTAAAAGAAGAATTTGGAAAAACATACAGTCACAGTTTCTTAGACGTAGAAAGGTCGAAGTCAGTCTCAGTATCAATTCGATAAGATTGAGCACCTTCTAACTTACGGAGGAAAAATTTATATCTGTAGTTCGTTGCATATAAAATGAGTGCATATGACCGCTGTAAATTTACGTTGCAAGTGTTATGAAATTTTTGCTTCGTATGGGCGGACGTCTTATACCGGAAAAATATCGTCCTGCTGCAGGCGGCGTAGTTTGGTGACGTGTCATAGTAAGCTCAATACAAGGAGGAGCTGGCAAATCTGTCTGCCGGAAAAAGACGATCGAGGCAATTCGTTCAGTTTTCCGCCAGTGGTTTGCGAGGCGTCATGGTAACCTTCTGCACCACGCAGGTACTTTCGGGCCAAGCTGCTTCGGGAGAAACCTGTAACGAATCGCCTGGACGGAGACTTATACACGCTACTGGCTCAACACACGCTGGACGACCTCTCTGTGGCGGTTGAGAAGGAACACTGTGAGGTGTTAGTGGATATTGGGGACGGCCTGCATCTACCGGTCCTCGAGACCTACATAACCCGTTTGAATCCCCACTGCGGTGACGTACCCGTAAAAGTTTTTCTTCAAGAGAACTTCTTAAGTTATAGTATAAATAGAGGGTCGGTCAAGAGCGAGTACTACTTGCAATTGACCCATATTTTTAGTTTCTTTCAATTTAAAAATAAAATGAATTTGTTGTTATTAATAATAAATTATTTTTATAATAAATATATTTTATACTTGCATATGGTATGTATGTATTTATTTAAACCCATATTCAAAATGTGATTCAATTTAAAAATCGAAAGTTTATATTATCGAATACTTATTACTTACTTATGGATTTTTGTTATCAATTAGTTTGTTCCAATTTTGTTAGCAAAAAATAAATACACATAATAACTAGTGTTGTATCAATATACACCAATTAATAGCAGACATCTGCAAGTCAAGAGCCACATGTCGTTGCAAGGGTACTCTGAAGCTGAATATATATTAGCTCATTTATGTAAATTTAGTTTGTCTTCATGAGAATAACGCGTCCTTTATTAATCCTAAACGTTGTATCTGAGCAATGTCTCTTAAGCTGAAAAAACGTTACAATTTTCTATGAAATCTACATATTCTAGAATATTAAATATATTCACACATAAAATAGTTTTTAGCTTATATATATAAAGCAATATATCCCTACAAAAAGAATAATAAAATAATAGGAAAGATAAATTAAGGATTTTTTTTTTATTTAATTAATGTAATATTAGGCACAGAATACGAACCTTAAAATATTAAATGTTTTTTTTATATATAGACACACGATGATATGTTTTGGAAAATGGCTACTTTGATTACATCAGAGGAAAGTAGAAGTAAACTAATTAATATAATGCTATGTGAAAGTTTCAAATTTGCGCGAACGCTAAGATAACGAGCAGACCAATTAGTACAAGATTTCCATTAATAATAAAGCTGAAAATAATAGATTCATTACAATACGAATATTATTTACTTTTGATAGGGAGTATTTGTTGTAAGGGAGCACAAATCGATCTCAGTGCTCCATTCCAACCTCACTTGCATATAGTACATCCTGCCGAATAGCAAACGAGGCTCTGGCGAACGATTGAAGGTCCAACCATTCGTTGTTAAATAGAGATCGAGGGGTTGGTCTCAGACCAGCGGAAGGATCTTTAAGACAATATTGGTAACCTTGGCTGTGAGGAAGAGGACCTATAATATCCATATGGACGTGAGAAAAGCGTTTATATGGATTGGCGAAATTTCCGAGAGGTAAGTTATATTACAAAATATGGAGATATAAGTCCCTAATATATAAAAAAATCCATTACATTAATCTTAGTAGTTATTTAACTTAATGTACTAGTTTGTTAATTTTTATATATTTTAAGTTTCTGTACCTGAAAAGGATAAAGCGCACCCTTATAGGATCACATTGTCCAATTAAGCGGACAACAATGTGATCCTACAAGGGTATACGTACGTCTATTAGGACCGTTTTTTCTCGAAATTACGAGAAGGTATCAAACTGAAATTACTATCAAACATTCAGATGAATCCAGATGTATCCAGTATGTATGCTTAAACGATTATCTTTATATACTCTTATATGGCTACTAATAATCTGGTCAAACAAAATACCTATAAAAATATAATAGTATACTGGACAAGTTGCGCGTGTAAAAAATGTAGACGCTATGGTGGTCAACCATATGAAAGGAGAAGTGACAAAATGGCTTTGATGTGTAATAGCATCAGGAAAGCACGAGGTATATAAGGATTGAGGTGAAGATCTCAGTTTTTTTAAGCGTACACATTCTGACATCCCGTCATTTGAAGCACAGAGAAAATCAATTATTACTATTAAATAGTTTGTGCTTCGTTGTTGCCCCGTTAGTACTTCAATACGCCGCATAATCAAAACCTATAGAGTATACTATACTCCTAGGGTATTATATGGTTAAAACAGGATGATGAAATTTAGCAAAGCCCTATTAAATACTAACAATAGAAATAACCGAAAGTCCGAAAATTGGAAATTAGTTGGTATATCGCAGAAAAAAATATTACAAACTTATATGTGTAGTTCATTTTATACAAAATGACTGCAAGCGCCCGCAAATTTAAGTTTGGCCATTTCTTAAGAGGGATGTTGCACTTCCTGTCGACCTAAATCATGAATTGTTTTACAGATAGTTTTCATAATTTTTGTATATATTTTTAGATACAAAGTAATACATATATTACATTTTTATACTATGAGTAGATAAAATGTACTAATATTCTATATATACTAAGTTTAGTAGGTTATATCAAAGTTTATAGGTTCTTTGTTTTAAAAAGGAGTTTTATTGAAATTGTAAGAAACATTTTTATTATAGGTAGGGGACCTGGCTGAGAATCTTAAAAAACCCGATAGAGAGCAAAATTAGCATATTTATAAGCATCATCTTCGTCTTCAAGCTTATATGAATAAAAAAATGTGAATGCGCCTTTTTTACCACTATACCTATAGTTTTGATTTATGCGTACCTAATATTACAATTAATTTGTAAGTTAGATATTATTTTTTATTATTCTTAATTAAATAATCTGTTTATTTTTTAATTAGTAATAATTTTATTATAAATTTATTATTTAATTTATTAAGCAAAGTCAAGGATTAGGCTTAATCTAGACCAGACCTAATCTAGACCTCTCGAAATGCAAGTGTTCGAAACGTTGGATTTATAAAAAATGTATAGTAGATATATTTTATGCTAGCACGCATAAAAGATACACAAGTAATCCAGTAAAAGAGTATCATTTAACACATCGCAATACACTTATAAACCAGGATAAACATAATATGTAACCCGACAGAACTTTCAATTGTATTGTTTGATTTTTTTTAATCTTGATCCTCTCATCATGCGAGGTGCAAGTAATTGGTTTTTAACTGTACAATATTTGATAAGGACGATAAAAAGATTTTGCTATATGTAAGGATATTTCTACATATGATATATAAGATAGCAATTATTGTCAGATTCTTAGAAAAATGCCACACTCAACAGGAGCGTGCCTGCCTTAATTGGACGATTTTCCAAATGGAAAAATATATACTATAATATAATGTTTATTTAAACAGTTCAAAGTACTAGTAAGTTTCTGTTAAGAGAATTCAATTACTTCGTAAAGTAATTAAAGTCTATAAAATACACATTTTTGACTTTAAATCTAATACTAATATAAATTGATCAAAAACTATAATAATTAAAAGTTTAAATGGCATGCTTTATAGACAAAAGAGAACTTAAATAGTTGTAGATCTTAAAAATGATTAAAATGAAGGTCTGTTAATGATAATAAATTATAACAGACAGAATAAAACAGAAACTGCAAAATTTTACCACACAGTGGTGTAGTAATATGTTGTAGTTTGTCAGTATTACCAGTGAGTAATGCATACCTTACTAGCCCCGGAAATAGTACCAGCTAAATATAAAGATTTGATTTCCTTCCGTGAGCAGAATTTGATTGCTTCAAATACTACAAATTATATAAATTACTAAATTTCCAGAAATAGATACGGTGTGATTTGGCAAATAAAGTTGTCATTAAAATTGTCTTTAAGATGATTATTATTGAGAAAATATATACGTATGTTGAAGAATAATTAATACATCAAGTTATTACGACGACTATTTTTTATTTAAGTTGACAAAGATCATTTTTTCTTTGTATATTGTTAATAAAAAAAGCATATTTGTCAATTTTAATTTTATGTCAGCGATGACAATTTTATAATTTTGTGAAAAAGTTCTTTTATTAGATTGCCTCCGCTTTCCGCCTTTCAAGATTGAATTCATTGTGTGTTGAGAGCGGAACTCAACACTGCACTTTTCCTTGTTGCCAGAGCGAAGATATTGAATATTATTTATTTTCCCCGAGTGGAAATCTAACCCACAAACGACGATGTGCCACTGCGCCACGACGGTTCTCTCTGCTCTGCTGCTGCAGTTTGATATGCTGTCTAGAATTAAATTCTAGAAGAATATTTTTAAACCTATATAATATCTTACAGATTTTTATCTATACAACAAAATTCATTTGCTCTCATGAACATTGAATAAATCCAATGTTCATGGGTTGGCATGAGCTAAATTTTTTGCCCTTAAAGCAATTGTTATTTATTTTGATTATTTACGTAACTATTCGAATATTTTTTTAAAAAGTAACTAAAAAAATATATCTTATAATTTATATTAATTGTTTTAATTTATATTAACTGCAATATCTATACAAACAAAATAAGTAATTTATCCGACAAAATCTAAATAATTTAACTTCACTTGCTAGTAATCTTACTCACTCACTCTTAGGTGAGCTAAGCTAATTAAAATATGTCTATTTTTTATGGACACATCGGACGGCAGGACGACATCTACTCTACATATTGATTTAGGTTTTAAGCTATTATAGCGTTAAAATTTATTCATTCTGTAGTAAAAACCAGTAATCACAGTATCTGACTTTATCGGTCTTTAATTTTTTTTTAAGAAAATTTTTATAATACGCTAATATATGAATAAACATACGGACAAAAAAATCTACTGACTACTTTTTTAGCTTATATTTACAATAACGACGGTATACAAACCGACCCATTAATATATTTTTAAATCTTTCATAAGCAAAATCGATTTTTCTATACTTTATTACTACGACAATTTAATCTATGGATGAGATGTATTTAAGATATATCGACATTAATACAAATAAAAAAGTCCTGCCAGCGTGATGCAGACATATTATTTCCATGAATAACGACATCTGTTAACAGATATTATAAAATATTACTATAGATTTTTAAACACATAATATTAGTTTTCGAAAAGGATTTTAAGTTACCTACCAATAGATGACATTGTATCAAAAACTAATAAGTCACATTCTGATCGCTAGATCTCACTATAATAATTGCAA
Source organism: Dione juno (assembly GCA_037127375.1). Taxonomy (NCBI): domain Eukaryota; kingdom Metazoa; phylum Arthropoda; class Insecta; order Lepidoptera; family Nymphalidae; genus Dione; species Dione juno. The sequence continues at coordinate 74,554 of JAXRJS010000043.1, read as the reverse complement.
ATCACATGATTTGTAACTATAACTGTGATATCTAGCTAGACCGTGGAAATAGTTTTCAAGTATTTTTAATTGACGTAATTTAACCGTCTCTATTTTATTTTAATGATTTTTAAAAAAACTTAAAGAAAATATATAAAAATTTGAACGCAGCGGGATTCTTCTTTCTGTCTCTGTTTTTATTTTTCATTATTAGCGCAAAATATATATATATATATATATATATATATATATATATATATATATATATATATATATATATATATATATATATATATATATATATATATATATATATATATATATATATTCTATCTCGAGTTTTACGATTCTCAAATTTATAAGAGAACATAAAACAGATAAGCTTATAAATTCATAAAGATTGTTATATTAATTTCTTCGAAAAGAGTTTTCTTATATTTCGAGACAGGATGAAGTTCGTGACTTGGCGGAGTAGTCAGATAATAGTTGAGTAGCAAGTTTAATTACTTCCTGTTTGATGAGGGCAATGCTGTTCAAGTCTAAGGGACAGGATTAAAATGTAAATATAATCAAAATATTTTATAATACTTTTTAATAATATTCCTAAGATAATTCGCTTTCACAATTAGTTTTTCAGGTTTTAAATATAGATGAGAACATATGTATTTCATTTTTAAAGTGAGTGTAGAACAAGAAATCCTATATTCAATTTTATTGTTGTGCAAAATGTAATATAATAAAAACGAAGGAATAGCAACATCTTGATATTGCCGATGGCGCTCATGGCTTAACATTGTTTCATCCGGATTCGGGAGAAGAGTAATTTCGTGCAGTGCCTAGATTCTGTGACCTCAGGCTATGTCAATATCTCAAGTGATTCCCTGAGGCCTGCCAAGATTCTCTTTATATCTTGACCGCAACTCGTACCCGCCGATAATAGCATAGATCTTTTAAAAATAAAAAGCAGTTGCTCCTATAAAACTGATAACAAGATTGTAAAATTATATTGATAAACTTCTGAAAGGAACATTTAATCAATCTTATAAAAAACATAGTTATATATGATATTCTAAGACGTGATTTTAATTTCATGTATCTTTTTCTACGTTGATGCCAGTTATCAATACTCGTAACTCTTTTCATTGAAAAAATCCCTCAATTTCAATATTATGGATTATTTCAGGGACTTAATATTATCAAATAGTTGTAAATGTGATCCTATAAAGAATTTTCGTTTTGAGGTATGGACGTCTAAAAATGTTATTGAGAACTTAAACAGAGTAAAATTTATTTTAAATTTATTTTTTTAAATAAAATGTTTTTATCTTTTTTATTTTTATTGTAACTCAACATTTCGTAATTATCTTATAGTCAACCCTATAAAGACTTAAACTCTAAGCTCAGAACAATCTCTCATATAATCCTGAAGCTGCAACTTATATATTACTAAAATACAATCGTCCACAATTAAAGGCGATTGTGTATCTGAGTCAAGTAAGTACATTGTTAGACTATTGTTAGATGTGTACATTTGCTGCTTAGTTATTTAGTTCAGAATTAATTTATTTGTATGGCTATAAAATATATTTAATAGATAAAAGCAGAACATTTTTACACTAGGTATATAAATGCTTGTTGCATTACATATAATATTGTAGTTTATAACCGCATGTTGTTATGTACTTATGATGATGATCGTGTAGTATTAATGTCCAGAAATACTATTATTTTTGTTTATTTAAATGATGTCATACCATGTGTCAATTATTCAATCTATCACCTATAACATATTAGTATAAAGCTAAGAAGACGACTCTGAAATTTAAAAAATGCTTTAACTGTCTGCCTGTTCTACATACATCGTGAGCGTCGCGCGCACTGAGACACACGACCCATACTAAACTTACAATTAAATATCTCTAAAACTAGAAGACACGGTAAAAAAGGCGTATGTTTTTGTTTTAAGTAATGAAAAAATGCGTATGTACAAAGTATATAAGTCGAAAGTGAAATTTCTTTGGCGAACTTATTTTTAAATCTTGTTTATATTTATACTAATCTAAAGCTATAGATTTCCAATGTTAGAAGGACGGATAGATAGGAAGATATGATAGGAATTTAATCAAATTATATATTTTTTTATGTTTTAGTTAAAAAATAATTGTTATTTCGTATTTATTAATGTATTTATAAAATTTAAAAAGGTAATCCGACAGGAATCATGTTATAATAACACTTCGCCACTGCAAAAACGCCCCAAAGCGTTCCTATTACGTTAAAGCGAGCAAAGAAGTTTCAATTCAAAAATAATAATTGCTGATTATTCTTCATTTGCTGATTATTCTATATTAGTGAAAGTGCTATTTATTATGCTACAAATAAAAAAAAAACACATACGAAGCTAATATAAATATAACAATAATAATATGTCTTCCATACAATCATACATAAAATGTTCAATAAACAAGGAAAGCAAGAAAAAATAATAAATAAAATTAATAAAATTCTTCAAAATATTATAATCAACGTTATAAAGTTAGAAGCTACACTCAATTTTTTTAAAAAGTTTTATATTTGTTACAAAAGCAAGCTTTTCAGGAATTTTCCTAGAGTTTCATTTTTGCTGTGCGTTAACTTTACGTATACGAGGCTTTACTCGGTTTTGCTTTATATATTTTGCTATAGACTCGTGATGTGAAAATATTATATCACCTTTTAAAAATCATATGTTTTGTTTTTTTTTGACCGACTTCAAAAAACAGGGAGGTCCTATGTTCGATGACTATATCTTTTTATTGTATGTCCCTAGATTTCTCGGTCACTTGTGTTCTGTTTTGCTTTTTGTCTGTTTGTTAGAGCGTACTTTTAAGGTGGTCCCATTGTCGCTATGTCAGGATCAGATAAAAGAATCGCATGCAACTATTGGAATATCTACATAAGGTGATGTGGGAAGGGACAATTCCTGAACTCCAAATTCTCAATTAATAAATTGACCAAAGATTAATAATTAAGCACAGTACTTAATGCTTAAAATTTCGCGCCGTCTTTGAAACCGTCCAAGCGCTCTGACAACTAATTTTCCAAAAGGCGTGCGTCCAAATCCCGCTACGTTCAAATTTTTATGTTTTTCTAAAAGTTTTCCTTAATGTAGAATAATACTTCAAAACAGTAATCAAATAAAAGGTTCAGTTTTTCTTTTTGAGGCACAGCATCCTAATGATGTCATAATCTAAATTTGTGCTGTTTTCTACCCCTGTGCTTTGTCTTTTGCCAAAGAGGAGAAATCAAAATAATCCATAACTCAAATGAGGATCGAACCTATAGCCATCGCTCTTGCAATCAGAGTCAGAGATAATATAAAAAAGTCTATATAACATTTCTCGCAAATTCTGATAAACAAAAAGATTAAAACTGATGTATCACATAAAGGAGATCCAAGGTTTTGGTAGCCGGTCGTTAAAATGTTACGATCGTCCGATACTGAAGGAAAAAATCTTTAATCGAAGATATGAGTTTTACGTGGATTTCGCGGAAAATTATCCTGGTCAGGCAGAGTAAGATAGGCGAAACAGCTTTTGTAATGACAAGTAAGTCATAGCTATAAAACCTAACGGGCTTCTGTACGAGAATCGGTGCTAAGCTTCTTTCATAATTTATAGATAATGTTTTTGTTCTATAATTAATACATAGTTGATGTGTGTAAGTAACTACATAAGAATTATTGTTTTTCCTTAACTTTTTCAAACATTTATGTTAAATATTGCAAATGTAAAGTACAATTTATAAAATAATAAATTAATTTGAATTTGCATTTACATTTACATTTGTTTTGTATGAAAAAAACGGATATAAGTTTGTAATGGTTTTTTTCTGTGATAGATTTATAAGTTATAAATTTTGAAATGTTTTCCCTTTTTCTGTTCTGCCACATTTTATAATTATAACAGCAACAGAAAGAAGCAACCTATAAAAAATCTGCATTACACACTTTTATAGACATATCTATAGTTTCTGAATGCTTTTAATATAGTATCTGATAATATTTTATAGATATTTCTTTGTTGTCGAAAAATATCGAGTGACAAATTGTCAGTTTTATTGTTAGGCAAATCCACAGGCCTGTTTGCGGCGTGTCGCGTTACTTTCTCAATTTATGCACGCTTGCAGTCCGAAGTTAGTAATGGCAATGTTACGCATCGTATATTGAGGATACAAAGCGCTGCAGTGAGTAAGCTTAAAGTTGTTTTATAGTAAAATACTATTTCTTTCAGTATTGGTCTACAATTGTACAATATTAAGCTTGTTATTTTAGTGTTGACTATGATTCGTCATGGACGTTTCATTAATAAAGTCATTCAAATTCAATAATACCAAATCACTTAGCTATATTTAGCCTTTTAAAACGACTCTTACTTGTAAAGAAGTTGATTTGTTATTATGAATTAGATGTTTACATTTTATATTTTGATACAAGCAAAATCTTCCACGTAAAATTCAATGAATGAAAATGTTTCTTGATTTTGTTTTACTGAGTTTATTTTGTTTGACTTTCACTCAATTTGTCTACAAAGGTTGTCAAAATTTGCTGTTTTAACAGAAAATATTGAGCCTATATAAACAAGTTCAATACTCAGAGAATCGGTAAGTGGATTGGACTGACTCGGTATTATTCAGCAATAATAGAATGATTACGTTTTTGGATAGTTTGGGAAACTGATCATAATATATTTTTTAGAAAGTTATTATATTATTACCATCATATTCATATAATTACGATATAAAATTAGTGGGGCGCCCGCAAAACTTTGCGTTTATCCAACAGATTTTTTAGATTTTTATGTCGTAGTAGATTTGCACGTTTTTTATCTGTTTCTTTACAGCCCGTGGCGCCACTCACCAGTGGGCCAGTAACTTTTTCCTGCTATTTAAAATTAATTATTTTTACAACTCTTTATTTTTTTGCACATCTATAGCTGGAACTCTTCAAAATGATATATAAAATAAAATATGAAGAAGGAAATACGTTTCTCATTTCATTTTGGTGGAACTTTACAGCTTTTTATGTCGGGGTGGAACAGCTTTCCCAAACTAGAGAGACTTATAACTTAATTTCCGTTACTACCGTTTAAAACTTTTGAGCTGAGGCGTCTACATTCACGTATTGTTAATATTTTTTTAAGCATAAGTCTTCTTTTCCTTTTTGAATATTACGATGAAACTAAAATTTACTATATTTTCAAGCACATAAGAAAACTAACGACTATGTTAAAAAACATCCAGTACTTTTTAATTTATAACAATAATTACATCAAAACGCAATGTATCCAGGCCAAGACTGTCTTAACAGCACGATTTATTACATTATTTTGATGATATTGTAAGTTTAATTTAATTCTTGTACTTCAATTTTTTAAACTATAAGTATAAGCAATGGTTTAAAGGATGATTTAGTTGGTAGTTAATGATAATGGATATAAGATAATTAAATTTTGAACATGATCTGCCTGTAACGTGACGTAACGTATCTAATTGCTGTGGACGTGGGTTATAAGTAGAAATTAACAAAATTATTACTAATTGAAACTTTAATTTCTTATACAAGGTTGACTAATAAACGCTGACTGTGTACTAATATACGACCCTATTTAGGTTTGTATATGTATGTATTTAAATTTTTATTATTAGTATAGTCACATTAGAAGTAAAAAAAAATTATAATTAAGTTATTACAAAAAAAAAAAATATAAACCTCTATAATACATAAAAAGTAATTACCGTAACACCTATCTAAAAACATGTCACACACAATTATCCTCTCGGTACTTCGCCTCTTTACCGTCGTGGGTAAAAATAACAATGCAGCGAAATTCAAAGTTTTTATACCCACACCACCACCATTGGTCGACAATGTCACGCGCCACCATTGGTAATGTGAAGTCGGAATGACATTTGTCTATGCTAGTCATTTGTATGTGCTAGTTGTGTTTGTTAGAACAATAGCTTAAGCCTGCATTTCTGTTGTACTGTCTAGGGAATATATATTTATAGGATATATAGGAAAATATCTACAACTGGTTATGTCAAAGTTTATTCGTCATATGTATTTTGGTCTTAAGACAATAAAATCTTGTAAAAGCTGGAAGATAACTACTGATGCTCGTTATTATGCACACAACAGCTTATAATATACCAAAACTTTACATATTATATAATATATAAAGTTATTAAAACTTTATATATTATATATTTCCATTCTTAGTGCGGATTAACACTTTAAAAATTATTAAAGTATACACCACTAGCTGTTACCTGTGACTTCGTCTACGTAGAACTACCACTTCGGGTAAATATTTTTGTAATGGGTAGGCTCTGAATTTATACTGGACCGATTTAGGTGTGAAAATGTAGAGTTTTAGGCAGGAAAACGTAACAGACAGACAGTGTTACTTTCGTATTTACAATTAATAGATAAGCTGGCTAGGAGTATGTGAACTATACGTTACATAACTGCACCCCGCGTTAAAACCCGCATATTTTCGGGATTGGGATAAAATGTAGCCTGTGTGTGTCCTTACCAAACGTTTCATCTATCTGTATACCTAAATTCATCAACATCGGCTCAGCTGTATAATCGTGCAAAAGTAGCAGATATACAGACGGAGTTACTCGCATTTATAATTAGTAAGTAGGGATATATACCACTTTCATTAGCCATGTTCAATATTCTGGCTCGAGTAATAGTTATTTGATTGCGTTTCCCTTTGAATTCGTAATAAATACACTCACAAACGTAGGAAATCTGGCCATAATTTGGAGCGTTTCTATGCTACTAAATGCCCGGAAAATGTTTTCGAAATTTAGACATGTATTTGTTCTCTGTTTTGTGGTTTTGATCCATGGTCGGAGTATTGAAATATTTAAATAATTTTCATTTCACCGCCGTGCTCTATACAAAGCATAACGTTGAGTTCAGTCACTCAACATACCATGACTCGCAAATTGTCATCTAATGGTGAGTGTGAAGATGTAAATATATAAAACAGCACAAGTCCAAAAATATTATAATAACATTTACTGCTTTCAATGAAACCTTCATATCGAGAATATAAGCCACATTTGACAACAAATTATGACAGTTTGTGCTTTTTAGTTACAAAATGTGACGCTATGTAATTTGGTGCTTATAATATTGCTTACAAATTTGATATTTATCATTTACATATGATCGAAACATTCATATATATTTTTGCCTGACTTGTTGATATTTCTTATTTGTATTAATATTATTATTTTATTATCATAAATGTCGGAGAAGGAAGTGTCTGAACACTAGGTAATCTCTGCCTACTCCGTAGGAGATAGCGCGTGAAGCTAACAAATCATAGTTGTAATAAAAAAAAAACTCTTGCGACTATTAATTTAGAAGAGTAATATTCTTAAAATGAATTCTTCTAAAGTAAAAATATATATTTTCTGTACAATATTAATTTATCACTTATCAAACAGAAATAGTCATTAGTGATGTAACGGCCGTATGAAGTGCCTTCATTATGTTTACAATTGAAATTGAGTTTTCGCTAAATAAAATAAATCCCTTGGTGAATTAATTACTTTAGGCTCTCCAAAAAACATGAAATACTCGTATATCCAACCAGGCTTCATTGTTTTATATACAAATGAAAATTGAAATTTGTATTGTAACTTTCGTTTGAAAAAGTGCTTATAAAGCTCCTACGTTTCTTCTTTATGCATTTAGTTAAAAAATTCATACGAAAAAAAATTATACACAAATTAGCTTAGCAACAAATTGTTTTTTCATGTAGTGATTGTTTATTTTTGTAGGTATTGGATATGAAACATAATTTTTTAACAAAAACTTTTAACTATTATCAATTATTGTTATCATTATAAATATTAAATACGACTTTAAAGTTATATTCTAAAACATAACGCTTACACAGGAAAATATTACACAATGATTTATGAAAACAGATGTTTTACTTAACAACTTCGTATGTCGTTCGCGATCGTATTAGCAATATTTACATAGCTTAAACTAACTCCTTTGTTTACTTTTTCATGATTTGTTGGTTTATTAGTCTTCAACGACTATTTATATATATTTCTTCCGCGTCATTTGCGGCACAGAGAGTCCAGGATGGTAATTGATTATTCACAAATCTTGCCAGTCATTAATGTCTTATTAAAAGAAACCCGAATAAGATTTCTTCAGTTACATTCAATTAATCATCCGGGATAGAGAAACAATCTGTGATAGGTATCTTTTATATTTATTAACGCAATGTTTATTAACGTTTGGTATATTATTGTGAAATTTAATAAGTATTGGGATGTCAGCCGTCATGAATTATAATTATAACCCACTTCTAAGTAGGTAACTCGAGATTATGGAAAACTTTGATAGATATAGTATGCTTTCTTCACTCATAGATGAATATTTTTCTCCTTTGCTATTTAGTGACGGAATACAGTACTTCATTTTATAATTATAGCTATATAGTAAATTATGTAATTAGTTTTAATACCTATAAAAATAACAATAAAAAATCTCTGTCAAGTGAGAGTAATACTAGCGCACCGAGGGTTTCGGGTTTCGATAATATTTATTATATATATTATATATATATATATATTATATATATATATATATATATATATATATATATATATATATATATATATATATATAATTCTTTCTGCGTTAAACTTTTAAATGATCAAATTTGAGATTGTATCCTTCATATATATATATATTGTAAGTTCTTACTTTCTGTCAAATTTCATAACAATAGGTCAATGAAATACAACTAATAAGAGTCGACTAACTTGAGTCTTCTTCTTGGCATTAGTCCCGGCTTTTGCCAGGGTCTGCCTTCCGACTAAGCCTACTCGGAAGGCAGACCCTGGCAAAAGCTAACTAACGACTAACTTGAGTATTGTGTGGTATCATCACTCATTTTGTATGAAATCAAGTACAGTATAAGTTTGTAATGGTTTTTTGTGGGATATATCTATAAATTTTCAATTTTTGGATTTTTCCATTTTATAACTTTAGGACGACGGGAACTACCCTGTAGGTTTTGATGACGCGGTGATTGATTGCGTCGACATTTTTCTGTGCTTCAAGATGTCATCGACTTGAAGATTTGATATAAATTTCAGATTGATTCTTTCACAATATTTGGAGAAAATCGTCTTGAAAGTCGGCCAGACAAACAGACAGATAGATGGATAATAAAGTGATCCTTTAAGGTTATTTTTTTGAGGTAGGAAAGCCTAAAAATCATCTATACATATGTGTTAAAAGAAGTATTCTATAGACTGCGGACAAATACTTATATATACTGATGGTTGCGCTGGGAACTTTGTTTATACTCATTCATAAATATCTCGTGAGTCTGACAGTTAACAGTTAGCAGTACGTGACTACGGCAGCTGGCAACTTTGTAAAACTGATATGACAGGACGTTTCCCACAAAAAGTTTTATTTTGTAAATTATATTTTAAGCTACGACATAGCGATTGCGATATTTGGATAAGGTATTATTATTAGCTTTGTGCTTTATCCCTAGCCTGACAGCGGGGCTTAGGTTAGGCTTGGCCACATTGAATTGCTTCTAATCGTTTTATATCTATATCAATATATAAACAAGAAAACAATATTTATTTGTTGGTGGGGGATAAAATCTAAAAGTGCTAAAACGATTATTATTTTTTAAACCAATATAAATGTCAGTGAGTACCATGGGCTAAGCAACGCTTCGATCAATAGAAGCAAAAAATCTATGAAAAAACATTTCAAGAACGATGAAAGTTTATTGTTTTTGTAAACTTACATTGTGATATGCTTAATGGTTATAGTAATGAAAAAAATCATAATTGCCTGTATTGGTCTTTTTAAAATGTTGTACAAAAACCCATTTTTATGGTAATCAAATTATAAATAAAACAATTTAAACGGATTAATCGCGAGTATTGGATTTTTTTTGGAAACTCGACGTTTTGACATTTAGCAGTAGTCCGTAGATTGAGGTGGTATTTGTCTGTCAGTTGATACAATTATGATTATACGAAAATACCGCCATCGGTTTCCAAGTTGCCTGGCGTACCTCTCTCATTTCCTGCATCCTGCCAGCTGCTGTGGCGGTGTTTATCAAGTTTCCAACCTTCTTCTCTATTGAAATAAGAATATTTTTGTATTTTAATAGCCTCTAGCGAGTAAACGAGGTTTTAAAATCTGATGTAATGATTGGATTTATCCACTTTAGCTATGTTTCATTCTGGATATCTGAGATGTGTTTGATGGGTGTAATCAAAGAGATGTGTTCCTGACACCGATGTGTCATCGGTGTCAGGAACACATCTCTTTGTTTGGCAAATGTAAAATAAGACAAATTGTTTCAATTAAAAAGTCCTTAAATCGCGTAATAAAATTTCTCCTAAAATAATAGGTTATTTGCGAATACCTCATTATACTTATCATTTTCGAAATAAATACGTTATTCATCACAAGTATTTAATTTTGAACATGAATATTTTAGGTGATATTACAGTTTTTTAAATAGCTCCAGAGTGAATTTAAACTAATATAATATGCATATGTTTATATTGTATGCTAGTAGATGCCTGTAATTTTGTTAATGTGGACTTTCAGATCCTCGTCACTCGATATCCATTTACCGATTTAATGAACCTTCAGATACAATTATTTTTATTATTTTATTGTTATTCTTTGCTAAATTTTTTTATTAGCAACTTCTATAATTGTTATTATGTAGCCGATCATTAAGTGTGCAACAATAAAAGAATAAAAATAATCATAAGAAGTAAAAGTCTCATGAGAAATATTTCAGCTATTTCTTAGATATTATTCCGGACAAATGGAAAACGTTTAAAGCTGTTTTATTGTGTTTTAGTCACGTGTAAATTACTATATGTACTTGAAAAAAAAAACGGTAATTTTGAAATCACAAGTACACAACATTATTTATATGTATATATATCTTTCTTTCTGTATCTTTCTTCATATATATCTTTCTTTCGAATCACTCTGTCTATGAAGATATCGGTCAGGTGCGAGTAGTACTCGCGTACCGAGAATTCCCTATATGATTGATTTTCATAAAAAATGCGGCAAAAACATTAATTTCTTTTGATTGTGTTGACTAAGAAATTTGATTTTTTGTGCTTCAAGGGAGCCTAGGGACCCGGATATTTGGTATAAATTTCCGCTTGATCTCTCCACGAAATCTTAAGAAACTTCCTTTTAAAAAAATACACAATATACACTTCTTACAATTGAAATTTATAATCCAAAACATTCCAAAAGTATTTATTTTTTATATAATTTACCATTCTTTGGCTAGTCCTGATAAATGTACACTCTACTTTGTATTTGTTTCATATAATATTTATATAACACAAACATACATTATATGAATTTGTTAAATAATGGTCATATAAAGTAGAACGAAAATTAATTTACTTATTCGACAAAATCTATTGTATATATAATTTAGCTTCACTTTCGAGTAATCGACATATTTTAAATGTGTCCATTATTAATTTTTCCTTCGTTTCATTGAACGCCAGGTCTATTCTATATGTTGATTCAGGCTTTAAGCTATAATCATGTTAAAATTTAGTAGTTACCAGTATTCAAAGTGATTTGACTTTATCAAAACAAATTCATCAATTTCTGTTCATAGCTTGCGATATGTCAACCAACCCATTAATACATTTTTAAAATTTTCAATGAGCAGAGTTAACTTTTCTATACTTTGATACTTCGAAAATTTAATTTTAACATTTATCGACATCAGTAAAGTTATAAAAAATCTTACCAACTGTAACGTCATGAAGAAATAACAACATCTGTTGAAGAATACTACAAAATGTTGTAAATATAAAAAAATATTTGAACACTTAATATTGTTTTTCGGAAATAATTATAAGCTAACAGCCAATAACCGGAATTCTATCAAAAATTATTAAATTATCTACTTCCTGTTAGGTGTCAATATAATAATTCAAATGATTTGTAGTTCTTATAGTGACACCTAGCGGTTTCCTACGTGCTTTGCATTGTATATTAGAATAAAAACTATCCTATATATTGCTTTAGGCTTTTAGCTTTATTACCATGCCAAATGTAGCTAATTTTTTTCAGTAGTATATGAAATGAATAATAATATGTGAAAAAGTTAAATAACATTGACGATTAATACGTCAATGTCATTTAACTTTTTCATGAATTTTCCGGAAACTGAATAGAATACCGGTGTAAAAACCATAACTTATGTTTGTTGGGATTGTAGCTATTGCTATACTGAAACTCATTAATTTCTATCCAGTAGTTTTTGCGTGATTGGAAGACAAATAAGTAGACAGATAGACAGACAAGCGGGCAGACCGAAAGATAAAAAATCTACTGAATCGTTTTTTAGCTTCTATTATCGATATAAACCGACCTAATTAATATATTTTTTAAACCTTTAATGTACATAATTTAATTTTTTATTCTCCTATAATAGAGATTAGACTAAAGCCCAGAATATCAAAGGTGTCGTAAAAATATAATATTTTTGTGATCGCCGACGAGGGAAAAAATTAGTGTGTTATCGTGTAATTGTCCATACAGATGAAGCCGCTAGCGAAACACTAGCTGTGAATATAATATGTCAATAACGTAGAAGCCTATTAATTATCTAGTAATTCTCCGATAGTAGTACTACTATATATTGTTATTATGTGTACTATAACTTGTTGTTTATATGATAAAGCAATACATTAGAAAAACCTATAAAAACTTAGAATTTTAATATATTTAGGGAATAATGAAATCGAAAGCTAAATCAACAATGTAATGTTAATATTATGAAAGATAAACAGTTGCTTATCAATATAATTTCCTTTTAATAAAACATATAATATCAATATTTTAAATATGTTTTGGAGTAAGGATACTGTGCTAAGTACATGAGAGTTGTATAAACATTCATATTTAATTTTTGTAAATTGATTTACTTTTGATTCTGACAAGTTAGGTTGCCAGTTGAGAATGAAAATTTCTTATTTATGTACTACTAACAACAATAGTTTTTTCTAGTAAATATTAGAAATTTTCAGCAGCAGTTTTCTTAGACGATTGTATTTAGATTGGTATTTTGCAACATGAGTTTCAAAAGTGAATGCTATATTCCAACAGTTATCTTGAGACTGATTTTTTTGTCAGTTATACTCAATGTGTTGGAACAGTGTCGTTGATTCTAAGTAGAGTAAGGAATGATTTTAAAAGCCTGCGATATTTGGTTAATGGCTACTTCTATTATGGTTTGGAGGCTACGTTATATCTACAAATGCTTGCCTCGAATGATCGTGCCCGGAGTTGTCTTGATGGACTGAACAGCAGATGACCTATGAGCCTAAATGCCGAAGAGGTTTCAAGAATTTACGAGAAACAAGAACTTACCTATCAAATGTCATGAATTATATACATTATTATTCCATAAATTTGTAATATTGCATATAAGATTAATTATGTTATCATCTGATAAATTATATTGTAAAGTTTTATATAGTACACATTTTAAGTAACATATTACAATTTAGTTTACGTTCCATGGACCACTTTGGCGTGTTTAAGTTCAACGCAATCTCGAAGATAATACCCGTTTCTGAGAGTCGTACGTGTATCGTCTTTTTGTAAAAGAGTACGCTGAGAAGCGAGAACGGTTTAAACGAACAAAACTACAAACTCTTATAATATTTTAGTGTAATCATTTTTATGCTTTCCTTGTGCTTCTATATAATAAAATTTAAGTTTATTAACGATGATGATTTTAGGGAGACATAAAGCATTACTATTGTAATAATATTAAATAACTTTATCATTTGATCTACATAATATAATGTTATATGAATAATTGAAAACAAAATGACGTTTATGTTGTTGTTAAGTAAAATTTTTATTAATAGATAGAACATTGGAATTATAAAAGAGACAATTGTATTATTTAAAAACATGACTTAAAATGCGATATAAAATATCCTATATATCATTATTTTACTTGTCCTACGCAGCAATACGATAAATAAAACATTATTTAACTTGATGCCGTTTCTAATTTTATTTTCGACATTTCTTCGAATGCACATTATTCTGTAAATAAATAATGTATTTCAGCGGAATCGTATTTCCTTTCTCCAGCTAAGATTCGTTTCATGAATAAAACTGCGTCTCCCAAGGGATAGTCACAGGATCGGTACCTAAATTGGATCAGAGTTTTCTAAGTCGCTATTCGTCAAAGTCCTCGCAAATCGGAAAACGTTTTGAACGCAATACGCATCGGTGGCTACGTTCATATTACGGTATTATATGACATCCCGAGGATGGCGCTTTAATATATTTTTTTCTAAAACTTCTAATCGATATAATAAATGTATCTATGTCAGTCTACTTTGAAAATTTCCTTATTGTTACATTGAATGGACTGTTTGATAAAAACTGTAATGAATAGGATTTTTTTACATTACATTCTAGTTTCAATTTTAGTCGTATAATTTAGATATTAATTTAAATAATATGTTGTAAAAAAATTAGGATATTTATATATGATGATAATAGCTGCTTCCCCACAGTTATTTAAATTATAAGATAATTAGTAAGCAATAGTTTGGCTCATGATATTCGTGGCTAAACATTTTTATAGCTATGCCTGAGTGAGTAGCTCAAGACCTTTTGGACATTTAGACTAAAGAAACATTAAATACTTTGAAGACTGAAGTCTTCAACTTTCCACTTAAATAGCCGAGAGCTCTTCCAAAGAAAAGCCGTAAGCGCGATTATCTATATCTCCATGATATATTATTAAAATTTTGCGTGAGTATACTCTTGGCGGAGCCTGTGCTTGAAGAGCTTCATGGTAGGACTCATAGTCTTAATGCTCCTAGAACTACACCTTCCCTTGTAAATAGGGGTAATTAAACTGTGTCACCACTGATGTGGCATTGTCCCACTGTTCAAGGTCAGTAAGAACAATATTAAAAACAACAAAACCAAAATAAAATTTAACAAACAATATAACATAAAATTTAAACAACCAATACAAAATAAGATAGTTATATGGTATATCATACCTTGTGTGTATGTGTTTGAGTGTGTTTTACGTGAGTGCCATATGTGCCATATGTTAAATAATAGTAATAACGATTTGAGGAGGCTAAACGACGCATTTCTATTGGACTTTGTCAAATCTACGTTTATTTGAGATATGCTGAGCATCGACAGCAGTGACATTATGTTTTCGTAAAACAGAACAAAGAATAAACAACTGTCGAACTGTAAACGAATTGCATAGCTGATATAATGCTGTCGTTGGAACACTATCTAAAAGATAGATAGAAAAATATATCTCTGTACTTTTTCTAGTGGGAGTAAATTTGATTTATGTGCACAACCCCACGCTGGTATGCAGTAAGTAAGTAATAATTGCACTAGGGCATAATAAACCATCTTTATTGTTTGTGAGCTAGCACTCTAGTGCTCTCAGTTGCTTAAAGATGAACGCTAGTTTCCTTACACGAAAAATCAAAGCTCGTATATGACTTTTCAACGAAAGGTTTTTATCGAGAAGGCCGCCAAAATATCTTATACAGGGAGTCATAGTTATTATGGAGCAGTCACAAATATTACGTAGTTCATGTATGTATGAGTAATAATAGAAAAGGATTGAGGGAGTAAAGAGCATTTATGGCCGAAAATTATAAACTAAGTTTTATCTAAATTTCAATATTGGATTAATTTATTAGAAAAAAATATCACTCAAGTGCGAGTCATACTCGTGCACCGGGATTATGATTGTAGATCAAAGGAAAGTGCACAGTATGTTTTAACTTCTTGCCAAATTTTTATTATACTAGGACAACGGGAAGAAGTACCTTTTAGAATTTGATTACGCTGCGAAATTCCTAGAAAATGCAGAAAAAACTGAGCATATACGCTCGAATCTTTTGATTACGTTGGCTTAGAGATTTATTTTTTTCTGTGCTCTAAGGGATTATAATTAATAGACCTGGATAGATGATATTTAATTTCAACTTGATTCCCCCTATTATCGTCATACTAAGTGACGTTCAGAAGAATGGTCTTCACAGACGGACAGTTTGATAAACAAATTGCCGGACAACAAAGAGTTCCGTCTTTCCTTTTGAGGTGCGGAACCGTAAAAATACGCAAATTATAAATAAATCTCAATTTTGTTAGTATTTCCTTTAAGCTTCCTCCTTTGATTCTTTACAGGAATCATTAACATACGTATGAATAACTATAAAAAAATATTCTTGTTGTCTTTAATACTTTTTTAATTTAGTATTACTTACTAGGTTAAATTAAGTAAGTAAGGTTTCACCTTTGAAGCAGTAATTAAGTGCCAAATGTAATACAATTTTACTTAGCAACTTGGCTACGGTAAACGTTAGTAGATTACTTCAAACATCAGTGTAATTGGGAACTCATTACAAATAACATCTTTTGAGAGAAGTTCGGAAGGAAAATTTCCGTTTAAACAGCTTATAACTCGATTTGTGGCGTTTACATTCTAAAGTGAATTTTCATGGTATTTTCTCTCGTGTAACATTTTAATTTATAACGTTTGTTATCTTTGTATGCGTGTCGAAATTTAATTTACATTTCGTTATAAATGTACGAGTAAATTATTTAGTTAATATTACGTTGACGTAGGTCTAATATAATGTATGACTGTTCCTTTATTGAAACATTTCATCAAGTGCAATGTGTACAGTGAAATATTTTACCTTAAACTAAATAGTTTTAATTAATAACACCTACTTTGGAAAATAAAATGATATGAGTATTTAATACTCAACTGTACTTATTCCCTTTCATTTTGTAGGATCTTGAATAAATAAAATGAGGCTCGTAACCGTATACCTTCGTAGCTGCCCTTTGTACCCATACTTTTTTGTATGTTTAATAGAATATCCTTACAAAATGGGGAAAGGGCGAAATGCTTTTGTGCTATGCTAAAGTTATAAAAGATAAAATAAATTTAAAAGTTTAACCACTTTTGTCATTAATTTAGTTATTTCAAATATTATGTAGTATACCATACAATGCTATTTTAACACATAACATATGTTTTACTTACGCAAAACATACTAACAATTATTATGATCTTCATACAACATTTCAAAGTTATAAATTATAATTTCTCACATATAAAACAATTAGCATTATCGTATAATGGCTGACTATTCACTTACATTGTGTCCTTCAATATAAGTGATATAAAGAAAGTATTCAATATCGAGACAATATCGATATAATAAATACCTTTCAGAAATAGCATTGTGTCTATGACTATGTGTTATTAGTAGTATTGTGTATATGTGTGTTATTAGTATATATTTTTTTTATTAAGTACTAGCAGGTGCTCGCAACTAACCTAACTTTATTTTCATTTACCATTTTATTGTAATCGAAAAATAAAAATTTATCAACCATCTCATTCAATTATTGTTATTATTTTACCGTTCCATATCTTCCACATGGATAAAAAATATTAAAAAAAATTATAAATTAATTATTACTACCTCATCAATATTATTTAAAAATTACTTTTTGGTATTAGACGATCTTGCTTTAATTACTTTTACTAAGGCCGCATTTCCTTATTTTATATATTTTTGTTGGACTATATAAAAATTGACATGTTCAAAGCTTTAGCTTTTTATATTTTTTTATATTTATCTTACCTAATATTGCTATTCCTCAGGTATTCCATTTGAATCAATCATCATGTTGAATAATTTTATGTAGTAATTCGTTTGATTAAAAAAAATCCTTATAACTAGGTGTTACTTTCAGTTAGGAAATTACGAGTGGAACACCTATGCTTCTAAAATTTTGTTGTAAAATGGTATTTGCCTCATGTATCAAAAGAATATGAACTCATATTTCACTCTAGTTTGATGAAGCACTCAATCATAAATGGGTTTCCTGCCATTATCCGAGCCAGAATATGTCAATCTTCCCAGTTTGTTGAAATATATGAATTTGATATATGAAAAATATATCTTTCCATCAAAACAAACTTTCTTTTTATTACTTTGTAAGTGCCTTCTACGTACTTACGTATAATCTAAAATAAATCTAAAATAATAAATAAGTCTAATCATAATAATTTAATAATATTACAAACAATAAACAATTCTGTCATTAAGTTATTATAGCAAAACATGTTGTACAGAGGTTGTTATGTAGGCAGCGAAAACATAATATTAAGATACTATAGAACACGCCTTTTGGCCGAATTCGAAATTGAGTAGCCAAACTCAAATTCTCCATGCTGATTACCCTATGTTGGCGTGTTGAGATCCATGGCATTATACGGTGCTCCTATGTGGGCAGATTCTGTTACCACGTAACAAGACCCTATTGTGAAAAAAACAGCGGGTCATAGCAGCGAGACTTTCCTGGCGGGAGATGAATCAACCGCCATAACGGTGTTCACATAGTTTTATCGTAGTAGCATGTGCAAGTGATTCCGGGGCGTCTCTATCAAGGGGGTGTGGTTTTCACTGGGTTTTAATTTTATTACAGAATATTAAGTTGCATTGTAGTTAAGTTTTAAAATATAAATTTATCAAATTTAATAAAAATTAATACAAATGATTTTATTTTAAAAATTCCTGAATGAGATAAAAGTTTGGTATAAAAGCTAAAAGCGTGTTGACCTAGAATTAAACTGCGTCCTCTTATAGGTGTAATAAAAATCTTCTCATTAAAAATTCAAGTCTTCGTTATGAGAAACTACTTTAAGACTTCTTAATTAATTTTTATTAAAGATGCTTTCGTTTAACTTATAGTGCTTTACATAATGAACTTTAGAATACCTACATTTTAATTTAATCAAGCTATGTTAAAATATCCTCAATACTTGATGTATATACATACATAAATGTGTACGATGTTAATACACTAAGCAAAATAAGCTTGTCATTATCTAAAGGAGATACTTACACCCCAACAGTTTGTTTAAATGTAAATTATTTTTTATCATTTCTAAGGTTCCATACAAAAATATAAAAGTCTGACTGTCCGTAGCATAGGACCATTTTTCTCATCACCCGTGTCTTCACCCTTGTTAAACTAAAATTATTATAAAATATAAAAATCATCCAAGCCTTAGTCTCTTGGAGAACGCGAAAAATCAAACTTATAAATCGACGCAATAAAAAAACACCTATGCACCGTATAGGTATGCCTAGAATTGTCGTAGGATTATGAAATTTGACAACGAGTTAGAACTTATAGTACAAACTTAGGAAAACATCCGAATTTTGAAATTTTAGAGACACATATATAATCACAGTAAAAAAAAACCATGTAGGCGTAAATAATGAGCTTGTTTAACGCATTTTTTTTTGTATTTAACAAGCACATTTAAATTTGTCAGCTTTTATAAGTTCTTCCCGTTGACCTTCAATTATGAAATTGATATAGAACTATCGGTGAACGAGACCTACACACACTTGTTATGTACTTTTTTTATTTTAATAAGTTGGGATATATACGTTTTTGATGTCTATTAGCTTCACACTATATCTCATATATTGCAGTACCCTGGCTGACAGAACTTAGTACCAAAATATTCCATTCTTAGTTTACCGCTTGATTTCGAGATATGGAGGATCCCAAGGCCGTTCATTATATTGCCAATTTGGAGATTTCAAATAATTAATTGTCCCGAATAATAATAAGGGGATTACCACAACCAACGCATTTACTTTCAGACGTTCTCCCATTGTGCCAAGTTGGGCTCAAGTCTATTATATGCGCGTTTTTCGAAGATGTCTGATCTTTTTGATAACTTGGCACGTGTTATTCTTGTAATAGGCAAGGGTTTTGTCAAGGGACAATTTACTTACTATCAGCAAAACATTTTCAAGTTTTATAAAAAATATTCATCGATTTAACGTTTGTTAAAAGTCTCGTGTACAATTCGATTAATTATTTGTCTGGCAGCATCCAAAGGGTTCGGGTCTATTTAAAATCTAAATTAGCATTTGCAAATCGTAAGTGACTTAGAGAAAAAGGTGGAGCTCCACCTTTTAAAAATGTTGCAATAATCAAATAATGAAATAGTCAATTACTACTCCTTAACCCGCAACGTCCTTAATACCTTTGCGTCCACTCTACCCAACCTTAAAGTCCGGATACATACATCAATTCCGAAAGTCTTTGACATTTTCATAGTATATGTGACAAAACCTGAATTGTTTTGATTACTACCTGTGTCCGCGACTTCATTCACGTGGAATAGTGACTTGCGCCAGCATTTTTTAGATCAATTATTTTGCAACAACCATATAATATATTTATATTCATTGAAATAAGCTATTTTCAATATTTTACTGGTAATAGCTTATTAATGTACTTAGCATAACATAAAATCTCTTCATTTAACACCGCATTGAAATTTACAAAGTTACAGAAATTTTTTATAACTATATATGAATAGGCGGTCTTATCACTAAAAATGATCTCTTCCAGGCAACCTAATCAAAATGATCTAAGATGTAAAAAACAATAAAAAAAAATTATATAAATATAATGAAACAGAAAAAATAATATAAATTTAAATCTATACAAACATTATCATACAAAATACATACAATACACAAATATTATAGAAATATATACATAGGTAAATAAATATATTATATAGAATATATATTACAATATATAAATTGATATAACATACACTTCACTTACACTACATTACATAAGATAGTACTATTTCACTTTATATTTAAATAAATTTAGGGACTTAGACTGCCTTAAACCATGTGGTAAGGTATTCCATAGTTTCGTACAAAGATATCTCCAGGATATAATCATTTTGGGAGCGGATACTAAATGGAAGATGGGAGTTGAGCCGAGGAAGGTAAAGCGTTGCTTAAGATAAGCAGAAGAGAACACTTTATAAAGGTTTTTTTTCTATTTTTTTAACTTTTGCCGAAATATAGCTTTTGCGAGTTGGTGTATATCACATAAATTTGCACATGGGAAAATATTTTTTTCAAAATTAACTCACGGGAAACTGCACCGGGAAATAGCAAAGCAGTTGGAATGATTGGAATATGCATTTTGTGGCCATGGCACCATGGCATCTAGATTTTTCAAGAATAAGGCTGGGACAACTTTCACCAGCCTCAATTTATGAGAAAGGCACCCCTGATTATTCTAAAGATTTCGGTAACCCTATAGGGTATGATGACACTTGTTCAATACCCATAAAATTGTCTACAGAGAGGTATTCCACGTATGATATGATTCGTTTATGTGGTTCACGATGTCATTAGTATGTGCCTTTTTCTGAGCCATTCGTGATTGTTTATATTTATTTGATGATCAGGATACACATTATGTTTTAAGTTATATGTATTATCGACAATTCGACAAAACTCGCATAATCTGTGTAATCATATTATTATTGTTACAGTGAATTTGAATTTGTAAAGTGAATTACAGTGAAGTTACAGGGCCAACTATTATATAACGGTAATGTGCAAAAGAAAACGTCCGCAATATAAATAGTGACCATTGATCATTTTATAAGTAGTAAAATGTTTTAAGGAAATTTAAAACAATAGATATGACATATATATATATATATATATATATATATATATATATATATATATATATATATATATATATATATATATATATATATATATATATATATATTCTTCTTTCTCAACTTAAGGTTAGATACCTCTATTTTACATTGGAAATATATAACCACACATAAAGTATCAGTTTTGTTAGTGCGCCAACCAAGATCGTTTGTGGTTTGGTCGAGTATCGGTTTAGTTTCTCGATATATAGTCATCTAAATCTAAAGCTAGTATCGTTTAGAGTATTTCTATTATTTAGAGTAATTATACTTACTATTATTTTGAGTACCTACTTTCGAATATAAGTTATTAAATTACACATTCGAAATTTCATTATATATCACATGTTTATCTATTGCACAAATAAATATTAAGACTTGTTATTCACTCCAGAAAAAAAGAAAGGAAAATAATAAACGTACATTACTGCTGCACCAGACGGCTAAGACATTTGAAATGAACTTAAAGTAAAAAAAGGCTGTTTAAACAGTTCAGAGTATAAAATTTTCTTTTTCACATTCAACATTAGGGTAAATCTTCAAAGGAAATGCAGGTAGTTTAATGAACTCGGAACATGTTACGACGTGGTGGTTCCAAAGTGCTTCAGGGGATAACGCTTGAAGTAATCTCAAACCTTCTTAAGTCTACAAACATAGGTTATGAAACATACCTTCTTTATAAGTTTATGTGTGTCTTCATGGAACTCTTTGATGTTTAGCACTACACGAGCTTAGCAAAACGCAAGCTTGGACTTAATGTCTTTAATGAGCAATATAAGTTCATAAAAGTGAGTTTGAGTTTGTATAGTTATGTATAAATCCTACTAGTATTACAAATGTAAGAATTTGTGAGGATGAATGTTTGTTCCAGTTTCACGCAAAAGCCACTGAACAGTTTTAGATAAAACTTTCAGTAATAAAGTTTATACATCAGAATAATTTATGATAAACAAATGAAATTCACTTTACTTATAAATAAATAATAATGTAGTCAAAGCCGGCGGGAGGGGTACATATATACATACACAATTTTATAATTTCGAATTGTATAAAATTATTGTTTATAATATTAATAATGTTAGATATTGCTACAAATCAAAATTATTATAAAAGAATATATTATTAATAACTGTAAATAACTAACTATAACTCTAATATCTGTATCCGTTGTAGGTTCTTAAGGGTCACGTAAACGGTCATTGCCAATTGATTCAAGTTACCTCAATCTCGTAGATAGACGTTAACTTAATGGTAAGATTGATCGCTTACCGACGATATTTAAAAATAGATATAAAATCGATGGCTTTTGCAAATGCTATGTGATTACTGACATTTAAAATGTATATTTTTTTAGTCTGTGCATACGTATGTATTGTTTTTGTTTATTTAAGTTTTCTAGTATATAAGTTGGCTTTTCAAACTTTGAAATATGTTGTCAAATCTACATGACAGTAATGTATAAAAGATGGAAATTATTCCACTATTGTAAATATTTAACACCTTCGCACGTAAAATCATAAAATTAAGAAATTTTAATATTAATATAGGTGTGGTGGCGGGTCGAAATGCGTCCACAATGGCATTTGCGCCTGTGCGTG
Organism: Dione juno; assembly: GCA_037127375.1. NCBI lineage: Eukaryota > Metazoa > Arthropoda > Insecta > Lepidoptera > Nymphalidae > Dione > Dione juno. The sequence continues at coordinate 51,252 of JAXRJS010000043.1, read as the reverse complement.
GCAGGTCTTTTTCGACCCAGTAGCACTAAGTAGATAAAAATGTTATAGCTATACATAAACATGATGAATTTTGTAAAAAAAATCTGCCTAGCACGAACTGAGAAATAAATCAGAGGGTGCGGTGGATTAGGTGGGTGGAAGAAATAAAGGAACACAGTAACATATGCAGAAAAAAACGTAAAAAATTTACAACGCTATGTCGACCAGAGGACCTATCAATTCACTCAGTGATGGTGTAATAAACAAGATCCGCACTGCTGGCCACGCGAAGACGATGGGCATTAATTATTATTAGTGGATTGGGTGAGGAAACAAAACTTCAACGAAACCTGCCCGATACGATTAAAGTGGGATCGACTCGCAAGAGCAAAAAAAAGGATTTCAACTAAACTGCTATATATGTATATAGTAAAAAACATTAAAATAAACAATAAAAACCACTACCAAGATCCGTAGAAATAAGTAACGTGGATATGAGGCCATATATTGAGTGTATAATTTTTTAAAGTTAAGCTATGGACATTATTAGGATGAACAAAATAGTACAATAACTTAGAATAAGAACAGAATTTTTTTTTAACATAGTTAAATTACTTTTAAATTGTAGTAGAAATATGAAGTGAGGCAGGTTTTTTGTACATATGTGTTACTTAATATTTTATTTCGCTATATCGTAAGGTAGCATGTATGTGAGTTCACGTATCTCATATCCAGGATTATAGTTTCTTTTGTGTAGTCCTTCTAGTCCGCAAAGTTCTATCTGAGAATATGTAATGATGAATAGTGAAATTTAATAACTGTAAGCTCCAGTTTCCATTATGTTCACTTTTGTTTATAATCGGTGCTCAGACGTATTGTGTTCATATTAAATAGGATTCCTCAATAAACGGAGTCTATTTTCAGTTTAAGTTCGACCTCATTATCGGTGTGATCACTGTTATGCCACTATGTGCGTGGTAGGCTAGAAAGGGTCTGAGGTTTAATGGGAAATATTCTGAATTTTGACCATAAACTGAAATATATATTTATCAGTTTTTAACTCTTACAAACGCCTGAGATAAACGTTATGGACCAGCGAGAAGGACATAATTTTCTTCATCCGCACCAGCAGGTGGCTAACGCGGCGTGCCTGTACGCAGTGAAAGTGTTAAATAGTGTTATATCAATAAATCTGTATAAAACTTGACATTCGAGGTAAACGTTTATACAAAAAGACTGACTTCACCTATACTTGAGTCATAAGCAGTTTAAGATAGGTGGCCATCACTGTGTACATCTAAAACAAGTTTTAGTAAACTCATTTTTGAATTAATAACACGCGAACAAATTTATTATAAAGTACCTTTTCAGTTCGCATCCTGTTGCTCTAATTTATATGAGTTGCTGAATAGTTATGTATGTACGAGTAGTTAAATGCTTCAAACAATAATTTTCAATGTTCATTGTTATACGTTGTTAGTTATTTGTAAATCATTAAATATTTTGCACTTCAGCAGTAACAACGATTCAATTTTTTTCATATTATATTAAATCAATGATAATTTTATAGTTAATTTATAGTTTTGTTATCCTTTTTATTAAGTTGATTACAAATATTTTTCTTTAATAATATGTCTATTTTGGACGATTATAAGTCAATTAAATGTGCATAAATAAATTTGTGTGTGTTTATATTTAACGTTGTTGTACATTATTTTAACTAGAAACAGTATAATATAATTTTTCCAGATAATGATAGCACACGCATCGTTAACGACTTACACCAATAATTTTACTTTTTCAACTTCACAACAGAAGCGTGTTTATCCAGCTAATATTTTATATTAAACCAGTCATTACTTTCAAATATAATAATTGTTATTAATATAAGTCGTATAAGGATTTTATATTTATAAGGTATAACATAATATAAATACGGTCTAATAAGACGAAATTAATGCGAATAATGAGCGCTGAACGGGTAAAGTTAATTCATTTCACGGCGTCGCCCACAGGCCGCTCAAAGAGTCGACCAAACGGGTCATAAGCCATATTTTACATCCACAACTTTAGATGAAATTAAACCTCTAACGTGACTCGATTTGGAACGGTTTCAAAATTAAGTATAACGTCGGTGTTGCGATATACGTAATTGCCATTTATATTCCCTTATTTTTTGTGTAGCTATTGTTTCATTTACAAAAAATTTCATATCGCAAATTGGACCATTAAATTTTTTTTTTAAATTATTATTTTTGCTTGTTTTTATATTTATGTAAAAAAATTGCTGATCTCTTAAAGCTTTACATAAGATGTGGAATATCAATATAGTGCTAGTTATTAGCATACTAATGCTAATAAAATCTAGCCATTAGGCTGAATAAATCCTCCTAACACACAAATTTTAAATATCTTTGAGTTAGAACTTGAACTTAAAATTTCATATAAGATATTCCAAACTCTTGATTTTTATTTGTCAAAGAGGAATGCTTTATTTATTTTTGAAAGCTTCATATTTAGTACTCTCAAAATAAGAATAAAATATGAAAAAGAAATTCATGTTAAGTTGAAATTTATCATGAATTTCACCATGTACACTACCTCACACTACCTGGCCCGGAAACGTGTACATATTATAAAGAATACAACTTTTTCAACATTTTGGATCGCTCATTCTATCTTCGAAATGGTGATTCTTAGGGAAAAAAAGTGTATGAACAATTTTTATAGATAATTGGATGATGAATAATTTTTTCTCTCAACTATTTTTATAATAAAACTTACCGTTTAGTTGGAAAACTCAAAAAACCGATTTTTGCAACATTTGAATAAATTTTCTTCCACACTCCGGATGATGTGGATAATTGACAAATTGTGTATAATAAGGTTCCCAACATTCATGCCAATTTTTAGCAAGTTGCGAATTAATGTAACCTTACCCCTATTTTTGATGCTAACTTGACCGGACTATAAATGTTTTAAGAACATTTTCAATTAAATGATGACTATTTTATTTTATTTATAGAAATTATTTAGACTTTAATAAGACTTTGAAACTTGCTAATTTCTCTAGCTAATGCTAATTGCTAATTTTTTACCTTAAGTTTACCTTTACCAGTACGTAGATAAAACAAAATTTGTGACAGCAAATTATTTAATACCACAACAGTAATACTGAAAGCTGACATTATTTTTTAGGTCTAAATATGAATTTTCAAATTTAACAATAACTTTTAAAAGCTTTTGTTTTAACTAATGCAATGCATGTGTGTTTGTACAGGTTAAACTTTGCAAGCGAAACTATACCAGAGTAGATATTTTATAAATTGGTCCAAAATGGATTAGAATGTATTTTTATAATATATATGAACGGATTCTACAGCCAGGATTGAATAAATAAGGGAACTCCTTAAAAATCAACAGCACATGTATGACGACACTCAATATATCTATTCAATTGTAAAAGCTCGGTCTAAAATCTACTGGAATCATATTACAATATTTATAGTTGAATTTAAGTAAGACAATGCCTTAACGTTATTAAAAATTACTTTTAAAAAAGTTTTTTAATTGCTTTTATCCGTAAATAATTGGGCCCAATTGGGTTGGGTAAATGACCATTGGGTCATTTCAAATATTTCAACTAGGGTCAAAGGTATTTCATGATTCTTGTACTAAAAATGATGAGATGTCATTTTAAAAATTTGACTTATTTAGACTACTCTTTAATAAAAAGAGAATTGGAAATAATAAGTACTAAGCTTAGCTATAAAAGTCCGCAAGAACTTATATTCTTGCGGACTTTTATGCAGACATTATTTAGACATTATTGTCTATCTCCTAAGAATAGGTTATTCTGTAGTGGTATCCATTTTTATATTTTACAAATAAAACCAAATAGTATTTACGATATTTACGAAACTATTTTAAACAATACAACATTATTCCTTACCCAAACGTTTTGAATTTTATATAGATTGAAATTGCCGTTTATAGCATATCAATAAAATGGGTATTCTTTAAGATATTTAAAATACGTAGGCGGACTTGTTGTGGCGTCGTGTGTCGCGAGGATCGTATATACAAACGAGTATAATACCTACTTTATATATTATAAAGCGCTTTGAGTTTATAGAATTACATTTAGAATTTAAAATAATATGAATTTCTTTTAACATGAATATATTATTTATAGTCCAGGGAACCTCAACAAATGACAGGTTCGGAAAGCCAGTTATAGGGATAATATAATTTTATAATAGTACTACATACTTTGGTGAATAGTAATGGAGTGACAATATCAAATTTTGCAAAAACGGGAGAGCTTGAGAGAGGGTATAAATTACGCAAATTAAATAAATAAATAGTATTTTATTATCCAATTAAATATTGTGCATTTACTACAATAATGCCATAATTGCATTTTAGTGTATGTGGTTTAGGTACAGATATTCGAAAAGTTATCAACGATTTAAGATGTAAGGGCAGCGCATACGTTGACGCATTTTCGAAAGTAAAATACACCATGTCTGTTTTGTTTTAAGAAAAAATGCTTTACACATTAAATACAAATATATTCTGTGTCTTGTCTGTTACTGTCGATATACTCCGACCTGCACGGGTGCACCGGCGCATGTATATACTAATGTATAATTAGTATGCAGTCTTCTATCATCTTCTACTTATACGAAGAGGGATACATTTAGTAGTATACATAGTCTTTATATATAATTAAAGTTAATTCAGTACATGAAAAAGTTAAAAAAATATTGATTAGGTACGATAATACATCGATTAACAGAAACTGAAAAACCTATCAGGACCAAGTTTAGTATTGTAATATTTTAGTTTAGTCAGTATACGTAGAGAGAATAAAAAATAAACACATTCAGATCACTTCGATTATTAAATTATTGAAATTTATTAAATTATTAATTAATGAAACTAAATTATTGATTAATTTAAACGAAAATTATAGATTTTGTCGAATTAATTAATATCTTTCTGTTTAATTTGACCACTTTTTAAAGAATAAATAATAATAAAAATATAATAATAACTTGTTATTGTAAATATGAATACTATTTTAACCAATAAATTGGAATGTAAATTCCAATTGTGAGAAGTGGATATCGTCTTTAATTTACGTTTTGACGTGAGAAACTAGAAAAGAGTCTACCTAAGAAATATTTAACTATTTTTTTAAAAAAAAAAATATTAACATATATTTTTATGCAAGAAAAATACAAAATACATTGTATATACGATTTTCAATAATAGATTGCCTAATTTGATAGAAAAGTTTAAGCATATTTTTATAATATATTAGGCTAATATCCAGTATACTGAAGAGGTACAATGTGATTGATGCCCACCACTAATTCAATGGCGTTATATCATCCTGGGGAAACATGAAATGTACCCAGAAGAGATGAAGAGTCTCACAGCAAAGATAAAACTGTAATTCTTTGCAGAAATCAATCTCGACTGTGAAGTGGGTGGTCGCAGTGATACTGGGCTGCATGGCCTTGCAAAGCCGCAACTAAAATTCAGTAGTTATGTAAACTAATAAAATATAGAGAAAAGATTTATTTGTTTGTTTGACAGCTATAGGCTCCGAAGCTACAAGACCAATTTGTACAATTCCATTAGAATTCTACAGTATCTTTGATGAATCATGAATGAAAACATGAATAGAAAAACTTCTCTCTTGCCAAATGATTGTTCTTTGCAATAATCTTTGGGTAGTGGAAATTTCTTAAAATCTCCCTTCAGAGATGCTATCAAAAATGCTAATAAGTTGTATAAAGCATATAAGAACTTCGACGCAGCGTGAGGTAATATAATAGACTAATAAAATGAATATTTTAGAAGATATCACACTTGTAAATAATGGGAGCTGAGTGTTCGTAGCGTCGTGTATCGTGAGGCGTGTATTTCTAATACCTATATCTATATTATAAAGCGTGCTAATTTCAGAATTTACTGGTTCGAATTTTTTTTATTTTGAATAGTCCATCTAGGTAAGAATTACGTTTATCTAATAAACCATCTTATTAAAATAAGAATTTTAAATAATATGCCTTTCTTCTGCATGAATTAAAAATTTACGCGGGACACTATGGAAAATTTATTTATAATTTGGCCGCTGAGCCTCAACCAAAGAAACGTTAGGAAATCCAGCTATAATGTTTAAAAAAAAAATACTCTGTGAGATATTTTGGTGATTAAATTTTGTCGTATAATCCAATGCTGCATTACGTGCAGAATAAAGATAGAAAGGAATTTTTAGTTAAGTTTGTAATTGTTCTTAGATTAACATGAAGTGGAGGAGCTATATTGACGTTATTTTCTGTTAAAGACCAAGGACTCAGACTCTTCTTATTTTATAAATAGTTCGATTTATAAAATACATAATTGCACTTAATAGAATACGAGTGATTATTATATGTTATTTTATAAATAGTATGTTTGAAATTTATTTATTATCTTTCTCTGAACTGAAATATATATATATATATATATATATATATATATATATATATATATATATATATATATATATATATATATATATATATATATATATATATATATATATATATATATATATATTATATATATATATATATATATATATATCTTCTTCCACTTAGCATTATCCCGGCCTATTGCCAGGGTCTGCTTTCCTACTTAGTCTACTCCACTTTGCACGGTCTTGAGCATCCTCAGTGGTTAGTCCATTGGCTCTCATGTCGTGCGTCACGACGTCCAGCCATCGCTTCCTTGGGCGTCCGGGGGGTCTTACTCCAGGGACAGACATATCAAGGCATTTTCTTCCGACGTAGTTCTTAGGCCGGCGCAAACGTGGCCATACCATCTCAGACGACGCTCTTGGAGCTTATCCGCTACGTCACGGACCCCAAGACTACCTCGAATGAATGTGTTGCGTATACGGTCAGCCCGAGTAACGCCACACATCCACCTCAGCATCTTCATCTCCGTTACGTGAAGCTCCTGAGTGTGCCGAGATAATGCTGGCCAACATTCGCTGCCGTATAGAAGAACTGGTCGGATCATGCTCTTGTATATCAGCCCCTTGAGTTTGGGTGGTATTCTGCGATCGCAGACCACACCAGTGACCTCCCGCAGTTTGACCCAAGCAGCGCTAACCCGGGCGTGGACATCGTAGTCGATGCCTCCGGACTCGTGCATAATGGATCCAAGGTACCTGAACTTCTCCGACTTAACGGCTGGCTCAGGCCCGATGTGGATGGTGCTCGAGTCTGGGTTCCCGCAAGCCATGTACTCGGTCTTTGACACATTCAGTTTAAGACCACCGTTCTCAAGCGCACCCTTCCAGGCATTCACTTTACGCTCCAGCATCAGTCGGTTCTCGTCAATGAGTACTATGTCATCGGCATACATCATCAGCCATGGAGGCTGGTCCTGGATGTGAGCCGTGACAGTATCTAGCACTACATTAAACAAAAGTGGACTAAGAGCTGAGCCTTGGTGAACCCCTACTATAATTGGGAAGGGTTTGGTATCGCCAACAGCGGTCCTAACTGTAGAAACAGAGTCGTTGTACATGTCTCTGATAATAGCAACATAGGATTCAGGGATCCCTTTGGATCGCAGTGCCCACCAGATACACTGACGTGGCATACAGTCAAAGGCCTTCTGCAGGTCTAAGAATGCCACATGCAGAGCTCTCCTCTTTTCCCTGTGTGCCTCCATCAAAATTCTGAGGGCAAAAATGGCGTCCGTAGTGCCTGATCCTGGCTGAAATCCATATTGACACTCAGAGACAGTACACTCTCGGCGGAGCCTGAGGGCAATCACGCGCTCGAAGAGCTTCATGGTGTGACTCATAATCTTAATGCCCCTATAACTACCGCAATCTTGAACACTGCCCCTTCCTTTGTAAATAGGGGTAATAAAACTGTGCCGTAATTGATGTGGCATCGTCCCAGTGTTCAAAATGCGGTTAAAAGATCAGTAAGCATGAGCACACCACGAGAGCCTAACGATTTCCACGCTTCGATCGGAATATCGTCAGGTCCCACCGCCTTGCCGTTCTTCATGCGTCGAAGACAATTCCGAGTTTCATCAAGGGTTATTGGAGCAATAAGTCCCAGGTTAGGAGGTGGTTCAGACGGAATACTACCCGGGTGCTGAGTATTCAGCAGCTCCAAGAAGTAACTTCTCCACCTCTCCTTCACAGAAGCATGACTACAAAGCAGCTTGCCCTGGGAATCTCTGACACAAAGACATTTTGTGATATCTTGCGTCGCTTTATCCCGAGCACGTGCCAATTTGTAGATGAGCTTCTGCCCCTCCACAGTTTCAAGTTTATCATATAGAGGTAATAAACTTTCACTGCGGGCTCTGGCTACAGCTCTTTTGCTGGCACGTTTCGCTGCTATGTACTCCAGTCTGTCTTCAGGAGAGTTGGAACGCTGCCACTCCTTAAATGCAGTCTTCTTATCATGAATCACCTCCTGTACCTTGTCATTCCACCACCATGTCTCCCTGTCCATAATACGTCCTCCCTTAGAGGGGGGGGGGGAGACGAGAATATATATATATATATATATATATATATATATATATATATATATATATATATATATATATATATATATATATATATATATATATATAATATATATAAATATATATATATATATATATATATATATATATATATATATATATATATATATACATATATATATATATATATATATATATATATATATATATATATATATATATATATATATATATATATATATATATATATATATATATATATATATATATATATATATATATATATATATATATATATATATATATATATATATATATATATATATATATATATATATATATATATATCTGAAATAAATTTGTAATAACAGACTTATTTTGATTCTCACTAGTAACTATGAAATTCAAGTCTATAGTATCGATACTTGTTACTGCCACCGCTGCCCAAAATTGTCTTTGTAATGAAACTTGCCATTATACTATAATGGCAAAGGATTGTTTCAATGAAATATTAATGTATTTATTTTATTTTTTACGGACCCAAAAGCAACAGATTCTATGTTCGATTACTACATACATACACTAGGTAATGGAAGGTACAATTTCTCCACTCCAAATTCTTACTTGCTCATATTTACTTGTATACCAAAGATCAATAAATAAACTAAAAAAAATGTATAAATTCAAATAGTAAGCTTAATTTTCATCCAATTAAAAAAAAAGGTTTTTAAGACGATTGTGTGTTCTTTTTGTGTTTATTAAGCGATTAGGGTTAGGTTTTACATGTTTGTATGTTTTGAGCTACTTGAACTTCTCTATCTTACAAACCTAATCTCCGTCTATCACTTCAACTGTTGAATTAAATCAACCACCTCGGAGCTCGGTTATATATAGTTGGAAAATATCAACAGTAACGCCACTGTAGCCTATATTATATCAGATGTGATGATATACGATGATATTACTATTAATGAAACCTGAAGTCAATCATTTAAATCACAAACTATGTCAGAGTCGTCGATATGTATAATTGTTTAATAATACGAATACAAGTCACTGGCTCTGGCATTGTGCATTGGCACAATATTTTAAAATAATTCGCAAAATTTTTGCGAATAAGCAATATTTTAATATATAAAATGACCGTATATATACTGAAAGCTTCCCAATTAGTCACAGACTACAACTTAGGTATTAAACCTCAAGTGATGGTTTAGTAGGAAGCTATGAAGGAGTGACTGAGCCATATTTTTGTGAAAAACGTTTCAAAACATCGGCACAAGACACTCTCACCAAGACTTGGCGCCGGGTAATAAAAGGCGCTGTTGGCTGGAAACGAATGTTCCGGACTTTATTAGAGCTAAAGAGTGGCCGTCATCTAGTCCTGATCTTAATCCACTGGATTATGATATATCAGGTTAAGCTCAGTTTTAGAGAGTAAGGCTTGCTCTAAAACAATCCATACGATTGGAAGTAAAGAATTTTCCCACATTTATAACTGGCTTCACCGTTTAAAGGACTGCATTGCAGCTAATGGACATCACTTCGAATAAGTTCGAATAAATTGTATATATTTTTAATGGTTTTATATTACTGTACTAAACTAATGTAATGAAAAAAATGTTTTTCTTTGTAACAATATTTATGGCAAGACTATGTATATATATTTGAGGAGGACAACATTTCTCACAAGTAAGGTGGAGTGCGGTGTAAAATTCTGCTCCTCAACATGCAATATCGTGAATTCGGGCTTTGACTATTTATTACAAGGACACTTTTTACTATAAAACTTTCTTTAAATAAAATAAAATGTAATAAATAAAACTTTACAATGCTAGGCCCTTACCTGAAATCAACAATCGCACAAGTTGTCTCTTTGCAAGGACTCTTACTAGTCCTTCAAAAAACTTAAAACAATCAAATTACACTTTAAATTGCTATCTACATCATATTGTTCATAAATTAATAACAACGCTTTAACAATTTAAACTAATTACTTTCTAATTACTAATCTATACTAATTATATAAAGAGGAAAGATTTATTAAATAAAACAGTTTAACCGGATTAATCGCGTATATTAACATTTTTAACATTTTTTGAAAACCCGACGTTTCGAACACTTTGCAGTAGTCCGTGGTCACGTCTGAGGTGGCATTTATCTGTCACTTGATATAATTATAATATCAAACTACCGCCAACGGTTTCTGAGTTATCTCGCGTACTGCCCTGGATTCCTGCAGAATGAGCTGACTGTATCGTGTCCTCTGGTGTGATGGGTTTGGGACTTTAAAGTTTTTATAAGTGGATCCCAGGTGGTAGAAAGCTTCCAACCGTCTTCTCTATTGAAATTGGGATATTTTTGTATTTAAATAGCCTCGCGGATCATTCTGGGGATATATCTGTTTTCCCTAGCGAGAAATAATGTGAGGTTTATCAAACCTGATGTAATGGTTGGGTTTGTTCATTGAGTGCTCACACACAGCAGACTTCAATACACGCCCATTCTTGACATCAGAGATGTGTTCCTTCAACTTAACACCGATGCTTCTCTTTGTTTGACCAATGTAAGATAAGCCACAGTCACAATCATGTTTGTATACACCTACACACTGCAGAGGAAAATTACATTTAACTGGTCTCAAGAATTGGCTCACTTTTTTTTAGGCTTAAAAATAGTTTATATAGGAGCTCTTCTTAAGATGTCGTCGATCCTGTCTATAATTCCCTTGACATAAGGAAGAAGTGCTGGTTGTTTCTCGACTGTGGGTGGCTTGTTTGTCTTCTTACAACGCCGGCGGGTAACTGGCAGCTTGTTCTGATGAAGGGCATTATTCATTAGTCGAAGCTCGTCCCCTAGATTTTCAGCGTCGCAGAGGTGGTGGGCTCTCTGTAACAAAGATTTGCCTACGGTAGATAACTGTGTAGGGTGATGGTGAGATTCACCATTGACATATATATTAGTGTGAGTGGTGTGGGTGGAGTTTCCTATATACTGTGTGGCCTAATGTGCCATTGGCATTTTTTATAACTAAAACATCAAGAAAAGGTAAAGAATTATTTGCCTGTAATTTTATTGTAAATTTAATATTGTCTTTAATAGAATTTAGATGGTTTAGGAATATATTAATATTGTCCGTAGGTAAAATTGTGAAAGTATCATCTACGTACCGCTTATATATCCTATGTAGGCAAGGTGCAGTGCTAAGAGCCAACTCCTCAAAGTCCTCCATGTATATATCTGCTATTACCGGGGACAATATACCATCTACTTGTAAATAAAATACTTGATTGAACACTAGGTATCCAGATATAAAGCAGCGCTCTAAAAGTTCAAGATATTCTATAGGCATATTGTATTCCTCTAGCTTCTTCTTGACAATTCTGCATGCAGTCCTTAATGGGTATACTGGTAAAAAGTGACTCGACATCAAAACTGACTATGTTCTCATTGTGAACTAACTTAAGGTCTTTCAGTCCGTTAGCAAAATGGTAAGAATCCCTGACATAAGATGTTGAGTGGCACACAGTGGAGAAATTTTCTCCACTGCGTGGCTTTCGCAACCACGATCCACTTTCAAGAAACTCACGAAACTTTCAAGTCCCAAACCCATCACACCAGAGGACTGGATACAGTCAGCTCATTCTGCAGGAATCCAGGGCAGTACACGAGGCAAATCAGAAGCCGTTGGCGGTAGTTTGATATAATAATTGTATAAACTGATAGACGAATGCCACCTCAGTCTACTCGTGACCACAGACCACTGTAAAGTGTTTAAAACGTCGGGTTTCCAAAAAATGTTAATATACGCGATTAATCCGGTTAAACTGTTTTTTTTAATAAGTATAAACATAGCGAAAACCAAAGAACTTATTAGAGGAAACGAAACGATAGGCTCCGAAACTACTGGACCGAGTTGAACAATTATTTTACCGTTAGAATCCTTCAGTATCTGTAATGAACGTTAGGGTTCTGAATGAAAACATTAATAAAATTATAAAAAATCGAAGGAATTTGATAGCTTCGGGCCGTGCTTATGGTTACAGCTACATAAAAATGGCATTAGACAGAATTGTTCCTCTTTTACGGTTCTAAATAAAAATCCACAAGCATATGTTGATATCCTAAGAATATCTTACCCATACTAACCATTTTTATGTTTTACAAATTATAAAAATATCAAGTGATATTTACGAAACTAATTTAAACAAAAAAGCATTTTTCCATATCCAAATAAATACGCTAGATACGTTGTGAGTTTTATATACATTAAAATTGCCTTGTAGAGAATATCAATAAAATTGATATTTTAGAAGATAGCGCAGTTTTAAAATATGGAAGCAGAGTGGTCGAGGCGTCGTGTATCGCAAAACACGTATCTATAATACCTATTATCCATATGTAATATAAAGCGTGCCGATTTCGATCTTTCGTTTTTTATGTATTAAAAAGTATTCGTATCGAAAGTCAAATTAATAATAAATTATTTTGTATCCAGTAAAACGGTGTGCATTTACTGTAGGTCATAATTGCATTTTGGTGTATGTGTTTTAGGTATATTAATATCCTAAAAGTAAACAACGATTTAAAATGCAGCGAAATTTTATATTCGAGAGAAAAAAACAACATGTCTATTTTGTCTCAAGAAAGAATATGTTTTACACATTGTATCTATATTTTATTGGTAATTCGCTGTATTCCCGTGAGATGCTTCAATTTCCTATCCTGAGATACCTAATGTTTTTTAAGAAGCAAAAAAGTTATAAGGGTTTCGAATTTTTTTGAGGTACGAAACCCTAAAAAATCTAAAGATCATAAGATTTCTAATGAGTCATCGCTATCAATATTGAAAAACAAAAGATAGTATCTTTTTTAATAGGAAACCAAGAAAATACAAATATTAATTTACATGCAAATGCACCTAATATTTGCGCTTATCATATTGCGGGTATCATAGGACCAAATCAATTTGAAAGGACCTCATCTTTAACCCCTTCACGGGAATACGTCCACTTACCAATAACCCTGTATAAAGATATTCTGGATTTTGTCAGTTACTATGTATCGATATGCTTTACCGATTTTGCATGTGTACACATGTGCATGTATATACTGATGTGTTAGTAGTTGTCACATTCTTCTACTTATACAAAGAGTTACGAAGAGAATTTAATTATGTAGCATGTATATTCCGTAGGAAAAATAAAAAATAAACACATTTAAATTACTTTGATTATTCGCAAGTGTAGCTAATTTTTTAACTAATTTTAGCGAAAATTGTAGGTTTTGCCGAATTAATTACTTATTTTTCTGTTTAATTTGAACATTATTCGAGGGAATGAAAATTTTAAAAATAATTAAAGTCATATAAAATTAGTTTAAAATTAGTTGCAACATTAATATATATAAAGTCACACTCAGAGCGTATACTTAAGTGGAATGCATAAAATGACTTTGGATGTGGAGTCTCAGAGGCCCCTTATATTCTACAAACCTCCCAAACCGTACCTTCGGTTTTAGTGACAAAACGAGTGAAGATGGGAGAAATTGTACCAACTTAATAACACGCGGATTCAAAAAAGATTTTTGTTCTCGCGTCTCACGGTCAAAAGCGGTCGAGGAGGAGCAAAGTGAGGTTTTAATGGGTATGTGGACTGGCCTATATCTGCCAGTCCACGAGACCCACATAACCTGTTCGAGTCGCCACTCGTTCGAGTTGCCGTAACAGGATTTCTTCATCAAAAAAAGAACATAATTACACGCGAGTATTATGCTTTTTCAACTGCGCCTATAAGACCCCACGTCCATGTTTTCCATACATAGTACTTTTAAACGTGTTATATTTTATGATATATAGTGCTATTTTTATATTTTATGTAATAAAATAATTTTGTTTATTTAGTTCTCTCTTTTAATGAAATCTTTATTATATGAGAACTATACAGATATGTCCCTCAAGTTTTAAGCTTACAAAAATCGAGAAGTACCATTCGCTTTTGTTTGGTTTTGTGAGAGATATAATACATTATGTTATTTAGTACTAAAGAATAACCTATTTGATTTTTCTGGTACCTTCAGTTCATCATGATGTACCCGCCAACAATAATACCTGTAAACCTACCTGAAGTCATAGAGCTCTATAATTTTATAATTTGACAAAAAAGCAATCGATGAGACGCACAAAGAGATGGCCTATGGTTGTGTTTTACATACTTTTAGATTTCCTTCTACAAATAGAAGACATAGAACGAGGAGATTTTGTACAACATCAAGCACTGGAAGGGCTAGACTGGACTTTGACTTACTTTAGCACGTCAGAAGTTACTTTTTCATCTTTTTCAATTGTTAGAGTTTGTAATTTAGTAAGAAGTCTTTATTTTATATAATTATCTTGATGTAAGTCATGCCAAGTTCTCAGGGAGTGAAAATGTGATCTAAAGTGCTTTAACTAAAAAGTTACTTGATTTGGATTGAATTAAGCCTATTCATGATAACTTTAAAATTATCACCTTCTCTTAAGAAAACAAGTAGAATATAGCCATTAAGTACAGTCCACAGTCGTGGACTGTACTCGTACTGTGTAACGACGTCTATAGTTAAAGGATGAACAAATTTTAAATATAAATTCCAATTATGAGAATTGGATATGTTGTTTAATTTACGTTATGATTTGAGAAATTAGAAAAGATTTATATATATATATATAAATATATATTGTCCGAGTATATTGAAGATATACAATGTGATTTTGTATAACATTTTGAAACGAACGGAATTCAGTTTTGATAGTTCATTAATTACAAATATGTACAGCAATTATACATGCGTGTTTCGCTACATTCATACTCGTAGTAACAATAAATATGTTCTCTACGAGTATCTATACTTTAATTATCAAGTAACAGTAATTTGTATTCAGGTAGCCAGCTCTGCACAAACATTGGCTCTCGGCGCGACATCCTGATATAATTACTAAGGTTAATATTTACCAACAAACGCTAGCAAATAATTGATGTTAAGATAACTTATACCGGAGATACTATGGGGATAGTTGAGGTGAGGTTGTGCCATTGAATTGTGACAATTTTACAATATCTACAACTTTTGTTATAAAAAAATATTTTGTATACATAATGTTATACATTTGTGAATGTATAATATGTTTTAATCTAAAATTATAAGTAAATCTTCACTTTTCCACGACATAAGTAAATTTATTTAATTGTATTCGGCTTCTTTGTTTTTTTAAGTTTTTAATTAACTTGTACTTACACTCTACACTTTACAGTAGGTAAAATTTGCCGTCACGTAAATGAAATTTGATGAATTCATTGTGTGCAACTATATTATATGTAAAGAAAAAAAAAAACAAATATCTATCATTTAATTTAAGAAGTTACTATAAAACATCCGAGTCAAAAAATTTTTGCTGCAAATTTATTTTCTCAATCGTGACAAGTTTTAATTTTTAACAAATGAACTGTAAAACGTGAAGGAAAGTTTTTTAATGAAAATATCCGAGAAGTTTCCGAGCAACGCAATGGCTTCTTGAAAGAGTAAAAACTTAATTTCTTTCAGTGTTTTCTTAGTAAAATCGCGAACTGCTATTGTATAACTTATCTGTTTTACCTTTTACTACTTAAATTATGTTTAATTTCTTCATGAATAGACTTAGCGACTCGCTAATATAATATTTGTAAGTGAACCATATATAAATTAAATATATTTATATTTACACAATTTAAAATATTACTATATGTTAGTAAATATTTTAATCATTATTATTTCATATTTTATTATATTTTATACGTAGATAACGAAACTATATTTGATACGATAACAAATAGCCATATTTTAAGTTGTTAATATGCAGTTGTTAATATGTTTAGTTGCTAATATGCAATTTTTTGTTTATAAGAAAACTTATTGTTAACTATTAGTTAACTTAAGCAGGTATGGACTTATTTATATGATACTAGTTTGTGCTCTTTCATAAATAATTGTGAAAATCTCCCATCAGATACATATATTAATAAAAATTAACAAGTTAACACATGTATTCTGAAATTCTGTTCAAAAACGAGATATCGTCATCGTCATCATTGTAAATAAACTTATTTAATTAAGGATATTGCGAATGAAAATAAATTCTTTAAATAATTTGCAACTGCTGTAAAGTCGGTGTACATATAGACATCTGTCAAATATTATATGAGTACATACGATTGTAATTTATTATCCATTTTACAGCAGTCATTATTTCAGTTCTAACTAATTAATAATATTTAGAGTAACTTTAGTATTCTTAGAATCTCAAGTCTCGTAATTTGTAAGGCTCAAAATTCATCTTCGTAAGTAGGGCTATAAATTTATTTGTATAAAAGAGTATATTTTAGCATTAACTAGTATATTTTATTAATTTTGTTAGTGATCTATTTAAATTTAAGTTTAAAATAAAATAGTTTCATATTTTATTACTTTTTCACATTATGGAATGGTTGACATGTCTGCGTGTATGATTGTTAAATCGCTCTCTCTCTCTCTCTCTCTCTGTCACTCTATCTCTCTGTATTTCATGACACATTGAGGTCTTGGCACTAGACTTAGCTTACTTTGTTAAATGCAGTAATGGCGTTTCGAGCGTGCCAGTTGAGCACAATTCACTAGACTTAGCTTACTTTGTTAAATGCCAGATATACAAAATGATTGATGAGTCACTAATGAATACATAGAATTATTTTAATAATTTGTTAATTCTTAAGTAAAACTCTTAAGTAAAATCCAAAATTTCAGATATATTTATCATTTATTTTAAACAGCAATCCAAACATTTTATTTTTGTCTTCTAACGTGCTTATTGGAAATGACTTTCTTATCACACGAAACAACTTCATTTCGTGTCGCAGTTAAATGAACAAAAATAATATAGGTATATGCTCCGGTATTCCTACATCACATTTGTCTAAAACAGGTTATTTTGGTTAGTATAATATGGTTATCTATCTTGTTCTTGGTGAAATAATTATTTATTTATACAATGTAGTTGACTGCATATTTCAGGCAATTGTTTCTCAAAATGACATTGAATTTTTAAGTTACAAGTTTAATCACTGCGCCACAATGGCCCCAAAATGAAGATAAGTACGTAAAAGTATCTAGACTTATTCCTAAAATATACAGTTAAAATATTACGACCAATATCGAAGGATGAAATCTTTAATCGGAGATATGACTTTTACGTGAATTTTGGGGTAAATTTTGCGGCTAGGACAGAGATAGATAACTTAAATGGCTTTTGTATGGGAAGTAAATCACAGTCGTAAAATATAACGAGTTTTTTACAGGCATAACATATTTATAAAAAAAACATCCTATGAATATATAGATAGTAAATACTATGCATATTTTACGAATTTTCTTCTCATTATTACATATTTTTTATATATTTTTTATGTTACTATAGATGTTCTTTCAATTATCTTTTTATTTATATTTATGCTAAATTAATCACAGTTTATTATTAATTAAAATATTTGCTATAGTGTTGATTACTCCAGTAAAGTTACCTTTTTAGTGAGTTCTGGTTTTGTTATGTATTATTTAAAAATATTTCGGTTTTATTTAGTTCTGTATGTATAACACGATACTTATATAGTGTATGATTTTCACGCTATATGCGAGTAGGCGGAGGAACCTAGAGTTAAAACTCTCCGTTCTCAGCTTCCTAACCGAATTCTAAGCTCTAGGCGTTGAGAGGTGGGTCTCAACGTCGCGTTGCTTCGTATATCATGGAGGAAAGTGGTGGGGATAAGAATAAGTAATGCTCCGGACTGGGAATCGAACTCATAATCATTGAGTTTACAGTCAGATGCTTTCCCATTGTGCTACTATGGCCTCAGTTATTTCGTTAGAATAATTTATTTAACATAAACATTACGCTGAATAAATCTACTTAGCAACTGCGCCCAGTAATATAGCACAGTATCTATCGGATTTGTGTGGATATTGTGCCGCTGTAATGGAATGATACTTCTTGTGGGTCGTTCGGGAAACTGATGATACTATTTGGTTTTGCCATAAAAACTTATTATATCCCTCTTGTTGAATGTAAATATGTATAGCAAATAGTTTAGTTATCCTGGATTTTATAACATTTTCATATATTTTTTTTGGGTATTTAGGCTTTTTTTGTGGTAAACTATAATAACATTTTCTATTTATAAACAAGTTAGGTATTTTTAATACAATATAATCACTTTCTCAAACTCAATGATCATTTGTATTTATCGTTTTATTTATATTTAGTTTTCATAGTTTTGACTTTATCTTTGTAAGTTTTGCGTTTGTATTGACGCAATTGGAAAGCGTAACTAGAATATATTGTCTTTGTAAATTTCAATAAAAAAAATAAGTTTAAATTCGCTTCGAAATAAATTTACGGATTTGCTCGAGTACTAAAATCCGGTTACGGTAAAACGCAATAAGCGGGGCGTGAGCTTGAAAGGGTAAACAAATAAATAACAAGTGAGCTCTATGTAAGACTCATTCTCTCCATTCCGGCTTACGCAGCATTTAATTATTTTTTATTTATTTAAAACTTTTAGCATTATTCAAATAAAAAATGATTAAAAAACTCGTGATTCTGGGTTCGATTCCCTACTCGAGAAAAAAAGTACTTAATTTTCTCGCTCTGGTAAACAATTTATTGACTGTAGGACAACTTATGAAAGGTGACAAGGTTTAATTTCGACCGTATTTTACGGCACTTATTTTGTATGTAATAAACTACAAATATTATATAATATGAACTAAAACAAATTGGTTTATTTCATTGTTCGTTCGTATTTTTAATTTATTGTAAAAATTCTTAACTCCAGATCAACTGGAATTACACTATAGGTGTCGATAACTTGAAGAATTTCATACATTTATACATACATAACAAAGAATAATCACTCGTACTTACTCGTACTTGGAGTACAGAAAAAATCAAAGTAAGTCAAGAAGTTAAATTTTTCATTTTTCAGCTCGATACGTCTACGAGATAGTGAAAAAAATGGTATTGGAAGAGATGGTGTAGTTTGAGGAGATTATCACCACTGGACCTAAGCTCGAGGCGTAGAAGGGAATCGGAACCAAGGAAACAAAAACGATCTTTCAGACAAGAGGGAGCAAGAGGGAGCAAGAGGGTTATAGGGGATGGAGTATAGGAGTAATAGCATGCGGAAGTTACAGCGCCGACGGATGGTAAGCCATCCAAGCTGATGACGGTGATCGGAAACGTGATCGTATTTGCGTAAACCAAAAAGAAATCTAATACATAGGTTTTGTAAACGTTCACTATATTCATGTTAAAAATGTACCTACTCTTTGTACTGTCGACTACTGATAAATTTGTAGCTAAATACACATGTGTAAATATCACATACTATATATGTGTATTTAGATAAATTTGTAGCTATATACACATATTTAGTTTTACACATATATAAATATCGACTATAAAGAGTATTTGTCAATAACTTATCCCGAGGCAATAACAGAGGCACGATGACGCACCACAGAAATCAGAGATATTACCCATACATGCTGGATTCAAACTATCTCATGTGATATGTTCATCGTATATTGATTTTTGACTCTCCCAATATTGATATTAATAGATACGACGTAGGTATAATATAACGTTACATATACAATTTGCTTCCCTAGAAATCAACTGCTAATAATATTTAGTTAAATAATATCTGTCAAGTGCGAGTTGTACTCGCGTAAATTTCCAATTTTTGGATTTATTAATGTTATTTTTATTTTAGTTATTGCAAAATTTCATAACTATAACGGAAAGTACCCCATAGGTTTGTATACAAAGCCACCAGTAAAAAAATATAGCAACTATTTAACTACCTTAAAAGTAAGTAAAGGAATACAAGCTTACAATAACATTAGAAGCTATCACATCAGATTTTCTTGTTAAACTCAATCTGCTAAAAACTACTTAATATTCTGTTTGTATGCAAAAGCTAGCTTTAGTAGTGGCGAGGAAAATTGTTCACATTTGCCTCATATGACCAACACTATGAAACTAATTTAGGATTTTAATTTGCTGACTTTTATCCTTTGCAACCATATTCTCATCTAATATTGGAAAAGTTTAAAATGCAAATAACGATTTTATTTTATGTCTAAAAGTATTGAATAGAGTTAGCTATGGAAATAAAATATTCCATGTTTATACATAATATACTAACGACTACTTAGAAATTTCGATTTAAGTTTAAGATTTGTCAAGTTGCTTATAATTCATATATTTTCTCTTTAAATTTCAAATACTTTATAAAATGTCTGTACATCTATATCTATATATTTATACATATAAATAAAATTGGAGTGTCTGTTTGTGATTTAAAAAAAAACGGAGTTTTTCGAGTGCATATGTATAGTATATAATAGTAGTATAGTAACTAAAACATAAAAAACCTTTTGTTCAATTTTTGTCCGTTTGTCTGTCTTTGTGTTTGTCTGGACTAATCTCTGGAACAGCTGAACCGATTTTAATGAAACTTGACAATTCCCGGAATAACGTTTTCTATCGATACCGAAAAAATCGCATATTATATTAGAGTAAATCCGAGGACATAGATTAAGGGCGAAGACACGAACGGGTCGCTAGTGTAAAATAAATATTATGCATATAATTTGCATACAATTTATATATGTATAAACGTCATAAATTATATGACGTTTAAGTTTTGCTTAAAAACGAACGATGCTATAAATATTAACTATAGCTAATATTGAATTTTCATGTAAATACAGCCTTTGATGTCGTTTCGAGAAATATAGTTTTTATATTAGTTGGTGCAAATAGCCAAATATTTAATTTTCACCAACTAATATAAAACATATACTTCTCTGAATGGCAACAAAGGTCGTGACCAATGTCAACCTACATACATAGATAAATATTAATATGTGGTTAATAATAAAATTTCGTATCGGTACTATAAATAGAAAAAATGTGGCTCACCATATATTTGTAATATTTATTAAATTTGAATTATCAGTTTTAAATTAAACAATTTTTATAAAATTTATACAACTTTCCTTTTCATTTCGGGAAAAGGAAAGTTCTACACAGGGCTAAGCCTACTCGTACAATGCGTGTAGTGTGAATGCTGTCCGCGTATTGCGTGAATAGTTTAAATTTCAAAGGAGTACAATTTTGTATTTTGGCTACATAATAATCAAATGTGTATTTGATGTTTCGTGAGATGTAATTTATTTATAAATATTTGAGTGAGAGTGTTTTTAATACATTATATATTTTAATTATAAGATGCTAATTGCTGAAAATGCAAATTTAAGAAATTACGTGTTGACTGACATCATACTTTATTAATATAAAGTGATGTGAAGCGAGATAATGACAATATTTTATTCCCTCGAGTGGGGAACAAACCGGCAACCTTTACAGACGGACGTTGTTCCAATTTTCCAGGATGTGCTCAAGTTATAAATAAAGTAGAGACAAAGAGTGAAAGGAAAAATATTATTAGGAAATATATTAAAATATTAATAATATATGTATGTAGTGTATATGTAATAGCTTGCTCAACCAATAGTAAGAGACATATATATATATATATATTTATATATATATATATATATATATATATATATATATATATATATATATATATATATATATATATATATATATATATATATATATATATATATATATATATATATATATATATATAATATATTGGAAATTGATTTATTTTATCCGTAGCGGGATAGCACATTGATAAAGATAGATATTTACATATCGAAAAACAAACCACATGTTATTCTATTCGAAAGTAAGCTTACACTATTTAATTATATATTCAGGGAGCATACGAGCGAGGGTGTATAACGCTTCCGTTTTGTATAGGTGCTATGAGTATCTTACGCTACAAATCACACCCGGTGTTCCTAAGAGGAAAATTGAGATACTGTGAAGGCATTCTTCCATGGATATATATCTTCTTGATATTCTTAGGACGCGAGACATTTGGCTACGCTCTGATATTGTGATAATGTGAAATAATATTTCAACATAAAAACGCGTTTGACATTGCTGAATTTTCGAGTCGAGGATAACGACACCAATTTTCGTGGCCAGTGTCGGTTGCAAAAGATTGTTTTAAATCACCGATAGTATATCACAGAGTACGGCCTTAAGAAATTTCTAATGAAGAGTAATAATAGAATTTTCTTTATTTTGATTTAGATGGTAGAGCTTCGTAAAGTCTTATTCTTACGTAATTTTAGTCTTATCGGTAATTCGGTATAGGTCAATGTTGTATTACTTTAACATATCACTTGTACTATACAGATATTTAAGTAACAAAAACATTTTGTGGTAACGTTGTCGCAATGTTCATCTTTTATGCCCAATGTTTTATGAAAGCACTATTGAGTACTAGAATTATTCGGAACAAGTATTTTGAGCGATTTATAATCATTTTCTTAAAATTAAGTCATTGTTTAATTTTATTGATGGAATGGCGTGATTTTCAGTAATCATCTAGGAATTCAAGTTTTATTAAGAAGATTTGCATTCATAGTTCTTTAAAAAAAAGTTAAACGTAACAATAATTGCAGCCCGCTCGAACTATTTTACTTTCACATTTCACAAACGTAGTCAAAAGTTCGTGTCGCAAACTTCAGCTTCGTATATCAAGGATTTACTTTTGTAGTATATTTTCAATTTAATTTTTAATAGTATGATAATTTAAAGTTTTAATATTTATAAAAGTCCGTGTCAGCTTTATAAATCTTTAACATTAAATTTAAATTTTATACGTTTTATAAAACTTTAACTGTAATATAAATTAATGTGATGTTTCATAGACATACGAAACCTAAAAGCCAAACATGTAACGATCTTTTTTGTAATTATATTTACATACTAGTCACGCGTTCGCTCGCTTGATCGGTGTTTGATTGATGTTCTCGGATTTAGTCTGATATAATATGCATGTACTGTGCAGTTATTTATTTTTTCCTTTCGAATTACTTTGTCTATGAAAAAGAATGAAAAATGTATGTACCTCAATGGAAATGATAATTTTTTTGTGCTATATTTTATCTGCACGGTGGGAATTCCGGGATAGCATATATGTTGCTTCATTACTTCTATCTTCTAGCGAAAGTTCCATAAAAATCAGTTCAGCTGTTCTGCAAAATAGCCCAGACAAACAGAAAGACAGATAGACAGACTAAATGTGTATTTGTGTTAACGAGTACAAGTAGTTAACTGTGTTCAGTTAAAAAAACACAGTCATTTTGAAATAATAAACAGACATTTTATTTATATATATAGGGATTGTGTCGGACTTTTCAGTTGTTAAATAATTTCTGATTCACCGGAAACAATAAGTGCCAGTGTGAGTATAAAGAGGTAAACAAATAAATATGAAACCACAATGCTTTGTTTGCAGCTCATTCTGTCGGTTTTTGGTTTGCGGCGAGTAGTAAATTACCTAATTTATTTTTGAATAATGGTTTAGTGAACTAGAACCTCACATATATATGTATATATATTAAAATTATTATTTATGAATTATTAATTATCCAAAATTACATCAATGTTTTAAAAATTACTTATTATTTATTTCATTTAAATTAAGATCGTCCATCTCCTATTCATCACCTATTCAACATACGCGTTGTAGAATGAAAAGCACCGAGCAGTGCCTATGACTTACCCCATGCCCTTTGAAATGTTCAAATAATGTATGACGGAACTGTCTCTTAAAAAGTTTTAAAAAAAAGTTAAAGTTGACTCACTTATAACTTTTTCTATGGTAACAAAATTTCTTCAAAAATATGCATTATTTATGAAAGATTTTTTATCAAAATATTATAGGTATTGTTGATTATCGAAATAAATAACTAATGTATCACAAATATTTCATGTTGAACAAAATTGCCTTTTACATCTTTCAATTTCAATGAATATTTAAGGAAATATCACAGTTTTTAAATATTTCCGTAACGAAATAATGCTTGGAGGGACGCGGTCGCGAGGTGGTGGTGTTGCGAGATATTCGAACGATTTGTTTTTTAATTAGCTTTGTAATAAAATACTGCATGTAAAATATATTTGATAGCAAACTAAATACTAGATATAATAATCATATAGAATAATAACATCTAACAATATTCTATTAATATCAACCCTTAGATAAAATAACGTTTCACTAATGTGTGAAAAATTGGTTCAGGCTGGGGATTTTCCGCTGACAGTAGAGTACCTCGGAGCGACCGTTTTGTATACTATCTTGTGCTACAAATCACACCTTGTGTCCCAACAAGGGGAAATGAAAACTGAGATACCGGAAAGCATTGTTCCGTAAAAATATATCTTCTTGATATTCTCGGCTAGGTAAATTTAGTAAGCCTTGCTTATATGTTAAAGCAAGAGGTAAATTATAATGAAATGTCAGCGTTCAGCGATAAAATTTTATAAGATAAGATTTACTTTAAAATATTTTTATGTCATTCTTAACACGTTTTTATTAACTTAACCTGTATTTTTATAAGCGACCACTTTCTTCCTATAATCAATGACAACATACTTTACTTGAATGAGAAAATATTTTAAAGTATTTTAGTTTTATAAATTTTTTAAAATATTATTATAGAGTTATTATACAATAGAAAACCCGCAAAACATATATTCAGAATTATTTCGCATTTCACGTAAAACAAGCCCAATAGATTATGTCATGAGAATATATTTAGATGCATCATTTTACAAGAGTTTGTAGCGAGCAAATGGAATAGTGAACAGTGCAACGGACGGGTGTACATTAGCGACGCTTTGTGCAGGAATGACCCGCCCTATTTGATACTGCTCCGGGAATAAGCTGCTTCAAATCCAACTGGACTAACTCCGTCTCTACACCCAAACGAGTATTAGATTGCTCTACATTAGATTCTGTTTTAAACAAATTATTTTGTGCAACAGATGAATATACAGAATATCCATAATTATTATTATCCGTATATAATGCAAATAAAGGAAGTTTCGTTCCTTTATTTTCAGTTTATATTGTTTCCCAATTTAGCAGGGTTATACAGAACGAATCTAGTGTCAAGCACACTTCATTTTCTGAATTCGGGACGTCGCGTCGCTCGTTGTTTGGCGAGAATCAACTTTGAACTTTGTCTTACTAATAAATTATAGTAATTCATAACCCCGAGTTGTAGGCGCTGTCTCACTGCGACACGGTGGCTTCCATAAAAAAGTAATACATATTGAATTAAATGAAATATATATATATCTAATAAAAAATAAGATTACAAAATTATGTATATATTTTTATAGATAGCTTCCTGCACCCTGCATTTTAAATATATAAATAAAAATACTGTAAAGCAGCAGGTTTATCTTTTAAAACATCAGAAAATATATATATATATATATATATATATATATATATATATATATATATATATATATATATATATATATATATATATATATATATAATATATATATATATATATATATATATATATATATATATATATATATATATATATATATATATATATATATATATATATATATATATATATATATATATATATATATATATATATATATATATATATATATATATATATATATATATATATATATTATTAATGTATCTATAAATTACCACATTAAACTAACATTACAATAATCTCATAACACTGTGGTCTTAATACGTTCAGAAAATTGTTAAAGAATATTTACTTGAAAGAATGCCTTCCTATTTTGACTCGTAAGAAGGAATTTAAATACTTGTAATTTATTTTAGATCCTTAATAGCATACGAGAAATACAAAGAAGAGAAATGTTCTATGAAAAACAGTTATTTTTCAGCACATATATGCAGGTGTGGTCAATTTTTCTTTGAGCAATCATATTACCAATTTAAGATTTAATAATTGAAATGGTTTTATGAATGAAAAATATTTTTTTAGAAAAACATAAATATTTGAATGTAGCAGGAAAATCTGCGTCCCTTGGAAACCGTTCACGACCGTCCATGAGTCACAGGTTCAAATCCCGTTTTACTCGCTACGGCCACGTAGGGCAGCTGAAATATATGAACGTGTTCACGGGTGATTTAGTTTTCGTAATGCAGAAGGAGAAAATATTAAAAAAAATTGTACCACGTCTTATCTGGCTGTCATGAAAAAATATTTTCAGTACCCTATTACGTATAAGAGTACTACAGTCCCACTCAATTCAAATTGATTACTTGCTTACCATACGGTGTCATAGAAACTAACTGTCACATACTGTAAGGTCAGTTTAGATGAAATAATGAGGGCCTAAAATTGTCCCCTTGTCTTGGACTATAACTTTATACTGAAGAGAAATGTAAACGTAGACTGCGGATACTGCGAAACGGATAAGCGCTGTCTGGGCCAAATGGTACGATGTTACTAGGGAGATCTCCGACAGCTGAATTCTGCCCAAGCAGAATTTTCAGAAGAGTTTTCTAATAATAGAAATTGAGAGAGATATCTCACTCATAGAGCATCCATTAACATTGCGCAAGTAAAAAATCGATAAATATTGATTAATATCTTAAGCTTTTCTTTTATTTCACAAGAACATGTACAAAAACATGAAAACAACGCACTTGTTAGTTTCAGCCAATTGGCTAAATATAGAAAACTCAAATAAGGTCAAGCTTAAGACTTTGTATTTCTACATACATACACATCATAATCATTGTACTCGTAACTTTTTGGTGAATATTTGTTTCTGAAAATGACGTCTAATGTAGTGGTACTAGTATAAAGCTATATTTTTGTTTCAATCAAAATCACTTAATGAAAAATAAGGAAATACTGCCATATTTTTAGCATGTATAAATATATAAAATTTTTTTAACTGAAAACTTCTTTTATCGAGCTCTTCTTTGTAAGGGAAAATCTTATGAATTTGTGTGGATGGGTGAATATGTTTACAATTTTTTATATAATATTGGTGTTTGAAAATTTTATATTACTTATTTTCTAATAAAAAAAATAAATTAATTCAAGGAGTGTCTAGCCAATTATCTGTCCGATATTTGGCTTTAGGCATATGAGTATGCCATCCTTTTCCTATCCACATCCATTCCATGGAAGGTGGTTTCCCTCTCAACTTTTTCCAAGTCTTTCTTCATTTTAGATCTTTTCCTTTGTAGGTTTTCTCAAAAATAGGCTTTGGAGGTCAAAAGGCAATCGTTCCACTAAAAAACCATAACTCGCCACTTAAGAAAAACCTAGGTCTCCGGAAAATGACGCGCAGGCACATCTCCCTACGCCTGCAACAAGTGGGCAAGGGCTATCGTATCAGGTACAGGCATGGCTATAAATGTTAGTGTCCAGACGGAAACTCCGCTAAGCAACGGTTCTCTACCCGGATTATACAGACAACTCGCAGAAATATTCATGAGACGTCGGGTCCATTGTGCTTTATTTCAGGAAACTTCCTAGAACTGCAATACGTCTCGCAACATCTGGTCACCTTCAGGTAAAAACGGTGTAGTGATAGAGCTTTCTGAAGAGCTTCAGAATGGGTTCCTTGAAGTTGACTATCACTATGACCGCTTGATGCCGGTAATGGACCGGATGCCTGGATTGAGGACATTACCACAAACTTAATCAGTGTCTATGCTCTCCAGGTTGGTTGTAACGTGGTTGAATAGTATTCATTCTGGGAGCAGTATGAAGAGATGAAGCGGTTATATTCGTAATACCGTCTACCGAAGTAGTCTTTCATGAGGAGGATTTTAACGGACAAGTGGGTAAGGTTGCTGAGTCGTATGACCGTGTTCACAAGAATTTTTGGACATGGTCTTCACAATTCAGAAACATTTTAAGAATCTGCATCTGGCCATCGTGAACACTTTCTTCCAAAATAAACCTCAGCATCTTAGTACATATAAGAGGGGGTGTTACTCAACAAAAATATTTTTTGCAGACGGTGTCATATAGGCAGGATGTCCGAGTGTAAGGTTATTCCTGGTAAAAGCCTGACGCCACAACACTGTCTCCTTAGCATGGACTTCGAAACATAAAGTAGTCGAGAAACGCAATCCTAGGATCAAGTGGTAGTTGTTAAATACGGTCCATTTTCATTGTCCATGCAGACTGATTACCACTGAGACTGCTTGGGATCGAGCTTATTGCTCTAAGTTCTTAGCGTTACTAAGGGTGGACGTGTTATCAACAAGGAGACGTGGTGGTGGAATGACCAGGTGCAGGGGGTGATTGGGAAAAGAAGGCTGCATTTAAAGAGTTTAGCATACTTTAGCGAGTTTACAGCAGTACAACTCTCTTGAAGGCAGACAGGACTACATAGCAGCAAAACGTGCCAGCATAAGAGATGCAGGGCCCGCAGTGAACATTTTTTACCTTTGTATGATAAACTTAAAACGGAAACAACAGCTCTTATGCAAACTGGCATGTGCTCGGAATACTGCGACGCAGGATATCACAAAATGAGAGAATACTAGAGAGTCCCAGGGCACGTTGGTTTGTTGCCATACCTCTACGAAGGACAGATGGAGAAGCTACTTCAAGGAGCTGCTGAACACTCAACACTCATGTAGTCTTCTACCTGAATCACACACTTTCAGACTTATTGGTCCAATATCCCTTGGCGACACTCAAAATAATCTTCGAACTGAATAGTGGTAGGACCTGACACAGTGGCAGGAACATTCCAATCGAGGCATGAAAATCGTTGGCACTCTTGGTGTGCTTATACTTACTGACATTTTTAACCATATCTTGAACACAAGATCAGGCCCTCTGATTTTGCCCTCAAAACTTTGCTGCAGGTATATAGGGAAAAGAGGAGAGCTCTGCGTGTGGCCTTTTTGCACCTGCAGAAGGCCTTTGACTGTGTGCCACGTTTGTGATTCTGGTAGGAATTACGATCTAAAGGGATCCCTGAAGCTATATTGAAGTTAACAAAGATATGCACAAGGACTCCGCTTCTGGTTAGGACACCAAGCCTTAGGGGTTCACCAGGGCTCAGCACTTAGTCCGTTCTTATTCAATGTAGTGCCGGATACTGTCTCGGCTCACATCCAAGTCTAGCCTCCGTGGCTGATTGTGTTTGCCGATGACATAGTACTCATTGACGAGAACCAGCTGATACTGGACCATAAAGTAAACGCCTGAAAGGGTACGCTTGAGAACGAAGTTGAAAATTAACAAAGTATCGCGTACAAAATATTATATTTTATTTCAAAGTTTAATTTAAAAATGACTAAAATATGAAACGATACGATGCTTAGATATATTTTACTCAAACATTTTCATTTCTTACTTCAGTTACCATAAGCCTATTGTATATTTTTTAGAATACAAAGAAATTATTGAAAGTACAGAAATTCTAAGTATTGTTGAAATTAATGATGACATTGTTGCAAACAATGAAAATAATGTTAAAAAAGAAATATATCGAAATTTATGTAAATACAAATACTATTCATGAATAAAATGATTGTATATTAATTGTTATTTCAGTTAAATTGTACTTATATTTTGCTATGATTGTACATTCTTTTACAGACCCAATATATTTGAATAATAAATAATAAAACCATATAAACACACTAAACTGTATATAATTGTTGGTTGGTGTGTCAATACAATTAAACTTTAATGTAACCACTATAAAATATCAAATTTTTATATAAAAATGAATACTTAAAGCTTAGCACTTTAAGTTTTTATTTTTATCAGCAGTATCTATGATTGCCCATTTTTTATTGATTTGGTCTGACTGTAAATGCGACGGTTCGAATGTGTTCGATTCCCGCTCGGGGATATGATTTATTTCATTTCATTTTTCATTCGCTCGGATAAGAAAACAAAGCGAGGCGTTGAGTTCCGCCACTCAGGCCGCCGGGTCGGTCTGTCTGCCTTGCCATGTGCTGGTAAAATATATTTATTTATGTAACTCATAAAGAAAAAAATAACCCCTATAGGGCATTTTATCTGTATATCCATATGTTAAGACCATTATTCGCAAAAACGCAAGGATATTTCGGTCTTAAATTAGTATCAAAGTGTGAAGCCCCACCGTGCATTCAAAAAACTCAAACTTTTTAAGTCAACGCAACTAAAAAAAGAAGCGTTTTCGGGTATATTTTAATGAAATTTAGCAAGGAGCTAAAACAGTTGAAATAAAGGAAAAAGTTAGAAAGGAACGCATTTGTGCGGAACCCTTGATATTCGAATACTACTCGCACTTGACCGACGATTTGTATAATAACAAGAAATTATTATTTAATCTATCACAATGACATTAGTTTACTACACTATTTATTGTATAAAAAATGTTGACGCCTTAAAAATACAATAGAAGAGAAGTAAGTTACGAATCGGCAATATTATTTCAACTTTATTTTCCGCACCAGCTTCGGAAGTTGTTAGTGAACAAATATAGAAGCTATTCGCACGCAAATTCTGTTGCTGGTATCACCGAGCTCAATGGAGTCAGTTTAACTGATTGCTCCATTTCCTCTGTCTTGTCTGAACACTTAAAAGGATCTATAGTAAATCTATTGTTATAAATCTTTCAAACATTCCAACATAAGTATTATTTTTAGCTACATTTCATATATAAAATTTAACTAATATGATATAATATAATATGATATGATATGATATGATATGATATGATATGATATGATATGATATGATATGATATGATATGATATGATATGATATGATATGATATGATATGATATGATATGATATGATATGATATGATATGATATGATATGATATGATATGATATGATATGATATGATATGATATGATATGATATGATATGATATGATATGATATGATATGATATGATATGATATGATATGATATGATATGATATGATATGATATGATATGATATGATATGATATGATATGATATGATATGATATGATATGATATGATATGATATGATATGATATGATATGATATGATATGATATGATATGATATGATATGATATGATATGATATGATATGATATGATATGATATGATATGATATGATATGATATGATATGATATGATATGATATGATATGATATGATATGATATGATATGATATGATATGATATGATATGATATGATATGATATGATATGATATGATATGATATGATATGATATGATATGATATGATATGATATGATATGATATGATATGATATGATATGATATGATATGATATGATATGATATGATATGATATGATATGATATGATATGATATGATATGATATGATATGATATGATATGATATGATATGATATGATATGATATGATATGATATGATATGATATGATATGATATGATATGTTGATGATATGGTTCATTCACTAAGGTTCTGTACCTCTAAAAGGAAAATACCGAACTCTTATAGGATCACTTTGTTGTCACTCTGCCTGTGTCTCCGTCTGTCTGGAACATTTTTCTCCTGCATGTAGGGGTATCGAGCTGAAATTAATATCAATTTCTTATATTCTATCAAACCTCTATCAAGCTTCTAAGTCAACAGAATAAAAAGATGTGAGCGTTTACGCTTCAAAATGTGGTTATACTTGAAACTATAGACCGGAAATCGTTTGAGTGGACGGTGAAAACGTAAAGTGACTATGACTAGTCAAGTCATGATTGTTGGAGAGCGGAAAGTACAACTTATAAAATTTTACTTGACATAAATTTGCGGTCGTATGGCACGCATTTTGTATGAATGAAATGAAATGAACATGATTTTTTTAAATTGAACTTGTAATCATTACTTTTTTTAAGATACCTATAAGTTATTATTTGTCGGGATTCAATTTCAAAATTGCAGGTCAACCGAAAGTACACTATGCGTTTTGATAGTACATCGATTTCTTTACAAATTGCGTCAAAAACAAAGCATAAATGTTCATATCCTTGATTGCGTTGAGTTACAATTTTTTTTTCTGTGCTTCAAAGGAATATAGACGTGGTTGGTTGGTTTGAAATTCAGCGTCCACCTCCACGTTTTCGTGACAGAAATGATATTGACAAACGGACAGATAGACGGACAACAAGTGATTCTATAAGGTTTCCGTTTTTTCTATTAAAGGTATTTCCTTTAAAATGTTTCTCGATAATTATGACTTACGTTTTATATTTTGTTTCTGTTATAATATATTCTAATAAATGGGTTGAGATCCACTTGGCAAGGACAGTACATGTTTAATTATAACGTTGATCGAATATTGAGCTGAAGCGACTCTCGGTTTGTAATAAATATATATTTGGATCACGACAATGGCTGTTAATTTTGTTAGCCGTAATTCGATAATCAAATATGTGATGTGCTCTGATTTTGCGTGGGCGCATGGATGTGTAGTTATGTGTAATGTGGAGTTTCATCTTCTACATCTTCTTCTAGGAAAATATAAGATAAAGCTACATATTCAGGAAGTAGCGTAGGCTACTAGGTAGGTAATTTTTACGCAATCTGTTATTGAAAATCGAAGACTCTTTTGTAATTTCTCAAATTACAACGTAAATTAAGCAGTATATGCACTTCTCACAATTGGAATTTATATTCCAAATTATTGCAACATCATTTACCTTTTATGCATTCCATTCAAATATAAGCTTTGAATGTGACTTTTAACATAAATTGCTTAAATTAGTATTTATATTACATTAACTAATTATTATTTGCATGTTTCCTTTTAATAATGTTAAAAAAATCGCCTAAATTAATCGATAATTTATCTTCTCTTGTAAATAATGAAAGTGATTTAAATGTATTTATTTTTATTTTTTCTTACGGAAACTGACTAAACTAAAATATTATCATACCAAAGTTTATCAATTTTTATCCAGTAAGCAAAAACTGCTTAATTCACGCACAGTTAAAATTAAAAATCTCCAAATGAGTTTTATAGCTCTTCTTTATCAACATATTAACCGACTCAATTCATATTTTTTGAAATTTTACTGTACATAATAGAATTTGCCATTATTTTATTGTATATGAATTTAGTTTTGTAATTAACGTGTCATATATATATATATATATATATATATATATATATATATATATATATATATATATATATATATATATATATATATATATATATATATATATATATATATATATATATATACATATATATAATATATATATTTTATAATCTAACATTTTTTCTACCTATCTAATGTGGTCTAAGGTGTTTTATTCCATAGAAAGCAACGTGTTAAAATATAGCACAACTACTACTCTTACCCCCGTCTTATTATACTTATCATGACTTAGGAATAAGAAGAACAATTAATTAGGGTTATTATACGGATAAATTTCCCTTTTTTATATTTGTATTTGAGTGGATGACTTTAAAAATTTTATTACTATTATATTAAAATGTATAAAATATAGGTTTAAAATATAGGTTAAATTAATGTTATTATATTATCTCGTGTACCTTTTTGAAACTTTATTAGAACTATCACTATGGCTTTTACTTTTGGTTATGCTTAGGTGATAATTACATGCTGGCGTGGACTTTATAAAGAACTTTTTAAAGCGAACAATACATGGTTATTACGTAACTTAAACCGTTTCCGCATCGCACCCAACGGAATTTCTCAAGCTCTCCTGTTTTCGCAATATTTTATATTGTTACTTGTCCATTAATATTCACGACAGTATGTTGTAATATTATATTATGCCTATAACTGGCTTTCTTAATCTGTCATTAGTTGAGGCTCACCTGACTAAAAATAACACTACCTTGTCCCGCTGTTCGTTTTTTATATACACAAAAGAAACGCATATTATTTAAAATTCTAATTGTTATTCTATAAGCTTTATAATTCTCCGATAGATGGACAATTGAATATAAAACGAATTCGAACCAGTAACTCCTGAAATCAACGTGCTTTGTGTATATACGCTCCTGTATTTTAAAACTGTATTATACTGTATGGTCTAAAATACCCATTTCATTGATATGCTATAAACGGAAATTTTAATGTACCTATATAAAATATACAACGTATAAAGAGTAATGTTTTGTTGTTCAAAATAGTTTCGTAAATATATCTTTATTTTATTGTAATTTGTAAAACATAAAAATGGTTACTGATAGTTCTTCTTCTAAAATAGACTTTTGTTTGGAACATTTAGATATGTACAATTCTGTTATAAATCTTTTTTATGTAGCTTTAACCATTTACCCAGTGCACGCACGGATGCTCCCAAGCTTATCTCTTTATTTTTATAATTAATTATTCAAGTTTTCATAAGCATTCCTAGCGTTATTGTAAATATTGTATTGTCAATGTCCATCACAGATGATGAAATTTTTTTATGTTAAAACAATTGTTTAAATCGATCCATTAACTTCGAAGCTTATCCCTATCAAACAAATAAAAAAAAAATTATCTCTCTTTATAATTTTAGTATAGAAAAGTCGATTCTGTACACGAAATAGTTTAAACAAATATGAATTCAGTCGGTTACTACATCAATAAATAGAAGTTGAAAAATCGTAGTAATAAATTGTCTTGATAGGTTTTTATATGGTAATATTTAAGTTTAGGCAGTTTCCGTGGGAAGAATATAAAAAAACACACACACTTGTTTACACATTACATACTTCGATTATTCTCAAGTGAAGCTAAATGATTAATAATTCCTTGCGAATTTTTTTACGAAGATTTTGTCAAAGTAATTGCTTATCTTTCTATTTAATTTGACCAATATTTAAAGGATAAATTCAAATAATAGTTTGTTAGTGTAATATTAATATTCTTTTAAGCATTGGCAACGCTCAAAATTAAAACGTCACAATCCGAGCGTATATTTGAATGGCGGTGTGAATAAAAGGGAAAAAAGTAAATGGTATCGGAATGATTTTCTAAATAAATCTATTCATCCATCCATCCATAAATAAATCCCAATTGTGAGAAGTGGATATGGTGCTTAATTTATGTTGTGATTTGAAACATTAGAAAAGAGTCGTCGCATAGACATTTTGGATAAAAAATAAATATTTTAATTTACAATAATTTATATACATGTGTACATTTTCATGCACATTGCATATATCTACGGTTTTGAATAATAATTTCGTAATTTCAAAAGAAAGTTTATACATATAATATTTGTAATATTATATTTGAGTAAATCCGAGTATACTGAAGATGTACAATGTGATTTAGTAGAACATTTCGAAAAGAACGCAATTCAGCTTACTTAAGCAGCAAAGCCGCGCACGTAATATACAGAAATATTTATTTGTCATGTAAAATTTTTAATTCAATTACAAATATATATTATAAACTTATAAAAAAAATATTAAATAAACATGTATAACATGTATAACATACATATATAAAGTATATAATATTGGCCCGAAAGATGTTTTATTTATATATAACACGTATTAGTCATAAACGGAGAAAAACTCCATTTATCGAAGCTCCAGTAATCAATATGTACACAAACTACAAACCTAATTATCAATACTAACTACCGTCTTGAATAGAATGTACGGGAGTCGAATCCAAGTTATCTTGTAATAAAATAAAAAATCGGTCAAGTGCGAGTGTACTCGCGCACCGAGGGTTCCGTATCAATTTCATGAATGTAGGTTTTCCATTGAGGAAAATACAACTTCCAAAAAATTTCAAACTTAATTTGCAGTCATATCCACTCATGCTGTACAAATTGAAATATATAAAGTTAGTAATAGTTTATTTCTTTGTTAAACTTATCAATTACCAATTTTCTGACTTTTTACTTTAAAGAGTTGACAAATTTAAATTTGCGGTCGTATGAACTAATTTTGTATGAAATGAACTGCATATATAAATTTGTCAGTTTTCAGTTTTTTTCTAGAATATACCTAAAAATTTACAGTATTCAGTTATTTTTCCTAAAAAATAACTTAAAAATTAGTTTTCGAATTTTTTCCTTTGTTTGCACTATCGTTTCAACGGGAAGTACCCTGTAGGTCTTGATTACGCGGCGATTTCCATACAAAATGCAAAAGCACAAACGCTCATATCTTTTGTTTGCGTTACCTTAGAAGTTTGAATTGTTCTGTTTCCTAAAGTACTACAAACCTAAACAAAACTAGATATTTGTTAAGAATTGTCCATTATTGGTTAATATGCGTTGTGTACCTATTAGTTGGAAATGTGGACTAATCAGCAAAAAAAGAACTAAATTAAATTTAAAAGTCATTCATAAAAAAAAGTTGTTATCCATATAAAGAAAAGCAGTTTGTAGGAACTAGTTAATGAGATTGTGTACAAAATATAAAGAACACAAGCTTAGAGTATAGTATTGATAACATAAGACCTTTTTTACATAACCATATTTCCGGCTCTTAAAAAAATTGTATTGATCATTGATCCTTGTCGAATCCTGGTGCCAATACGATATTTATATCGATGTACTTAAAAAAGTTTGTGAAAAAGCATTTTTGTAGCATGTTCGACATTTTTCATTCTGCAGCTGTTGCCGGAACTGACTTCACGCTTCATATTATGATTTCGAAAATGAATGCTTAATGTTAAAATAAAATACTAACAAAAATATAATCCAAACCTTAAAAACAAAACTGGCCTAAAAATTGTGAACACAAAACAATTATATGATTGTAGGTTTAAAAAAAAGTAAACAATCTGCCCAAACGTCTATAAGGAGTACGATACTATATGAAGGTGGCGATAAATGGATAGAGACGTAGCTACTTTGTCGTAATAGAGCAATATTTCTCAAGATCCCTGCGGAAATTGTTCGCTTTACTTATTTTACATATATAAAAATTATTTCAAACTCATAAAAATGTCATTCAATTATATATACACTTATGAAAAATTTTACTTTTACTTTTCTTAAACGTTTTATATATAATTTGTTCATGTTATTAAATAAAAAAATAATAATATACAATGCTAACAATGGGCTTCATCGTATTGTTATTTTGTATACAAGTATTTTATTTCAAAGTAGATCTTGAAAAACTACCAAATTTTAAAAGCCGATATTCATTTTTATCTTTCATGTTCATTTAGCGGAAACTTGTGCACAGTACGTAGCGTGAAACAAGGGTCCGTGCGTATTTTATATTTAAACTATGCGAGTATTGCATCGTATTTTCAGGAACTCAACGTGGAAAACTCATTTTATTTATACGCAATTTCGATCGCTTGCAACGGCGATGTAAACAGAAATAAGCCACTGTAGTCTGTGAATACAGTTCATGAATTTTAATTGAAATTTCTTCAGAAACACAATGTGTGTAATGTGATGTGGCACGATGGAATATATCTAATTATTGATTGTTTAGACATACTTAACTTTACTTATAAATTTAGATACAATAAAAAAAAAACTTTAATAAGCATTTAATAAAGTAATACTTTATTTCTTTAACAATTATCACAAGAGTATACCGTCACTGAAATATATTTAGATAAGGTGTACTGAATAAAAAAGAATAGTACATATCAGAAAATGAGCTACATTCCCGGTCCCGATCAAGAGACCTGCGTTGTCTGGTCTTTCTAGTAATTAATTAAGTTAATTTAGTTAATCTCTAGTTTATCCTTGTTTTGTTTTATGAATAATTAAGGCATTTATTCTGAATAAAAATAATTCAATGTACAGAACGAACGAATTCAATGAACGGATTTCATCCGATTAACTTTTATAACAAAAATTAAAAAACGAACTGATTTTTTTAAATCATTACTTTCCGTGCCTTTCGATATTTAAACTCAATCAAAATCAATAAGTTTAATTTTTAAGTGACTTTAAATATGAATGAAGTTTTAAGTCAATTGTAACGCTAAGCCAAATATGATCATAACGCCAAGCCACATATGCCCGCCAAAGCCACGCCAGCCGAGCCAGCCAAGCCAGCCAATACCTATGTTGATAGCCAACATCGCACCCCTCCCAATTTGGGTCTTAGTATTTAGATCTTTGCACGGTCTTTAACATCCTCAGTGGACAATCTATTGGCTCTCATGTCTTGTGTCACGACATCCAGCCATCGCTTCCTTGGGCGTCCGGGTGGTCTAACTCCAGGGACAGACATGTCAAGGCACTTCCTTCTGACATAGTTCTCAGATCGGCGCATAACATGGCCATACCATCTCAGGCGACGCTCTTGGAGCTTATCCGCTACGTCACGGACCCCAAGACTACCTCGAATGAATGTGTTGCGTATGCGGTCGGACCGTGTCACGCCACACATCCATCTCAGCATCTTCATCTCCGTGACATGAAGCTCCCGAGAGTGCCGAGATAATGTTGGCCAGCATTCGCTGCCGTATAAAAGAACCGGTCGGATAAAGCTCTTGTATATCAGTCCCTTGAGCTTGGGCGGTATTCTGCTATCGCAGACTACACCAGTGACCTCCCGCCATTTGGCCCAGGCAGCGTTTATACGGGCATGGATGTCGTGGTCGATGCCTCCAGACTCATGTATAACGGCTCCAAGGTACCTGAACTTCTCCGACTTAACGGCTGGCTCAGGCCCGATATGGATGGTGCTCGAGTCCGGGTTCCCGCAAGCCATGTACTCGGTCTTCGACACATTCAGTTTGAGACCACCGTTCTCAAGCGCACCCTTCCAGGCGTTCACTTTACGCTCCAGCATCAGTCGGTTCTCGTCTATGAGTACTATGTCATCGGCATACATCATCAGCCACGGAGGCTGGCATTGGATGTGAGCCGAGACAGTATCCAGCACTACATTGAATAAGAACGGACTAAGAGCTCAGCCCTGGTGAACCCCTACTGTAATCGGGAAGGGCTTGCTGTCGCCAACAGCGGTCCTAACCACTGAAGCGGAGTCGTTGTACATATCTCTGATAACCTCAATATAGGCTTCAGGGATCCCCTTGGATCCAACCAATGCCCACCAGATACACTGACGTGGCACACAGTCAAAGGCCTTCTGCAGGTCCAAAAAGGCCACATGCAGAGCTCTCCTTTTTTCCCCTGTAAGCCTCCATCAAAGTTCTCATACTGAGACTGTCTCTGACAGTACATTCTTGGCGGAGCCTGAGGCCGATCATGCGCTCGAAGAGCTTCATGGTGTGGCTCATAATCTTAATGCCCCTATAACTACCGCAATCTTGAACACTGCCCCTTCCTTTGTAAATAGGGATAATAAAGCTCTGCCGCCACTGATGTGGCATCTTTCCAGTATTCAAGATACGGTTAAACAGGTCAGTAAGTATAAGCACACCAAGAGAGCCCAACGATTTCCACGCCTCGATCGGGATGTCGTCAGGTCCTACCGCTTTTCCGTTCTTCATGCGTCGAAGACAATTACGAGTTTCGTCACAGGTTATTGGAGCAACAAGTCCGAGGTTAGGAGATAATTCAGGAGGAAGACTGCTGAGTGTTCAGCAGCTCCTTAAAGTAGCTTCTCCATCTCTCCTTCACAGAGGCATGACTACAAAGCAACGTGCCCCGAGAATCTCTGACGCAAAGACATTTTGTAATATCCTGCGTTGCCTTATCTCGAGCACGAGCCAGTTTGTATATGAGCTTCTGGGGCAGACCACAGTTTCAAGTTTATCGTACAATGGCGACAAACTTTCTCTGCGGGCTCTGGCTATAGCTCTTTTACTGGCCCGTTTCGCTGCTATGTACTCCAGTCTGTCTTCAGGAGCGTTGGAATGCTGCCACTCTTTAAACGCAGCCTTCTTTTCCTGAATCACCCCCTGCACCTGGTCATTCCACCACCATGTCTCCCTGTCGATGACACGCCCACCCTTAGTAACACCAAGAACTCGCTTGCCCGCTGCAATGATTGCTGAATGAGCTCGATCCCATGCAGTCTGAGCGGTCTCGGTGTTAGTATTTTGAACCTCCACCTCCGCCAAGAAGTCAGTCTGCATCGGCCCATTCAACAACCACCACTTAATCCTAGGCTTGCGTTTCCCAGCTACTTTCTCTTTCGGAGTAACATTATAGTCCATGACAAGGAGGCGATGTTGGGCTGTTAGGCTTTCGCCGGGAATGTTCACCCTGCCTGTTGGTCACCCTGCCTATATGACACCGTCTAGTCAGCAAATAATCAATTTGAGTTGAGTGGGACACGTTCTTATACGTTATAAGGTGCTGAGGTTTCTTCTGGAAGAAAGTGTTCACGATGGCCAGATCAGACGCAATGCAGGTTCTTAGAATATTTTCTCCCTCTGCATTGCGAAGACCATGTCCAAAACCCCCGTGAACACGTTCATACACCTCAGCGACCCTACCTACGTGACCGTTCAAGTCCCTCCCAACTAAGATTGCTTCGGTAGACGGTATAGCGAGTAGGATCTCTTCATACTGCTCCCAGAAAGTCTCCTTTTCAGCCGCGCTACAACCCGCCTGGGGAGCATAAGCCCTGATTAAGTTTGTGATAACGCCCTCGATCAGTACCTTTATCCGCATCAAGCGGTCGCAGCGACGGTCAACTTCAAGAAGCCCATTCTGAAGCTCTTCAGAAAGCGCTACCGCCACACCGTTTTTGCTTGTAGGTGACCCAGTGTATATAAGGCGGTAGCCCTGCCCGATGTTACGAGACTTATTGCCCTTCCAGCGAGTTTCCTGAAGGAAAGCACACTCGACCCGACGTCTCATGAGTACATCTGCGAGTTCTCTGCATCGTCCGGTTAGAGAGCCAATATTCCATGTTGCAAAGCGGAGTTTCCGTCTGGGTACCGATGTCGTTAGCCGTGCCCGTACTTGACACGGTAGCCCTTGCCCACTTATCGCAGGTGTAGGGCGATGTGCCTGCGCGTCGTTTAGCGGTGACGCCCTAGCCATGCCCAGCTTTTTTCTAAAACGGTCCATACGAGTGGCGAAGTGGTTTTTAGTGGAGCGATTGCCATCTGACCTCCAAACCCATTACTGGGAGAAACCAAGAAAGGAAAGGGAATAAGAGGCAGAAAGACTTGGAATATAGAGGAGGGACGCCACTTACATGGATTGGATCGGGTTATGAAAGTGGTGGCTCGAGGTCCCGGGGTCGCGTACCCGTATGCCAAAAACCAAATATCGGACATATTATATATATATATATATATATATATATATATATATATATATATATATATATATATATATATATATATATATATATATATATATATATATATATATATATAAATATATATATATATATATATATATATATATATTATATGTACCTGATTAGTATTTACAATTAAATTATTTTTGGAGTCGGTGCCAGCTAAAGCAAGAAGTTAATAGATAACTATTAAATACACCAAACTTAAGCAAGCATAATATAAAAAAATACTCAAACTGGCTCGCATAAATTGTCAGATTTTCATACGGTTCCCTGGCATTTTTTAAAATATTTTATCACCTATGTTCATCACAGATATACATTTTTTTAATATTTCAATAAGTTTCTAATGGTAAGATAATTATTCAAATTAGTCCAGTAGTTCCGGAGCTCATTGCTATCAAACAAACAAACAATAATTGCAAATCCTTGTAATATTAGTATAGATAATGTTACTATAAATACAAATAGCATATAACAACTCATAAATAAATTTTTCATATAAAACATATATCAGGCGCAAGTAAGAAATCTTAAACTTTCTGAGAATATTATGTTTATTGTCCGTTACTACAAATCACACCGTGTTCCAACAAAGGGAAATGAAAATTGAGATACCGGAGAGGCATTGTTCCGTAAAAATATAGGTATCTTTATGATATTTATAGCGTAGAATATTCGGCAACGGGTATGCGAAACATCTCGAGGTACGAGTGGTTTTAAGATGAATTGTCTAAAATATGGTTTGTTTTATCTCCCCTGGCCAAAGTATTATGTTGAAATATTGTACAATAATAAAAGTATGAATAATGATTTCCTTTGTGATATTAATTATGATACAAACATATAATTTTATACAAAAGCTGTGTTGGTATTCTTAAATAGTCGTAATTTAAGAATACCAACACAGCTTTTGTATAAAATTATATGTTTATATGCAAAGTAAACTAAATATTTACACACCATACTTATATGTTAGGGAATCTTTACTAGGAAGTACGTTTATTGACGTTAATGTGATTTGGTGGGTAGTTGAATGACGGTACCGTATAATTGATTATTGTAGGACAGTACTTAAATAGCGTGCGTCAGTTGTGCGAAAATTTCGACGAGGTCTGGCATAACAGCTCGCTCTTCAAGCTCCGCCGTATAGCACTCCCAGACTCTTCGAGGCACGTCATTTGTCGAGCCGTACGTTCCGCTACCGTATAGAGAAGACACTTGTCGTCTCATCCCGTTCACGCCGGAGGGCTCCACCCTCTCCTCCTTCGATACGCATAATACACTAGCAATATTCCGCGAACACCGAAAGTCGAACTTGCGATATATGCCAACGACACTGCGGACTACTCTACCACGGACTACTCTGCTTAGATCATAGCCGAACGACTGCAACTTGCGGCCGACGCTCTAGGCGCTTGGTTTAGCAAGTGGCCGTTTGAGGTTAATCTGGAGAACAACGTAGTGGTACTCTTTCCGCGTCAACGTTACGAGACCATCTTTACTATAGATACACTCATCCCCGCCACAACCCGCCCGGTGTCGCTGTCAAGAGTATTTACGATCAAAAGCATTTAGTCCAACGGAAAAAAATGTGCCAGGGCTTCTACTACGTGAGCCTTCGATTTTGCCGCTTCTCCAAATTGCCCATGGATACCGATACCGATACGCTACCACTGCCGTTCTAATGACCACGACAATGGTCTGTCATATACAAAATAACAAATAACAAAATAACTGTAAAGTTATAATTTCTTTTTTTCCTATAAAACAAAGCTGTGTACTCTCGACATTCAGAATTGTAGCACTTAA
Source organism: Dione juno (assembly GCA_037127375.1). Lineage (NCBI taxonomy): Eukaryota > Metazoa > Arthropoda > Insecta > Lepidoptera > Nymphalidae > Dione > Dione juno. The sequence goes on along the minus strand of JAXRJS010000043.1, from coordinate 7,730 downwards.
CAGAACAATTATTTAAAGTTTGCTTTACCAACTACTACAGCATTCCAGTACCTACTTTTGATAATGCAAAAAAAACATTCAGATTTTGTAGAAATATTATAGAAGAAAATTATACTTACAAGTTACCAACTCTTAAAATGGTTTGAATATTGGCTATTAACTGACTTTCTATTAACAATTGAACTGACTTTCTATTAACATTGGTATTACGTAGTAATACCATTTATAATCACATTATATTGTACGCAAATGTGTTCCATTTGTTATCTCATTTAGCAGTTTGACCTTTAAATAATTATAATGCTAATTATAATATATGATAATTAGCTATATAAAACAATACTGGCTGGCTGAAATCAGTAACATAAATAGACAAGTATGGAATGGACTAATCTAAAAGCTTAATGCATGAGAGCTTTTCGAAATCAGAGTCCTCATAGCAACCGCGTTGGCCTAGCTGGCTAGATCGAAACGGCTAATTCGTAGATCGGTGTGAAATGGACCGAGTCATTCCTGCACAAAGCGCAGCTAATGCGCACCCATCCGTTGTACGGTCCGCAATTATATTTGCATACGATCACCTCTTACTAGCAAAGCGACGTGAGTAACAGGGCAGAGGATCAATGATCAAGTTTACCAAGACTACTTACAATGATATATTTCATCTTTGATGAGATTTGGCTGTACTTTATATATACAATCAATCAATATACATATATATATATATATATATATATATATATATATATATATATATATATATATATATATATATATATATATATATATATATATATATATATATATATATATATATATATATATATATATATATATATATGTATATATATATAGACTGTATCGTAATTGCACCTGAATTGAAATAAATATACTAGATATTGATTGTTGCGACAATCAAGGGAGATTAATGTATATTACATTTACTTGAATATCGACAATAATAAATTATTTATTAATCTAAACACCAGTATGAATACATCTATATATATTGTTTTCAATTTTCTAAAATGTTATAAATCAGAGATAATTTATTATCCTTTCCAGAGAGAACAAAAAAGCCCTTAATTTGTAATTTATTGCTTGAAATGGAGGAGCATTATTTACTTGTCTCTGTGTTTCCGTTTTTTTCAATTGTTATTTATTTTCTATGCGTTACAATATAAAATAAATAACAAATTAAAGTAAAGTATTCAATGTCACAATATCTATCAGATCGACAGAATAATAAAATATTAGGATTTTTATGTGTGATTTTTTTAATTTCTTTGTACAGATTATAGATAAAACCTATTCAATTTTCAAATATTCATTTTATTTTTTCTTCCAGTTACTTACTATTTTATATTATGAACAAGTAGCAGCAAGCAATATTAAATAATACAGCTGCTCCTAGGGCACTACGTGTTTAGACTAAGTATAAGAAAATGTCAAGATTTATTTCATTTTCACGTAAAATGAACCAATATTCAATTTGACAGAGTAATGCGGCTTTGTTTAATAGCATCCAAATCATTTAAGAATACTACCGTCCTTTCTAAATTAAGCGTGTTTGACGTATGAGCTAAATATATAGTATTTTTTTGTTTTCATTATATTAACAAATAAAAAAGTATTTCATAAAAGTAATTAAAGTGTGAATGAAATATAAATTTTCATGACGACCCGTCTGAAGTTATTTTGCTTTGATATGATAATAAAATATCATAATATCTCAGATATTGACGGTAAAATCGTCGGAACTGTGGACCTTGCTAAAATGACATAAATAAGTATGCTAATGCAGCATATCCGCTGGATGCCCGTAGATTTTCATTTCAGAATAGGCACCCTGCCTATTAAGTATAAGAAAATTTTAACACAATGTGATTTATTTCTAATATTACTATCATTTTCTTAGTAATAAAAGTTTAATAAGGACGTGAACATTGAACAATATGTGTATATATATATATATATATATATATATATATATAATATATATATATATATATATATATATATATATATATATATATATATATATATATATATATATATATATTTATATATTACTATGTATAATATTGTAGTTAGTTTTAATTCTGTGGCTACAATATTCAGTATCCTATTATTACATAATTATATACCTACTTCACATTGTTATAGTTATGTTCGGATACCAGTATGTTATAGGTGTATGGAACTTGTCCTTTGCTGTAATAACGGTTTAATACGAGTTTAAGGGGGAATCACACGTGTGCCGGAGACGAGGCAATGAAATTTGCGCTTTAAGTGACTTTAAACGTTTACTTATTACACGGCTTATGTAGCTTATTTAGGAAATTTTGCACTGAAGATTAGTTTTTAATTATTAGGAATATGAAAATCTCTATGACAAAGGGTTACTTTTTTATTCAATTACTCTTTATTTATTAATATGTTTAAGAATTTTTTCCTATTGTACTGCAATAGAAAAAATGCTTCATAGAAATTCTAATTCATTGTAATTTATTATTGAGGTTCTCATGGTGCAGTGGAATAGTTATTCCTCTTTTTTTTCTCTTCTGTTATTTTATGTATGTTTTTATTTTAGTAATTATTTTCCACAAAATGTGGCGTTGAGGTCCGCCAAGCAGTGTCTCGAAATTGAGTGAAATGTCTTAACACAAAGGCTTTCTTTGGGTAATATATGAGTATAATATGGGATAAAGCTAATAAACAATTATAATACAGTCTATCTAATAGGTACAATCAGACATGTTCCAGGTTTTCTTGTACGACACCCTCGAGGTACCATGGTAATATGGGACAGCTACATAAGACGAAAATCCAATTACAATAAGAGATATTTTATATACCTTAAAATATTACTTTTTAGCTGAAGTAACTCAGTAAAATATGTATATCATAAAGTTAATGGAGGTATAATGTTTTTAAATACCATATTTACGTTTAGCAGAATTTAATATCGTCATAAAATATTATTTATCGGTTTTCTTTAATCTCAATGTAAGCTATTTGCGCGCGTTGGAGGCAGGCAGAGATTTCAGCAGGCCCTCGAGACTGAAGTTACGTGTATTGGAAGCGTTGGTGCTCGTAACATATTAATCCAGTTTTGTATTACATATTTTGCGGTGTTTTTGTAACAAATCTTTCTCATATCTAATGAGATAACGAAAGCTTTTCCTAGAATATGTAGCCTCTGCATTTAAAAGTACATGTATAACAACAATAACTATCGGTCATGAGAGAGTTGGACTCACGCACCAAGGGTTCCATACCAATTTCATGATAATTCGACGGAAAATACGACTTGTAAATTAGATAAACTTAAATTGGCAGTCGTACGCAATGATTTTGCTTTAAATAAACCACACACATACAACTTATGTATGTATATAACTTTTGTATTGATTTTTTTTAAATTACATAATATACATACATACATAAATACATACATGTCGGCACTCACTTGAGGCACAGAAAATATCAATCTTCTTAGTCAACACAATCAAAAGAAAAGATCGTTGCGAGCCTTATTTGTATGAAAATCACCGAGTAATTAAAACATATTTAGTTTTGGCAAAAAGTTGGAACTTAGAAGGCAAATGAAAAATAAAAAAAAGAATCAACAAAAATTTACTACTTTTATTTATTTTTCAGTGTATTTCAAATTGTAAGAAACTGTATGATTTTAATATAATATATTAGAATAAATTCAAAAGCTTTGGGTTACTTTTAAAAAAAAAAACTAAACTAAACTGCTTTGTTAATGTAAAGTATATTGTCGACGACATTCTGTAATTTAATACCTTTACCGGTTTTAGTATAATACCGACCCAAGTATAACCATACGATATAACCAGTAGGATTGTAACCAGTAGGTACATAGATCTTTAGATATCAAACATGTATTCTTCTCTTGTTTAAGGTAGAGGTAACTATTAAATGGTATTTAAACCAGATTACCGGCGCGGAATTATTTCAACCTATTATTTAAATCAGTAGTGTTCCAGAATATTTGGCTATCGAAGCGTCGTAGTTGAAATCATAAATGGAATAAATTTATATTTTTCGATTCGGTCGATTTCCGAACAATAACGGAACATGTAAATGTTTGTAGTTATATATTGTAAGTAGTCAATCGTAAATGATGCGATTTTTTTTAAACAGTTTTGTCGGTATTAAATAATGATTGTAAAATTATGACGTTCTTACTAAGTCTGTAATTAGCATTTATCTCTAGCTTCACCCCCTTTGTCAAATGGACAGATTGAGTTTTGTTTTGTTTTGTAGACTATAAGTTGAATATGATACATAAAACAATTTAAGTACTCTAGATAGGTAACTTTGACTGCCAGTACAGTTGATTTCATTTGATTTCGAAACAATTAAAGTCATGTAATAAGCGTATAGCTTTCCTTAGTAACAGGATTACGCAACACAAAAAGGATTTTCCTATTTGAAGCTTTGATCTAAGATTAGTGCGTTCAACCAAAAACAGAGGTCAGCTTTATTATTATTATTATTATTAACCACTATTGTATAGATTAATTTTGTTTTATTTATTCATTTTATTTTTACAAAGATATTATAAAAAAAATACCATGGATGGTTAGTCAATAGATGAAAATCAAATTCTTAAGTCATATACCTACTTACTAATACCTAATATATTATACCTATACCACATGGGTAACTGTGAGCCATGAAGCTGTTTAGTCTTGAAAATACACAACCTAAATTGTCTTAGATTTTTATGATAGAATGAATAAAATTAAACAAATTTATAAGAAAATCAATATGTCAAATTTAATATTCACAGTTTTTTTTATCACAATTTTCGTTATTCATTCACGTCAAAACCATCCAAGGGGTTAGTGTTCATTGGGTGGAAATAACAAAGACGATAAAATTGTTCATTCGGAAAAAAAGGATATTGAAAGAGGTCAGACCTGATATATTCGTATTGAAGCCGAACGTCAAGGCGTGTTCGGGACAGCCGTTGTTCAGGTCTTAGTTATCAATGAGCTCCCTCGTTAAGACTGTCAACGGTTCACAATTTCGTGAAACGGTTTTCAGCAATCACAATACAGTACCTGCTATAATTGTCCCATTATACACAGTTTTGTTATATAAGGTTTTGCTATTAATATTAAATTGTACATATATATTTCGTTAACATTTTTAATACACAAACAATATGTTTTAGCATTTTTTTATAGAAATTTAACCAATGCGGGGCAATAGTTCTATAAGATATTCATGAATCAAGCAAAACTCATAATAACGTCAAAGAATAAAATTTGTAGGTTTAATATAATAGAACTGTGATCGTTAATCTAGACTAAGACATACACCAAGGCTGGCCACGTGCCTAAAACTTGGGCTAACTTACAGTTATGGCGTCACGTTGACGTTGTGTAAAAATATTAGCGTTTTAAATAAATGTTGAGTAAAACATTTTAATATACGTACTATATAAATTTTAATATTTTACCGTAGAGAAATATTTAAAGCACGTTGCCATTAGAAAACTTGGATACAACGTCACTATGTTTGTTCAAACAGATATGATACTTGAAATATCTATTTTTTTACGGTTGTATTGTATATTATAATAAAACAGTAAAAAATTGTGTCTGTGCATTGAATATTTTTACGAAAAAATTTATGCAAGGCGATGTAAAAACTCTAAATGAACTAAATATCTGTCTGCCTGTTCGTCTGTTTGTACACACAAATTAAGTACGGTGGCAGCGTAATCAAATCTTTAAAATATTTTATTTAAAATTACAATTTAAATTAATAACTAAAATGGTGACTACTTGCTCGATGTGAGAAAACAAGAGTGAATAATTATTTGAATATTAAAACTAACATGAATTAAAACAATGGATGAAAAATGACTCTACGTTTTACATTTCTTACTGTTACAATTCTTGGATTTGATGCAATGCAGTAAACAAGTTATGTGAAATCTGGCTAAGCGATCCCCGGGTAGTGTGGGAACGTAACACATACACATCTTCGGATAAATAATTAATAATATAAATATTAATAGGATACGAATAATTAATAATAGATTTCAAGATTCAAAGCTATAATGATTAGAATAACTGATGCAGAACCATAGCAGACATGCTGAAAAATAAAATTGTAATAAGCATTTTCCAATGACATAAAAATTAAGGATTTGGAAAACATGATGCAGAACCACAATAGAACATCTAAACTATAAGTAAAAGTTGTTGAGTGTGATAAGCATTTCTCGTTGAAATATAAAAATCCAATATCGGGAATGTCTTACGAAGTATCATTATGACCAGCTAAGCTACATGAAATCCGGAAATGGCGCCTTAACAAAAGACATTTAACGGAATGAACATTTTCCATTGACATTTCGATATATAATATCAAGGACCTGGAAAACCCGATGTAGAACCAAAATAGACAAGCTAAACTAAAAAATGAGAAAATATACCTTTAGTTATACTGATTGAACGTAATGAGCAGTATTTGCTGTCATGTAAAAATCTAACAAGTGGATCTGATGAATCTAATTGAAAAAAAAGCTTTTAATTATAAAAATCATAAAGTCCACGCAGACAAAGTAGCGATTTAGCTTAGCGGTACTAGCTTATAATATTTATTACTTTGTGTAACTAAAGTTTCTAAGGTGGAATTTTTATTAATTTAATTCATTTCATTTAAATTGAATAAAATGCTTACCTTTAATATAACAAACGAGAATACTATCAGCGTTAGGGCCTGTAATACCTAAATAGCTTGAATTTTTATAGAATTTACATGACACGTCTATTTGTCATTTCTTTTTGTGTGTGAATGCAAAGTTACCTAAATGAGAAACGTGTACTTTTCACAAACGGGAAGCTTAAGATTGTGGGGCTTGTCAGGATTAGCATTAATCATCATTTTTGGGGACCACGAATTTCAATTTAGCTTAATTTGTAAGCAGAATTGGTAAAAATATTCCGGCAAAATAGTTGACATTTTTTCAAATTAGTATAGGTGTATTAAATGTTTTTATTAGATTTCCATTTAAATAATTTTCAAATATTTTTATCGGCAGAAATTAAATGAGATTGTCACGTTTTTTTATGAAAATTAGTAGCATTATTTCGACGCAGTTGGTACGTTTCACTTAAACGTGGATAACATACTAATACATGGCAATGCTCATATTGTTTTTATTATCCTAGTCAAGTAATACAAAACGCGGCACTGAGTTCCACCACCTAACACGCAGGGTGTGACTTAAGCGGGCTGTAAAGGAAATCTATATAGGCCTTAAAATGTATTCTTATAATAAATACAACGCGAAAAGTGTACTATTTCATAAATGATTGTACCCATAATATAAATATTCTATATAATTAACTTATATCTATATAATTAGTTTATTAGTTGTTTGTATTAATTTACGTTTTGTAGTAAGCACTTAGGCAGTGATTAATTAAATACTTTTTCCAAGTATGCAGTGTTCGCAATTAAAGCTCAGTAATGATGTCTACTGTGTTGTTATGTACCTTACTGTACTAATGGTTTAATTAGTTACTGACATATAAAAGCTTAGTATCTGATAATTTTCAATATTCTCATTTAACCCTTTGACGAGTGATGTGCCTATATTAAAATATGAACAAAACAACAAGTACTCCAGTGAATCCCAATGCTGTTGCATATACGTGTGGAAGCTGTGCCATGTT